>CM059191.1:99502010-100102010 GCA_030323885.1 Branchipolynoe longqiensis
GTAACCCCAAATATTTTAATTAATCACACAAAAATGTAAAATACAGTTAGGATTTGAACCTCCTACATAGAACATCTAATGCAAGTATCTTAGCTTTATTCCATAGAATGCATGCCCTCTATTAGCATAGACTTGGTTAATAGTCTTTTACATCAAAATGCATAGTCTGATGAAATCGTCAAATTTTCGAAAGCAAAACAGTTCCTAGATTTGCTCCTAAATATCAAAATTAGAAATGCTGCATTTATTTAAAATGTTTTATTATTATGGGTGATTCGGGGAGGACATCGGAACAGCACCCCTACCTATCTGTATCATATCCTTCCGTCCTCTCCTGCTATTATCTTTTACCCCCTCCAGCTTTCACACATTTGAGCCCATATTCCTGTTTCATGCCAGCACTCCGCGCAGCACTCTTTAGCAGTCACCTACGCCAACAGGTCCTGTGCCCAATAGGCATAGTCTACTCCGCACCCACACATTCTCTTTATTTAAAAATACACACACAAAACACTAACTTCCCCATAGCATTCACGAGGGAGCCTAGAGTTGAACACTCCTATATATATATCACAACCTTTAATCGTCTCGATGATCTCGAGCTCGATGTGTGATTGATTGATTGATTGGTGGTTGCTTTATGCCGTGTCGCCAGCATAGGCCATATTCACGGCGAGAAATGTTTGTTTTTTGTTCAAACCATCGCTTTTACATGTAAAAGCAGACAATCAATTATGGGTAGGCCTCGATGTGTAGGCCTACCTTATTGTCGTTCAGTATGCCTCTTGTTATATACTACTGACTCGGATACTTCAAACGGACTACGCTTCCTCTAACCCCCCCCCCCCCCCACCTCCCCGCCCCAACTTCTCGTACCAAACCCTTATCTACCTCAATGTAACATCCTTGTCCGGGACACCAGATCACCACCCCACACCCACACTTATTCCCCCTGCGTGCTGCTCTATAAAACGCAACTCCAAGCCCCCTCTTTCTGTTGTGTTTTCCTTCCCGAATCATATAATATATTATATTAAGAGCTAAGGGGCTTTACATAGGCTACCACAAGCCTGCATCAAAGAAGAGGATAATAATAATAATAATAATAATATATATTTGTATGTGTGTGTCTGCTGGGTGTATTTATGCTGCCCATAATGGTTAAGTCTAATGACTTGTTTTCACCACTAGACAGTAATAGTCGTGTGACTCCCCTTCTTTGTATCACTTTCAGCTGCTGTGTAGCATTCTTTCTCTGTTTGTAAGCATTCTCCCACATCCCCCAAACCTCTGTGAGTTTGTTTGTTCTACAAGCGGACAATTCTTTGGTTACCTATAGTTAATTTCTCTGACTGTCTTCACCTTACTGTGTTAATGGTCATTAGTTCTTGAGTTTAAGTTTAAAGTTTACCTTCTGTATGTGTCATACCTAACATGTATACCCTGTAAAGCTTTGCTTAAATTATCAGTGTATTTTCTATTTATTTATCTTCTTTTTTTCTTGTTTAATTCATTTTATTTGCAGTCTAGCAGTGCATTTAGCTCTCTTTTGATTAATGATACTTCATATTATATATTATGATACTTTATATTATATAATAATATATATCTCCACAAATAGATGTATACAACCAGGATCTAACAATCAGAAACAGTTGTTAGCCCAATGTGACGAGGCCAGCCTAAATTGTGAGTTGGCACAACATTGTAAAATATTTGAACATTTCCAACCATTTTCACACCATCAGGATGTTAACTAATCAGACTAATTGCATTTCTCTGTCTTAAGCTAAGATGCCTTACACGCGGTATGCGGCATGCGGTATGCGAACGGGATGATTCCTTTCACGCGGCATGCGGCATGTGGCCATCCGTCTCACATGGGGGTTCCTACCTTTATAATTGCCAAAGCATAGATAACTATTCCTATTTCTGTGGATCTGGTAGCATTTTTACCTATCCCATAACCGTCCGTCTCCCGGTGTCGATATATATATATATCCTCTATATATATGTAAAAATCTTTTATTTTACTTCAATTTTGTTTGTTTTGTTGTTGAAGATTTATACTGCCTATCATGGATAACAGCACTATAAAGTTAATAAGTGCCCGCGGTCAAAATTCGGTACTCTATAACCTGAATAGGCAGTTTGTCGATAGAAAGCCCGAGCCTACACTTTTACCCACACAGTTCCGTAATGATCAGTCACCTCCCCTCGTCTAAAACTAATGGACACATGCGACTGATGGTTTCTATTCGCATACTGCATGCCGCACCGATGGCTACAGGGACCGATCAAGTTGCCACATTCGCATTCGCATTTGTATACCGCGTGTAAGGAATGTAGCCCATTGACTTCAAGGCATTTCGATTTTTTGCCGCATTCGCATACCGCATGCCGCGTGTAAGGAATCTTAGCTTTAGGCGGATAAGGCCATCAAGCATGATATACCACATAGTGGCACCAAAAAGTAGTGAAGTAACAGTAGTTTCTAAATAAGCCACAAGATGGCAGCACCTATTGAGTGTGATCGCTTTTTTCAATGTGTGACATTTTTCCAATTTCCAAAGAGCAGTTTGTTGGTTTGTTATTGTTTTACGTCCTAGCAACATCTAAGATCATATCAGGACGGGTACCCACTTGTGACAGTGCACACCCATGGCGACTTTATAGTGCTGCCCCACTGGGAAACCAGGCCACCAGCACCATGACCTGACATCCCACTTACTCACATTATCCTGACATTGAGCCAACCAGTCCTTGCCCTATCCTAATAATGCTGAGCGCCAGGCTAGAAAGCGACAAGTATCAATTTCTAAGGCATTTGATTGAATCGACCCATGACTTAAAGTCGCCAATTATATCTCACCCAGATACAAATGAATCCAGCATCAAAAGCTCTCCAAACATACCTTTGCTTAGTTTGTTCAATTCATGCCACTGAACCTGTGGGAGGTGAGTTGAGGTCTGTGATGTATGAATGACATCATAGGTGGGATTCCCTCATCACATGACCTAGAGGGGTTCCCCCCACATAGGGGAAGCCATGACAACCACCAAGATGGCAGTCACAGAAAGCTCTCAATTCAACTTTTAAAGTCTATTAATTTAAATGATTTAATCAATTATTCACACAAAACGTAGCTGGTTATGATAAATAAACATTTTAACTTTATATTTATCATTTTAGATTGCAATTTCTAGCATATTTTTCTCTATATGGTTGTCTAAAAGTGTCAGTGCTGCTGGACTAAATAAAACACAACAGAGGCAACCAATCTCAGCACTCTCCCCCCACATATGTAGTTGCATAAACTGAAAACCAGCAAATGTATGCTTGGAGAGCATTTGTCGGAGTACTGGTGGTGTCTCAGCGACCTATAACTGGCCCCTTTAAATATTGATACTTGTCGCCAAAGAGCAGGTTATCCATTATTTATTCCCACAGTCCCGTTCCATAGTTACTTCCGCAGCCATATTCCTTTGACTGGGCTGCTGAACAACCTATTAGAAAAAATGTTGGAAGGCTGGGAAGAGGAAATGACTACACACATTCTTAATCTAAGAAGCAAAATATATACTTCACATAAATCGTTATCACAATTACATTAAGATTAAGTAAAGCAATAATTAATCTAACCCCCAAACCAATCACACACAATAAAGAAGGCATATATATTATCACCAAATGGGTAGGAGTGCTGGTTCGGGGGGTTCGAATCCTAGCCGAGTGAAATCAATCCACGCATGTTATCATTCCTAAGCATGCAACACCTCAGGTCAATAAAATGTTCTGCACACATATTGATTCTGTTTTATATTGTTAATGATAGATCTATCATTACTGTGATATATGCATAATAAGCCCTGTTCACACGGGGCAGTTAATTCGAATCATATAAATCGATTTGCCTAGTTCGGCTCAGATTTGGCGTGTGAACGCGCGTCTGACTCGGTTTAGGGCTGATTCGATTCATATAAATCGGATGCTATAAGCCACCTCTCTCGGTGGTTTATATGAATCGAATTATCTTAATCGGTTTATATCGCCCGTGTGAACGCAACTGACTTACTTTATGCGGATTAAGGACGTAGCGCGCATGCGCAGTCGAGACCTTAGTTTGTTGACTTTCCAGTCGATCAAAAGCGCATATTACATAATTTAATTAATGAAACCGCTATCTATGCACAGATATTTTTTTCATGATTTATTTTTAGGGTTTCACTGCCCAGCAGAAGTTTTGACCGTTCCAAACCAATACGAATCATTAAATACATATCTAGGTCGAACGCACTCTCTAGTGGTGACCTTGCCTAATCGAAGACTGGCGCTGGTCACACTGGACTTGCTCATGCGCAGATATCCACTTCCGCCTCACGCAGTGCCCGTGTCAACGGGCGCTAATTCGCCTCACCTGATTCGATTTGTCTGATTCGCCTCACATTTTGCCCGTGTGAACACGGCTATAGATGTCTAGCCGTCTAGACACGTCTGTAATATATGCAAATGAGATGATGTCATGGAAAAGTTTGGTCGGCTATGGTTTGAGCCCTGAAGGGGAATAAAGTCATTCAGTATCCAGAAGTCAAAGTGTTCAGACGTTGTACTTTCACATGGTGTCAGATGAGGAACAATGCCCTCCGCTAACACACTGCCGGGCCTTAGGCCGCCAGGTCAGCTTGTCCTCAGTAACAACGCAAGATCGAACTGGAAAACATTGATCAGAGCATATGACATACACGCCACTGCTGCAGGTGTCATATTGAAGACAGAATGAGTGCAATGCTGCATCTTTCTTCACGTCGCTGGCGAAGGAGCGCAAAAAGTTTTCGCCAATATGTCCATCGTGCTCACTGATCGAGACAGGATCACAGAAGCATTCCAGGCATATTGTGTAGGCAATGGTGCTTTTAGGCCCATTGCTTCAGGCTACCAACAAAGACAGTGTCGTATAGCTGTGGTTCACCAGGCAGCAACTCCCTGGTAACCAAATGAAGCAGCATTAACAAGTTACTGTGAGTTTGCTCTACCACAGACAAGCAAGCAGAACGCCATATCTGAAATGACAGATTGGAGGACAGGGCCCAAAGTGATGGCCCACAAATGCACAGATGCCTGGAAAGATGGCACACTGATGCAAGGATGCCTAGAGGCACAGACACGACTGCACGGATGCCAAGAAGCACAGATGCACAGATCGTTGACAGAGATGAACGGCTGTAATGAAAACGGCCAGGATGAAGACACGTAGAACATCAGGCCAGCTTAGCAAGAGGTGAGGCAGCGAGCAGTGAACACGGTGCACCGAGATACAAGCATCGGATGCCAGGCCACTGATATTGATAAATACAGCAGGGGCTCATGAGGAGCAATGTCCGAGGTAAAAGAGTTCTGGTGAGGGGGGGTCCGAGGAGCCCTCCACCAAAAAGGAGGAGAGGGCTCGAGGCGCGCCCGAGGCGGGGGAGCGGGGCGCCCGAGGCGGGGGCCCGGAGTTGCAGGTCTGGGTGAGAAGAGGGTCCGGGGCCTACGTGGACGGGGAGCGGGCGGCCAAAAAGGGGAGGCCCGCTCCTGAGGCCTGAGGGGAGGAGGTCCGGCGAGGGTCGAGCAGGGGGGCAGCGAACTCCTCGGGGCTGGGCGGGGTGGGAGTCGGGGTCGGGTCGGGCGGGTTGATGAAGGCGGTGTCGTGAGGGTCGGCGGCTGCGCTGTCTGGGGAGGGTCCCTCGTGGGGCTGGGCTGTGTCTGAGGTGTGAGGTGCGAGGTGATGATCCCCGGCTCGGTCTGGGCGGCGTTTCGATCGGTGGTCGCTGAGGGGTTGTCGGTGGAGGTCACGGGGCTGTCGGCAGTGGTGTGGGTGAGGCGCCGGGGAGGGCCCCCCGGGCCGGCCGGGGGGGGGCCAGTGGATCAAAAATCCGCCGAGGCGGCCGGGGTCTGGCGCTCACGGGCTTGCTTGGTGAGGCATCCGGCCTCGCTGTGCATGGTTAGTATGCGCCGTACGTTGGCGCAATAGGCGCACACGTGCCGGTGCCTCTCTCCCCCCTCGCCGTGGGCCTCCCCGATGGGGGCCCGATCGCACGAGGCGGGCTCGCGGTTCCAGGCGGGGCAGGGGGCCCCGTGAGTGTGCCTATCGTAGGCGGTGCGGGTGTCGACTTGGGGCCGGGGCAGGTGTGCGCCTCGGGCCCAATCCTCGCCTCGGGGAGCTGGTGTTGCCGGGGCGGCGGGCGTGGTGAGGGAGTCCATCCTCAGGGTGTTGAGGGCCACCGGGTCATGCCATCCGTGGGGAAGTCTCCCGTCCGCTATCCACGTGAAGATGGCCTCGGAGTAGCGGCGGACGGTAGGCCACGGATGCACCAGGATGTCCCTCATCACGGTGAGGTGGTGGTGGTGTAGGCCCTGGACGGAGTGCGCGGGGAAGGCTGGATGGCTGGCGAGGGTGAGGAGGGCGAGGTTGTATTCGTCCCTGGTTGCCTCCCCCCTCCTCACCGGCTACCGTTCGGGACCCCTCTCCACGAGGATCGAGGGGAAGATGTAGCCCGAGGGAATGCCTTGGCGCCTGGCGGTGCGGTGCGCCTCGGCGGAAGCGAGGATGTCGCGGACGGCGTCGGCCGCGGATGCTGGGGTGTGCTCCTCGGCGACGTCCTGGAGGTAGGCGGGGGGGGAGCGGGCCCGCCTCGGGCGGCGAGGCGGTCGTACTGTTGATAGTGGGGGTGGGCTGCCCCGGCAGAGTCGCTTGAGGTGGCGGCGGGGGCCGGGCCCCGGCAGCGGCCCGCGTTCGAGGAGCTGGGGCGGGCGGCGTGGTGTACGCCGCCTGAAGTTGCTCCGGTGCTCCTCGGGCTCCCCCCGACTCGAGGGCGTCCATGCGCGTAGTGAGGTGCTGCAGGGCCTCGAGAATGAGGGCTGTGTCGGCGCCCGAGGTCGCCGAGGGGAAAGCCGGGGCCGGAGGTGTTGAGGTGTCCCCGGGCGAGCCCGAGGAGGGTCCCGGCGTGGCCAGGGCGGTCGCCCGGGAGCTCTTGCGGCCTCTTCCGTTTCCATGTCCGGGCATGGTGTAGGAGCCTGAGGAGGGGCAGCGGTCCGAGGTGAAGCAGCGGTGATGAAGAGCCAGACAGGAAAAAGGCAGAGCGTGGAGGCGGCTGGAAGGCGAATGACTGAGGGAGGCCGGCGGGCGGCCTTATAAGGGAGGGCAGGAGGGCGGATGACAGGTGAGGTGCGAAAGCAAGGCGGGGGGAGGGGGGAGGAAGAAAGCTGAGAGGCGGACGTCGCGCGAGGTGAGAATGCTGCGCGACGACCGGGGAGGGGGGGGAGGGTCTCTTCCTCTCCTCGCATCAAGCGTAATGCTTCGCATTACGACCAATTCCATCATAATATTGCTATGGACTAGTTATTAGTGATGGTATTTGTTTTGTGGGGGCTAAGCAGCTGGACAGTTCAAAGTACTTCGGTGCCATATAGTGTGCTCGGACACTCGCTAAACCTGTGGTTTAAGTTAAGTGCTTGTATATTTTATTGTATTACTGTATGATGAATGAGTAAACCTGGTATGATTTATAGGGATTTTGAAACATTTCATGTCTCAGAAATACTTTGAGGGGGGATGTGATATATGCGTAATAGACGTCTAGACACGTCTGTAATATATGCAAATGAGATGACATCATGGAAAAGTTTGGTCAGCTATGGTTTGAGCCCTGGAGGGGAATAAAGTCATTCAGTATCCAGAAGTCAAAGTGTTCAGACGTTGTACTTTCACAATTACGGATGCCCCTTTTGTTTTGATTCTCAATCAATGTTTTTTTGTTTAAATTGATCTACCTCCACGCCTTCCCTGACACTGTTGGCTGAATCCCTTTTGCTTTCATATTCCACTGGCAAATAATACCGACCCACCCATGAGGGGGGGGGGGGGCTAATGACTAACACGAGTATACTTAAACAATGCCCGTACTCATAGAGGTCGCGAATGAAATCACCAAAATCCAGCAAACGGAAATGGTCCTGTATGGGCGCTGCCATTTGAATACCCGTGTTGAATAACAAAATTCAGCAAACGGAAACGGAAATAGCTCGTCAAACTTTGTACGCAGCACAGAGGGTGGATGACAGCGTTCTCGCAGTGTTCTATTTGAAATTCTAGCAACTCGGATGATCCGAGTCGCTCGGGTTGTATTAATCGAATACGACCCGGGGGTCGGTCGTAAGCTGCAAAGCATTGCTGATTCATATTACTTGTGATAAATATAAGCTACCTATGATAAACATTTCTTCTGACTAATTTGATTCTGTGACATGTGTGGATGTCCATTACTTCTTGTCTAACAATAACAAATATAATTGTGTGCATAATGTTTGAATAAGGCAATGTCCCCAATGTGATAATCATGGACGGGACTTACTCACATGTATACACTTATATAACCAGTATGGTAGGTACAGCGTTATTTTCAATAGGAATTGTGGTTAACTCGAAGAACATAAGCCTATATACCTGCTATGAAAGTGCTCGCCTGTGTGCAATGCAATTTTATATCTAACAATTAAAACAACAAACAATAAACGGAGAAGAAAAGGCGTCCAGTTTTTTAAAAGTAAAATTATTTAAATTTTAATTCATAATGCTCAAAAGGCTCAAGTTTGAAAAATAAAGGAACTTAAAGTTGCATAGTACTATGGTTTTGAGTTTCTGTCATTTCCAAGATAAATATATTAGGTTGATCATTATAATTTGATTTTAAATGGCCAATTTAAAAAAAAGAAGATGCTTGAAGTGCAAACATGCCAAATTAATTTTGGCAACCACACCATACAGGCTTGTGCCACAACAGTTTCATTAAATTGCCCCAGTATTTCCCTTCTATGTGGCGACAAAGGTTTGATAAGTGCACCAGTATGTTAGATATTTAGATTAACATCTAGATAATTGCTTTGGTTGTTTAATTTTGATATTTTCATCGGACTATGCAGCTTTAAATAAGCATGTTACCACTGCATATAATGATATATGCCATCATGATATGGGTTTGTGTTCCTCAGAAGGTTCAGGTAAAAAAAACAGTCAATACCCAGATTCTATCAGGCTCAAACCCATATATGGATAAAACTATTTATCATCGAAAAGTAGACAACTTGTCCCATATGTAACATAGGGGGGCCTTTAATGCCATTACCGCAACGAATATTGTCAAAACCCTACATGACTAATGCCAGGCATAACTAGCGTCTGTAAACTTCAGACATGTATACAACTGTGTGACCTTTCAATTTTTAATTCCACGATTCGTGAATAGGAAATATATTTAAACGACAAAATAAGAGTGCGTAAACTATATTAATATTATTTAACTCAACTCAGCGGATGGCGACCATTTGTAACCACGTTATATATTATATGCAATAGCGTATCGTCAATGTTATCCGATGCCAAAGCGCCCATGTAAATATTTCCCCGCCATGCGCTGCTGTCTTGTTTTGGTATAGCGACCCAGAATGCAATGCAAAATCAAGATGGCGACGTGAAGACGACCTAAACATGAATGACTGGGAATTTGCATTTCTGGTCTGCATGTCCAGATTTTTGTCGCTATCTTCTTGCAACCCCTATATCCCATCAGGATAGGACCTTACCGCCCACCATTATTCGTTTGGGCTCTGTGTAATCTTTCTATAATTTGGCAAATGGCGACGATAGGATTGATGCCGCCTGACCGAGGGAATGCAAGCACCCTTCTGCAAGGAGAGACGTTGGGCAGTCGGTTCCATCAGTTATTTGACTGTCAAGTGGAAGAGGCACACAGGTGATTAGCTAATATTCGGATTTGGCCTGTGTATTATGTCCATATCTGTAAGTGATATCTAATTGGCTCAGCTGTGTCTACAGCAGACTGCAATGACGCTGCTGAGAGATCCAACTGCAGCATCTCCGCACCTCCACAGGCTCCAGCCCTGGCGGGAGTGGACTGGGAAGTAGTCTCACTGAACTTGGATCAGTACACGCCCGGGTTCTGAACAATCCTCATGACGCCAGTCTCAACTTTGGGGAAGAGTTAGGAGACATGCCAGTCAGCCACTCAACTATGAAATGCCACGATTCAGTGAGACCGATCTGATGTCCTATTGTTTCAAATTGCTTCTCATATCTTACTTAAGTTAATAGCCAATACATTTTTCAGATCTATTGCGTAATATTATCATACAATACATGCATGATATTGACACGTATTATGTTCTATAATCTATGGCGGTAGATATGCTCTATTGAGCCTACATGCAACTGTATATGTCCAGCTCATGTCTAGTGTTGATGTTCGCCACCAGGTTATGGAGATGTTCTGTAGCTTCCGAGCCCCACCGTTAGTGTTGCTAGGTTTCTCTGTAATTAACAAGTCCAAGGGGGCCAAGATGAAATAAGATCTTGCACCCACCCCAGTCACTTACTCCCGTGCAGATTTTATTGAGGGTGTTCAAAAGAATAACAAAGTTAGCCTGACTGGCATTACCACTTCTACTATCGCTGTCTGTTTGAGTAGAAATGCACTTGCTTATACTTTGTAAAAATGTGTATACTCACTCTTGGCAGCATTGCTCCAACAACGTAGTAGTACCGAACATGTTGTCAACATTAACTAGGCCTAGGGCATGTCCCATTTCTGACCAGGGTCAAGGGTGCCTAGTTTCTGACGCCATTCCAAACCGGATTAGAAGCTTTTGCTAACTGGCATGACAATTCGCACAACCCACTACTCCACATTACATAGTCATAGAAGCCTTCACAGAAGGATCTTCATTTTTGTGTAGCCGAATGTGGTGGCCGAATCTGTAAGAGTGCTGGCTTCTTGGCCGAGTCAAATCAATGACGTATAAACTTGATACTTGTCGATAGCTAATCTGGCACTCTGCATTAACAGGATAGGGCAAGGGCTGGTTAGCTCAGTACCATGATAATGTGACTGAGTGGAATATTGGGTTTTGGTGCTAATGATTTGGTCACCCAGTGAGACGGAACTATAAAGTTGCCATGAGTAGGCATTGTCACAAGTCAGTACTTGTCCTGATATATCCTTACATGTTGCTTGGATATAAAACAAACAAATAATCGCAGTAGGGTATCAAAATGGTGCGCAACCCTCATAGTGCATCGCAATATCAATTTTGTGACGCCACATGAAACGAAGCCATTTTCACTCTTGGGGACCAGGCGAATATAAAATTAATTTGTTCAATTATCAACAGAAAAAAGGAAAAGAAGAAAACTAAGAAAAAAGGTCGCGGGAAATCAAAAGATAAAAAAAATAATAAGGTAAGTTTTAAATATACCTTTCCTGACCGGTGAGGCATGAATCTAGAAATTATATTTGTGCCTTAAAATTATCAGATCTATACAAATGAATGCTTAAACATTTTTCTCTGTAAGCTTCGACTCCTCTTCCACCCTCGTTATGTGTGTTAACTGTTCTTGTCCAAAAGCTGCTGCAAGCAAGTCAATAGTCATCCTGATAATATATCTGTAGTTCAGGCATTAAAACCAGAATCAATCAATCTACTGTGCCCAGTGAGTAATGTTATTACGTTGATGCTACACATCATGGAACTTCATTTAAAAACTATTTTTTAATGTCAAAAAGAAATAATTCTAAATGCTGTCCAGAACGGTTATTTGTTGAACAGTAAAATGCGCTCAAATATCTTGATAACTCAGGTCAAATGCACGCGTCTCAAACCATGTATTTGAAACACTGAAAAGTAGTCAATTAAAAAAAATGCATTCAAAGATTAGATTATATTGTACATTACAAGGTGGAAAACAAATAAAAGTGACCTTGAAAAAAAAATTATAATTAAACCAGCAGCTCTCAATTTTCGTTAACAAATTTAGATTATATTGTACATTATGTACTTTACAAGGTGGAAAACCAATAAAAATGACCCTAAAAAATATAAGTAAACCAACGACTCTCAATTTTCTACAAGAGCCTCGTGAAAAACCATTACTGACCATCCCCTATATAAAAGTTCCCATTGTGAGTCCTGTTTGTTTATTCCACACGGTAACAGAGAGATAAGAGTCCTGAGCGCCACGATGTGTCCCCGCCGAGCATCGAGCTCCACGGCAATCCGTCGTCCTTCATCATCTATGCCAGCGTGCGGCAGGCCGTACTCGAACGACAAGTTAAGCAGGTACGTCCAGGAAGAAGCGGGGGCGGATAGATGGACCAGGTCCAAAATGTAGCTCAACAAGTCCGCGTGATGTTTTTTTTTAGTAGACATTTTTTATTCATCTGAATACAATGTTTCTTCAGTGCTGAAGCACTGGTATTCCAACCATGCTTAATTTCAGTCATTTACACTATTTCATTACAAGAACAATTTTTATGATGATGAAATAGTGTTATTAGTAATATTACATTCAGCTAATTAAATGTTTGTGGTGTATCTGGTGTAAGACGTCCACCAAAAACCACAGCTTCATTAGAGAATTCAGATCAGTGCGGCTTATGGGAATGTTGTAAAGTTGATGGGCATCTCAAAGCAGTTTAAATTTGTTAAATGTGTTAATATCAGCATTATTGCCCATAACAGAACACTAGATCATATCAGTATCATAAAACTTTACCATCGTCACATTTGAAATAATGTTCTTCATCTTCAGTTCTGACCGATGTAAAATAATTACTTCAGCCATCAGCTTCAGCCCATTGACATAATGACTGTTTCAGCCCATTTAAAATAATGACCCTCAGCTTCAGCCCTTTTGAAGTAATGGCTCTCAGCTTCAGCCCATTTGAATTAATGTCCTTCAGCTTCGACTCAATTAAAATAATGACTTCAACTTCGGCCCATTTGAAATAGTGGCCCTCAGCTTCAGCCTATTTGAAATAATGGCCCTTAGCTTCGACCCATCCAAAATATAGGCCTTGAGCTTTGATCCCAATAAAATAATGACCTCAGTTTTGGCCCATTTGAAATAATGGCCCTCAGGTTCAGCCCATTTGGAATGACCTCAGCCTTGAGCTTCAGCCCATTTGGAATAATGACCTCACCCTTGAGCTTCAGCCAATTTGGAATAATGGCCCTCAGCCTTCAGCTTCGGCCTATTCGGAATAATGGCCTTCAGCTTTGGCCCATTTGGAATAATGGCCCTCAGCTTCAGCTTCAGTCCTTTTGAAATAATGACCCTCAGCTTCAGCTTTGACCCATTTGGAATGAGCCATTTGAGATTACTCTGTCCACGCACTCAGATTATTATGTAATGTCTATGCGGCTGTAAAGCTGTCTCTTCATTATATAGTAAAACTTGTTTTTTCAGGTTTCTCAGCTGTACCTCCAAGCGAGTCAACCAAGGTTCTCAGACTCCGAGAGTGAAGATGAAGGGGACGATAAAGCTAAAGAAAACTTGCTCAGGATGCCAAAGGTAGGCTTCGCTCTGAATGTGACCTCTGATGTGGTGACTGGGCGGGATGACTGAATCAGTAAGGCTGCTGGCTGACTTGTGCTGCGGGAGGTGATGGGTTCGGTTCTTGGCCAATGAAATATGAATTAATGTGTCGATACCTAGCCTGCTGCTGGGCATTACTAGGATACGACCTGGATTGTTTTTTTATCGGTATCAGGATAATGTGACTGAGTGGAATATCGGGTCAGAGTGCTGGTGGATCGGTCTTCCAGTGGGGCAGCACTAAATTGTCATCATGAGTGTACACTGTCACAAGTTGGTATTTATTCTGATATGGCCGTAGTTCTTGCTAGGATGTAAAACCCCAATAATCTGGTGTATGGTATTTACCATGGCTGTGTACACATAAAGCTGTCCCGTCCTGATATGACCTTAGATGTTGCCAGGACGTAAAACTACAACAACCAATCAACTTAGCTTTAAAACATTTTTATTTTATAATTTTATGTTTAGATATTTTCCTATCTCCCTTCACACATATAGCAATTAAAAAAAAAAATATACATGATTTGAGAAAATGGTGGGTTGACTCGTTAGTGAGTGTGGCCCACCATTCTCTCCAAATGTACTCACCAGCGCCTGGCACCTCCTTGCCAAGTAACACCTGGGAGAGCAAGTCTGTGCCTCACCAGTCCTTCAACAGGTTCCTCCCAGGAAATGGAACACTGACACACTTCTGACTCAAATACTAACAATAGCCTACCCGCTCAGCACAACATAGCTATACCCACAATATGGCTACAATATGGAATGCAGTCTTTACACTATGGTGTCCAGCATTTCGATGTGCACACCAAAAGTAATTTTGCATGTTTTCACTTCAAATATCTTCAAAGTTAATCTTTTATAATCAAATTACTTCAGCCTAAAGTAAGGTAGATTTTAATGACCAACAAATTAATATAATTCTTTAAAAAATAAAAACAAAAGGCAGAAACCTCAAATCATTTGACAATGCAACTTTAAACCCACCACACACTTGATAATCAGGCTCTAAATACGACACGTGGTTTCAGCAGTTGTCGGCGATGGAATCCCATCTACCTTACTCACACACTCACTACTTACTTATCTGACTGGACGTTGTGGCCGAATCGGTAGAGCGCAGGCATCCCATGCGGAAGGTTGGGACTTTGAATCCCAGCCGAGTCAAACCAATGACTTATAAAATTGATACTTGTCGCTACCTAGCCTGGCGCTCGGCATTAATAGGATAGGATATGGACTGGTTAGCACAGTATCAGGGTAATGTGACTGTGTGGGATATCAGGTCATGGTGCCAGTGTCCTGGTCTCGTAGTGGGGCAGCACTATAAAAATCATTATGAGTGTGCACTCACAAGTCAGTACCTGACCTGATATGACCTTAGATGTTGCCAGGACGTAAAACTCGAGCAAACTTACTTACCTACCTATCTATCTATCTACCTACCTACATACCTCACTCACTCACTCACTCACTCACTCACTCACTCACTCACTCACTCACTCACTCACTCACTCACTCACTCACTCACTCACTGCCTCTATTCCCATCTCTGCCTACCATCTTTTTCTATTTGCCTTTCTCTGCCTCTGCCTCAGTATCGCGCTAGAAGGGAAAACTGATCGGCTGTTTTGTTCATGAGAACTGTGACTCGTGGGCGCTGCGCTAACTGGCTGTGTTAACTGGTTACGCTACCTGGTTGTGCTACCTGACTGCGCTAACTGGCTGCATGTTTGTTGCAGATCGTGGGGATCGGACTGTGCGGTGTGTTTGAGCTGATAAAGGAGACGCGCATCTCACATCCGGCTCTGTGTGCACGCGCACTGCAGGCCCTGCTCGACATGCTCCAGGGACAGCAGCCTGAGGGGCTCAAGTCGGAGCCCACCGAGGTCATAGGTGAGTGCGCGCCCCGACCACAGGTGGCGCTGGTGGTCGTGGTGGTCGGCTGGGCATTGCAAATATCAGGGATGGAAGATCTGTGTAAAAGTGATGGTACGGAAAATGGACGGAATACAAGTTAAACACTTCTCACCGTGAATATGGCCTTTGCTGCCAACATGGCGTAAAACAACCACCAAACAATTAATCGACCAGATCTTGTGAGTTTCGCTGAAGTTTTGTATTTTTTCTACGAAAAAGCGGATGGCTCCTTATAGTTATACATAAGGGGAGCATGACGTAGCTCAAGCGGTAGAGTGTACACCTGTGAAGGTTTGGATCTCAGTGTACCCATTTGCAGTTTGGGCTATTTTCTGTTCCAACCAGTGGTCCACAACTGGTTCATCACAGGTTGTGGCATGTGTTGTCCTGTCTGTGGGAAAGTGCATATAGAAGACCGCTTGCTGCTTATCGGAAAGAGTAGCCTATGTGGCAGCAGTGGGTTTCCTCCAAAAGAAATATGTCAGAATGACCATGTTTCATCCAATAGTCAATGATAAAAGTCAATGTGCTCTAGATGTGTCGTTAAATAAAACAAACACAAACAAATACAAAAGAAAAAGACTTATCGTTATGGGCCTACCACTCTCTTGAGATTTGCAGTTTTTACTAGCTAGAAGTCATTTTCGCTTGATGTTTTTATTTATTAAAATTGATGCCATAGGCGACATTCAATTATGGTGGGGATTTTTTTAATGATCATATCGGCGCCCCCTCTCCACATATGCTCAGCACTGTCAAATTAACAGGAAGTCAGAATTCCGTGGTTTTTTTTAGTTGTTGGAAGCGACCCTCATCCATGATATACCGTAAGCCTCCTCTGAAGAATAATCGAGCTGCCACAAAAAATGTGATATGCACAGAACCGGTATTGACTAACCTTCAATCTTATTCCTGTCCATTATGCAACCTTCCCATCCCTTACACAGATATTCACCCACTATGGGACATGTATCAGTGGGTGCGTGGGGGTTAATGTAATAAAACATTCTTGAAGATTTATACTGCCTATCATGGATAAGTCTGAATAGACTTGTTTTCACCATTAGACAGTTTGTCGATAGAGAGCCTGGGGCTACACTTTTACCGACCCAAGGGATTTTTAACCTCCCACACCACATAGACATGGTATGAGAGCAACTGGCCTTTGATGACTGGCAGAGGTGGGGGCACAGGGAATCGAACCACTGACCCTCACATTAGGAGTTTGACCTAGAAAAAATTCAGACACTCTAACCACTCCACCACAGAGAACACCACGTATCCACGTTTGATGTATTTATTCAGTTGAATGAATCTTTTCTTTCAGTGATGGTCCTGGTCTTCCTGCCGTATTTATATTTTGCCATGGCTAACCCTTTGCGGCCGGGTGCGCCCGTGGGTTTCGTGCACTTACAGTCTAGGATCGCATGAATGCACCCAGAATCGGGTAGCACTGTATTTCTGATATAATCTACAAATTTTCAGGAATAAATGTCTAGAAATGCAATTCAACTACAGGTGCACCTGGGCTGTAAGCGCGTGGAACTTGCGAGTGCACCAGGGCACTCCCGGCCCCAAAGGTTTAACATAGCATGGTGTATTAAACCTAAGCTACCAGGAGATTAGGTCTAACTAATTATGGCTACCTGGTATGCCTCTCAAAGGACTATTACAGCCTGTGTGCTTTCCTGAAATAAAGTCTGGTGTGTTTGGCTAGCGGCTTTTAAAAAAAAAAGTACTGTGTAAGGCGCTGTGGGGAGAAGTAAGATCCAAACCTGGTTGTTGGTATTTATTAGGCCTAATAAGTTGATTGCTGGCTTCCCATGCGTGAATTTCCATGAGGCTTCCCTTCCTCGTGAGTTTGAAACATAACCGAGTCAAACCAATGACTTACAAATTGATACTTGTCGCTACTTGGCCTGGCGCTCAGGATTAGTTAAATAGGGCAAGGACTGGTTGGCTCAGTTAGGATAATGTTACCGAGTGGGATATTGGGGCAGCACTATGAGTGCATGTTTTTACAAGTTGGTTCCCATCTTGATATTACTAGACTTTACTATAATGTAAAACCCCCAAAAACACTTTTCAACATTAAAACTATTTGTGTAAATAAATAACTCCCAGCAACTACGGCTGGAAGATCAGTGCTTCATTGTTGACAAATGTGTTATTCTGAAAAATATAAATATTTACCAAGAAAGGGGCTTGGGGGGGATAGGCCTTTGTTGCCGATAGGGCGATCAATCAATCAATCACCGGACGCGGTGGCCGTGTCGGTAGAGCGCAGGCTTCCCGTGCGGAAGGTCGGGAGTTCGAATTCCAGCCGAGTCAAACCAATGACTTATAAAATTGATACTTGTCACTACCTAGCATGGCGCTCGGCATTAATAGGATAGGACAAGGACTGGTTGGCAGAGTATCAGGATCGGTACCGACTTGTAACGGTGCTCACTCATGGTGACTTTACAGTACTTCCCCACTGGGAAATCAGGCTACCGGCACCATGACCTGATATCCCACTCAGTCACATTATCCTGAGATGTCGCTCACCAGTCCTTGCCTTCTCATTAATGCCGAGCTGAAGCGACAAGTATCAATTGTATAAGTCATTGGTTTGACTCGACTGAGAACCAGACTCCCAATCTCCCGCATGCAAGGCCCGCGCTGTGCCGATTCGCCAACCGCGCCCGTTATATGACCTTAGATGTTACCAGGACGTAAGACAACACCAGTCAATCAATCATCCAATCACTTCCCTCAGACTCGCTGTATGAGCTGTTGATGGAGCTGGCGACGAGCACGATGCCGGGCGAGCCCCGGCCACCCGCCACCAAGTCGCTGACGTCACTAGCCTGTGCATGCCTACTCAGCATGGTGATCGCGCGGGGCGACACGGGCAAGATCCTGGCCGCCATCTCTGCCGCCCTCATGAGTCCCGCCGTGCTCGCCTCGCAGGAGATCAAGGTAGGCCCAGACCAGGCCCATACCCAGCCCATAACCAGACCCAGACCCACATCCACACCCACACCCACACCCACGCCCACATCCACGCCCAAGCCCAAGCCCAGCCCAGCCCTTTGTTTTAAATGGCTAAATTTGCAGATATGGGTATTTCGGGGAGGATACGGTAACAGCCTCATCGCCACCCCCCTCCCTCCCTCCCTCCCTCCCTCCCTCCCTCCCTCCCTCCCTCCCTCCCTCCCTCCCTCCTCCCTCCCTCCTCCCTCCTCCCTCCCTCCCTCTCCCCTCCCTCCCTCCTCCCCTCCTCCCTCCTCCATCCGTTTCTCCCCTCCTCCCGTCCTTCCATTCTCCATCCCTCGCCTCCCCTCTATTCCCTCCCTATATTTATTAGGATTCTTATAATAATCGTCTCTACTTTAGTTTGAAATAAATTTGATTTTATAGGGGGTTAACCTAACAACTATTTGAAGTGTAAGTGCTTTGTGGTCATTTTAATATGAATTAAACAAAATTTATCTTTTATTCTCCTAAGTTTTTGTTGTATGGAATGCAGTATTACTATTCCGAGGAAATAAAAATCAGTAGAAAATATAGATTATTTAAATATTTCCAGCTCTCTTTATATTCATGTCCATCATCCATGATATGATTTTAATTTACCATCTTCATTTGGGCAGCACTGTAAAGCCACCATGTGTGTGCCCTGTCACAAGTCAGTACCGGTTCTGATTAAGGGTTGCTAGGAGTTAAAACCCCCAATGCACCCCCACATCTCATGTTCTTTTCCCGGCTGGGTGCAGGTGCCTGGCATTGTGACCGCCCTACAGCGCAGTGTGCAGGCGGTGCTGCTTGGCCGCACCTACCACCCGGACTGGCTGACGCAGGGCATCCGGGAACGCGCGCGCACTGACTCCATCCTTGTGCCACAGATCTACACAGGTATTGTGCCCTCACGCAAACCTCACGGTTGGCCACCGGTTTAAACAGTGCATGCTCGCTTCGTGTGTCATGGGGGCGTGGGGGAGAGGTTAGAACCTCAGGGCCCGTTTGGGGCCTGGAAAGTCATTTGCTCCAATCCAAAGCCTTGAAATTTAACCTATTTTGGGTAATTAGTCTTGAAGAGCCTTGAATGCCATTAAACTGTCCCCACTGATCTAAATTAGTCTGAAATTGCCATTCGGAATGCCCATTTCGGACTAAATCCTTGAAATAGCCTTGAAATAGCCTTGAATTCCATATCTTCACACGTGTACGGACCCTGGAACCCCGACCGAGTCAAACCAATGACGTTCAAAATTGATGCTTGTCGTTACCCAGCCTGGCTGGCGTCGAGTGTCGTGGAGGGAGGTTAGTACCCCAACCGAGTCAAACCAATGATGTACAAAATTGACGCTTGTCGTTACCTAGGAATTTGTTTGATAATACTCTTGACGATGGTGTCAAAAAAGCGAATGGATGAGATCACTTTGTCGCTACCTAGCCTGGCATTACTAAGATAGGGCAAGCACTGGTAAGCTCAGTATCAGGATAATGTGTCTTCAGTCGGATATTAGGTCATTGTGCCAGTGCCTGGTCTCCCAGTGAGGCAGCAGTGTAAAGTCGCCATGAGTGTGCACTGTCACAAGCCAGTACCCATCCTGATATGACCTTAGATGTTGCTACCCAAACGAACAAACTGTGGTTTACAAACTGTGACCGCCTTTCTGCCAGCAGCAGGCAGCAGTGAAAGCGCCATTGCCAGTGACGGACGCTTTCTCTACATCCATACCATCGGAGGCCTCTTTAAGATTGGCTCTGGCTACGGGGATACCATCAAGGTCAGTTGTGTGTGCTCTCTAGGCAGCCAGTAAGTTTTTTTCCCTCAGAAATTTTATTCTGTTAAGCATCACATTTTCAAAACCAAAACAATCATCTAGATTTAATTCTACATATCTAACTTAGAAACATTTATCGTCACATAGAATGGAATAGGGCCTACTGAGGCAATTTAATAGAACCTGTTACTGCAGAAGCCTATGGTGTGCTTGCCAAAATTAATTTTGTATTTCAAATATCTCAAAAGTTAGCCATTTAAAATAAGTTACTTCAAACTGGAGTAAGGTAGATTGTAACGATCAAACTAATATATTTATCTCAGAAAATGACAAACTCAAAACCGTCGGACTATGCAACTTTAAATAAAATCTTTTTTTTTGCGCAGTGAGGTGCTGCTGGTCTTTCAGCTTTGTCAGTTATTGTGCATTTGAACTATTTATGGATAAATGATGAGGCGGTATGGACAATATAAGCAATACCACATGGGATGGGGTGGCCGAATGAGTTTTTCTAGCAGGTTTTGAGGTTCGAACTTGACTGGCTTAAACTACTGATTAAAAAATGTATACTTGTTGCTACCTAGTCTGGTGCTTTACATTAAACCTTTTTTTATGGGGGTAGTTGCCAGTAAAATAACTATTGTTGCCTCTGTCTTTTATGTATATTAGCAATACTACATGTATTTAATCTATCCCTCAAAATGTATCCAAAATATGATTTTGTGCTTGTGCTAACAAATGAAAATATGAAAATTTGCATATCCACATCATGAATCTACCCAAACTTTTTTTTCCAGTGTTTTTGCTTAGCTGTAGTCAATAAAATCTTGTTTGAATTTGTTGTGTGTTTTAAAATGATGTTATGGATGCATGTTAAAATGATATTATGGATAGATGTTACGCAGTTAATTTTAACGCTTTTCTCAATTTATATAAGATCAAAATCCAAAAGTGAAATTTTATTTCTCAACTTGACATATACAGAACATGTAAATCTTCATGTGAACATAGATCCTGTTATTATTTGGAATGTTATTTTATTATTCTTTGGAATGTTTTCACTTTTAGTTTCCATGTCACAAATATGGTACACAGTTTCTGAGACCAACCCATTTGGCTCTATGTCAGGTCTAGTCTTAGATTGTGTCCTTTTCCTTCAGGGTCACATCTACATGTCACGAACTGACTTTCACCCCAAAGACAAAGGATGGCTTGCTTACGCAAAGGTTGGTGGAAGATGATATTTTGTCACTCAAGATACTAAACAGAGAAAGAATGCATGCAATAGATAGCTACACAACTGAAAGTAGCAAAACAATTGGAACCACAAGACTATTACTATCTAGCGGCGAAAACAAGTCATTATACTTAACTGTTATTGACAGCATAAATACACAGATCACAAAAAAAAGATTTTAAATCTTTTTTTGGTTGTAAAAATGTATCCATCAGAATATACACCTTTTTTTCACTTCCAAGGCACTGGAATTCTGGCCATACTCTTGATTTATGAATGCGTAGAGAGACGCTTATATACATTTTTCCTTACATAAATGTTTCCTTTCTCTGAGAGATTCCAAGTTAGAACAGCAGATTAGATATACACGTATATTGTTTAGAGTGAATTGACTACACAGGATATGCCTTATTGATATATTGGCTTTAGTCTAATATCAGTACTTTTATGCAGAATTACAATAAATTTATGATATGAAAGTACCAACATCACATTAATCCCAATTTCCCAATCGTTAGTTCATTTGTATTTTGAAATTTGAACAGAGCTGAAATGACCTTAGATGTTGCCTGGACGTAAAAACCCCTACTAACAAACAGTTCATCAGATTACCCACCTTTAGTGAAGAACTCAGTATTGACAGGAAAATGAGATCAGAATTAACACCTTTCACTGTATTGTAATAAACCATTCTGACAACCACCACTACCCCCTCTCCCCTACCTTCCCACCCCTCCCCCTTTCCCACCATCATCTTCCTTCCCCCATCTCCCTCCCTTCCTTCCTTCCTTCCTTCCTTCCTTCCTTCCTTCCTTCCTTCCTTCCTTCCTTCCTTCCTTCCTTCCTTCCTTCTTTCCTTCCTTCCTCCCTTCCTTTCACCCCTCCTTCCTTCCCTCCTTCCCCTCCTTCCCTTTCCTTTCCTTTCTTCCCTTCCCTCCTCCCTCCCCCCTCCCTCCCTCCCTCCTCCCTCCCTCCTCCCTCCCTCCCTCCTCCTCCCTCCCTCCCCCTCCCTCCCCTCCCTCCCTCCAAGTGGAACCCACCAATACGCAAGCCTCTTCCTGTGGTGGTGACACGGACTGACTCTGACCGCTGACCTCTGACCTGTGCGTCCCCAGGGCCTACTGTTTTACAAGCGTCTGTCTGACACGTCGGGCGGCATGACGACGGTGAACGCTGAGACGCTGCAGGAGGAGGCCAAGTACTTCCTGGAGACACGGCCCAAGGGGGACGGCTATGGCCCCAACGTCATGTTCAGCAACGGCGAGCAGGTGGGCCACGTGGCCGCCGCCAAGGACGTGAGTCACTAACACTTTGTCTTACCTTTCAGCGAAAATTTATGCTGATCTTTATTATTTTTTTTAGTTTAAAGTTTCACAGTCCCATGGTTTTGATTTTCTGAGATAAATATATCAGGTTGATGGTTATAATCTACCTTATTTTTTAGTTTTGGGGGAACTTTGAATTTAAATGTTTAATTTTGGAGATTGTTCATGAATATCAAGACGGATCAGGCTTTTCCCATTCCTCACTCCTGTTATCTTCACACAAAATCATTGATAAAATGCAACGGATGTTATGCAGTGAAAAACCATCTGAACATATGTTCACAGCCCCTCTTCTGAATATTGATTAGATTATGAAAAATATTGATATTTATAGACTGTTTCTTAGTTGATTACAAAGAAGCACCAAAGCCCCTTTCTTTTAGAGATTTCCATGTGGCTGTAAGCGTGGATAATATTGGGAGCCGTTAAACTGATGTATTCGCATACCTTCCTTACAGGATAGCTTCGTGGTGCGGACATTCAGCCCGGTCTGTAACCCAATGCCCTTGGTGAGCGAGATTCCACTCAAACTGGCACGCAAGTGTGTCGATGTGTTCGGGTCAGCTGGGTTTGACACCGAGACGGAGATACATACAATCAGTAAGTTACAGTACCAAACGGTATCTAGCCGGGCCATGTTCTAGCCTCTAGGATCGATTATTGTGTAGATCAATTGTTCAGTGAATGGGTGTCATTGCTAGGCACAGAACAAAACAAGCACTTCCACCCACTTTAACTCATGCCCCCCTCCACAAGGCCTCCTAGGAACCCTAACTCTCCCATAGTCAATCACAGGAGTCCTAACTCTCCCATAGCCTACCAGGAGCTCGAACTCTTCCATAGCCAATCACAGGAGCCCTAACTCTCTCCTTAGCCAATCACAGGAGCTTTAAGTCTCCCATAGCCAATCACAGGAGCCCTAACACTGCCACAACCAATCACAGGAGCCCTAACTCTCCCATAGCCTATCACAGGAGTCCTAACACTCCCATACTCCCGTATCCATCACAGGCACTCTAACTCTCCCATAGCCAGTCACAGGAGCCCTCACTCCCATAGCCAATCACAGGAGCCCTAACTCTCCCATAGCCAATTACAGGAGGCGTCACTCCCATAGCCAATCACAGGAGCCCAACTCTCCCATAGCCAATCACATGTGCCCCAATGTCTCACATCCCAGTCCGTGGCTCACCAATCACAGTAGCTCTAATTCTCGCATAGCCAATCACATACACCCCAATGTCTCACACCCCAGTCCGTGGCTCACCAATCACAGGAACTCTAACTCTCCTTTAGCCAATTACAGGAGCCGTAGCTCTCCCATAGCCAATCACAGGCGCCCCAACGCGTCACAACTTAGTCCGTCTCTCAGCATCTGTCTCACGCAGACAGTCTTGTGCCAGCCACTGACCAGGCAACAACTCACCTCTTCTCAATCCACCCAACCACGCCGCTCTTCTAGTGTGGGCAAATGCTTCAGTTGGGTATAATTGTTTCACATTCTTACCCGCTATATAAAGTGTGGTTGTTTGACTTAAGTCATTTTCCCAGTTGACCAAATGGTATAGACCCCATTTTTAAATCACCTTGAGTAATCTAAACAGCTGACATGTTGCAAGAAACTTGATCTCATAGCTTCACAGCACAGATCAAGCTCACATGTAAGAGCTACATATTCTTTCTGATATGAGACTGTCTCAAAAGGTGCTAAGCAATATGGGACAAAACTTTGTTCATTGTAACGATCAACATACTATCTACTTATGCATTTACTCAGGATAAACTGATTTGTTTTTTACATGGTGTTTCATAATCCCAATAGAATACATATTGATTTGAAGCAAATGTCCTTGTGTTTTCAGTGTAACCGTTTCTGTTCTGTTTTTGTGTCAGTCGTTACAATGGACAAAAAACCGAAGAGTTAGCACCTTTTGAGACAGGCTCATATGACCTTAGATGTTGCAAGGGCATAAAACTCCCAACAACCAACCAAATACACATTCACAAATTGTTTCATCACTCTCTGATTGTATGTGATGGACCTCTTTTTGCTCCATCTGCGGAATATACAGGGAACTTCGCAATTGCTTCAAATCCTTCCCCATGGTTTATTCTGCCATCGTCAGAATAGAAGTGACCTGTCCCTGCCCAGCTAGGTCGCAGGTAACCTCTTGTGGGGGCTGGCCACTAGCTATAGGTGGAGCAGTCCACCAGGTGACATGTGAAAGTTGAGTGGTGGCGGTTTCCTCTGTCTCCTGCCTTCCATGATTGCTCATATTTCTTGCACCTGTAAACTTATCGAAGATGGCCAGTGAGCTGTACAATTTTACGCTTGTGTTCTCTCCTATAGGCACTGGGTTTGACGAAGACGCTGTGTCAATAGCAGCAGGCAAGGACTTTGCATTCATCCGCACCAACAGTGGCAAGGTAAGTCTGTCAGGCAGGTTGGTGTTTGGGTAGGAGTGTATCACTGTAAAGATATCAGTATAGCAGTGTATCACCACAGGGTATTTAGCATACCAGTGTATTACTGCAACACTCAGTATAGCATGGTAACACTGCAACGATATCAGTATAGCAGTGTATCACCACAGTGGTATTCAGCATAGCAGTGTATCACTGCAATGCTATTAGTATAGAAGTGTATCACTGCAACACTCAGTATAGCAGTGTAACACTGCAAAGATATCAGTATAGCAGTGTAACACCAGTGGTATTCAGCATAGCAGTGTATCACTGCAAGGATATCAGTATAGCAGTGTATCACTGCAACACTCAGTATAGCAGTGTAACACTGCAAAGATATCAGTATAGCAGTGTAACACCAGTGGTATTCAGCATATCAGTGTATCACTGCAAGGATATCAGTATAGCAGTGTATCACTGCAACACTCAGTATAGCAGTGTAACACTGCAAATATATCAGTATAGCAGTGTAACTCCACAGTGGTATTCAGCATAGCAGTGTATCACTGCAATGCTATCAGTTTAGCAGTGTATCACTGCAACACTCAGTAGAGCAGTGTATCACTGCAAAGATATCAGTATAGCAGTGTCACACCAGTGGTATTCAGCATATCAGTGTATCACTGCACTGCTATCAGTATAGCAGTGTATCACTGCAAAGATATTAGTATATCAGTGTATCACCACTGGTATTTAGCATAGCAGTGTATCACTGCAAGGATATCATCATAGCAGTGTATCACCACTGGTATTTAGCAGAGCACTGTATCACTGCCACACTATCCGCATAGCAGTGTATCACTGCCACACTATCCGCATAGCAGTGTATCACTGCCACACTATCCGCATAGCAGTGTATCACTGCCACACTATCAGCAAAGCATTTTAATGTATTTAAAAATCTTAATATTTAATCGAAAAAACTTATAGACTTTTGACTTGTCTATGTTGTTGTTTGATGGTCATGTGATGGTCTGTGGTCATGGCCAGACGACTCTTGTATAGGTGGAGTGATTGGATTACTGATTAACTAACGGGCGATGTTCTCAGATCCTGTACACAGGGAAGGCGCAGAGTCTGGGCATCAAGCAGGGCGGTCCGGCGAGTGGCAAGTGGGTGGAGCTGCCCATCACCAAGTCGCCCAAGGTGGTCCAGTACAGCATGGGCCACGAGGGGCAGCACGCACTGCTCGTGGCTGAAGACGGCAGCGTCTTCTTCGTGGGCACCGCCAAGCGTGGCGAGGATGGCGACTCGAGTCTCTGTGAGTGCACGCTTAAATCCAGTCAGGATTCCCTAGCGCTTTAAAACCATTGAATATCACTGACGCGCCTGCTTAAAATATTGGCAGTGTTTTCTTCGTGGGTACCGCCAAGCTTGGAAAGGATGCTGACTCGAGTCTCTGTGAGTGGGTGCTTAAATCCAGTCAGGATTCCCATAGTAGGCACTTTAAAACCATTGAATATAACTGACGCGCCTGCCTTAAAATATCGGCAGTGTCTTCTTTGTGGGCACCGCCAAGCGTGGCAAGGATGCTACAAGTATAACTTTTTAATTCATTGATTTGACTCGACCAGGGTTGGAACCCATGGGTTTGAATCCCACGATTTACCAAAACAGATACTGATGCTCAACTCATTCGGCCAGCCCGTCTAGTCGGTCTCCCAGTGGGCAGCACTCTAATAATAAAGGTCGCCCTGAGTGTGCCCTGTCACAAGTTGGTACCTGTCTTGATATGACCTTAGACGTTGTTGTGATGTAGTGAGCGTGCTAACAAACAAACAAACAAACAAACAAATGTTCTTTATGGACAGCGAAGGGTCGTCGCCAGCCAAAGCCCGTGAAACCTAAGAAGCTAATCAAGCTGGAGGGGAAGCACGTGATCTCGTCGGCGTGCAACAGCGGGACGAGCGCCGTCATCACGCGGGACGGCGAGGCCTACATGTTTGGCAAGGACACGGTGCACTGCGACCACGCCAGCGGTCAGCATGCTTCTAAAATGTTAAATAATCTATTCATCTCAATAGTTCTATTTATTCTCAGATCAATATTGACATATCACAATTGTTCCGGTTAAATTTGCATAACCCGATGAAAGCATGCAATTTTCAAAAGCAAAATACTTATTATGTTATTTAGGTTTGATCGTATGGTTATCTTTCCTTGGATACTGGTGTACTCATTATACATTTGTTGCAGTTTGGTGCTCCTGTGCTATGCTCGAAAATGAGTAAACAAAGCCCATGTCCAGCATTTCAGTGTGCACACCGAAATTAATTTGACGTGTTTTCACTTCAAAGTTAACGATTTAAAGTAAAAGGTATTTCAAACTAATGCAAAGTAGATTATAACAATCAAACTAAAGCTGCATAGTCCGATGAAAACATCAAATTTTCAAAGCCAAAGCGATTATATAACTTTGATTCTACTTATCTATTTTAGATATTGCTGCACTTATTAAACATTTCTCATCACACAGAGGGAAATACTGAGGCAATTGAATAGAACCTGTTACTGCAGATGGCTATGGTGTCAGAGTTTCGGCGTGCTTGCCAAAGTTAATTTTGCATGGTTGCACTTCAAATATCTCAAAAGTCACTTAAAATATATGTTACTTCAAGCTAAAGTAAGGTACATTATAACGATCAGCCTATCTCAGAAAATGTCAGAAACTCAAAGCCAGCGGAGTATGCAACTTTAATATAATTATGTGTGTAAAAAAAAGAAAACATGGCAGAAACTCAGATTATGAAACTTTAAAGGCAGGACCCACATTATAGAGAGATGGCATACTCTCAACCTAGAAATTTGAAGCTTTCATCAGATTGTGCGGCTCTATCTTAAGAATGTCACTGTTTGGTGGTAAGCCGTATGATTGGTGGTTTCAGGTCACGTGACTGAACTGAAGGACGTGGTGGTGACGTCCATGTCGCTGGGGAAGGCCCATGCAGTGGCGCTGACCAACATGGGCAAGGTCTTCACACTTGGCATCAACAACAAGGGGCAGTGTGGACGCGACTATGTGCCTGGAGGCGCGCGTGAAAGTATGTAATACCAGTGGTGTCTCAGGCAAAAATGTACCCCACCTGTTTAAAAAATGTTAAATTCGTTGATTAATCAGAGAAAATTTCAATCGCGAACAATTGATCTTCTTCATTCCACTGCTCTATGCCCTATACTAGTAATGCTGAGCACCAAGCTAGGTAGCGACAAGTATAAATTTTTAAGTCATTGACTTGACTCGGCTATGGTTCAAATCCACGACCTGCCAGATGGGAATTGCGCGCTCAACTCATTCAGCCATCCAGTCTGGTTTGTATGTTGTCTACAATAAACGTAATAATAAATGGCAATATGCCAACGAGCTGGTACTACCTAGTAATATACTATGTAACGGTAGCTTGAAGATTTTGTTATGATAACCAGGGTTCTTTGGGTTTACAGGCCAGAAGATTACCCCCTTTGGGGAATGAAACCAAGAACTCCTTACCGTTTTTTATGGTAAAATAAAATTCAATTCAATTAAAAAAAATGCAAGAGGTTTTAAGCTATCTAAGCTTATTAACTAAACTATTGCAATCATTCGCTTAATAGGCAATTGATGAAAGAAGTGTACCTTGTGTTTCTATTACAATGTCTGACAATACCATTTTTTATTGCAGCATATTTGACTTCATCAAAGCTCATATATTTTGTTTCCTTTCTAGTTAGTGCCACAGTAACAATGGCTGACGAGGAAGAGGAGGTTGAAGAAGACTTTATGTGCCAACCAGGTAACTGCCAGTTATTCTTAAAATAAATTATAATTCAGACATACGAAGTAGATTATATACAAGGATGAAAGAAATCCACGATTTCTCGGAATTCTGCTATTTTTGGTACTCTTCGATTTGATTCATTTCTTTATTCCTTCTTTTATTTAAATAAATATATTTGGATATGTCTACTGTTGTCTCCATCTATTACTTAAGCATCAGCACAAAGTTCCCACTCACTCACTCACTCACTCATCCACCCACCCACCCACCCATTAATCACTTATCCATTCAGTCACTCACTCACATACCGTATATGTCCCAATAGAAGCAGGCTACCCAATAGAAGCCCCCCCCCCATTTTGAAAGCGCGCACAAATTTACGATCATATTCAGACTGAATGGACATAAAATAAGACAATCTCACTTTATTTCAGAGGCACGACAAAAACCAATACAAATTTACGATCATATTCAGAGTGTATGCACATAAAATAAGACAATCCCACTTTATTTCAGTGGCACAACAAAAACAAATCCATGAAATTCTTTAACTTTGAATAGATGTGCATCCATGTGTCTGCTCTCGCACAGTGCGCATCTATTGGGACATATACGGTAGTCATCTACATCTATTCACTCACCCATTTACTCACTCACCCATTTACTCACTCACCCATTTACTTACTGACGCACCCATTCACTCACTTGCCCATCCATTTACTCACTCACCCATTTACTTACTCACGCACTCATTCACTCATTTACTCACTCACCCGTTTACTCACTCACCCACCCACACGCTCACTAACACTCAGTGACTGACTCCGTTATTCATTCACACATTTACTCATCCACTCACCCACTCACCAACCAGCCCGGGTGTTGGGTAGTCCTGACCTGGATACACTGTCGTAATGCGCCTGTTTGCGCTCTTGCAGGGAAACACCGGTGGAAACATGACCACTGCATGCTGTGTACAAACTGCGGCGAGTGCACAGGCTACGGCAGTGGCTGCATCAACTCGGGCAGGCCGGACATCCGCGAAGCGTCAGTTCACTTTGCACATTTCACACGCTTTTTGAGTGGATCAAAGCTGCATAGTCCGATGAAGCACCACATTGTCAAAACCAAAACAATTACCTTGATTTGATTCTACATATCTAACTTAGATACTGATGCACCTGTTAAGTATTTGTCGTCACATAGAAGGGAATACTGAGTCAATTTAATAGAACCTGTTACTGCAGAAACCTCTGTTGTCAGAGTTTTTGCGTGCTTGCCAATAAAAATAAAGTACGGATTCAAACTCCCTACTTCTGAATGGGAAGCCTGTACTCTACCGATTTGGAAACTGCACCGATCATTTAGCTTTAGAAAATTTGTTATACTTTCATCGAACTAGACAGTTTCAATAAATCAATAATTATCATTAATAATGAAGCTAATAAAAATTGATTTGTCATCAGGCTATGATGAAGAATTCCTGAATGCTGAATTCACATTGCTGTTCGCTCAGTTCTTCACTTGCTGGTTTGAGCATTGGTTGTAGCCACAGACAAAGAAAGTCATCCTGAATCGATTACTGTCATAGCAATCTAGATTTCTATAACCGAAATCGACCCAATTTGATCGTTCTGTGTTCATCCAGATTGCTCGCCACGAGTGTGAGTCTTTGCTTGAGCGGCAAATAATGACGGATTAATAGTTTTCAATCTGAGCCTTCTAACTGTTACCACGCTTCTTGCTCTTTGAGGCATCCGCAAAATACTACTGCATGTATAATGCTGTGCTAATTCAGTGTGAGTAAGCTGAGCCTGCTCTGCATGATTAGGTTGCCGAACCGTGTCTGCGGCTGCGGGTCTGGCGACTCGGGGTGCGCTGAGTGTGGTGTGTGCAGGACGTGCGCCGGGGAACTGCTCGATGCTGACCGCACCCCGGAAGCCGCTAACGGTGGACTCCTGGAGGCACTCGCCCGGTCGAAGGACATGATCCCTCTTGACTTACTCATAGGTGAGTGAGGCAGTTCTAGAAACCACTGAGGTGTCCACTTCCTTCAGAAATAACTAAGAATTTGTGATATCTTCCTATAAAGAGCTTAATAGGAATGTTCGAGTATGATGGAGACTGTTTTGATAGGGACCAGAAGTGTTTCTACAGTTGTGCTAGAGGGAATGGCCTGAAATCTTTGTACTTTCGATATTCTACTACATACAATCATGACATGCACAATTCGCTTCTTCTGGGATAGGGTCTGCTGTTCGTTGAGGCATGACTGAAGTGGGTTGTTTCCCTCCCAATTTACCTCCCAGCTCTATCCACTTACCACATGCTACTGCCACTTACAGGACCCACTTACCACACGGCTTAGACTTACTTACACCACTTTTACACATTTCTAACAGTTACACGTCTACTCTCCACACACTACTTGTACCCACAGTCCCATTTTCATATGCTACTGACACTTACATGACCCATTTATGACACTACCTATACCCAGTCCCATTTTCATATGCTACTGACACTTACATGATACATTTACGACACACTACTTATATACCCAGTCCCATTTTCATATCCTACTGACACTTACATGATACATTTACGACACACTACTTATATACCAAGTCCCATTTCCATATGCTACTGACACTTACATGACCTATTTACGGCTCACTACTTATACCAAGTCCCATTTCCATATGCTACTGACACTTACATGACCTATTTACGGCTCACTACTTATACCAAGTCCCATTTCCATATGCTACTGACACTTACATGACTTTTTACAACACTACTTATACCCATGGTCCACTTTCCATATGCTACTGAGACTTAAGTAGTCTACTTTGCATACATTGCACACTTATTTAAACGTCTTTCCACATGCTATTTCTACTTACTTGACCCACATACCACACATTATTGAGAATTAGGTAGATCACCGTTTTGCATATTACTTTGATACCTTTTCATACAACACTTACACATGCATGACCCACTTTCCGCATAACTTTCCGCACAATACTTGTGTAGTAGTCTGCACTGAAGGTCAGCGCAGACTACTACACTTTTATCTACCATCTACTTTCCCCACACTACTTTCATGATCTACTTTCCACACACTACTTTCGTTATCTACTTTCCACACACTACTTTCATTATCTACTTTCCACACACTACTTTCATTATCTACTTTCCACACACTACTTTCATGATCTACTTTCCACACACTACTTTCGTTATCTACTTTCCACACACTACTTTCGTTATCTATTTTCCATACACTACTTTCATGATCTACTTTCCACACACTACTTTCATGATCTACTTTCCAGACACTACTTTCATGATGTACTTTCCACACACTACTTTCATGATCTACTTTCCATACACTACTTTCATGATCTACTTTCCACACACTACTTTCATTATCTACTTTCCCCACACTACTTTCATGATCTACTTTCCACACACTACTTTCATGATCTACTTTCCACACACTACTTTCATTATCTACTTTCCACACACTACTTTCGTTATCTACTTTCCACACACTACTTTCATGATCTACTTTCCACACACTACTTTCATGATCTACTTTCCACACACTACTTTCATGATGTACTTTCCACACACTACTTTCATGATCTACTTTCCACACACTACTTTCATGATCTACTTTCCACACACTACTTTCATGATCTACTTTCCACACACTACTTTCATGATCTACTTTCCACACACTACTTTCATGATCTACTTTCCACACACTACTTTCATTATCTACTTTCCACACACTACTTCCATTATCTACTTTCCACAGAAATACTTATGGAGAGACTTTTGCACTTACACATGTGTGACCCACTTATCGCACTTTACTTATACATATATGGAACTTTCCTTATACTACTTACACTTACATTTACATTACCTACTTCCCACATGCTATTTATACCTACGTGACTCACTCACCACACACTTTTAAACCATGTAAATAAAATAAAAATGTAAATTCCTATATACCTGTAACGCTTACGGCCCGATGACCAGTGCTACGGCACTAACAAAAGATATATATGAATTTTTTTTAAACTAAAAACTTCTTAGCGTTGTCTAGTCCACTTTGACACACTACTTATAGAGACCACTTTCCATATGCTAGTTACACTTACAGTCACCATGACATATACTCTTAGTCTTAAGCGGGCATTCCTTACACGCGGTATGTGGCATGCGGTATGCGAATGGCATGATTCCTTACACGCGGTATGCGGCACACGACTGGCTATATTTAACAAATATAAATAAACAAGTATACTCCTTACTGCACTGTATATGACCAAATATTGCATTTATATCTATGTACCTTTTCGTACGTCACATGGGGGTTCCTACCTTTATTATAACCAAATTATAGATAAGTATTCATATTTCTGTGCATATGGTAGCATTTTTAGCTTTCCCGTAACCGTCTGTCTCCCGATTGGGACGGTCCTAACATCCTAAACTGAGCCATGTTAGGACCGTCCTTTTTGGTCAACAAAATCTGGGATGGTCCTAACATCCCTTGGAGCAAGCTAAACTGAACCATGTTAGGACCGTCCCATTTCTTCATATTTCCATCGTTCCATAATGCTCAGTCGCCTCTCCTTGTCTAAAACTATTGGACATGGGTGACTGATGGTTTTCTATTCGCACCCGCATGCCGCATGCCGCACCAATCGCTCCATGGACCGATCGGTTTGACGCATTCGCATACCGCGTGTAAGGAATGTAGCCCATAGACTTCAAGGCGTTTCGATTTTTTGTCGCATTCGCATACCGCATGCCGCATGTAAGGAATGCACCCTTTACACTGTCATTACTATTTACCACACAGTACTTACATATACCACGTTCCACACTCTACTTATGATTTCAGAAGCTACTACCCTATTTCCTTTATATATGAAGACCAATTTCCACGTTATTTACTATTAACAGAATCACCTTTTTCCGCGACTAGATGGGATGGCTGAATGAGTTGAGCATCCGACTCCTGTTTTAGGAGATCAGGGGATCCGAACCCATGGGTTTGTGGGTTCGAACCCTGGTCGAGTCAAACCAATGATTTAAAAATTTATACTTGTCCCTTCCTAGCCAGGCGCTCAGCATTATTAGGATAGGGCAAGGACTGGTTGGCTCAGTGTCAGGATAATATGACTGAGTGGGATATCAGGTCATGGTGCTGGTGGCCTGGTCTCCCAGTGGGGAAGCACTATAAAGTCACCATGAGTGCACACTGTCACAAGTCGGTACCCATCCTGATATCACCTTAGATGTTGCTAGGACGTAAAATAACAACAAATAAACAAAACCTTTGTCCGCACACTTCGAATAGTTGAAATGACCTCAATTCAGGGATGAAAGATCTCTGCAGTTTTGCGTATTTCCGCGATGTTTTATATTTAACTATTAACGTTAAACAAAATTCCAAGGAATCGGGATGACAATGTATATATGACAACAGTTTGGTATTTTGAAGCCCGATTTTATATGACCTTGGATTTGACGAGAACATAAAAATCCCCAAAGGAACGAGCTAGGCATGGGCGATAATACAGTCACAACAAGGCTAGCTCAAACCTGACTTCTGGTATTTTTCTGCGATTTCTTGACAGTGCTAAATCGAATGTAGAAGATCCGCGCTTTTGCGGAAATTCGCCGTCAGTGTAATCTCGGCTTGCTTTCCGCATTTTTTGGCTAAAACCACTTTCATCTCTGCTCATTTACCTCTCCCAAGCAGGTCGTCAGGGAGCACGGAACCTTGACCAGTTGAGTCGGAAGTTGGAGGAGCGGCGACACCGGATACGAATGAGAACAAAAGCGAAGATCAAGATCATGTCTGGTGGCATGGCCAATGGAAAACCAGGTACAGGCCCACATATAAATAAACTACAATGCTGCACAATGTGTGAATATTCATTTGTTTTACATGGATAAATATTAATACCGACCAACCCTCTGGGGAGGCTAAGGACTAACACGTGTACATATATATAGATAAACAATACCTGTATTCATAGAGGTGGGAAATGAAATCACCAAAATCCAGCAAACGGAAACGGAAATAGCCCTATATGGGCGCCGCCATTTGTAAACTCGTGTTGAATAACAGAATAATCAAAATCCAGCAAACGGAAACCGAAATCGCTCGTCGAGCTTAGCTACACACCAAACAGCGTGGGTGACACCGATTGGCTTAACGCCTTAACGATTTATTCAAAATTAAAAGAAATAAAGAACAATTTGGCATAAACATGGAAGTACAAATACAATATTAATAGCTTATTCCACGGAAACAACAGCCGTATTCGATTATCACAACTGCGATTCGGGTCACCCGAGTTTATAGAATTTCAAATCGAACACTGCGAGTGGAGTAAAAAAAATACACGCGCAGTAATAAAATACTTTGCTGTAGTTATATCGGGGGGTCGGTCCTAAGCATTGCTTATTCATATTATGTTTGATTATGGTTCATCTAAAGCTGTATAGGCTTAAGTTTTACCAAATCTTTTTTGTTGGAAATAAAATGTACTAGAGTGTTTATGGTCTATAATTATCCCATTATTTCATTTATCAGCGTAATACTCTATACAAAAATTGTAATAAGATTTGTAGCTTTTATTATATGCCCCTCATAATGAGTATTCATACTTTCCTATTGCAGTAAAAATGTTTGAGTGCTACTATTATTTTGAAGTCCGAAGAAGTCTGAATTCTGAAACACAACTGGCCCAAAGAATTTCGGATATGAAATTGTGGACTTATATAGGTTAATAAGGATTCTGGAAATAAATAGCACCCATAAAGATCTCTATTATCGCCCACCCATAAAGATCTCTATTATCGCTCGCATCGCCGTCGATTTCCTCTTTTTTTTCTTTCCAATATAATTTTCATCCCTAAAAGGCTAATAGCTCTGTGTCCATGTCTAAAGCAAGCGCGGTGGCGGCAGCTGCTGCTGCGGCAGCGGCTTCATCTGAGGCAAACAACAGCGACTACGAGCAAGACCATACGAAGCTGGCCTCCCTGCCGCCCAGCTGCGTGGAAGTGGGGGCCGCCAACATCACCGCCGTCCAGGTGGCCTGCGGGCTTCAACACACAGGTAACATGCCCCGCCATTTGTAGTTATCTTAAGATGTTCACAGTGAACGGTTTGTTCGGTATCATGATGCAAGTTGCGCAGATCGCTATGTAATAATATGCATCGCCTAAAATCATGAACCATATATTTGGTGGTCCTATACTAGGTACCCCAGAATCCGCCGGGGGCGCCACTGTCGCCGGACCCATAAAACTAGTACAACTTCTTGCGACCTTCTGAACGGCAGAGTCATGTCGGAAAACGGCACCACACATCTAGCACAGGCACACTGCATACATTGCTACATCCGTTTTTGAAGCACCAAAGATTTAAGCACAGATAGAGACTATTTTCAGTGTTGTACGACATTTGAAAGGCATTTTACTAAGCCATTCAAGTCTTCAGATGCAGAAATCAGAGGTAAAATTGACAGGAATGTCCATGTTAACTATGAGAATGTGAAAATTTAGCATTTTTTCTTCCTAAAACCGGTCATACAATGACTACAACTGGAATCGCAACTCTAGAATCTGGCAGCCAAAAGTTGGTGTCAGGCAGCTTTTACTGGATTCTCTAGGCTAGTCTAGGTCAGAATTTTATGGCTGGTGTGAGTGACTCACATAACACAGCCTACTATTATGCACCCTAAATAAGGCACTTCTCTAGTGCATTAGCTAATACAAAAAATCTTAAATTCAACCAACTTCAAATGCACATATCTCATTCAATTTTTGGAATATCTTAAAAATTCAAAAAGCATAATGCTTTTGATTCATTGGAGCTTCCAATGAAATTATAATTTGAATGTTTGGAATAATTTGAAAATTTTACTGGGGTACCTACCTATACTGTGACATGTAGGTAACATGCCCCGCCATTAGCAGTTACTGTAAGACGTTCACAGTGAATGGTTTGTTGGGTATCATGATGGAAGTTACGCAGATCGCTATGTAGTAATATACATCACGTGAATGGTTTGTTTGTTGTTATGATGCAAGTTATGCAGATGACTATGCAGTAGTAAAATGCATCGTCTAAAATCATGTACCATATATTTGGCGGTCTAATAGCATGACACATGCCCCACCATTAGCAGTTACCATAAGATGTTCACAGTGAACGGTTTGTTCAGTATCATGATACAAGTTACGCAGATCGCTATGCAGTAGTAACATGCACTGCTATTAGCAGTTATCGTAAGTGAACAGTATGTTCGGTATCATGATGCAAGTTATGCAGATCTCTATGTAGTAGTGAAATGCATCGTCTAAAATAACAAACCGTATATTTGGTGGTCTAATTTTGACACATAGGTAACATGCCCTGCCATTAGCAATGACTAAGACATTCACAGTGAACGGTTTGTTCGGTATCATGATGCAAATTACTCACATCGCGATGCAGTGGTAAAATGCAACGTCTAAAATCATTAATCATATATTTAGCGGTCTAATAATAGTGTGATTGACCGCTAATTTCCTATAGCCATCCACAGTTTCTTTTCCGCCTGTAATGCAGCAATTTAATATGGCTGATATACTGGAAATAGTGGTTCTCATCCGATTACCAAAGTTTAGGAACATTTAGCGTTATCAATACTTGGATTGGTGACCACGTCGGAAAAGAAGGTGCAATAGACATCCTGATACAGGCTTATAGCCTACTAAATCAGTAGTAGATACATAAAAATTGACCCTCATTAGTCAGGGATGAAAGATCTCCGCGATTCCGCGGATTTCCGGGATTTTTCAATCCCGCAGCACCATCAGTATAGATATACTAATACATGGTGCAGACACCGCAGCACTATCAGCGTATACCACTAATAAATTCTCCAAACGCTGCAGCACTATCAGCGTATACTACTACTATACATGCTTTAAACGGCGCCGCACTATCAGCGTATACCAATATATATGAAACCTGACTTCCCAGAATTTTCCGCGATTCCCTGACAATGCTAAACCTATGGGAGAATATCAGCATTTCCGCTTTTTTTCCCGGAGAGCACTTTCATCTCTGATTAGTACTTGGATGGGTGACCACCTGGGAATATAAGGTGCTGTAGACATCTTGATACAAATCAGTCGTGGATAAGAATATAGTACTTAGCTTTATCAAGCATACGCATGTACCATAATCTTATTGCACGTGTTAAAATAAAACCTCAAGCAACATTACTGAACATAAACATGGATCAGTAGCGGGGAAGTAGACCCTTGTCATGACGCACAATTTTTGCCTTCACAGTGGTGCTTCTGGAGAACGGAGAGGTGTTCACCTTTGGCAGTAACCAGTACGGCCAGCTCGGGGTCGGGGACACCAACATCAGGTAAGCCACGCATTGCTTTAATTCATCCACAACGCCACCTAGCAGTTCACTGTAGCACTATGCCATTATATCATAGTGATTTGTGTGTGCTTCTATAGTTACTGACTTATTGTCAAATGTTTAATGTGTAATCTTCTTTTTGGTTGATTGATTGATTGATTGATTGCCGATGGTTTCTAGACGCTTGCTATGTCAGGACAACATGGGTCTGGGTGCAGAGTTGTCCTTTGAAGAGAAGGACTGTTGTTTACATAACTGGTTTTAAATTGTCAAATATCTTGTAATATGGTAGAGCAATCACTTCCCCCTTTCCCCTTCCCCCTTCCCTTTCCCCTTCCCTTTCCCCTTTCTCCTTCCCCCTTCCCCTTTCCACTTTCCCCCTTCCACTTTCCACTTTCCCCCATTCCCCCACATTCCCCCTTTCCACTTTCTCCTTCACTCCCCTGTCCCTTCCCCCTTCTCCCTTTCCCTTCCCCCTTCCACTTTCCCCCTTCTTCCCCCTTTTTCCACTTTCCCCCTTTCCTTCCCCCTTCCACTTTCCCTTTCCCCCCCCACCTCTCCCCTCTCCCTTTCCCCTTCATCCTTTCTCCTTCTCCCTCCCCCTTTTGCCTTCCCCCTTCCCCCGAAAACTTTAGAATAAGGCGGGGTCCTCCCGTCTCAGTGCGGGGTCCTCCCGGCCTCAGAATTCAATTAGCCAATAGGCAGTAGACAGGTAGCTCCATTCTCAAAAAGCTGATTCCCTGGTTGTTAATGACTGAAAAGGGAGCCATGCTGGCACAGTGTCTGCTTACACCTCATCATTGCTTGACATGGAGTACTGAGACCGTGACGATGTCAGCAGGGATTGTTTGTTGGGGGTTTTATGTCATAGCAATGTCTAAGGTCCTACCCGAACAGGTACCGACTTGTGACAGCATGTGCGAGACCAGCCGCCAGCACCATGACCAGATATCTCACTCGACCAGATATGTAACACTGAGCCAACCAGTCCTTGCCCCACCCTAGTAATGTCGAGCGTCAAGCTAGGCAGTGACAAGTATCACTTCTGTAAGTCGTTGGTTTTACTTGGCTGGGGACTAACCCGAGCAAGCCAGCACACTTAACGATTCGACCATCCTGTCAGGTCGAGTCAAACCAATGACTTAAAAATTTATACTTTGTCGCTTCTTAGCCTGGCTCTCGCATTATTAGGACTGGTTGACCCAGTGTCAGGATAATGTGACTGAGTCATTGAGCTGGGTGCCTGATCTCCCAGTGGGGCAGCACTATAAAGTCACCATGAGTGCGCACTGTCACAAGTCGTTACCCATCCTGATATTGCCTGGATGTAAAACCCCAACAACCAACCAATCCTGTCGCGTCTGGCAGCATCAAGAATAGCGGCTCACCAGTGAGTAGTAAGTAAGTGAGTAGGTGAGCAAGTGAGCAGGGCCCAAGCTAAAGTGTGTGGTTTGAGGCAAACAAATGGATGTCTTTGTGTCTGGTTGCAGAGAAGGACGGGACACATATAGCTCAGGCGGTAGTGTGTCCACCTGTGAAGCTGTCAGTCATCTGATCGATCCTGCTCAGTGGACCCATTTTCAGTTTGGGATATTTCCCATTCCAACCAGTCGTCCACAACTGGTTCATCAAAGGCTGTGGTATATGCTATCCTGTCTGTGGGAAAGTGCATATAACAGACCCCTTGCTGCTTATCGGAAAGAGTAGCCTATGTGGCGTCATCAGCAGGTTTCCTCCAAAGAAATATGTCAGAATGCTCATATGTTTGAGGTCCAATGGCCGATGATAAAAATCAGTGTGCTCTCGAGGCGTCTTTAAATAAAACGACCTTTACTGGTTGCAGGGGAGTGCCTACCAAGGTGTCCGTCAAGGCTACCGTAGTGCAGGTAGCGGCCGGAAGTAACCACACACTCCTCCTCACCTCCTTCGGACAGGTCTACACATTCGGTAGTCACAAGGTAAGAAGGCAGTAAGCCTGTATTGCCCGATATGAGGTATGAGGCCCGAGGCCCTCTGTGGTGCATATTAACTGACGTGAAGCTGTGGGCGTTGTGCATCCAGAAACCCATCATCATTCTTATCAGCATTATTATCATCATCATTTTTAACATCATTATTATTATTATTATTATTATTATTATTATTATTATTATTATTAAATAAGTGAGGCTTTAAGTTGCATAGTTTGATAGTTTCAAATTTCTGTCGTTTTTCTTTTTTTTAGATAAACATATTATTAGGTTGATCCTTATAACCTACTTTATTTTAGCTTGAAGGAGCTTTTATTTTAAAAGGTTAACTTTAGAAATATTTGATGCGGAAACCTGCAGAATTACTTTTGGTGTGCACACCGAAATTTTCAACACTAGGTTTCAAGAGTAACAGGTTCTATTTAATTAACTTAGTATTCCTTCAATACAACTACACGTGTTTAATAAGTACACCAGTGTCAACAAATTGCTAAATTAGTTTTGATCCTTTATAATTGGTTTAGTTGGTTATAATAAAGGATCAAAACTATGTAAATGTTTTTCCACTTCGAACATTTGAGCCTGACATGTTCTTCCCGTGTGTCTGTGTTGGTAGAAGGGACAGCTGGGCCGGTTTGACGACGTATCCTTACTTTAGTTTGAAGCAGCTTTTATTTTAAAGGGTTAATTTAAAACACATTTGATGTGAAAACATGCAGAATTACTTTTTGTGTGCACACCGAAATGTAGAACACTATAGTTTTCAGCAGTAACAGGTTCTAGTTAATTAACTTAGTAGTCCTTCAATACAACTACACATGTTTAATAAGTACACCAGTGTAAAAAAAATTGCTAAATTAGTTTTGATCCTTTATAACTGATTTTGTTGGTTATAAAGGATCAAAAGTATGTAAATGTTTTTCCACTTAGAACATTTGAGCCTGACGTGTTCTTCCTGTGTGTCTGTGTCGGTAGAAGGGACAGCTGGGCCGGTTTGAGGACGTATCCAAGGACAAGTGGCGGTTGTGGTTTGCAGTTCCCGGCCTGGTGCCGGGTATCGGGGCCAAGCACAGGCGGCGTGCTACGTGGATCGGGGCGAGCGGAGACCAGGTCAGTACCGCCATTGAAGATAACGCATGTGAAGTCTAAACGTAGAAAATAAACATCCACCATCTGACATTCATAAACAAATGGCAACACTAGCCAACAGGAAGAGTCACACCTAAAGGTTATGGGGTTCACCTCCAGAAGAGACTAAATATATTCATAAAGCAATGAGAAGTATCCGAAGAAATGATGTGTTTATAATAACCCAAAGCAGATCTACTGCGGCTAGCTATGATCGAAGCGTCATATCTATGGCAGCACACATCTGGAATGAACAACCAAGTACAACCAGAAACAAAATCAAAAACACATACATAAAACAAAGCGACCTACCCCAGGAACCAATGGAGAACTTAGCCATTTCAGTGTGTCGACATATTACCCTCAAGAATGGTCATTGTGAACCAGGAAGGCCCTAGGTAGCTCTGAGATAAATACACTTACAAATTACTAACAAACCATGCAAGAAAATAAACCACAAACGAATAACTAAAGCTGTTCAGCATTGAAAATAAGTTTGATCATGAACTTGCATGTTACGGACAGGGTAAATAGACCATCAATAGAAGAAGAAAAAATAGCCTTATGTACTGTATTAGCTTCCCCAGCTACAGGATAGTTGCCCCCCCCCCCCCCCCCCCCCCCCCCCCCCCCAACACTTTACTAGCATCATCAGTTAGAACTAGTCTGCCACAGGGTCAGTAATGCCCCACTGTGAAGCTCAACACCAACATAACTCACCCAGGAGTGGGATCAGCAGTACAAGTACTGAAGAAGTGTTAAATATGGATAGTGATAAGCCCGTTATCGTGTGTAGTAAGACCTGGCCGGGGTTGCACTCCACCCCCTCCCCGGGGGTGGGGGAGGGTACCAGCATGCACCTCTCCGCCCCCTGCGCGGGGGCCTATCCTCCACTAGCTCGGAGGATTTTTTTGGGGGGCGGGGGGGTCAATATAATTATTCTTCTGAACCAAGTCTTTTTTTCGGGGCCGAAACCCTGGTCTTCCAGACATTGTTGGTGGTAAATTATAGTTTTTTTTAAAGATTTAAAGCAATTGGTCAAAATAAAATATAAGCCACTAAATAAAATAAGCTAAAACAGCATTTTAAAAAAACCAACCCTGTCCCATGGCTAAATTGCATTCTGACCTTTGACCATGCACAGAGCTACCTGCGCATAGACGAGTCGCTGATCAATGCGCATACGCTCGCCAAGTCCAACATCTTCGCGAACCAGTCGTGTATCGGACTGATCCCGAAAGGAGAGGACGGGATCTCGTCCATTACGTGCCTGATGATTAACACGAAGGACGGCAGCTGTAAGAGCTTCAACGGCAGCGAGCAGGCCTCCCTCTACAACCAGAGCGTCTGCCTCGACCCCATCTTCGACGTTCTGTGGAGGTGAGCCATGGCTTTAAGGACAAACAAAAAGATTGTTGGTTTTCCCTTCATGCACAATTCTGTCTTCCATCTTTGACGTTCTGTGGAGGTGTACCATGGCTTTAAGGACAAACAAAAACGTTGTTGGTTTTCCCTTCATGCACAATTCTATCTTCCATCTTCGACGTTCTGTGGAGGTGAGCCATGGCTTTAAGGACAAACAAAAACGTTGTTGGTTTTCCCTTCATGCACAATTCTATCTTCCATCTTTGACGTTCTGTGGAGGTGTGCCATGGCTTTAAGGACAAACAAAAACGTTGTTGGTTTTCCCTTCATGCACAATTCTATCTTCAATCTTCGACGTTCTGTGGAGGTGAGCCATGGCTTTAAGGACAAACAAAAACGTTGTTGGTTTTCCCTTCATGCACAATTCTGTCTTCCATCTTCGATGTTCTGTGGAGGTGTGCCATGGCTTTAAGGACAAACAAAAACGTTGTTGGTTTTCCCTTCATGCACAATTCTGTCTTCCATCTTTGACGTTCTGTGGAGGTGTGCCATGGCTTTAAGGACAAACAAAAAGATTGTTGGTTTTCCCTTCATGCACAATTCTGTCTTCCATCTTTGACGTTCTGTGGAGGTGAGCCATGGCTTTAAGGACAAACAAAAACGTTGTTGGTTTTCCCTTCATGCACAATTCTATCTTCCATCTTCGATGTTCTGTGGAGGTGTGCCATGGCTTTAAGGACAAACAAAAACGTTGTTGGTTTTCCCTTCATGCACAATTCTGTCTTCCATCTTTGACGTTCTGTGGAGGTGTGCCATGGCTTTAAGGACAAACAAAAACATTGTTGGTTTTCCCTTCATGCACAATTCTGTCTTCCATCTTTGACGTTCTGTGGAGGTGAGCCATGGCTTTAAGGACAAACAAAAACGTTGGTTTTCCCTTCATGCGCAGTTCTATCTTCCATCTTCGATGTTCTGTGGAGGTGTTTTTAATTTTTTTTTTTTTTTTTTTTGAGGCTGTATTTATACTGTCCATAGCATATAAGCCCGGGTACCCAGGCTTGTTTTCAATGCTGGCCAGTTGTAGTGTTGGTGTTATCTTACCACACAGTGGCTGCTGATAAGGTATTTGATTGCCTGCATTTCAGTAGCAGATAGATAATTGGTTGGTATGGTTAGTAGCCTATGTTAGTTTTTTTGGATTTTCTTGGTATATATGTTTTTATTTTTCTACTCTTATTACTAGACTAGCCTACTCCTATTTACATATCATAGGCTTGTACGTAGCTGTGTGGTGTGTTATCTGGCTACTTTTGGCATGGTTACCTTCCATTGGGCATCCCGCCCATGGCTTTAAGGACAAACAAAAACGTTGTTGGTTTTCCCTTCATGCACAATTCTATCTTCCATCTTCGATGTTCTGTGGAGGTGAGCCATGGCTTTAAGGACAAACAAAAACGTTGTTGGTTTTCCCTTCATGCACAATTCTATCTTCCATCTTCGATGTTCTGTGGAGGTGTGCCATGGCTTTAAGGACAAACAAAAACGTTGTTGGTTTTCCCTTCATGCACAATTCTATCTTCCATCTTTGACGTTCTGTGGAGGTGTGCCATGGCTTTAAGGACAAACAAAAACATTGTTGGTTTTCCCTTCATGCACAATTCTATCTTCAATCTTCGACGTTCTGTGGAGGTGTGCCATGGCTTTAAGGACAAACAAAAACGTTGTTGGTTTTCCCTTCATGCACAATTCTGAGTTTGAGGAGGCAATTGATTATTTAATTATTTACTTAATTAACAAATTTAGGAGGAATGGGTGTATATTCACAACAGTGAATGAAGCACATTCATTCTAATTTTCGTGAAGTGAAAATTAATTTTGGCGATGGGAGGGGTTAATGTGAATTCATACAAATTTTGATGGAAGTGAAAATTAAGTTTGTGGTTGGGGAGTTAAAGGTCTGTGTGGCGATTTGATTCCAATTTTGGTGAAGTGAAAATAAAGTGTTGGTGATATGAGAGGTATGAAACTTGAACGGTTAATATAGCACATTGTCATACGTATAGTATTGGTATTTGACAGTTATTGCCTGATATGGAGCTTGAGACCCGAAGGCCTCTGGGGTGAGTATGAATACTGAGGAGAAGCTCAGGGCAGTACACATTCTGTAGACCTGAGGAATGCAAACCCCATATTAGGGTGATTAGATGGCTTTCTAACCTCTCTAACCGACAACCTCCACAGATCGTCCACTCCGTTATATCGATCGCTTTATTGGGGTCCCAAACGACCGCCCATATACCATTGTAACGATTAAAAAAACTCCGTAAACCGACCGTCTCCCTAAATGGACCATTTAAAGTCGGTTCCATGGTTGGTCGATTTAGAGAAGTTTTACTGTATTTTAAAGAACTGATATTTGTCTGGGGCAGTCTGATATAAGTTTGATCAGAGTACATAGTGGATATCGAGCAATAAATAATGCATTATCTAAGCTTTCCGCATTTAATATCAGCAATCCTGGTGAGCGGTGCTGAATGTGTGCGCTGACTTGATGTGCTTTGTGTGTGGCAGCTTCTCCCCGGTTACGCAGCAGCTTCACTGCTACAATGTGCTACACTCCGAAGCGCACCACCTGCCCGCTGTGCAGCCGTCTCTGTGCAACATGCTCAGCCCAGAACTCGCCATCCCCGTCCGCAACAGCGCCATGGCAACCCGGTCCCACACTGCCCTCCACATGCTCGGTAAGGCCCTGTTTGTCACTGAGTCGGATATGCCACGGGATTCCAGAGTGGCAGCACTATAAAGTCGCTATGAGATTACACTATCATCAGTCGGCACCCATTTCGATATAACCTAAGATGTTGCCAGGGTGTAAAACGTACTGGTATATTAAGTTGGATATGTAGTATCAAATTTAGGTAGGAGCTTTGGTTTCGAAAATTGTATAGTTTCATTGGATGATGCAGCTTTAGCCCACAATGAGTGGAAAATGAGGATTTTTTATATTTACAGATTATCGTTCAGTAATATGTCAATGTATTATATATACTATATCTATACCTATGATATATGACAGCAATTGATTAGTCCGAATCCTAATGACCTTAGGCGTTGCTAGAACATAAAACTCAAGCAAGAAAGGATTAGGTAGTCGATAATATAGTAATAAGGACAATTGAAACCTGACTTCCGACATTTTCCCTGTGATTACCTGACAGTGCTAATCCTATGGGGGGGTGGGGGGGCAGAATCCGTGTTTTCACGGAAATTCGCCGTTGGTGCCAAGGTCTCGGCCTGATTTGCGCTTTTTTTGTCGGAGACCACTTTCATCCTTGATTGTGTCGGTTATGTTCAGGTTGCCTGGACACGTTGACAACCGCCCAACAGCTGAACCTGACTGTGTATGAGGAGGAGAAGGAGAAGCAAGCCACCACCAAGGTCTACACGAAGGAGGACTACTCCACCGTCAACCGCTTTGAAAGTAAGTACCGAGCGTGGTGGCCGAATCAGGAGCGTGGGCCGAGCGTGTGGGAAATCGGGAGTTCGGTTCCCGATCGAATCAAACCTATGACTTATAAAATTGATACTTGTCACTTCCTAGCCTGGCGCTTGGCTTGGCATTAATAGGATAGGGCAAGGACTGGTTAGCTGTGTCAGGATAATGTGACTGAGTGGGATTTCCCAGTGGGGCAGACTATAAAGTTGTCATGAGTGCACACTGTCACAAGTCGGTACCCATCCTGATATGACCTTCGATGTTTCCAGGATGTAAAACTCCAACCAACCAACTAATCGAAAGTAAGTCAGGTTAGAAAATGAAGCTGTGCCTTTCATTGTCGAGTGATTTGAGAGAAGTCGCAAAAAGTCATTGGCACCGCAACCAATTCTCAATATATGCTTTCCACAATCAATCTACCTTCTAACGGTAGTGGAAAAACTGATCATCATTGTAGTATACTCTGTGAAAATGGTCTTATGGAGAATTTCCACCACCAAACTGCCCTCTGATGGCAACGGCAAGAACTAATCTTGTGGGTTTCCGCTCACAGTGTATGCGCTGTGGAAAAGGTCTCGCTTGTATGTGATGTCGATCAGGCGGGCTGGCTGATTGAGTTGAACGCCCGCCTCCTGATTTGGTAGGTTGTGGGGGTTTGAACCCTGGCCGTGCGGGTTCGAACCTTGGCCAATGTCAAACCAATGACTTAAAAATTTATACTTGTTGCTACCTAGCCTGGCGTTTGGCATTAATAGGAAAGGGCAAGGAGCAGTGGAATGAATTTTCCCTTGCTTAATAAAAAACAAAAAACAAACAATAAGGACCTAAGCGAATATAAATATGGGCAGTTCCTAGATACCATCTATTTACCAAGCGCTTTGTATTATTTACCAAACGCTTCGGGTGGCACACCACCTAGCGCCCACCATCACAACTGCTCCTCTCGATCTGCGCATGCTCTACAGGAAACGTTCATTCTATTTACCCTACTAATAACATTCAATTAAAATCCCCCTTAAAACAAGGTTAAATTTAGAGGATTTCTTTTGGAAATATAGTTTCTAATCATGGTCAGTTTTCCAGCACCTTGGATTTCTTTGGATCTAATCACATTCCATATGTGTGGATATAATTCTGAATTGATTAAGCCCTTTGCACAGAATAGCATGTTACTTCATGTCGGTGCACCGGACACGGTGGCCGAATTGATAGAGCGCAGGCCTCCCGTATGGGAGATCGGGAGTTTGATTCTCGCTCAAGTCAAACCAATGACAAAACAAAATTTATACTTGTCGCTTCCTAGCTTGGCGCTCGACATTAATCGGATAAGGCAAGGACTGGTTAGCTCAGTGTTATGATAATGTATTTGAGTGGCATATATGAAGTCGCCATGAGTGCACACTGTCACAAGTCAGTACTAGTCCTGAATGACCTTAGATGTTGCCAGGACGTAAAAACAACCAACCAACCAACCCCATCAATCATGTCGGTGCAGTGTCAACTTGATTGAGTTGATAGTGAGGCATGTGCTATGGCCACCATTCGCTGACTCCGCGTCTCTGATCCTTTGCCAGGTCACGGTGGCGGCTGGGGGTACTCCGGCCATTCCATCGAGGCAATCCGCTTTATGCCCGACACAGATGTCCTCCTCGGTGGCTTTGGGCTCTTCGGGGGCCGGGGCGAGTACTTCGGCAAAATTAAGGTAAGCGCAACTATTCGCATGTCTTTGTAATTTTATCACCTCTTCCTAACTGCAATGCCATCGCATGTGTGATATTGCAATCGAAAGACATGATTTAGCATATGTGTAGGCATCTGTAGTCTCAGCTGGTGTGATATAAAATGGGCCAGGTCCAAGTCCTGAGGATCATGTTGTGTTTTGCACAAAGTTGTAATGACCGGATTAGTTTGCCGAGTAGAAAGGGCACTCGCTTCCCATGCGATCAATTCCCAGCTGGTGATAGTGCAGTGGTTGCAGTAGCCAGCTCTAGAGGTGGTAGTAAATACTTCCTCTCACAGTTTCTTCCAGTATCGTTCAATGTATACCTCCTGTTTAGAAGCTGTAGCAGTAGTAGTTGAGGCAGCGCTTACCAAGCTCTGCACAATTGCCAGCTGGGACAAACCAAAAATATACTAAATTAATGTCACCATGCTAGCCTCGCTTTTGTTTGTAAAGTAACACATAAAGACAGGTATCTGCCTTCTCCAGAGATGCATTAATGCGAGCAAGGTTTTCAATGGGTTAAGAGACTCAAAGCCTTGCGTTCAGGCAGTGTCGGCTTATCATCTGACTGACTTATGTACGTGGTGTGTTTCAGGTATTTGAGTTGCGCGAAGATGGCGGTGAGAACGAGACAGATGGGGAGCTGCTCGCAGAGACGGAGGAGATGCCATATGAGTGTGGAGCCCGGTAAGTAGTGTCCTGAACCAGCCACTCTATTAACTTCAGTCAACTATAATCCCATCTAGTAGTTATGAGTGCAGAGCCCGGTAAGTACGGTCCTGAACCAGCCACTCTAACCTCAGTCAACTGTCATCTCATCTAGTAGTTATGAGTGCAGAGCCCGCTAAGTACTGTCCTGAACCAGCCACTCTAACTTCAGTCAACTATCATCTCATCTAGTAGTTATGAGTGCAGAGCCCGGTAAGTACTGTCCTGAACCAGCCACTCTAACTTCAGTCAACTATCATCTCATCTAGTAGTTATGAATTATAAGTTCAGAGCCCGGTAAACACTGCTCTAACCCAGCCATTGTAACTTCAGTCAAGTACTAATGTCTCATCTAGTGTCATATAGTGCAGAGCTCTGTAAGCACCGTCCTAATGCAGCCATGCTAACTTCAGTCAACTACCAACCTCGTCTAGCATGTTTATAGTGCAGAGCTTTGGTAAGCACTGCCTCAACTACTACTGCTACAGCTTCGAAACAGGAGGCATAAATTGTACGATGCTGGAAGAAATCGGGAGAGGAAGGATTTACTACCAACTCTAGAGCTGGCTACTGCAACCACGGCAGTAGTTTAAATTTGAAAGCATAGGACTTGAATGGCGTTTATTTTTGGTTAAGAAAATAAAAAGAGCTGGCTGGCATGCGTTATTGTTGCGTGATGGCCTGCGTGTTGTGTTGCAGAGAGAAGTACCCGATGCTGTTTGACGAGCCCGTGCTGCTGTCTGCCAACCACTGGTATGTGGCGTGGGGGCGCATCTCAGGGCCCAGCTCAGACTGTGGGTCGGGCGGCCAGCTCTCCATCACCACAGAGGACCAGTAAGTATGCGCTTAGCACCACCTGTCGCTGCTCTTCTGATCCCCAGTTCTCAAACCCCGTAATGCTGCCATATTTATCCACCCTTCATAACCACTGTGTTAGCTAGTTACTCGTAGAGGTTGATGGCGGTGTGAATTTTTCTTTGCGCCATTGTATTATAATTGGTGAATCCTAGCCGACTCGAAGGTCAGTGAGATGTTTTATTAACCATCGTTATGTTGCTATAGCTCAGGACCAATCTTTTTGAGTTAGCAGGTTGAGTGAACCGACCCAAAACAGAAGGTGTGTATCGCTAAAGACTACTTATTTTTAGAAATCAAAATAATTTATAATGGGACAATTTGTAATATCTATTGAAAAGGATGGATTACTTTATGAACTTTGATATGAGGGATGAAAGATCTCCGCGATTTAACGGATTTCTGCCATTTTTACTGTACTGTATTTTTACTGTATCTCCCAGGACTATCAGCATATGCTAATACATTGTTCAAATACCGCAGCACTATCAGTGTATATCTATATCTATGAAACCTGACTTCCGTGAATTTTCCACAATTCCTTGACAGTGCTAAGCCCATGGGAGAATATCCGCATTTTCGCGGAACTTCGTTGTCGGTTTACAGATAAGCTTACCATCGGCATAGATTTCTGCTTTTTGTTTGACGGAGACCACTTTCATCCCTGTGATATCGACTCTGGCTTCGGCTCCCTTTCAGGGTGGTGTTCAAATTCAAGAGCTCCAAGAAGTCGAACAATGGCACCGACGTGAATGCCGGTCAGATTCCGCAGGTCTTGTATCGCTTGCCTGCCCACGACAGTTCTGGTGTCAGCCGCAAGACCGACCACGCAGAGCCAGCCCACATTCTGGCACGAGACTTCTCCTTCTCCGTCTCACCGGTAGGTGGCTGACCCAATTGCACTGTGCTGCTATCTGAAGAAAAAGTTGTTAATCATTAAACAAAGCCAGGCACGATTGACGAATCGGTAGAGCGCGGGCCTCACATGCAGGAGATCGGGAGTTTGGTTTCCGGTCGAGTCAAACCAATGACTTATAAAATTGATACTTATCGCTTCCTAGCCTGGCGCTCGGCATTAATAGGGTAGGGCAAGGACTAGTTAGCTCAGTGTCAGGATAATGTGACAGTGGGATATTGGGTCATGGTGCTGGTGCCCTGATTTTCCAGTGGGCAGCACTATAAAGGCACCATGAGTGCGCACTGTTACAAGTCGGTACTTGTCCTGATATAACATTAGATGTTGCCAGGACGTAAAACTCCAAATCCAACAACCAACCAACCATTAAACAACAACAAATTGTTCATGTCGTGCATGAATGGGGGTTTGCAAATGTTTGTTGGTAAATTATTTAATAAAGCAAGGAGGATTTTTAATTGTGGAATTGATTTTCCTCATTGCGCCTAGAGTGGGATTCGAACCCACACTTCTGCCATTCTGAGGCTGTCGCCCTAACCATTGGACTCTACACTTCCTGATGCCATCACCCTATTCTCACTCTTATATGTGTTATGTGGCATTTAACATGGCGACGTCATTGCACATCAATAGACTATCAATTGAAAGTAAATAAATCACTGCTAGCGTTTGTCTATGCATCTCTATGTATTATGCAGAAATAAAGTAGCATTGTGCATTTAAGAATCACTTATCTTTAAGCTAGACATTTTTGTTAGTTCAAAATCTATCAATTAATAGTTTACTTTGAATGACCAAGTATACACCTGATGTAACTAGGTCAAATTTTGGGGACCAGACGGGATGGCCGAATGAGTTTGAGTGTCCGTCTCTCGTGCTGGTAGATCGTGGGGTCGTGGGTTCGAACCCTGGTCGAGTCAAACCAATGACTTAAAAATTGATACTTGTCGCTTCCTAGCCAGGTGCTCGGCATTATTAGGATAGGGCAAGGACTGGTGTGCTCAGTGTCAGGATAATGTGACTGAGTGGGATACCAGGTCATGGTGCTGGTGGCCTGGTTTCCCAGTGGGACAGCACTATAAAGTCGCTATGAGTGCGCACTGTCACAAGTCGGTACCCATCCTGATATGACCTTAGATGTTGCTAGGACGTAAAACAACAACAACCAAACAAATTTTGGGGGCCTTTAAGCTGCATAATCTGATGAAAGCATAACATTTTCTAAACCCAGATTTGAATCTACATATCAAACTTAGATACTGGTGCAATTATTAACTATGTATTACAATTTGCTGCTCCTGTGCTTTGCTACGATGTTCGAAAATGGCTAAAGAAAGCGTATGGTGTCCAGCATTTCGATGTGCATGCCAAAATGAATTTACTATCTTATTCATTTAAAATATATCCAAGGTTAACCCTTTTAAATAAAACTTACTTAATTAAAGTAAATTATAATGATCAACCTGTTATATTTAACTAAAGTAAACATGACTGAAACTCAAATCCATTGGATTATGCAACTCTACTAAGTGAGTTATAGAGTTGTAGAAGTCCCAAGGTCTTTAGGCTTGATTGTTATTTTGGTTGGTGAAAGAGGTTGCGAATCATGTTGTCTGTAGGAGTGCTTTGACTCGCTGCTCGGCCTGCTCAATTGGAGCTGGAACACGTTCTGCGCCGCTGTCAGCGAGGTGACGTCACTGAAGGGCACAAGCCAGACTGCCGCCTTGCTCGACCTGGAGCGCCTGGTCTACATCAGCTCGGCCAGCCTGCGCCTCTCCAGAGCCTACATCTGCGAGGTCTACCCCAGCCATGGTAAGTGACCAGCGCCATGCGAACTGAGAGGCGGACAAATAGAAGCGCTGGGGAAGATATTGGGTTACTGCGCTTTATATATATTCTAATGGTTAGGACTTGTCTCAGAATAGCAGAAATGTGGGTTCGAGTCCTGTTCCCATTTATATTCAACGCTACTATGAAAATATCTTATTTTGGTGGGCGGCTAGGGACGTGGGATGAATTTGAATTTAATTCACACACTCGGACAAGAGGGGAAGAAAGGCAGAACATGGTTTAATAATATTTATTCAATAACAAAAAGTAATCATAACCGAGAAGCAGTTGTGCCGTCATGAGTTGAGGTTGGTGCAAGGACCGAGCAATCAAGAGCAGTTCAGGCTGGAGTATCCATGATGCAGGAGGGAAGAGTTCAGCTCATAGTCAGTGAAGAGTAGACGACCGGTGAAGCGCTCAAACCAAAAGATTTGTGAGCGCTGACGGGGCGTCGGCAACAACAGTCTGGCCTAGGTAGACGAGCACAGTATTTGATTTCCAGGTCCCGCCTTCCAATATACCGGGGAGACGTAAGCCGGCTAACTCACAGGCTTGGGCCACGCCTCTCCTTAGGCTATGAAGATTACAGTAAGTGAGTCAGCTCAGAGCGCGTTAAGGAGCACCTTGGAGGTCAGCGGTTCCCCAGAGGGAAGCACCAGGGCAGGCGATCCGGGGAGAAGAGCAACAGTCCTGGCATAGTGCCTCCAGGCTCTGACAGGGCGGCAGAGGAGAGAGGAAGGGCTGGGATGGCATAGATGAGGGGCGGTGGCGGACTGGGATCTGGTTTTTGAGGACCTTAATGTAATATCTAATCTAGTAGAATGGAGACAAACATCAGCGAATTTGAGAACATGGGGGCCAATAACAGAGGTGGACGAGGCTACTAAATTACTTTGCCGCATAAAGGTTAAGAAACCAAACAAAAGCGCTACAATAATCACATAAGGAACATGGGTATGGGTAACTAGAAACAAGATAATACTACGAAGGTCCCCCGGGGTAATAAGGGGGACCCCAGACACTACGTGGGTAGAATTCTTAATAATAGCTCTCTTCATAATACTGATCTCGTGAGAGGCGAACTTCGAGTGGTCACCCAGGTTCCCCAAGACCCAAATCTTAATTGTACTAAAATAATTGAGAACTGCGCCTGGCGACTTTAGGTTATCTGCTAGAGGCTTAATGAATGAAAGCAGGTCATAAACTGAGGGGGCTATGGGGGGAGCCCCATGCTCTGAGCAGAAGGCAAAATATTTCCTCAGGTGCGATGCTTTGTTTTGCCAGGTTCTGAGCGCTAGCCCAGACTTGTAGACTTGCAGTAGCTTGCGGTGATGGTTCACTGAGTAGCCTGGAAAATAGATGCAAGAATAATACTATCTTCCAGGCAACGATAACAAGGCAATTACAGTGTGAAATCAAGCATATCTAGTGACAAGGCTGGAAATGTTTGAGTTAAATTACGGTCTTTACAGAGCATAGTAGCTTTTACTTTGAGTGCTGAATCCGAGAAGGAGCAGCTGAGTGCATCCGCAAGAATCAAGATTGAGCCTGGCTTGTGGAAGATTTCAAATTCAAAATTGTGGGAGGCAGACAATAACCAGAGTTGGCGGGCACAGGTGCAGAGGACCCTGTCCTTTCCTTTACCCGATGAAAGTACTAACTGGGATGCTATATTGTCTGTGTTAACTTATATGGAGTCGTCAGGGAGGAGCGTGGTGACTGCGAGACAAAGGTTTTAGTGTGTAATGGAGAAATGTTGAACTATTATTGATTTTGGGTATTTGAGTGCGTAGTATTCCTTGTTGGAGAAAGCGCCTCCAGCTACGAGTGTGGAGTCTAAGTCTATTACGAATGGCTGTCTAGGTGAAGAGGGTAGGAGCTGAAGGGCATTGTATTTAGCTGCAAACTTTTCAAACCATTCCAAGTCATCTAAGAGGTCACGTGCAAAGATATGCTGTCCAGTAAAGGGGGTATTACGGAGGGCTTCAAGGACCCTATTTGTAAGCCTAAGTGCTGGCTTAATGCACTTCGAAACATGCTGTAATTTACCTGCGAGGCTCTGCAATTATTTCCTGGAAGCTTTTGTTTTCTTCTTCCAGGAGGAGCATTCACTAACAATCTCTGACAATTTGACAAGTGGGAGAGAAACAGACATAGAAGGTGCATCAATACGGAAGCCTAACCAGACTATCGCTGTTACTGGAGGAGAGCATTTGTCTGCCGCTAAGTCTAGTCCTAAAGTACTAGCTAACTGATTAAACCTCTCGTACTCTTTAAGTGCCTTATCATAGGAGAACTCTAACCCTACGAAATCGTCCAGATAACACAGTACAAAGAACCCCGTAGCAGCCAGACCAACGCCCTAATTGTTCGGGCGCAGGCGATAGCAGAAGTACGGCACCCGAAAGTGGGAGCGATATCCAACTAGACTGACCCGTTGAGTGAGATACCGAGGCGGAACTGACAGCGGGCAGACCCTCAACTGCCTATAAGCACCTGCCAAGTCTGCTCCCCAGACTCCTCCATGCTCAGGAGCCGAGAAGTGATAATCTATCTGTGAGGGTAGAGATGGTAGAAAGAGACAAATTAAATGATAAACCTTGATAAAACCACCTTCATGATACCTGCATTTACACTGCGTCCCAACAGAACGCTCAAATCGATTATTACTCTTTTGGCGGCCGGGTTCTTTTTTGGCCGAGTCATCATCGGACTCAGCTGGCACCACGGGTGAGAGGGGGGATGACTAAAAGGGCCTAATTAGGCCCCTAACTTAACCGCTTTATTAACAAACATGTTTATATGTATATCGGTATCTGCAGCTGGGGTGAGGTTAGTTAAGGTGGGAAGTGGGATAGAAGTCGACCTAGTCGAGCGTCCAGCCAAACTCTAAATGGTCAACCAGGAGTGTGTCAGGGTAATCTAGGAGAAGGCCACGCCATGCTGGAATATTCAGTCCGGAGGCCACCGGTACTCTAGCCTATAAATAGTTAGGGAGAGCTGTGGCTCTTACAGTATTAAAGATATATCCAAATAAGAGCTAAAGTCACACCAGAGAGGCTTAGAAGCGTACGGCCAGAAACCGTCTAGTGACTCCTTGAACATTACCGGTGAAGGAGGAGGAATGAACCTAGAGTTCGAGACAAGCGGAGAAACATCATGTGACTGCGGTATGACATTAAACCAATCAAACACAATATCAGGCAGCGACAAATCAGTATCTGAGGAGAGTAGTGAGTGTTCAAGTGTGTGTGTGCATTGACCTGTGTGCTATGTGTGTGTGAGTGCACGTGTTGACTACGTGGCGAGGAGTGCGCAGGAGCGGCAGGGGCTTGGGTGGGTGGAGCCTGGGGTGCAGGGTGGCAGGGTGGGTTGGGATGAGCAGAGGGTGGGAGCTAGCACAGTGTGCGGGCTGGACTGTGCCACGTTCGCAAGCGGGGAAAGGGGGGCTGCGGGGTGGGCTGGGCTGGGGGAGGGGAGGAGACAGTTACTGCTGTTGTAGCTGTAGACTGATCAGACTGTTTTTTGTCTAACCATTTCCGCTTCTTAATGCAGTCTTGCTCACGATGTGGCAAGCTGCGTTTAAACTGGTACACGCACCAGGCACACACGTGTACATATCTCTCAGGAAGAAAGCCAGGGACAGATATATATATATATATATATAATATATATATATATATATATATATTATATATATATATATATATAATATATATATATATATATATATTTATATATATATATATATATCTACAGGTTCAGGATCGTGCCGGTGTCGGCGCCACCGGTCACGTGAGGGAGGGGTCATACATCAAGCAAGTAATAAATGGAGCTAATAAACATATTTTCCTTCCATGCCTTTGTACTCGCATAATGATTATACATCACATAGTTTATTATGTAGATATAAACAAAGAATGCTCACCAATGTTTTGTCCATCTGCGGACACCTCACTTATCAACAACCCCTGATGCGCTGTAACTCGCTGTGACCCAGTCACTCTCTGGTCCCCGCCTCCTGCGAACTGTGACCAACTCATCCTTCTCCGCTCACCGCTCACTTTCAAATATATATATTTATTTAACCGAAAGTTTGTGCAATTTGACGTGTGTGTTTTAAGTTAGCGGTTGCGCAATCTAATGATTCGATTTGACCCCCACTCCACCTGGATGACCTTGATGTTCTTGTCGCTTGTTCGATGTTCTTCTGGATGACCTTGTCGCTGCTGGCTGTGCCACCCCTCACCTCACCATACCCTGTTGCCTCTGTTATCCCCAGTGTTCTGTACCGGAAAACGCACAGGTAGTGGTGTATTTTGGCTCATTCTCCCCGTCGTCACTGTGTCGTCTGTCTAACTTAGCCCTATCTGTCTTCATACAGACAGGAAGGAAGGTCGCTCCTGTGTGGTGTTATACCTTACAACCTACCATAAATTACCTATGACCTATTTTATTTTATTTATTTTTTGGTCCATTAGTTGTTTAAGCAGGGGAAATTTCAGTCATAGACGACTGGTCTTCCTCATTCCACTGCTGGTCGATAGAAAGCCCGACCCTACACTTTTACCGACCCAAGGGATTTTTAACCTCCCACACCACATAGACATGGATGGAATGAGAGCAACCGGCCTTTGATGACGCTGTAAGTTATACACAGCGGTGGAAATCCAAATTGGCAGAGCTGGGGGCACAGGGAATCGAACCGCCGACCCTCAGATTAGGAGTCTGACCTAGAAAAACACTCTAACCACTCCGCCACAGAGAACTTCACCTATAACCTACCTATGTGGTTAAAGCTGCATGGTCTGGTAATAGTGTCACGTTTTCTAAACCAAAACACTTAGATTTGATCCTATATATCCAACTAGTGCATTCATTAAACATTGTTTGCCATATAAAAGGGGATACTAAGTCAATTTAATAGAAACTGTCACTGCTACAACTCTGGTGGCCAGCACTTTGGTAAACATGCCAACATTAATATAGCATGTCCTCACTTGAAATATCTCTAATATTAGGCATTTATAATCAAAGTTGTTTCAAACTAAAGTATGGTAGATTTTGATAAGCGGCCTAATATTGGTGGCCCAATCGGTAGAGAGCAGCATGTCGGGAGTTCGATTCTAGGCCGAGTCAAATCAGTGATTTTCAAAATTGATGCCTGTCGCTACCTAGCCTGGTGCTCGGTATTACTAGGATATGGCAAGGACTAGTTAGCTCAGTATCAGGATAATCTGACTGAGTGTGATTTCGGGTCATGGTGCCAGCGGCCTGATCTCTCAGTGGGACCACACTATAAAATAGCCATGAGTGCGCATTGTCGCAAGTCGGTACCAGTCCTGATATGACCATAGATGATGCGAGGATGTAAAACCCCAACCAACAAAGAGCCTAATATAGTTACCCAAATAAAATAAATGCAGAAGCTCAAAGCGATCAGACTATACAACTTTAAATACATTTAAATTGCATAATCCGATGGTTTTGAATTTATGTAATATTTTTTTGTATAGATAAATATATTATTATAATCTACCTTACTTTACATTTTAAGGGATTTAATGGATTTGGAGATATTTGGAGTGAAAACATACTAAATTAATTTTGCTGTATACATCAAAATGCTAAACATGATAGGCTTTTGCAGGAGCGCAAAGCTGCAATAAATGTTTAATGGGTGCACCAGTATCTACGTTGCATATGTCGGATCAAGTCTCGATAAGTGTTCTAGTTTTAGAAAATCTTATGATTTCTTCAGAGGGTGTGGCTTTAAAAATACTTCAGAAATTACCCCCAAATTGCTCAGCCAGAACGGAAATTGGTTTTTGTTTTCCCTTTGGTTATTCGCTGTGATTTCTGGGTTAAATATATATATATATATATATGTTTAGCCATTTAATGTACAAGTCTACTATTTTTCTAACCAAATTGTGATTGCTTTAGTAATGATGAAAGTGTTAAGGTAGACCACAGCACCTTGTTTGTCAAGTTTTGTGCTCCGGTGTTTAGGATAGCTGTTCTAAACATTCGCTCACATGTTTAGTCCGTACTGTTAATTGGTGCAACGTTGGCTTCCATGTGAATTAGGTCAAGTTGATTAATCACATACATATACAGTAAAACCTATCTAAATCGACCGATCATAGGGCCCACTTTAATTGGTCCATTTAGGGAGGTGGTCGGTTTAGGAAGTTTTTCATTTCATTACAATGGTTTTGTATGGGTGATCGTTTGACACCCAAATAAAGCAATCGATATAGGGGAGTGGTCGATCTGTGGAGGTGGTCGGTTAGAGGGGTTTTATTGTAGAAGGGTTTAATCAAAGGTTGTGTTCGAACCCCGACCGAGTCAAACCAATGACTTACCAAATTTATACTTGTCGCCATCTAGCTTGGTGCTTGATATTAAGAGGGTATAGCAAGGACTGGTTTGCTCAGTGACCTGATAATGTGATAATGGAATATGGGGTTATGGTGCCGATGGCCTGGTCTTCCAGTGGGGCAGCACTATAGAGTCATTATGAGTGTGCACCATCACAAGCCCGTACACATCCTGTTATAACTTTAGATGTTGCTAGGTGCAAAGCCTCCAATAAGTAAACTTAATAATAAAATATAAAAACAGTCCTCAGATGGTCTCCTAAAAAAAAGTAAAAAGAACATATATCTTGTAAAGATCAGTAAAATTGCTGAGTTGTGACTACTATTATGAAAATTGGACAGTTTCTAATTAGTTTCATATCTCCATCTCGATGCTGGTGATGTTATCACACACGCCAGTTATGTAATAATTTGTGACATGAAATTAATCCATTTGTCATGCCATTTGTTTATTTATTCTTGTATGTTCAAACAAAAAAGGGATTAGAACAAAATTGGAAATCTTGGGCTGAGCCATTCAGCCTCGACAATTAGTCTTCAGACAGTTTAGAGAATCAACTCGTTCTTCAGGCTCAGTAGCCATGGTCCTCAGACATGGTCTGATCACTTTGTATGGGGGGTACGATTCAGTTCTGACCAGGCTTTGTTAAAATCAAAATTAGCGAGAATATTGCATTTGTTCTGAAAGCATTGTTTGCTCACGCAGTTACCCATGACCAATCAGATGCCCATCATAAAATTAGCAATGGTGAGGACTCTGATTAAAGCAGGACTTACTCAACTTGACCTAATTGTGATTGAAACCAACGTTACAGCAATTTCCCACGCTGACTGAACTCACATGTGAGTGGTTTGAACAGATGAATCAATAGGGGCAAAGAGTGGCTAAAGCAGATAGTTCACTGCAGATTGCGCATGCTTCTGAAAGCTTCTTATTCTCATTAATATGTGACAATGTTCGTACGGGTCCTTGAAAACCTGGAAAGTCCTGAAATTTGATAATTCAAAGATTCCAGGCCAGGAAAGTCATGGAATTTGTGTAAAAATCTTTGAAAATTCTGGAAAATGGAACATCGTGACTATATTTTGTTAAGGCCTATATTTGCCGACGTGGCGAAACTTTAAGCAGTAGTGTTTTGTATTTAGAGTGATTTTTTTTGTAGTTTGCTATTGTGCCTCTTGATTTTTATATTAAAACTATACGTACATTTGTTGTTATTTTTTTATATTTATTTACACTTCACATCTTACGCAGTGAATCGACTATGAATACGGCCATGTTCTGAGGTACTTTAATTTAATAACTGTCTTAAAAACATCCTGGAATTGGAAAGTCCTGGAAAGTGCTGGAATTTGAACCTCTAATAGTTGATGTTTACCTTTTGTGCTGAGGGGTCGTTAAAGAAACAAACAAAGAACCCCGTATGAGGATATTAATGATAATTCAATTGGAGTGTAAGTTATGTAGCAGCTTAGATAATTTAGTCTCGTTGTATAAGTTTTGTCTGTATCTGTTATTGGCTAAGTATGTAAGTTGTGTAGAGCTATGTGTAGAGCAGTAGATGCTGCAGTTTGTGTGCTCTTCAGCCTGTGTGTCACCAAGTTGTCCGCTGCTGTTTTATGTGCATTGCAAACACTTGTATAGACTGCCATAATACTTACGTAAGTAATTTTTCCTTAGTATTATAAACTGGCTTTGTTCTGTTTTAAAGTGAGGATGAAGCAATGCTTATGGGATTACTGAAATACTGCTATTTTATAACATGAACGTCCTGATATGACCTTAGATGTTATTAGGACGTAAAACAGCAAACAAACAAAATATAGCATAAACATTTACTGTAAGACCTTCGTAAGTCGAGCTCTCCTATAAAATGCACTCCGTGAATTGTGGTGCTTTTTTTTGGTGTTTTTTAATTAAAAAATTATTTTGGGTGTGATTTTTTTTCAATTAAAAATTAGTTTATTTAAGCTCAGCCTCTGCTACCAGGTGCGCCCTGACTGAATAAGTTTCCTTCAGGTTAATTTATCAGCAAGAACAAAAGTGCGGCTTGTGGCGAAGGTTTTACGGTAGTAGCTCTATATAAATATCAAGTAATAGAAACATTTAAGTCCATCAAATTTTTGTTGTTGATCAAAAACATGTCTACCATTTGGTATAAAGAATTTGACAAGAAAATATGGTCTCGAATATGTGGTGTTTTATTCGGGTTCTTTCATTTCAAATAATGCTATTAATATTATACCGGTTTGACCTTCAGATTGAAAGCAGTCAACGTTTCTATAATTGTGTATTTGTAGAAATATAAGTAAATTACATGGTCATATTCTGCCTGATATTTACTGCAATGTTAAGCATTATGCCCGGTACACACCTACCGTTTACGATCGTTTTTGCGCACCCACCTACCGTATACGATCTAAAACTGCCCAAAAGTCATGAGGTGTGCACTCCCCTAGCACACCTACCGATTGCGATTCACGACTAAAAACTCATTTTTAGGGCAAAAACGGTAGGTGTGTACTACCATTACGATTGCGATTCCCGATTCGAAAAATGAATCGGCCCGATTTCAGTTTTAAGCGGATCGGGAGTTTTAGTGCGCGAATCCTATACGGTATGTGTGTACCTAGCATTAAGCAACTTCAACTACTTCTTACCTCTTCACAGTCACGTTCCTATGATATTGCCCTCTTTTATTTCCCTCTGTTACTGCTCTGTTATTTCCATCTATCACTGTCCTGTCATTTCCCTGTCATTGCTGTCAGTGCCTCCTTATCATTCCCATTTGTCATTTCCCTCTATCAGTGCCCTGTCATTTCTCTGCCATTTGCTGTCAGTGCCCCCTAGCATTCTCTCATTTCTCTTTGTCAGTGCCCTCTATCAAGTATCAGTGCTATCATTGTCCTGTACCGTTTGCCAGTTCACCCTATCAATGCCTTTTGACATTGTCCTGTCATTTCCATTGGTCACTTCTCGGTCAATCCCTGTCATTTTCCTTTGTCAGTTCCCTTTGCCATTTCCCTTTGTCATTTCCCCTTGTCATTTCCTGCCATTGCTCTCTATCAGTGTTTTTCAGAACCCTGTCATTTCTCTTTGTCTATTCCCTGTCATTGCTCTGTCAGTCCCCTCTATCAGCACCCTGTTAGTGTCCTCTGTCAGAACCCATTCTCAATGCCCTGTGTCATTTTCCTGTCATTTCCCTTTGTAAATTCCTTCTCGTCATTGCTCTTTTTCAGTGCCCTTTGTCATTTCCCCTTGTCATCTCCCTTTATAATTGCCGCTCTCATTGTCCTGTCAGAGCCCTCTTTCAATTCCCTCTGTCATTGCTCTCCGTCATTGCCGTGTGCTGCAGGTCTGAACAAGAAAACCCCTTCCGAGACAACGCGGCTCGCAGAGTGCGTAGGCGACACCCGCACCCTCTTGTGGAAGATTCTTGCAGACTCGCAGCGACACCTGGAGATTTTCACCAGCACTAACTGCATGGATCGCGACCTGGGCGTGTTCCGTGGACTTGCGAACCGGATTTTGGACGAGTGCCACCAGACATTTGTGGCGTGCTTCCACGCCTTCTACCCGACTGGCACATTGAAGTGGACCTGTCTGTGTGACCTCCTGGCCTACGTGGAACCGGTGAGCTATAAGGGGCCGGTCAACTATTATGTAGCGCTAATTTGGTCAAAATCAGATTTCCTCCCATGTAATGAATGCTCCATAACACTAGACCATATATACCACATAGCTCTTGGACCTACACCCACCACCTTCTAAGCGTTACATAATATTTGAATGGCCCCTAAGAAAAAAATGTTTCGGACTAGCCAATCCAATATAAATTTTTGGTATTTTGTCAGAGCTGGTTATTTGTTCAAATACATTGAACTATCACCATCTACTTTCTACTGATGAAAATATCTAAGATTTGAAAGCTAAAGCCATTTAATGAATGCTTTATCACCCATACGCAGGCTTTAATTCCCTTGCACCAGCATGTAAAACTGCAAACAAACAAACCTTTCGAATGTGTACCAACCAGGGCATAACAAGATCGATGCTCATTCCAGATTCCCTCAGGGTTCAAATCCCATATCGAACAATGAATACTTAACATGCCAATCCCTATTAACAAAAATCCAGAACATTGGTGTTTGGTATGGGGGGGGGGGGGAGTGGATGACCCGCATTCCATCATCCCTGCTACTTGCTCCACCAGCACGCTACAGGAGTTGACCAGGATGTTGGTGTTGTTTGTGCCAGGGCCAGAGTTCGGTGGAGGAGTGCGGCCGGCTGCTGTCTGCTGTCATGGAGGCGCTGTGCCACCCAACGGTGAAACTCACTGCACTCATGCCCATCAACTGTGAACACGAGACGGAGCTCATCCTCAAGAAGCAGTACAGGTAGGCAACCACCCCATTTACCCCAATCTCAGTTTGTCGGTAACAGAAAGAAATACCCAGGGGAGATATATATGTATATAGCAGCCTGTCTAAAAAGGTGATAACTCTTTTTTTTGTGTGTCCATTGTAATGATTGACCCAAAACAGCACATAAACAGTTACACTGAAAACACAAGGACATTTGCTTCAAATCAATATGTATTCTATTGGGATCACGAAACACCATGTAAAAGAGCAAATCAGTTTATCCTGAGAAAATGCATAAGCAGATAGTATGTTGATCGTTACAATAGACAAAGTTTGGTCCCATATTGCTTAGCGCCTTTGAGACAGTCTCATATATATATGTCATATCATCATATCATCATAATGCTGTCGGTCGCGATGCGACAAAGACTGCTTTCATTACTTGACTGCCGCTCTCCATTTAGCTCTCTGCTGTGAGAGTTGCGTCTATGAGTCGGTCTTAATGTCTCTCAGCTTCAGGTTTCTCTTGATGGTATCCTTGAACCAGAGATGAGGGCGCCCTCTCTTTCTGTATACATATACATACATACATACATACATACATACATACATACATACATACATACATACATACATACATACATACATACATACACACACACACACGTACGTACGTACGTACGTATATACATACATACATAATACATACATACATACATACATACAAACATACAAACATACATACATACATACATACATACATACATACATACATACATACATATATACATACATACATACAGTAAAACCTCTCTAACTGACCACCTCTACAGATCGACCACTCCCCTATATCGATCGCTTTATTTGGGTCCCAACAATACCATTGTAACCATATTCTAACTCCCTAAACCGACCACCTCCCTAAATGGACCACTTAAAGTCGGTCCCAAGGTCGGTCGGCTATTTGGATCCAGGCGGCGTCCTGTATGAATGCAGGTAGTGTCCTGCTGAATGGATGCAGGTGGTGTCCTGATGTGGGTATGCAGGTGGTGTCCTGCTTTATAGATGCAGGTTGTGTCCTGTGTGGATGCAGGTGACGTCCTGCTGTGTGGATTTAGACAAGGTCCTGCTGTGGGCATGCAGGTGGTGTCCTGTTGTGTGAATACTGGTGGTGTCCTGTGTGGGTGCAGGTGGTGTCCTGCTTTATAGATGCAGGTTGTGTCCTGTGTGGTTGCAGGTGGTGTCCTTCTGTGTGGATACAGGTGGTGTCCTGCTTTGTGGATGTAGATGGTGTCCTGAATTCCCTCTTGAGATCTCTGCGTCTTGTTGCAGTGATGCTCGTGAAGTCCCGAATGATTTAATCTGATGAGTAGAAAAGCAAATTCACCTGTATCTTCTCAGCACGGAGGACAACACAAACAATGCTGCGCAGAGCCGGGATGCATGCGCCTTCCCACTGCTCGTCGCTCACATGACCCGACGTACCAACTCGGACCAGGCGGCGCACTGGACCTTCAGGGAGGTGCTCGACAAACTGCTCATGATCGTCATCATGCCGGTCAGACAGGCGCTCAACCAGGTGCGTGCCGCAGCCTCACTGTCAGAACTGTCAGGTGGCATAGTTGAGTAAAGTACTGAGCTACTAGGTATAGGGCGAGGATGTGACTGAGTCGGATATCAAGACATGCTGCACACATAAAAACATCCCAGTAGTGAGCAGCACTATTTATTGAATATCTTAGATGTTGCATGTGAACATGATGATGGTGCTTGACCTGCCATAAACCGTGGGTATGTGTGAACTTGTTGATGATGCTCTTGTGCTTGATATGCTAGCTGGATGTTTGCGTCTTTGTTGATGATGCTCTTGTACTTGATGTACCATGAGCCGTGGGTCATGTGGATGTGTGTGAACTTGTTGACATGCGGTGTACCACATGGATGTGGGCACACTTGTTAATGATGGTTTCTTCCACTTGTTGTGCTATGGACCACGTACCACATGAGCTGCGCGTAATGTTTGATGATGCTCTTGCTGTCCACCAGGAGCGGGTGACGTTCGCCCCTTTGCTCGTCTCCAACACCTGCTCATTGCTCTCCGCCATCATCAGTGAGCTGTCAGCCTCCGCCACAGGATCAGAGGTGAGTGCCACCTCCTTCCCTCTGCTCCTCTCCCAGCATTCAGCTAACACGTCTTTGTGATTCATTTCTTTGCACACCCGTCATGTTAATACCGAAGTGATTTCTGCTGCTTTAATTGGTACAAGTGCCATATGAAATCGCTATGTTCTAGTGTTGAATAAATAAAATAACTCACTACCTTTCACAATCAAAACCCCAGAAGGCCTTATTTTACATACGGGTATTATCATTATGTATTCCTCATGGCTCTGGTTCATTTGAAATAAATTCAACCCACCCACAAAGAATTGAGATTAAAATCATGTCTTTAAAATTGCCTTTAGCTAAACATATGTATAATCATATCTTTAAGATTATTTATACCTACAATCATCATCATCATCATCATGCTGTCAGTCGCGATGCGACAAAGACTGCTTTCATTACTTGACTGCCGCTCTCCATTTAGCTCTCTGCTGTGTGAGTTGCGTCCATGAGTCGGTCTTAATGTCTCTCAGCTACATTTCATGAAAGCTGCCTGCAAAGGTGTTGAAGTGCTGCTGGCTTTTGCAAGTTACCACGACACTCTCGGGGAGCAAATAGAGGTTTCACACCGGCAAGAACATGTCAAGACAGGCGCAAAACTATTTGTCCCTGCAGTGGCTGGTCGGGAGATGTTGGGAGTTCCATACATCAACCGCCCTTAATGCTGCCACAGTAACATGGTTTTCCGTTTAGGGTTTGCTCCCTTAGCCTTCGGTTCTGTCAAGAACCTGTACCACAAGGCAGTGGTTTACAACTCTGCAGGGCAGGGGCGTCAAACTCCCTGAGGTATTGCAATACCTGCAGTACTACAATCACTTATGCCTTAACCTATGTAGATTTATGTCTTTAAAATTACCTTGGTGTACATATTTGTAAAATTATGTCTTTAATCTTACCTTTCTACACACATAAAATCATGTGTTTAAAATTACCTACACTTAAACGTATGTAAAATCAAGTCTTTGAACTTATCTCAACCTACATGGAGGTAGAAACAATCATACCTTTAAAAATTACCTTTTCTTACACTTTTGTAAAATCATGTTTATCAAATTACTTGTACCTACCCATGTAATTTACTTTTACCTACCTACCCCTATGTGAAATAATGTTCAAATTACTTTCCCTACCCATATGTAAAATAATGTTCCAATTACATTGATCTACCGATATGTAAGATCATATCGTTCAAATCACTTTTGCCTGTCCATATGTAAAATGATATTCTAATTACTTTTACATACCCATATGTAAAATAATGTTTTAAAATTACTTTTACCTCTTCATATGTAAAATGATGTCTTTCGATGCTGATATAAATGGGGTGTGGATGTGAACAGAAAGGGCAGTAATTTGATCTGTTATAAAGAATCACCGGTTCACTGACTACTTAGGTGTATGGGTGAGGGAAACGCTTGCCTAATACTAGCACTGACATAACTGTCATGGCAGCACTGACATAATCACACGCCATTATGGTTTTTACATAACTGTCCGGACATAACTGAATCTGGAGAATTAAAGCGCTCCGTCTCCAGAGTCGGCTGACTATATCCAAGGGCGATAGCTGACTATGTCCAAGGACGATAGCCGAAGGACTCGGCCATGGGTCTGAGTACACGGTCAAAGGACTTTGTAGGAGTGGAGTGATCGATTCTTAATTCTGACCATTTTCCGTGAAAATCGAAATTAGTGAGAATATAGAATATGTTCTGAAAGCATTATTTCCCGAACCCGTGTCCCTAACCAATCAGATTGTTCATTATAAACTTAGCAGAAGCGAGTTCTCTGATGCTGCTAATGGGGCTTAATCTACTTGACCTAATTCCTATTGAAACCTAAAATTATAGCAATCAATCTCCCTAATTAATTAATGACTACTTGATTTGTTAATAAATTTACTCAGGTTTGTATTTTTATGTTCATTAAGTAATCTAAATGAAGTCGTGACATTTACAATTAAATTTCTTTCTCTAGGTTTTGAAATGAAATATTCCGATATGCAACGTTAGAATGACCAGGGTCTGATTTTATTTTTTCTTCCATTCAGAACGATTTTGTTTTATTTCTACCTAATGCAACCCGACTAAAAAAAAAAGTGTTCCATATTTTGTTTCATAAAAGAACCTGCAATTGCGAACGCAAATTGGAAGTAGACTGGTTTTAAATTAGGGTCTATCCTCTTTAGTTCTATCTCTGTCTGTTCACTAGATCTTTGCAGCTGGTAGAACCCAACTCTTGATTTAAAACGAAGATATGCATATATTTTTTAGTAAATTACTGTCGCTAAGCCTAGAGCCCCCGAATCTCCCGCTATCTACCACTAATGATTACATGTCTGGCTTTAAATCTGTATTATCTTCTTTTTTCCCCTTTTTTTGTACTCGTCTCATTTTTGTACACAGATGTTTACAAAGGATGGCCAGGTAGATCTACACCGTCACTGTTTAAACAACAACAAAAAGAAACAAAAAAAGCTTTTGCATTAATTAACGATAGTGGGAGTTGGCCTGTCTACATTCATTCATTCATTCATTCATTCGTTTCCCGTTACGATGTGCGGCTTTAATTAATTAGTTCACCTGGTTCTCACCAGGGTTTGCCACCCGCGCTCACTCCCATCTCTCACCGCTTGTCTTGTCTGTCTGTGCGTCTGCGCACTAACTGCCGCCATCCACCAGCGGGCATCACCCCGTCACGTGACTCTTTATAACCGTAGATCCTGGTCTATTCGGAGGGCCAAGCTTTGGTCTTGAGAAGCAAGGCATAGAATTAAAAGCTTCCCATGCAATAGACTAACCTGTTTGTGATTTTAATTTTATTCTAATTTGATTTAAGTCTTTACTAGGTCCTGTACTTGTTCCATGGTTGTTGGCTTTTTTTTTTGGCCATCAGGTTTAATTTTCCGAACGCACTTCTTGTAGCTTCACTCTGCAAGGCGTTGGCCGTCCATTTTAACACCTACCGTAAAGCCTCCGCTACAGGCCGCTGGACAAATAGCCCAATTGTGACATTTAGAAGCCCAGTCAGTGTGTCTTGTAGCAGAGGCTTTTTAAAACAATTTTTTTTCCATATTAGCCCCTCTCCCCAACTTCCTTCCTGGTCTCTCCAGCAGAGGAGTTAAACAAACAAAATTAAAACCATGCTGGGTGGCTGAATGAGTTAAAAGTTTCATAGTCCGATGGTTTTGAGTTTCTGTCATTTTCTGAGATAAATGTATTATGTTGATCGCTATAATCTACCTTGCGTTAGTTTGAAGTAACTTTTATTTTACAATGATGAAAGAACTCCGCGGTTTCGCGGATTTCCGCGATTATTTAAATTTACCGATTAACTTTAAACATTTTTTTTTTAAAGAGAAGAGAAGTATATGATAACACTTGGGGAGTTCGAATCCCATTCTTATATGATCTTAGAGGTTGCCAGAACATGATGCCCAAACAAGAGCGAATTAGGTATGGGCGATAATACAGTCACAACAAGGTTAGTTCAAACCTGACTTTTGGGAGAAGATCCGCGTTATCGCGGAAATTCGCCGTCGGTGTAATAATTGCGGCCTGATTTCCACGACTTTAGCCGGAGACCACTTTCATCCCTGATTTTAAATGGCGAACTTTTGAGATATTTGAAGTGCAGACATGCAAAATGAATTTTGGCAAGCATCCCCACTTAGATAAAAGATTCACCCTGTACTTGTAGTACACGGGTGAATGACAATGTTGTGTAAATACGGGCTAAAATAGCTCTAGTATGGAACAGGAAGTAGGATGCCTGCCTCCAGTATCAAATGGGTACTTATATCGGCACAGATTTGGTGAAATGGGCAAGAATGCAAAAAGATAAGATGGCAGCATTGGAACGCCGTTGATTTCACCTTTAAATTCTATTAAACTATATATTTTATCATATTTTTCAACTCAAAGGTAGCGGGGAAATATGAATATATATATAAAGAATTATATAAGTGTTGCTTCTGAGATTGTGAAATTAGGCTCTCATTTCATTTCCCCGTATTTTCGACCGCTTTTATATAGGGCTGGTATTCACCCGTGTACTGTGAGTACAGGGTGAATCCTTTATCTACCCCAAACTCTGACACCGTATGCCTCTGCGGTAACAGGTTGTATTAAATCGCCTCAGTATTCCCCTCTATGTGGTGTCAAATGTTTACTAAACGCACCAGCATCTAAATTAGATATGTAGAATCAAATCTAGGTAATTGCTTTAGTTTTGAAAATTTGATTTTTCATCGGACTATGCAGCTTTAAGCACACACTTCCTGTGTGGTAGGTCACGGAATTTGATCTCTGACTTAAAAATTTAAACTTGTCACTACCCAGGCTTGTGCTCAGCGTAACTCAGATAGTGTAAGGAGCAGTAGAATGAGGAGGCCATGGTTTCTGTACAACTGTTTGTGTGTGCATATTTATTATTAATTTTGAAGTGTGGGATTAACCGCCCCGTTATTGAATATGGAGGGAAATTCGGGAAACGGCTGAAGATGATATTGCGCGGGGGGGGGGGGGGCGGACGACGTGACAGAATATGTGGGAGGAACACACAGTGATTGGTCTTGGTTTATACTCGTATACTAAATTATGCAGCTTGTAATAATAGTGTGACGGACCAGTCAAATATCCTCCTATGGAGAATGAAATAATGGAATGACAATGCGTCAGTCATCGGGGTCGTTCCTGGGTTTATTTCCAACATGGTACGAGATAAGCGTGGCCTACCGCTACTCAGTTAAGGAACACTTAATCTCCATTATGTGGGTGTGCGCTAGCAAGGCGTGGAATGGTCCACCACAAGGACCACCCTGTTAGTGCACTGTTGTCTGCTGATCCTCCTGACACAACAATGGTCAACGTAGTCGAGACTGCCACTGTGTGGTAATGGGGCTCGTGGCATGACTACTACAATAGTGCTGTCAAATTGATCCGCAAGCTGCGTTGGTTTCTTATCCTTCACGCTGTGTTAATTATATGATTTGTGGTCCTGGTTTATTGCGGCTCTTTAACAAATAAATAATTGTCTGAATTGTCTGATGAAAATACCACTAAGTGGTGGTTAGTCTGCTCTCTTGCCATCTCTCCCCTGCTTTCCATTGTTGCTCTCCATCCTTTGTATTACAGCATGACAACTGATCCAAAGCACAAAAGTGCCATCTTTGCTGGCTTGTCCTTTTTTGTTTAGTTCTTGTTTTTTAAAAATCCCCTAATGAAAAAAGTTTATTTTGGACCATGCTCATGACAAGTCATTGTGCACACATTAAATGCTATTGCCTAGCGCCACTAAATCGGATACAACGCTTTTAGAATTAAATGCTACTTAAGTGTAATCTGAATCCTCCCTTGCGTGGTGGAAATCAGGACGCCTTGAAATTGTTACAGCATTTGCAGTTATTGTCACCGAAAGCCTTCCAATGGCTTTCTGAAGGTTTAAAAAAATCTTCTTTCTTCTTTTTGGGGATTATAAATATGTATTTCACCATAAATCCTCGCACTCCACTTATTAACTCACCAAACACCGGTGTAGCTAGATAATACCTCCCCTCCCCCAACCTACTGTGTCACATATTCAGTATATATGATTCGTAAACGAAAAGAGGAATTAAATAATGATTTATGTGTTATATAATGCGTTATGGGTTTATATAAACAAAGCAACTATTCTATGTTATGTCTCACTGCTACATGATTTACCTTGCATGTACCACTGCACCTAGCCTAGTTCCATATTCTGAGGAACGGGCAGATGGAAGAGGGGGGTGGAAGCGTTGCTGTTTTCGCACTACCTACTTTGGAACTAAGTGCAATATGACCAGATGTCTACGTGGGTGCCAACTGCCCATACAGATATGTAGACAGACATATACCTACATGAGCGCTAACTTCCTATACAGACATGTAGACATAGACACGCCTACATGGGTGGCAAGTGCCCATATAGACATGACTGTAGACATACACATGTGCCTGCTAACTTCCTATACACTATACAGACATGTAGATATAGATATGCGTACAATGCGTACATGGGTGCCAAGTGCCTATGCAGACATGTAGACAGATATGTCTACATGGGTGATAAGTACCCATACAGACTAGACAGACATGACTATGGGTGCCAAGTACCCATTCTCTATGTCTACATGGGTGCCAAGTGCTCATACAAACATAGCCACATATCCAGATGTTTACATGGATGCTAATTGCTAAAATAGACATATGCATATATAGACACAAGCCCAGATGTCTACATGGGTGCCAAGTGTTCATATATTCATATAGACACATGCCCAGCTGCCTACATGGGTGCCAAGTACTCACATAGACACATGCCCAGGTGCCTACATGGGTGCCAAGTACTCTTATAGTCATTTAGTTATATAGACACTTGCCCAGATGCCTACATAAGTGCCAAGTGCTCATAGTCACATATACACATGTCCTGATACCTACATAGATGCCAAGGGCTCATATAGACACATGCCCAGATGCCTACCTGTGTGCTAAATGTTCATATAGTCATATAGACACATGCCCAGATGCCTACATGGGTGCTAAGTGCTCATATATATGTATGGGGGATGGCCCCTCTGTTCTCCCTGCCCCGCCTACTCCATGTCTGACATACCCCACCGCCCCCTCCATGTCTGACTTACCCTGCCGCCCGCTCCTTGTCTGACACACCTCACCACCTGCTCCATGTCTGACTAACCCTGCCACCCGCTCCATGTCTGACTTACCCCACCACCCGCTCCATGTCTGACTAACCATGCCACCCGCTCCATGTCTAACTTACCCCACCACCCGCTCCATGTCTGACATACCCCGCCACCCGCTCAATGTCTGACTTACCCCACCACCCGCTCCCTCATCTGACTACCCTGCCACCCGCTCCACACTACCCCCACCACCGCCACCACCCTCCATGTCTGACTTACCCACCACCCGCTCCATGTCTACTACCCGCCACCGCTCCATGTCTAACTTACCCCACCACCCGCTCCATGTCTGACATACCCCCCCACCCGCTCAATGTCTGACTTACCCCGCCACCCGCTCCATGTCTGACTAACCGCCTGCACCCGCTCCATGTCTAACTTACCCCACCACCCGCTCCAAGTCTGACATACCCCGCACCCGCTCAATGTCTGACTTATCCCACCACCCGCTCCCTCCATGTCTGACATACCCCCCCACCCGCTCAATGTCTGACTTACCCCGCCACCCGCTCCATGTCTGACTAACCCTGCCACCCGCTCCATGTCTAACTTACCCCACCACCCGCTCCAAGTCTGACATACCCCGCCACCCGCTCAATGTCTGACTTACCCCGCCACCCGCTCCATGTCTGACATACCCCGCCACCCGCTCAATGTCTAACTTACCCCACCACCTGCTCCATGTCTGACTTACCCTGCCACCCTCGAACTGCAGACCGACATGCAGGGGTCGGGCCGCCCGCTCCTCACGACGCCGAACCGGTTCACGCGGACGAGCCCGAACGCCTACTGGAACCCGGGCAACGGCAGCCCGGACGCCATCTGCTTTACGGTGGATCGGCCGGGCATCGTGATCGCCGGGGTCTGTGTGTACGGCGGGGGCGGCCAGTACGACTATGACGTCGAACTCCTGGACGACGTGAGTTACCGACATGTTTCTGTTGTTCCAGTGGATTTATTCATCGGAATGTCGTCAACATTGGAGTGTTGGGGTTGCGGCATTGGTGACATTGATGAATGTATATGTAGATTTATGGGATTTTATTTGTTAGAGTAATATGTTGTTAGTACCAGAGTGCTTGTGTTCCAGCATTGGTAATATTGTACACTGAACATATGTGTAGATTCATGGTTTTTTTTATTCATCGGAGTAATATGTTGTTAGTAGCAAAGTGCTGATGTTCCAGCCATGGTGACATCACCCTGAACATATGTGTAGATTCAGGTGTTTTTTTTTATTAATCAGAGTAATATGTTGTTATTACCTAAGTGCTGGTGTTCCAGCCATGGCTGGATTGATGAATCAATCATCAATCCAGCCATGGTAATATTGTACACTGAGGGTATATGTAGATTCATGGTTTTTTTTATTGGTCAGAGTAATATGTTAGTACCAAAGTACTGGTGTTTCCGCATTGGGAATATTGTACACTGAACATATAAGTAGATTCGTGTGGGTTTTTATTCGTCAGAGTATTATAATGTTAGTACAAAGTGTTCCAGCCATGGTAATATTGTACACTGAACATATAAATAGATTCATGCGGGTTTTTATTTGTCAGAGTAATATAATGTTAGTGCAAAGTGTTCCAGCCATGGTAATATTGTATGCTGAACATATAAGTAGATTCATGCAGGTTTTTATTCGTCAGAGTATTATAATGTTAGTGCAAAGTGTTCCAGCCATGGTAATATTGTACACTGAACATATAAGTAGATTCATGCAGGTTTTTATTCGTCAGAGTAATATAATGTTAGTGCAAAGTGTTCCAGCCATGGTAATATTGTACACTGAACATATAAGTAGATTCGTGTGGGTTTTTATTCGTCAGAGTATTATAATGTTAGTACAAAGTGTTCCAGCCATGGTAATATTGTACACTGAACATATAAGTAGATTCATGCAGGTTTTTATTCGTCAGAGTAATATAATGTTAGTGCAAAGTGTTCCAGCCATGGTAATATTGTACACTGAACATATAAGTAGATTCATGCAGGTTTTTATTCGTCAGAGTATTATAATGTTAGTGCAAAGTGTTCCAGCCATGGTAATATTGTACACTGAACATATAAGTAGATTCATGCAGGTTTTTATTCGTCAGAGTATTATAATGTTAGTGCAAAGTGTTCCAGCCATGGTAATATTGTACACTGAACATATAAGTAGATTCATGCAGGTTTTTATTCGTCAGAGTAATGTATTCTTAGTACCAAAGTGCTGGTGTTCCAACGTGTAGATTCATGGGTTTTTTTATTCATCAGATTAATATGTTGTCTGGACTCAAGCACTGGTCTTCTAGCTTTGATGACATTTCACGGTAAATATATATGTAGATTCAGTATCGTCGCACAAGTTGTAGATTAATGCTGATCTTTTAGCTATATATTATTATGCCATATCCTTATTTGTGAATCTGTGCCTGGCTGTGCCAGTTAATGTTGCTAATTCTGCTTTGCGCTATCTTACAGCAGAGTGAGAGCAGCAGTGAAGTGTCTCACATCGGGCGATGGAACAGCCTGGAGCTGGTTAAGGGGCAATTCGGCCCCGAAGACTGCGTCAATGACATTGCTGAAATCAAGTTTGATCGTCCGGCACCCATCAAGGTGAGCAACCAATTGTTCAGGGATGAAAGATCTCTGGGATGTCGCGGATTTCTGGGATTTGTTCCTGTACCTACTGCAATCCCGCAGCACGATCAACGTATAGGCACTACTAATACATTGTTTTATGCTGCAGCACCATCAGCATATACTAATAATAGGCGCTTCAAACGGTGCAGCACTATCAGCGTATACTAATAAAACATGCTTCAAACGGCGCAGCACTATCAGCGTATACTACTAATACATGCTTCAAACGGTGCAGCACTATCAGCGTTTACTACTAATACATGCTTCAAACGCCGCAGCACTATCAGCATATACCAATATATATGAAACCCGACTTCCGGGAATTTTCCGCGATTCCCTGACGCTTTTTTTCCCGGAGACCACTTTCATCCCTGATTGTTCCAACTTACAGCCTCATCACTCGCTGCCGAGTGACCAGACGGGATGGCCGAATGAGTTCAGCGGCCGTCTCCCGTTTTGGTAGATCGTGGGTAGATTCGAACCAACAGGTTTTGAACCCGGGGTCGAGTCAAATCAATGACCTAAAAATTGATACTTGTCGCTTCCTAGCCAGGCGCTCAACATTATTAGGTTGGCTCAGTATCAGGATAATGTGACTGAGTGGGATATCAGGTCATGGTGCTGGCAGCCTGATCTCCCTGGGGGGCAGTACTATAAAGTCGCAGTGAGTGTGCACTATGACCTTAGATATTACCAGGACGTAAAACTCCAACAACCAACCAACCAGTTATCATGCATCAACAACAAAATAATGCAATCATATCGTAGTAGTTTGAACTGACCTCTCAGGCAATGAGCCCACATAGACAGGTAGGTGTGGATAGGGTGATTACATCAGGAAGTCTAGGTAGTGTAATGGTTAGCACGCTAGCCCCTGAATGGTACGAAGTGTGGGTTCGAATCTTGCTCTAGGCACACTATTTCCCATTTTCATCACCCCCGACGACAATGTTGACAATGAATAACGAATGTAGGACATTGCATTGCAGTATTGTTTCTTTCTCTTGCAATTAAAAAAAAAATTTGTTCCTTAAATTTAAAACAAAATATTCTTTTGACAGGAGGGCATTAAGTATGCAATTCGACTTCGTAACCGGGGCCCACGGACGCTGAACGGGGATGGCGGACTTCCCAAGGTCAAGTGTCCGGACGGGACGACCTTCATCTTCAGCTCGTGTTCCCTCAGCAGCAACGGCACCAGCCACATCCGTGGTCAAATGCCACAAATACTCTACTACAGGTAAGTAAACAAAAATCTACTCCTTCCTATTACCATAAAGCTTGGGCACAGCTTAAAGAGAAAGTAGCCCAAGGACAACTTTAATGTTGGCCTGCAGTTTGTGTACCGGTGAGAAGCGTGTAATTCTTTCCGCTTTTGAATTCGCTTTCATGTGGCTTATATGAAAACCCCGAATGCGAGGTGCGTCCCTCTTATATAGTTATACTTATAGCGGAGTTTGGCTTTTAGTGGGGATTTTATGGTATGTTCACTTTACCAACAGGTGTCAATAAATTTTAATCCTTAAGTTACCATATCAACATAATCTTAAGAGTGCCTTCTGCGTGTAGATTCACTTTACTAGTGGGTGTCAATTACAGTTGAATTATTAAATTACCATTTCAACATAATCTATGTGTGCCTTCTGCATGTAGGTTCACTTTACTAGTGGGTGTCAATTAAAGTTGAATTATTAAGTTACCATTTCAGCATAATCTATGTGTGTCTTCTGCGTGTAGGTTCACTTTACTAGTGGGTGTCAATTAAAGTTCAATTATTAAGTTACCATTTCAGCATAATCTATGTGTCTTTTGCGTGTAGGTTCACTTTACTAGTGGGTGTCAATTAAAGTTCAATTATTAAGTTACCATTTCAGCATAATCTATGTGTGTCTTCTGCGTGTAGGTTCACTTTATTAGTGGGTGTCAATTAAAGTTGAATCATTAAGTTACCATTTCAACATAATCAATGTGTGCCTTCTGCGTGTAGGTTCACTTTACTAGTGGGTGTCAATTAAAGTTGAATCATTTAGTTACCATATCAACATAATCTATTTGTGTCTTCTGCGTGTAGGTTCACTTTACTAGTGGGTGTCAATTAAAGTTGAATCATTAAGTTACCATATCGGCATAATCTATGAATGCCTTCTGTGTGTAGGTTCACTTTGCCAGCGGGTGATCATTATATTACCATATCAACATAATATATGAACACCTGCATGTAGGAACTTTACCAGCAGATATCTATTAAAGTTGAATCATTAAGTTACTATATCAACATAATCCATTAACGCCTTCTGCATGTAGGTTCACTTTACCAGCGGATGTCAATTAAAGTCAAATCATTAAGTTACCATATCATGACAAGTAACTTGAGCCACTCTGCGCAATGAATAGTGTTTGCTGCCCACACATCACCACCAATTAATCGCTCTGTGTCCTCAGCGCGCCGCAGGAGGGCGAGAACCAACTGCAGAACAGCAAGACGCTGGCAGAGCTGCAGGCGCGTAAGAACGCCATCATGGTGGCCAGCGCAGTAATCCGCGCAGCCGCAGACCTGCTGCAGCGCGCACAGGGCTTCGCAGACGAGCGCCTCGCCAAGCTGATTGGGTCTGCGCAGATTTTCTCCGTCCTCCTGCCCATGGTTGTCGCCTACATCAGCCCTGTGGCTGCCATTGACCCTCGGGTAGGTGCCCCAGACATTGGCTATTGGCTCTATTTGTCATTTAACAGCTGCGCCAGCTCGATATAAATTTGATCAGACTATGTCAGCCTGATATAAATTTTATCACACTCAGTTTTGTTGAGCTGACTGTGCCAGCCCGATATCAGGTTTATCGCACTGCACCAGCCCGATATCAGTTTTATCGCACAGCACCAACCAGATACCAGTTTTATTGCACTGTGCCAGCCAACTATCAGTTTTATTGCACTGTACCAGCCCGATATCAGTTTTATCGCACTGTACCAGCCCGATATCAGTTTTATCACACTGTACCAGCCCGATAACAGTTTTATCGCACTGTACCAGCCCGATAACAGTTTTATCGCACTGTACCAGCCCGATGTCAGTTTTATCGCACAGCACCAGCCAGATACCAGTTTTATTGCACTGTGCCAGCCAGATACCAGTTTTATTGCACTGCCAGACCGATACCACTTTTATCGGACTATGCCAGCCCGATATCAGTTTTATCGCACTGTACCAGCCCGATATCAGTTTTATCGCACTGTACCAGCCCGATATCAGTTTTATCGCACTGTACCAGCTCGATATCAGTTTTATCAGAATGTGCCACCCAGATATTAATTTGATCAGACCCTGCCTATTTCACACCTGGTCAACCCCAAAGACAACAATCTTCAGGTGACCACTGCATGCCTGTAGATGAGGTGACGTGATGCTGAGAACAGTTCTACCGCTTCTGTCTCCCTCTCAGGGTGCTGTACAGGTGCTGGGACTGGTGCAGGAGATCCTGCCGCCCATCGCCCAGCTCAACTCGCAGCTCTGCCAGCAGGTGGCGCCAGCGTCGCCCACCCTGCCGCTAGAGGGCAGTCTGGAGACGAGCGTCGAGGCGAACACGACGTCGCAGCACTACGCCATTGTGGAGAGTGACCACCCCTACAAGCCAGCAACCGTCGCCAACTACAAGGTGGGGAGCAGCACCGCAGTGCTACTTAGATATAACTACATTCATTTAAACAACAATCACTTGCTAAATAGCTTATTCTTTCTGAAGAAGTCATTTGTCAGCTGTAAGTCATTTTTTCATTCTATTTCTATTTACACAAACTATCCATCCTGACATGACCTTAGATGTTGCCCGGACGCAAATATCCAATGAACAAACCAACACAAACTATATAAGGATTTAGCTCTACATGACCAGTGGTCATTAGACTTGAAGCTGGTAGTTATAATATATCCACTCCCCTCCCCTCCTCTCCCCTCCCCTCCTCTCCTCTCCCCTCCCCTCCCCTCCCCTCCCCTCCCCTCCCCTCCCCTCCCCTCCCCTCCCCTCCCCTCCCTCCCTCACTTCCCCTCCCCTCCCCTCCCCTCCCCTCCCTCCCCTCACCTCCCCCCCCCTCCCCTCCCCTCACCTCCCCCCCCCCCCCCCCCCCCCCCCCCCCCCCCCCCCCCCCCCCCCCTACATCCCCGTGAACCTACACGCCTGCTGTGTGCTTCCAGGTGACTTTCCCGGACCAGGTGAAGTGGATGGCGCTGGAGTTTGACAGTCAGTGCGGGACGGCTCAAGTAGAGGACAGTTTGCAGATCTACATCCCGGCGCGTCGGGCCGCCCAGCCCGGCCTCTTCTGGGGCCCGGCGGGCGGACCCCCGCCCCCGCCTCCCCCGCCCCCGCCGCCGATGAACTCCAACGCTGAGGTCGCCTACGTGCCGACGATGGACACGCAGTGGTGGCCGGTGCTGCACCGCTTCCACGGCACGGCGCAGTGGCCCTCCATGGCCGTCGTGCTCCCAGGTGAGTACCTGGATAAGGTTGCCGGACGAGGTGGCCGTGTGGAAGGTCCTGGATTTGAATTTTATATTCCCGTATATTCCTTCATATTTTCGAATATTGAATTATAGAAGGTTTAACATCACCCACGCCTTTCCGAGTATCGGGCTTCCCGATGAAGTGACTTGGAATCGCAGTGTGCAGTTGTTGATCTTGATGTCGGCCTCGGCTTCCGGGTAGATGTGGTGTCCAGCGTACGTGATCAATTGACATTGTGACGGCTTCATTGTGGCGTTGTGGATTTTCTCGAAAATAGCTTTAGGTACTATGTTGGCCTGTGATCCACTGTCCAATTTGAATCGAATGTCAGTTTTGCCAACACACATTTCCGCATACCACAAGTGCACTGACGAATAAGTCTGCATCTTCTTCATCTTCAGGTTTCCGCGCTTCCTCTGGTTGATTGTGATCATCCACGTAGAGCTCATTCGCAGGTGCCGTTGCTTGTTTGCTCCTACACTTTTATGAAATGTCCGACCTTATGACATCTGCCACATTCCTTCCCTTTCGCATGGCACTGACCTCTGTTGTGATTGTATCCGCATCGGGGACACTCATACCACGCACTGTCAGTGCACGCCCTGCCCACTCGACTGGCTGGTTGACCTCGTGCTGACCAGTGTGATGAGCATTGCCCGGTGGCGGCCATACTTGTTTGCCGCTTCGACTTGGCTGTCTTTCGTGGTGGCTTCTTCATCTAGCAGGTCCTAATGCTCGCTCAGACGACACATCTCCATACATCGCTCAAGTGTCAGCCTGGGTGTTTGCAGGAGTCTACTCCTCAATTCCTTTTCCTTTATCCCACAGATCGTACTCACAGAAAGCGATCCGGTTTTGTAGCTCCCTGATATACATGTGCATGCATTCCGTTGTTTGATTAAACATGTGAAATCTATTTGGTCTTTGTCGCTGCTCTCTATCATGGCATTCCGGTAGACGTTTTGTGCTTCGGGTCTTGCGACGTGCACAAATATTAAACACTGCACCTTTTCAGCCTTCGACATGACTCCAGTTGCTCTGGCGTGTATCTCACACAAACTTATCCACGCTCCCCAGTTCATGGCCATATGGTTGTCCAATACTAGTGGTGCTGGCGGTTTTACTCCGGCTAACGCCATGCTTACTGTTTCTTCTTCTTCATTTTGACTATCTGACACCATGTAAGGAGAGGATGTGTACACGTTGAGATCAAGTGTAAGACTGGTTTATTCTCCTTTACTCACATGCCGCCATCTCGTGCCTGGTCACATAACCAGCACGCCAGGTCCCGCATTCCACATAGTCCACACTATTGACATACCTTACAAGGACATCTCACCAAAATGTGATGCACTGTCAGTATACATCTACAGTGCTCACACTGAGGCGGACGGTCCCCACGCAAAATAAGCCTATGCGTCAAGAAAGTATGCCCAATACGGGAGTGACAGAGGATAACCTCATCCCGTCTTGACTGTCTGTAGGAGGACTGCCAATCTCCAAAGTCTAGCTTCACAGAATGAAGCTTGTTCGCTCCCGCATCGTTCCATTCATCCTGCCAGTTAGACCTGATGTATCCGTCAATGTGAAATTTAAGATCTGTATATGGTATGCCCAGGTTGACATGTGGCAATGTCAAAGTAGCCTTGGCAGCCAAGTCTGCCTCTTCATTACCCCCATTACCAACGTGACTGGGCACTCAACAGAAAACAATTAAAATTTCTTAGGATAAAATGACACTTGCTAATAATCAAGACTTACCGTAATGACTATGAACTGTATCTGTCTCTGTCTCTGTAATGTCTCTGTCTTGCTTGATAGTAGAAATAAGAGATTTAAAAGTCAGCTTTGTGATTGTTCTCGGTGTGGTTTCAGGTAACAAGGTTTGCTTCTCGCTGGAGACGGCGTCTGATTACGTCAAGGACGACAAGGCATGCTTCTACGGCTTCAAGTGCACCGTGATCGGCTACGAGTGGAGCACCACCCCGCACGAGGTACAGCCTGGCGTGTCTGTGATACTTTACAGCAGGGATCCTGTGGGTCCTTGAAAACATGGAAAGTTGGGGAATTTGATAATTCGGGATTCCAGGCCTGGAAAATCATCGTGGATGAAAGTCCTCCGCAATTTCGCGGATTTCCGCGAATTTTTATATTTACCGAATAGCGTTAAGCAAAATGCCAAGGATGTAGGATGTATATGACAACAGTTGGTTAGTTCGAATCCCGTTCTTATATGACCTGAGATGTAACTAGAACATAAAAACCCAAATAAGAAAGTTAGGTATGGCCCATAATATAGTCATAACAAGGATAGTTGAAACCTGACTATCGGCAGTTTTCCGCGATTCTCTGACAGTGCTAAGTCTATGGGAGAAGATCCGCGTCATCGCGGACATATGCCGTCGGTGTAATAATCTAATTGGCTTGATTTCGGCTTTTTTTGGTGGACACCACATTCATCCCTGAGTCATGCACTTTGATAATTCGGGATTTCAGGCCTGGAAAGTCATTGAATTTGTTTAAAGATCGTTGAAAATCCTGGGAAATGGAAAAATCATGATTTTGTTTAATGCCCATGTTCGCCGTCATGCCTGAACCAGCATAATGTGTTACTTATATTTGTGTGTTGGTGTTGGTGTGTGTGTGCTTTCTAGGCTTGCTAAACTACTTATTTTACTTTGTGTATATTGGTGATATATTGGACATTGTTTCCTCCAGGGTCTGGCCCAACTGGAGCGGGAGGTGGCCTGCCTGGGCGGGATGTGTGCAGCCTCGCTCATGCGCAAGGACATCATCCTGCCGCCAGGTAAGTCATGTGGTCTCTGGCGGAGTGGTTAGAGTGTGTGACTTTTTTCTATGTTGGACTCCTAATCTAAAGGTCGGTGGTTTGATCCCCCATGCCATCACCTCTGCCAATTTGGATTTCCACCAGTGTGTAAAGGTTAAAAATCCCTTGGGTCGATAAAAGTGTACGCTCAGGCTTTCTATTGACCAACTGTCTAATGGTGAAAACAAGACGATTCAGACTTATCCATGATAGGCAGTATAAATCTTCAAGAAAAAAGTCGCATCTCCATCAACATAGGCCGGAAAGTAAAATGCCATAATACTGCCCTGTTACGGGGCCAACCAAATTGTTCAATATTTTCATGGTAGTAAAAAGCGTACTACTTCCTCCTCTCAAAGTAGTATATGTGAATGTTTTACTACAGAACATAAAGACAAGAATATGAATGTTTTAAATATTAACATTTTATTAAATGATAAAATTTGTACTTGGCAGCCAGTCGGCGTTGGAGATCCCTCCATTGATTTCCGAGAAAATGCAGACATTTTCTCCATAGCGTTAACACTGTAAGGGAATTGCTTAAAATTACTGGATATCAGCTTTCCTACTCTGCTCTCCATGCATAGTTTTACATATGCGCAACCATGTCAAATTCTGCTTGGAGAGCATTCTGTCAGGGTTGTTAACCTATTATCGCCCACCTTTCCGTCAGCTTATCTTTCTCCACGATCACTTTAAATTTAATCCCTGATGTAATTTTGTTAACTCCCCAAAACGCCACCTATTGTAGGAGACACTCATGCTCTGTAAATATCTAATTATTCCTCCCATCATTATAGCTACCTGTCTTGGATAGTAGTGTATCTTACTTCTTATTACACACATCTTTTTACTAATTTAGATATTCTTTTCATATTTACTTCAGCTTGTGTCGACGAAATCGACGATGATATGGACTCCGTTGATGAAGGGGCACAACAGGTTCGTTTCCATGGTTACTGAGTTTCATATCTTATTTCAGTTATACAATGTTATGTAGCTTATCAGTTGTCATGGGTGTAGGCTAAATTTAGCGATATGCTATTAAATTAAATGTGTTCTGTAATGAAATTATGTGAATATAAAAGAAAGCTATGATCACCTTTTAGTTTATAATTATACCCAGTATTGTCTGTATATTGCCATTGAGATGGCTATATGTGTTCAAACACCAAGTGAGACTTGTGTTGCTATGGTTACAGATCTTCCACATGCACAGTAACCTGCTGAGTAAGGGGTTCGCGCTGTCACAGCCTCCGTCCATCAACCAGGCGCTGGAGGCGAGTCTCCCATTCTGCTGGCAGTCAAACGAGCGCGCCTTTCTCAAGGACTTCGTGTCTTGCGCGCCTGGCACCAGTGGAGGCCGGCTAGCCGCGTAAGTTTATCACCAAATTTCTTGTGCATATCTAGTGCCTGGCGTTAATCCATTGAAGGTGCCACCTGCATTAGTGCATACCGGAAGTAGATGGGATGGCCAAATGAGTTGACTTGGCCGGTCATGAGATTTAAAACCTGGCTCAGTCAAACCCATGACTTAAAAATGTACACTTGTTGCTACCTAGCCTGGCGTTCGACATTACTAGGATAGGTCAAGGAGCAATGGAATGAGGAAGACCAATTATCCACGATTGAAATTTCCCATGGTTAATCAACAAACGTAATAACAAATTTCAAACTTAATCAATTAGTCAATCAATCAATGCTCACCTGGCATGATGTTGGCCCCTGTCTGGTACAGGTGGCTGCAGCCGGAGTCGTACCTGGACCCGAAGCAGTGCGACCTGGTGTACTCGCGAGATGATCTGCGCTGCAGCTGGCCAGCCGTCATCAGCGTGCAGACGAAGGACCAGTACGGCCAGGTGGTCCACGTGCCCAACCTGCGAGTCGAAGTGAAAGCCGTGCCAGTCGTCAAGGAGACATCCGCGTCTGATGATAACCGGAAGCAGCAACACGTGAGCAAGTATGACTCTGCAAGCAGCGCCCTGTTCGGGGGCCATCCGGCACCCCGCCTCGACACACCATACCAGGTGACCATCAAGGACAAGAAGGATGCCTTCCACGCCATCTGCATGATGAAGGTGAGGCTCTACGCTGGACTTCCAAGTCTTGTTGCTTATCTGGTGATAACAGTAATAATGTATATTTAATAGCGCGCACCCTCACTGGAAGGAGACATTCTAAAGTGGTGTACAGTAAAATCATTATATGACATGTTTACAAGTTGATTAAAACATTTTAAAGACAGAGAAATTTCATTTACCTTAAACTAGGACTGGTTGGCTCAGTGTCAGGCTAATGTGACTGAGTGGGATATCAGGTCATGGTGCTGGTGGTCTGGTCTCCCAGTCAGGCAGCACTATAATGTCACCATGAGTGCACACTGTCACAAGTCGGTACCCATCCTGATATGACCTTAGATGTTGCTAGGACGTAAAATTCCAACAACCAACCAACCTATATCCGCAGGCATATGAGAACTACTCCTTCGAAGAACTGCGCTACGCCGCCCCAGTGATCCGGCGCCCCAGCGAGAACATGCTGGTACGCGCCAACAATGATGGCACCTATAGCGCCAACTGGACCCCGGGCAGTGTCGGCTACTACAACATTCACGTCACCATTGACGGCTTCGAGACAGGTCAGTGTCCCACAGGTGCATCTAAATGTGAATATGAACATAAATAACGTAGACTTAAAGCTGCAAAGTCCGATGAAAACATCAAATTTTCAAAACCAAAACAATTATCTAGATTTGATTCTACATATCAGCACTAAAAGGTTGCCATGAGTGCGCACTGTCAGAAGTCAGCACCCATCCTGACATGACCTTAGATGTTGCCAGGATGTACTACTCCAACAACCAACCAACTTAGTGATTAATGGTATTTTTAAGACCAATTCCTCAGCACAGATAACATTTTATTTGAAGGAATAACATCACTTAAAGAAGCACACAAATTAGATTACTGTTGTGCACTAAAAGTGCTAACGTACAGATTCAATGCTTGCAGGAGACGGCCACAAGGTTGAGGTGAAGGATCCTCCGCAAGGTGTCGCGCCACCATCCCAGAACACTGGCAAGAAGGTCGGACACCAGCCCAACAAGGTCAGTCAGAGGTCAAGCATGTACAGTCAGTTACCCTACACAAATAGCAAGATCAGTCAGAGGTCAAGCATGTACAGTCAGTTACCCTACACGACCAGCAAGGTCAGTCAGAGGTCAAGCATGTACATACAGTCAGTTACCTTACACGACCACCAAGCTGATAGAACCTATATGTAGTTTTAACCAATCGACCCTGCAATCTATTTGAATTGAGTCACACATGATGCAACTATTTTGCTGACCTTTGACCTCATGTGTGTTTACTTGTTCCACAGATGCGCAAGTTTGTGGGGCAGTGGAGCGTGGGTCTGCGTGTGCGCCTCAACCCGTCACTGCAGAGTGAACAGATTGGCGTTATCAAACCCAACGGCATCATCTCCTTCATTGACGAGGTAGGTAGGCGCCTTGTGTCTGTAGACGCATTGAGGATTAAGGACATGGAACAGTGAGCTGCATAGAATGCATGCATTTGACCATAATAGCTCATACTCATAGCATCACCGTTGGTGTTTTTCTGGAACTTTTCAAATCAAACTCTACAAAATCCATATGGCCATATACTGGACATGGTGGCGGAATCGGTAAAAAGAATCCTTCTCGGGTGGAATGTTGGGAGTTAGAAACCCGGTCGAGTCAAACCAATGACTTACAAAATTGATACTTGTCGCTACCTAAGCTGGCGCTCGGCACAACGAGGATAGGGCAAGGACTGGTTCAAACACCGTGTCTGGTTCGAGATGAATCTGAGGAAAGTTGTTATGTAGATATTTGTCCCCACCTGCCGATAACGGCTATAGATGCCAAGTTACGAAAGGAAAGAGGAGTCTTAAAAATGTACACGTTAATACAAAAATTCCGCTGCCGAGTTGCTAACTGAAGCTATATCCAATCCGGTCTGCGTAGGCTTGATATTTACCCTGATCTATACCTTCGTATTCGTAGATTCATAAGAATCTCAGTAATACGTCAACTTACTTGTAAGTTGATGTATAACTATCATATGTTCTAAGAAATATAGCGATGTAGACCATCCCCCATAGGCTTAGCACTGTCAGGGAATTGCGGAATATTCCTGGTAGTGAGGTTTCATACCCTCTCCAACCATAGTTAGAAAAGACCACGCACTGATCATCCCTGTCTAACAAGGATGAAAGATCTCTGCGATTTAGCAGATTTCAGTGATTTTTTTATATTCACCGATTAATGTTCACAACATGCCAATATATATGACAGCTAATGATTATTGCGAATCTCATTCTTATATGACCTTAACTGTTGCTAACATATGAAACCCAAACAAGAAAGAGTTTGGCATAGAGAATAATAGTCACAATAAGGACAGTTGAAACCTGACTTCCAGCATTTTCCTGCGATTCTCTGACCTATGGGGGAATATCCGAATTTTTATGGAAATTCTCCATTGGTTTAGTCGGGAACCCTCTAGGTGGCGCCAAGCTCTTGGCCTGATTTCCGCATTATTTTGTTTGCCAGCGACCACTTTCATTCCTGTGTCTTAATTGAGTATTTCCTATACACCTTGCTCCACCAGATCCACAACGATGACGGGGTGTGGCTGCGGCTGAGCGCCGACTCCATAAAGCGCTGGTGCGCAGGCGGGCTGACGGAAGCGTGGGCCCTGCAGTACAACCAGCAGCTCGGCAAGACGCTGCTGGTAGCCGTCGACGAGCCCAAGTCAATCCTCAACGAGATCATCAAGGAGACAATATTGCGCCGCCTGCCGGACCTTATGCGGGACTCAACGGGTCAGAGAAGAGGTGAGTGCCTCATTCAGCCTGTGGGGGATGTAGCTCAGGCGGTAGTGTGTCTATCTGTAAAGCTGTCGGTCATCCAATCGATCCTTCTCAGTGGACCCATTTGCAGTTTGGGCTATTTTTCGTTCCATCCACTGGTCCACAACTGGTTCATCAAAGGCTGTGTTATGTGCTGTCCTGTCTGTGGGAAAGTGCATATAAAAGTCCCTTAATGCTTATCGGAAAGAGTAGCCTATGTGGCGCCAGCAGGTTTTCTCCAAAGAAACATGTCAGAATGACCATATGTCTGGCGTCCAATAGCCAATGATACAAAAATTAATGTGCTCTAGAGGCGTCGTTAAATAAAACAAGCTTTACTTTTCATTCAGCCTATGGAGTAATACCTGACGTGGGAATGACCTCAGGTCAACAGCAGGGAACACTGGGGGACATTGAAAAAGTGGGCCTATTGCCCATTTGATGCCCCCCATTTAAAAAAGAATGTTTTGGTAGATTAGTTGATTAAGCAACGGAAATTTCAATCACCAGGGATGAAAGATCTCCGCGATTTCGCGGATTTCCGGGATTTTTCCTGTACCTTTAAGTGTATACTAATACATTGTGCCCGTCCTGATATGACCTTAGATGTTGCCAGGACGTAAAACTCCAACAACGAACTGACCAATACGTTGTTTCACGCTGCATCATCATCAGCGTATACTAATATGTGGTGCAAATGCCGCAGCACTAGCAGCGTATACTAATAATCCCTTCAAACACTGCAGCAGGGTCAGCGTATACTAGTACTACTAATACATGCTTCAAACGGTGCAGCACTATCAGCGTATACTACTAAAACATGCTTCTAACACCGCAGCACTATCAGCGTATACCGATATGTGGTGCAAACGCGGCAGCACTAGCAGCGTATACTACTAATACATGCTTCAAATGGCGCAGCACTATCAGCCTATACCAATATGTATGAAACCCGTCTTCCGGGAACTTTCGGGGATTCACTGACAATGCTAAGCCTATGGGAGAATGTCAGCATTTCCGCTTTTTTTCCCGTAGACCACTTTCATCCCTGAATCACGGACAATTGGTATTCCTCATTCCACTGCTAATTGCCCTATCCTAGTAATGTCGAATGCTAGCACCATCATCTCAAAAGGCTAGGTAGTGACACGTGTAACATTTTTAAGTAATTGGTTTAACCACTAATGAATGGATATAGTAATAACAAATATTTCATGCTTCTTGTCAATCAATCAATCAATTAGGCTTCCCTAGTACATAGCATACAGCAGTTCAATGTGGCAGTTTTTGTGCAGGTGGCCCTGGATCCTACCAAGTTGTGAAGTGTGGTTCATCAGGGCACAATATCCGGTGCCGCCCCAATCTGAAGGCCACCCCGATTGGCATGCTAGTACTCAGCAACCAGGTCACCGCCACTGAAGACGTGAGTAACTGACACCCACCAGGGGGCGTGTTGGGGGCAACTTGTAACTCACCAACATGGGGACGTGTTAAGGACAATTTGTAACTCACCTATATGGGGACATGTTAGGGACAACTTGTAACTCACCGACATGGGGACGTGTTAAGGACAATTTGTAACTCACCGACATGGGGACGTGTTAAGGACAACTTGTAACTCACCGACATGGGGACGTGTTGGGGGCAACTTGTAACTCACCGACATTGGGACGTGTTAAGGACAATTTGTAGTTCATTGACATGGGAATGTGTTAGGGACAACTTGTAACTCACCGACATGGGGATGTGTTAGGGACAACTTGTAACTCACTGGTATGGGGACCTGTTAGGGACAATTTGTAACTCACCAGCAAGGGGGCTTGTTAGGGACAACTTGTATCTCACCCACCATGGAACGCGTTTAAGAAAAAGAAAAATTGTAGACACCACTTCATTCCTGAACAACAAGGATGACCCACAAACTATAACTATGCCTCCCCTCCCCCGACAGGCGCGGAACGCGGATGGCACGTGGGTGCGCATGGACCGGGACACGATGGCCAGGTACTGCCACGAGGTGGAGGGTGAGGCGTGGGCGCTTGCCTGCGACACCAATGACATCACGTACCTGCAGCATGAGGCCGAGCAGCTCGCCGACCACCTCCCCGAGAAGGCCGTCTTCGGCTTCGGGCCCGCTGTGCTCGGGGGCGCCGACGGCGAGGTAGAGGAGGGCGCCGTCGGGGGCGCCACGACGGCCGCCGGGGCCGCTGCGGGCGGACGCGGGTTTGACTTCAGCACCGCGCAGCAGACGCCATCTTTTTCGGTGTTCGGCACGACGCCGCAGAGTGAGTGCTGCCTGTTTATAGTTCTGTTAAGTGTGTGGGGTTAAATTAGGGGTGGTGTAAGGGGATGTTGTTCGGGACGATGCCGCAGAGTGAGTGCTGCCTGTTTACAGTTCTGTGTGTGGGGTTAAATTAGAGGTTGTATGTTGTGTAGGTGGTTATGTATGATGATTTTAATAGGCAGTTGCATGTTTAATGTTTAAATACAGAGCGGTTCATAGAGTAAGATAGTTCTGGGTTCAGGTTTGTTAACAATGTTATACATGGGTGTATGCAGGTATATGTGTAGCAGCAAGTTGATAACGTACATACAGTGGCATAGTTCTGGTTTCAGGTTTGTAATACACGGGTATATACTGATATATGTACATGTGTAGCAGCAAGTTGATAACGTACATACAGTAGCATAGTTCTGGTTTCAGGTTTGTAATACATGGGTATATACTGATATATGTACATGTGTAGCAGGAAGTCGATAACGTACTTACAGAGGCATAGTTTTGGTTTCAGGTTTGTAATACACCGGCATATACAGATATATGTATATGTGTAGCAGCAAGTTGATAACATACATACAATAGCATAGTTTTGGTTTCAGGTTTGTAATACACGGGTATATACAGATATATGTACCTGTGTAGCAGCAAGCTGATAATGTACATACAGTGGCATAGTTTGGGTTTCAGGTTTCAGAAGCACACCCCCGATTTAAAGATTGAAAGCATGCACAAATTTACGATCATTTTCAGACTGAATGCACATAAAATAAGACACTCCCACTTTATTTCAGAGGCACGACAAAAACAAATACAAATTTACGATCATATTCAGACTGAATGCACATAAAATAAGACAATCCCACTTTATTTCAGAGGCATGCCAAAAACAAATCCATGAAATTCTTTAACTTTGAATAGATGCGCATCCATGTGTCTGCACTCCCGCAGTGCGTGTCTATTGGGACATATACGGTATGTGCCTGTGTAGCAGCAAGCTGATAACATACATACAGTAGCATAGTTCTGGTTTCAGGTTTGTAATACATGGGTATATACAGATATATGTATATGTATAGCAGCAAGTTGATAACATACTTACAGAGGCATAATTTTGGTTTCAGGTTTGTAATACACCGGCATATACAGATATATGTATATATGTGTAGCAACAAGTTGATAAACGTACATACAGTAGCATAATTCTGGTTTCAGGTTTGTAATACACGGGTATATACAGATATATGTGCCTGTGTAGCAGCAAGCTGATAACGTACATACAGAGGCTGTGTGGAAGGTTAGGAGTTCTCCAAGTAGAGTAAAACCGATGACTTATAGAATTGATATTTGTCGCTACCTAGCCTGGCATTGGCATTACTAAGCTAGGTCAAGGACTGGTTATCTCAGTGTCAGGATAATGTGTCTGAGTGGGAAATCATGTCATGGTGTTGGCGCTCTTGTATCCTAGTGGGACAGCACAATGCTCACAAGTCGGTACCCGTCCTGATATGACCTTAGATGTTGCCAGGATATAAGACCCAACAAACAAACAAGCAAAATGGCTACAACAGTTAAAGAATAGAGAACTTTCATTTATTATTCAAATATATTTTAATAATATATTAAATGAAATAATATACCTAAAAGTTGCATAGTCTGATGGTTTACAGTTTCTGTCATTTTTCTGGAATAAATGTATTCAATTGATTGTTATAATCTACCTTACTCTAGTTTGAAGTAACTTTGATTTTAAATGGCTAACTTGTATCTCACCCACCAACATGTCAAATTAGTTTTGGCAAGCATACCAAAACTCTGACAACATAGGCTTCTGCAATAACATGTTCTATTAAATTGATTTAGTATTCCCTTCTATATGCTTAATAAGTGCATGACTATCTAAGTTGTAGATATGTAGAATTAAAATCTAGATAATTGTTTTGATTTTGAAAATGTGATGCTTTATCGGGCTATGCAGCTTGAAACAAATATAGTTGGGCATGGGCAGCTTGATGGAATATAAACATGAGGAAAGGTGTCCAATGTTTAATAATTAATAATAATTATAATTAATAATAATAACATCAACAATGAGAATAACAATGACAATAGCCATATAATCTTAAGCGCCCCTCCTTCCGACAACAACTGAGATTGACATGTTGACCTGAGTTGTGTTTCTTGTTTGGTTCGCCCTGCCCCTTCTTCATCATCTTCATCATCTCCACCATCACCACCTCCATCACCTCCACCTGCCGCAGTCCCCGTGTTTGGCGTGCTCCCCTCCCCGCGACCCGGTGCCTGCTCCTCCCCCTTCTCGCCACACACGCCGGGACCCTTTGTCTTCCAGCAGGCCGAACAAGGTCAGTGGTCACGTGACCATTGTGCTACACTACACCTCACGCCACCTGGGCTATGTTCAGGGTATGCCTCTGAATCGACTCGGAGACGGCTCTGCGACGTTTTTTGGCCTATTTGTGTTCAGGGTACACCTCAGAGTCGTCTCGGAGACGTCTCGCATTTCAGGTAGGAGGCAAAAGTTGTCTCGAAAATGGCCGCCGAATTCAGTGGTTTCAACCAATCAGAACTGTTCTTTTCAATTGCAAATGGCTGCCCCCTATAGAATTTCTCCGAGGTGCCTCCCAGGCGTACCTTGAACACGGCCCTGATGTGCACTTGTCTACCCAACATCACCTCCTTCACCACCACTCACTCACAGGGTCCGTACGCGGCGTGGAAAGTCTCGGAAAGTCTTGAACTTCATTTGCCCCATTTCAAGGCCTTGAAAAGCTTTAAATTTAACTTTTTAGGTAATTAGTCTTGAAAAGCCTTGAAACTGTTCCCACTGATCTAAATTAATCTGAAATCGTCATTTGCCATTGTTGTTTTTTCTTGAAGTCTAGATGAAAATAGTCTTGAAGTCCTATAAAAAAACCAGCCTTGAAAAGCCTTGAAATAGCCTTGAATTCCATTTCTTCACATGTGTACGGACCCTGCAGTCCACCACCACCTCTACCGCCCCGCTCTCGCTGATATTCCTCTAGGGGCAGGGTCACCGACAGTCAACCCGAGTAATTATGTATCTTATGTATTTTATTGAGAGTTAAAAAAAAAATCCCAGCTCTATGTTTAAACATATCAAAATTATTTTTTGGGTAGGTTCAATTTGCCAAACTCAAAGTTTTGCCACTCTACTGAACATTTTTTTCCTTTAAGATTTATACTGCCTATCATGGATAAGTCTCAGTAGTCTTGTTTTCACCATTAAACAGGTGGTCGATAGAAAGCACGAGCTTACACTTTTTCCGACCCAAGGGATTTTTAATCTCCCACACCACATAGACATGGTATGGGAGCAACTGGCCTTTGATGACACTATAAATTATACACAACAGTGGAAATCCAAATTGGCAGATGTGGTGGTATGGGGAATCGAAACACCGACCTTCAGATTAGGAGTCTGACCTAGAAAAAAGTCAGTCCGCCACAGAGGACACCCTAAGCCAGAGATGAAAAATTTCAGATTTTCAAAAAAGATTTCTTCGTCATTTGGCTGCATATGCTTAGTTAGCACTGTCAGATTCATGGGAAGTCCGATTTCCGTGTGGTTTTTGTTGTTGGAGTCAACTGTAATGCTTGTTAGATATGGTTTGTATAACACACTACATGTGATTTTTGTTTTACTGTGTGGGAGAGGAAGGGGAGCGGGAGGGTTCAATTCTCATAAGTGCCTGACTTATGTCCACAATAAGCCGCTCTATGATATTCTTGCTAAGTGTCCAAAGTGGCTCCAGCAAAGTTTACGCATACTGTCGGTAGCTGCACCCTGGGGAGGTTAAGCTGGTGTTTGGCAGGCTGTTGTGTGAGTGATGTGCGCTTGTATCCCATTATCCTCATTTCTTTCGTCTACATGATGGGCCCTTCTCTGTAAAGGACCTTACACACTACGCGGTGCATGGCCGCCCACTTATGGCTAGTGGTGGTGAGTTGGCTCCGCGTGATGCTTGACAAACTGATTGGCGTAAGGCGTGACAGCAGACATATACCATGGTGTGTGTAAGACCCTTAATGACAGAATAGGCGCATGTCTAATGTGTTAAAAATCTCATTGTGAACCAGACATATCTGTCTTAGGCCATGTCTTGTGTAGGGCCCTTAAGGGGTGCAACGCATGGCACTGTTTGCTTTGTGTGGCCTATGGTGTACAATTGTTGTTTTGTATGTGGTCAGACTTATGGCCACAAACTGATAAGTTAGGAATTCTCCCCACAAGCTATACGCCATGTCGAGTGTAGGCTTCTTTAAAGTTGCATAGTCCGATGGTTTTCAGTTTCTGTCATTTTTCTGAGCTCAATATATTAGATTGATCATTATTATCCTAGAAATAGCTGGTTATTCATCCTCATCTTAGCCCCATGTCTTTATAAATATTTGGGGATTGATTGATTGATTGGTGGTTGCTTTACGCCGTGTCGGCAGCATAGGCCATATTCACGGCGAGAAATGTTAGTTTTTTGTTCAAACCATCACTTTTACATGTAAAAGCAGACAATCAATTATGTGCCTATAGACACTCATTAAATTAGAAAGCTCACAATCATATATTTGTGGTAAAGGGAAACAAATTCCCATAGAAAAAGAAAAGTTTGATTAATAATTGATATATTCTACTAAATATTTGGTAGATGTATACTTTTATTTTAAATGGCTAACTTTTGATATATTTGAAGTGCAATCAGTTTTAGCAAGCATGCCAAAACTCTGACACCATAGGCTTCTGCAGTAACAGGTTCTACTAAATTGACTCAGTATTCCCTTCGATGTAGAAACATGTTTAATAGGTGCACCAGTGTCTGAGTTAGATAGGTAGAATCAAATATAAATAAATGTTTTGGTTTTGAAAATCTGATACTTCATCGGACTATGCAGCTTTATGGCTTCTGTGACATACACTTTGACGTACAGTTTTACGTGGTCAGTGCTATGGCCACTAAATGAAACATTGGGAATTCTCCCCGCAAGCTGTATGTCAGTCATGTGTAGGAACCTTTAAGGCTTCTGTGACATACACCTTATGATGTACAGTTTACGTGGTCAGTGCTATGGCCACTAAATGATACATTGGGAATTCTTTCTGCAAGCTGTATGTCAGTCATGTGTAGGAACCTTTAAGGCTTCTGTGACATTCACCTTATGATGTACAGTTTACGTGGTCAGTGCTATGGCCCCTAAATGATACATTGGGAATTCTTTCTGCAAGCTGTATGTCAGTCATGTGTAGGAACCTTTAAGGCTTCTGTGACATTCACCTTATGATGTACAGTTTTACGTGGTCAGTGCTATGGCCACTAAATGATACATTGGGAATTCTTTCTGCAAGCTGTATGTCAGTCATGTGTAGGAACCTTTAAGGCTTCTGTGACATACACCTTATGATGTACAGTTTACGTGGTCAGTGCTATGACCACTAAATGATACATTGGGAATTCTTTCTGCAAGCTGTATGTCAGTCATGTGTAGGAACCTTTAAGGCTTCTGTGACATACACCTTATGATGTACAGTTTACGTGGTCAGTGCTATGGCCACTAAATGAAACATTGGGAATTCTCCCCGCAAGCTGTATGTCAGTCATGTGTAGGAACCTTTAAGGCTTCTGTGACATTCACCTTATGATGTACAGTTTTACGTGGTCAGTGCTATGGCCCCTAAATGATACATTGGGAATTCTTTCTGCAAGCTGTATGTCAGTCATGTGTAGGAACCTTTAAGGCTTCTGTGACATACACCTTATGATGTACAGTTTTACGTGGTCAGTGCTATGGCCACAGACTGATACATTGGGAATTCTTTCTGCAAGCTGTATGCCATGTTATGTGTAGGTTCTGTGATGTACAACTTATAGTGTACAATTTTACATGATCAGTAAAATGGCCACTACCTGATACATTGTGAATTGTTGCTGTAGGCTGTATGGCGTACATATGGCATGTAAAGGGCCCTTTTTAAATACATTGCATGCTATATGTACAAATACCATTCTGTGTAACTGGATATGACACAATTTTAACTGTCGTTGAAGATTCACCAGGCGCAAAGTCAACTAAAGCTAATTTCATCTAATTTTAAAGAGGAGGGATTTTGAAATAGAATTATCAGGCAGGATGCCAATAATAAACAGTTAATGCCTAATATGGGGTACCATATTAAGGCAATAAAACTGTTTATTAAAAATGACTGCAGCTTTCAAAGTATAGCCATGTCGACCAGTAGAAGCTGAGATCTTGGTGTATGTGAACACATAACCAAGCAGGCAGACAGACATACCGATATTAGTGTTAGCAGACTGGGTCTTTCGCCAGACATTGCAGTGGATATCAGCATAGGAACTATTTTATCGATATTAATCCAGCAGTTAAGAGAAACGCTCTTTATTAGTAGGGTGAGCTAATGGAAAGTCTCTTTATTTTATAGTAGTGTGGGTTAATAGAATGCTCTATATTTGATATTAGTATGAGTTTGGCAGTTGAGTGTTGTTGAGTTTTTGTCCAGTGTGAGAATGCATTTGAGTTTGCTTTGTACACCTTGTGTACTTGTCTCACAGTCATGTTTTTCTTTTCATTCATATGGTATATTTCGATGTTACTTTGTTTAAAAAAAAGAAGTAATTTCTGTTCCAGTTTGGTAGAATAGTGCATCAACAATGATTCCTTTTTAAAATTTTATTTGATTAGGCGGTAGTGGCAGTGGCATGCTGTGGGGGGGGGGGGTGTCCTTCCCCGACTGGAAGCAGGAAGACTGCTGGGCACGCTATGCATTGTGGGCGCCTGTACCGTCCTCCAGTAGCACTGGTCATAATAGTCACGTGACCTGCGTGTACAGCCAATAGCCGTACGTGTTATAAGGTCAAAGGTCTTACTGAACGCTCATTAAAGGCTGGATTCAGACTGTAAAAAGAACCCATGGCAGCAGCCAAACACCCCCCCCCCCCCCCCCCCCCCCCCCCCCCCCCCCCCCCCCATTTGAAACCCAACTGGTCTCTGCCATATATCCCAATGTATTACCCTAGAACTAGCTAGTTATTCATCCTCCGTATTGGACCAGACGGGATGGCCGAATGAGTTGAGCGTCCGTCTCCCGTTTTGGTAGATCCTGGGATTCAAACCAATGACTTAAAAATGTATACTTGTCACTTCCTAGCCAGGCACTTGGCACTATTAGGATAGGGCAAGGACTGGTTGGATTAGTGTCATGATAATGTCACTGAGTGGGATATCAGGTCATGGTGCTGGTGGCTTGGTCTCCCAGTGGGGCAGCGCTATAAAGTCGCCATGAGGTGTCTTTGCTTAGCTCTGGTGTGATACACTTGTGTGCTGAAGTCTTTTAGTGTCTGCCGTTTTGTTAGTCCTTACTGATGACTCGGCACACACTTCTTCCGGCTTGTGTTTATCATCACCCCTTAATAAAGGCGCTAGATATGGACTAGGATAGTCAGTTCTGTGTTCCGACAAACTGTGTACTTCGCAATGAAATGTATATGTTGCCACGGGTTTCAAGCACTTACAGTCTGGGAGCATCTGAATGCACCAGCAATCGGGTAGCACCGTATTTCTGATATGATCTACAAATTGTCAGGAAAACATTTCTAGAAATGCAATTCAACTACAGGCATTCTCGAGCTGCAAGCACGTGGAACTTGTGGGTGCATTTGGGTGCTCCCGGCCCCAAAGGGGTAATTACACAAAAAGATACTGAATGAAAGATAGCAAGTAAATTTCCTAGTCGCATGGCTGATTACAAGAAAATATTTAAAAGAGGAACAAAACCCAGACTACGGACAAACAAAACAAAAACATGAAAAAGTCACCTCAAATTTCTCATGCGACTGCACTCGCGGGTGTGGTCCTTTTCACATAGCGCTTGTCACATGACCGGACAGGATAGTTAAATCCCCTAGAGCTTCCCATACGGAAGCTCATGAGTCCAAATCCCAACTGAGTCAAACCAATGACTTCCAAAATTGATACTTGTCGCTACCTATCCTGAAGCTCGGCCCGACTAGGATAGGGCAAGGACTGGTTAGCTCAGTATCAGAATAATGTGACTGAGTAGGATATTTGGTCTTTGTGCCAGTGGCCCGGTCTCCCAGTGGGGCAGTACTATATGGCTGCCATTAGGATGCACTGTCAGAAGTCTGTATCCGTCCTGATATGACCTTGGGTATTGCTAGGAAGTAAAACCCAAACAAAAGCCTGTCACACGCAGCCAGTGAAGCGTGACTACATTTAAGGTGGTCATGCTCTCTCATTCTTGCCCCACTCTCGCCCCACTCTCATTTCATGCTCGTCCCACGCTAGCCACACACTAGTTATCTTGCCCCATTTTTACTCCACTCTCTTGCTCCAATTTCGCCCCACTCTCACCTAACTCTGCCCACTCTCACCCAACTCTCATCCTGCTCTCGTCCCCTCTCACCCAACTCTCATCTGTCTCGGACCCAGCTCACCCCATTCTACCCTTCTCTCCTTGCTCATCCCACTCTCACCCTGCTCTCACCCCTCTCAGGCCCCTCTCTCACTTTGCTCTCCACTTTCGCCCCGCACTCACCTCGCTCACCTCGCTATCACCCTACTCTCGCCTCACTCTTTCTCTACTCTCGCCCCACATTCACACTGCTCTCGCCCCACTCTCCCATTCACCCCGCTCTCACCCTGCTGTTACCCCGCTCTCTCCCCCCCTCCCCCCTCTCTCTCCCCCCTCTCCCCTCTCTCCCCACTCTTCCTGCTCTCTCACCTCTCTCCCCTCACCCCTCTCTTCACCCTCTCTCACCCCACTATCACCCCGCTCTCACCCCGCTCTCCCCGCTCTCCCACCTTCCAACCCCACTCTCATCCCACTCTCCCCTCGCTCTCTCCACTCTCCCCCCGCGCTCTCCACTCTCACCCCTCTCTCACCCCACTCTCCCTGCCCGCTCCCCTCTCACCCCGCTCTCACCCCACTCCCCCATCCCCCGTTACCCCTCGCCCGGCCCTCGGTGGCTCCAAGCTAAGCATGAGTCGCTGCCCGTTGCAGGTTCCTTCAGCCCTCCGCCCACCAACTGGCCAACCTTCGGCAAGAGCGAGTACTCGCTGCCGCCAGGGCCGGCACCACCCGAGCCGCTGCCGGCCGCCGGGACGACACCTAGCGGGCCGGCCGCCAGCCCCAAGGTGCCCGACCGCAAGGACAGCCTCAAGGACATCCCTCCTGAACTACAGGGGGTGTCAGTCAAGGACCTGGTCAAGGCACTCGGTGAGTCCTTCCTTCCTCCGCCTCTAGCAGTCAAAGCACCCGCTTCTCACTGCGCACACTGCCCGCAGCTCGTCCAACAACACCCCCACCCCTCCCTCCCTGCTCCCCCAACACGCTGCCCCCCCCGCCCCCCCAACGTGGCTGCTCGAGTTGAATGCAGTGCGCTCCTTCCCTGCGCAGTGGGAAGGAGCACTCGCTTCTCTCACTCGTACTGCCAGCAGCTCGATCTATATATGCACACAGGTAAGAGCTGCTCGATCTCCAGTTGAGTGCAGTGCGCTACAGGTGGTGGGATACAGGTTTTGTTTACGATGAGTTCTCCAGTACCCAGCGTTGCAAGCCTGTACGTTGGCACTGCTCGCTACACTAGACCCACACTGCCACCGCTCTCTCAACCCAGAGAAGCATGCTTTTTCGCACGTCACACTGGTGTGAACTGCCATGTTGTTCTCACTCATCGAATTCAATAAACACTTTGGAGCAAATTTGATCTCAAGCAATGTGAAATGCGATGAATCCCAAGGTTTTTCTGTCAAAATGTGTTTTTATGTTTTTTTTGTTTTGTTTTGTTCTTCCCCTGAATTTGGACTGGGATGGTCAGTTAGTTCTGCACTCCCGACAAATGCTCTCCGGCATTGTGTGTATAGCCAGTGCCGTTTAGGGTGGCCGCCATGTAAACGCCAACCATATACTGTGTTCAGTTCTCTGCTGAATTCTCTTTTTGCACATGTGTATATTGTAAAAGGTAAATAAAATTAAAAGAAGACAAACAATTAAGAAACCCGCAACAAGCAAAACAAAAACTGCAGGGTGGTACTTTTGTACTTCTCATTGCTTACCTAATCGAACATGCGTTCGATTATATATACATATGAAGTTATACAAATATTATCAGGAGAGCATTTATCGAGCGTACAGTAACTGGCCCATCCTAGTCCGTATTGCGAGTCCTTTTAGGCGTTGTACCTTGCAGCCCATGCTGGTCTGTATGGGTGTGGTGCATGCTGGGTAAAATAGGCTGGTGGTTTGCAGGGTATGGTGGAACGTATGTGGCTTAGATGGTGTATTTGTTGGTTGCGCACTGGTTTCCTGAGTTAATGCTTCGTTGTTTACATGTTAGTGACTCTGCATGGATGCACCCTGACCTCAGCACCAGCCTCGTTTTGGTACCCCAAGTACAGTAAATCCTCTCTAAATTGACCGACCATGGGACCGACTTTAAATGGTCCATTTAGGGAGGTGGTCGGTTTAGGGAGTTTTTTTATCATTGCAATGGTATTGTATATAAAGCGATCGATATAGGGTAGTGGTCGATCTGTGGAGGTGGTTGGTTAGAGAGGTTTTCCTGTAGTTGTTTTAATTTAAGTGTAGCATTACTTTGATGAACAATGTGTAAAATAAAATTATCACTAAAAAGAAAAAAAATAGAAAAAAAAGGAATAAATTAATGTGTGCTTAATGTTGTGATAATGTACACTACGGTGGCAGTGGCAGCTGTAGCATATTTCTGTAACTAGTTTTGAATTTAATTATATTTAAAGAAAATGACCTTTTGTGAAGCGCTTACTGAAATAGTGTTAATGATACCTTTCCTGTTTGTGATATAAGTTGCAATGTTCGCTACTTACCCGGTCACCTGATATCTGACCGGCCCCAGTCCGATAACACTTTTATTTGTTGTGATCAGTTCTCTGTGAGAAGTCTCGAAAAATCGAATTAATTGAAGTTGATGACATTCAAAAGTTGAGGGCATTTGAAATCAATAAAGGCTTTTAATTACAGCAAGCTTCTCGGGCTGCTATATACTATATCATCATCATCATCATGCTGTCGGTCGCGATGCGACAAAGACTGCTTTCATTACTTGACTGCCACTCTCCATTTAGCTCTCTGCTGTGAGAGTTGCGTCCATGAGTCGGTCTTAATGTCTCTCAGCTTCAGGTTTCTCTTGATGGTATCCTTGAACCGGAGACGAGGGCGCCCTCTCTTTCTGTAACCAGAAGACAGTTGAGAATAGAGGATCTGCTTTGGTAGCCTGTCTGATGACATCCTCATGAGGTGTCCAGTCCACCGGAGATTCTTTTTGATCAGAAGATCTTCCATACTATATATATATATATAATATAATATATATTTATTATATATTTATTATATATATTATGTATATATTATATATATTATAAATATTAATATACCTGTCAGTCCAATACTTAAAGGCACAGGATATAGACTAGAATGGTCAGTTCTGTACTCCAACGAACACTCTCCAGCCTTGTGTGTATAGCCAGTATTAATTTAAGTAGCACATATCAAATGTGTTCAGTTTTGTGCTGAATTTGCTTTCTAGTGCCTGTATTTCTGAGAGGCACCAGTTCATTTGTGCTTTCAACTGGATGGAATGGTGCGTGTGCTTCCTATGTGGAAGGTCGTGGGTTCGATCCCCGGCTTAGTCAAGCCTAAGATTAATCAAATTTATAACTTGTCGCTCCCTTCCCTGATGCTCGGCATTACTAGGATAGGGCAGGGACTGGCTGGCTCAGTATCAGGATAATGTGACTTGAGTAGGATATAGTGTCATGGTGTCAGCTGAATGGTATCCCCGTGGTCCAGCACTATTAACTCGCCATGAGTGCACACTGTTACGAGACCGTACCGGTCCTGATCTAACCTCAGATTTACTAGGATTTGAAATGCCAAGCAATTTTTGTAGTTGAATACTGAACTAACAAGTGACATTCATTCACCAAAGACAGTTAAAGTCAGTTAAAATAGTAAATTCACAGTGAAAAGCAGCTAAAAGAAAAAATGTACAGCCAGCTCAGAAAATCCACAACAAGCAAACACACAAGTTGCATTGTGATACCTTTGCGCCTCCTCACCCCCTCCGAGCACATGTTTGGTTATATAAACGGGGAAGTTGGGCTCGGGCCATCCTAGTCTAAATCAAGCATCCTATTCAATGGGACGAGACCCAAGGCATTTGATGTACTTTAAAGTTAATGGGGGGGGGGGGGAACTTGGTATGGGGAAACCAGTATGTATATGTATATATGTATATACATTAACCCGCATTTTAATGGGGTATGGTTAAAGTTGCATAATCCCATGGTTTTAACTTTCTGCCATTAACAAAACAAATCGCTTACTCATTCTAATGTACTTTACTTTAGTTTTGAGTAAGTTTTTTTAATTATTAAGATTGACTAACTTTGGAGTGTAGACATGACAAATAGATGTGTGCACACCGAAATGCTGGCCGCAATAGCCTTGCAGCAGTGATAGGTTATTTTAGTTATATTAGATTGATTTAACCCTTTCAGACTTACATTTTTTGGATCAAAACAATGCCTAGGTGATGTATTTATTTCAGGGAACATTAATATTTCATCTCCAAGGTGGGGAAATGTTAAAAAAACGTCATGGGAATAAGATAAAGACCCAATACATTATACATTTTCTGAAAGCTAGATTAATTTCCTATCCAGCCATGTATATTTTATCATGATATTCACAAACAGGCTAATGCAAGGTACTACGGCAAATGAGTAAAACATATGAAAATTTAAAATTGGTGTGAATACAAATATTAAAATGCTTCCATATATTTGAATAAAAATACTGTTTTCACAAGCCAGAATAACACCTTAGAAAGGTCAACAAGTTTCACTGCTAGATCTGATGTGGCTTATTATCTACGATCATATATGTGCACGAGCGACAATAAGAAAAATGTCATAAAATCATTCAGTTGCCACTAGGAGTACACTAAAAGTCATCCACTGAATGGTAAAATGTTATAAGCTTTTACCCAACTACCTAAGTGAAGAATTTCATTTTCATATAATATAGGGAAAAGGCAGACACAAACATGTGTAATCTCCATATATTCACTGCTATGTCACAATTAATCCAGTGTACGGAAAATCATGTACTGAAGTCACAATGGCTTTTCATTTTCGTACGGATTACTCTGTACCAAAGTCTGAAAGGGTTAATCATTCTTCTATGCAGCAATAAATGTATAGTCCGATGAAGCATCACATTTTCAAAATCAAAACAAGTATCTCAATTTGATTCTACATATCTAACTTAAATACTGGTGCACTTGTTAAACATTTGTCCCTATATAGAAGGGAATACTGAGGTAATTTAACAGAACCTGTTACTGCAGAAACCTATGGTGTCAGAGTTTCGGCAAGCTTGCCAAAACTAATTTTGCTTGTTTGCACTTCAAATATCTCAAAAGTTAGCTATTTAAAATATAAGTTACTTCAAGTGAAAGTAGGGTAGATTATAACGATCACCCTAATATGTTTATCTCAGAAAATGACAGAAACTCAAAACCCATCGGACTATGCAACTTTAAATGTGATAAGTCGGATCAAATCTAGGCATGTGATTTGGTTTTACACATTTGATGCTTTCATCAGACAGTGTAGTTCAATTACAGCTTATAGCTGTCTCAGGGATGAAAGTTTGATTTAGAAAACTGTAAGCTTTCATTGGATTATGCAACAGTAAGCAACTAATTTCCTATTAATCACGGATGAATGATCCGCGATATGGCGGATTTCCGCAATTGTTACTGTACTGCAATCCCGCCGCACTATCAGCATATGCTAATATATTGATCAAACGTCGCAGCACTATAAACATATACTAATAATATGACGTTGTTCAAACACCGCAGCACTATACGTTCTTCAAATGCCACTGCACTGTCAGTGTATATCAACATATATGAAACCTGACTTCCGGGATTTTTCCTCGTTTCCCTGACAGTGCTAAGCCTATGAGAGAATATCCGCGCTTTCACAGAAATTAGCAATCAGTTTACAGATAACCTCACTGTCAGCATAGATTTCCGCTTTTTTTTGTTATTTTACCGGAGTCCACTTTCATCCCTGATCAATAATATATATACTAAATAACAAAACTCGCAAAAACCAGTGGTCGGTTTAATCGAGTGACCACACGATTCTTATTTGAGTTATTTCATTATGAATTTTAAAATATACACTCTTGATTTATGAATAAAGTAAATATAATAGGGCTAAAGCAGCAGAAGCAGCAGCAAGCCCTGGTAGTTCGGGGTGCATCAATGATGGCGGACCTCTCTACCCTACTCATTGGTCTCTATCTGTTCACTTCGTATTTAATCTCGCCGTCACCGTAAGCATATTTTAAGATAGATTAAGGCTTAAGTTGCTCAGTCTGTGCATCTTCAAACCCGGCCGTGTGTACCCTAATGTTCCATATACTATCAAGGCCTGCGCGCATCATTGTTCCCCATTCCTTAAATCACTGCCTGTGACTCTTTGCATTTTTAAAATTTTAAATTCATTTATATATCTGCTTAATTTTTTTATTTATAGCGAATATCGCTGATTGGTTCTTGAGTTTTTTTTAGTTTTTTTTTGGCGATGTGCTTTTGCTCTTGTATAAGTATAAGTATATACTATATACATATATCTATGTTCACCCCCTTCCAGTGCGTGGCAAGTTTGTGGCACACTGGCTGAAGCTTGTTTTTCTGAGTCCTCATCATACTTTGTTCTGTCTGCCTTGGGTAGATGCTTTGGGGGTCCAGGATTGTTCTCAAAACATTGATAGTTGGAAAAGGATTGAACTTTAAATTTTTAAAAAGAAAAAGAGAAAAAACAGTGGATTGATGAAGTTGAACATGGCCTTGGCGATGAGAGCTGCTCTTGAAGGTAAATGGGCTGTCAGGGGGACTGGCTACTGTTAGAAGGAGGTGAGAGACTTGCTCCACTCTTGCCTTGTAGGAAAAGTAAAACTGGAGAGAGAAATAAACAAAGCTGTGGGCAAGCAGCTTGGCCAGTCGGTAGGGGAGCGGGTCGTGCTGGACGCTGAGGCGGCCGCCGTCGTACACACGGAGCTTAGAGGTGTCTCCGTCAAGGACCTGGTGCGCCTCCTAGGTAAGAGCCTCGTCCCGCCCGCAACCCGCCCTGTCAAGCCCAACTCGTCAAGCCCGCCCCGCCACTCCACCAAGCCCGCCCTGCCACTCTCCACCAAGCCTGCCCCGTCACACTCCGCCAAGCCCGCCACTCCCCGCCACTCCACCAAACCCGCCCTGTCACACTCTGTCAAGCCCTCCCTGTCACACTCCGCCCCGCCCCACCATTCCACCAATCCCGCCCTATCACACTCCTCCAAGCCTGCCCTGTCACACTTCACCAAGCCCCGCCCTGTCACACTCAACCAGGCCTACCCTGTCACACTTCACCAATCCCCGCCCTGTCCCCTCCCCTTCCCTTCCCTCCCCTTCCCTTCCCTCCCCTCCCCTCCCCTCCCCTCTCCTCCCCTCCCCTCCCCTCCCCCTCCCCTCCCTCCCCCCCTCCCCTCCCCTCCCTCCCCTCCCTCCCCTACCCCTCGCCTATCTCCTTCACTCTCTTCATATCCCCTCTCTATATCCCCTCTCTCCTATCCCCTCCCTTCCATCACTCTCCCCCTCTACCCTCCCCTACATCACTCCCCTCACTCCCCTTCCCCTCCCTTCTCCCCTCCCCTCCCTCCCCTCCCCCTTCCCTTCCCTTTCCCTTCCCCTTCCCCCTCCCCTCCCCTTCCCTCCCCTTCCCTTCCCTCCCATCCCCATCCTCCCTCCCTCCCTCCCTTCCCCCTCCTTTCCCTCCCCCCCTTCTCTTTCCTTCCCTTCCCTTCCCTCCCCTTCCCTTTTCCCTTCCTTCCCTTCCCTCCTTCGTTTCCCTATCTGCCCCTCCACTTCCTACTCTGACAACACCATACCCTGCGTTACGGCACTCACCCCACCCCACCACCTTCCTTCTTCAGTCACCCCCACACACACACATAACCACACACACAAACACACATACACACTACCCTCCGTACGCCGTCGAATCCCCTAATATCTCTGTTGCTCTTCCCTTCATTCATACGACCTATGTATCCCTATGTCCTCGTGCACGTTCTCAGTCCGTCCTCCCCACCCAACCATTCACACCACCTGCTCCCCCGTCCTTTCCCAGACACCCTTAAAAAACAACGCCGAATGCCAGCAAACCAACACTCCTCAAACAGTGACCACAGATGAACAGACGCCGACCGCAGGCACCACGCTCACCAGCAGCACCTGACCCACATTCACTAACTGCCTGCCTGGCCTGCGCTTTCCTCGCTGCCGTCAACAACTCAACAGGCACCTTTAGCACTGCTGGCTTCTGGGGGTCACTCGGACGCTCGGTGTCTCTCAGACTCTGGGGGTCACTCAGACACTGGGGTCACCCAGACGCTGTCTGTATCGACTCGTGAATGGCTGAGACCTGGCGCTTGCTGCTTGTATAACAATTATATTAAGCAGGGGTGAAAGTAGCCTCCGATAATTTTTTTTTTTTTTTTAATTGTATTGTCAAAGTGGAAATCTGACTTCCAGTAAATTTTTCGCAATTCTCTGGCAGTGCTAAGCCAATGAGGGGTCGCCAGCTTTTCATGGAAAATGTGGAAATCAGTGAAAACCTTAGATCTTTCAGCCCCAGATAAGCCGGCGCGTAAAATAATATCAAGCCCTGGTGCTAGATTGATGTCGACGCTCAAGTTAAATGTCTGGCACATGTGCGTGCTGAAGGTGCCTGGAAATAAGGAGGGTTTTAATCCGGTAAACTCCTGCGACTTTTTAAATAGTCTGCGTAGGTTAGCGCAAATCCCCCAAACACCTTGTATCGATCGACATTTTAGCTCTTTGAGGGTGGGTGGAGTGTTAAAACCAGTTCCCAGCATAAGATAGGAATTGTCTATCATATATATGTAATATATACTAATATAATATATATGATAATATAAATATATATTATATTAGTTGTATATTATATATCATTTACATAAAGGGGTGATAGCCACCTAAGATGACCCTACATTTAAAAAACAATTTTAGAAGTATTTTTTTCTGCAATTTTTAAGTTTGGTAGTGCTGGCTTGTAATGTGCAATTTAGTTAAGGTTCTCTCTTTTTTTTTTTTTTTGTCACGGGCATGTCCATTATTGTTGCAATCACTTCTGCAATCACTTCTGCAATCACTTCAGTTCCAACTACATGCAAACAAAAATTCCCTCCACCACCCCCATTGGTCCCAATTTTTGACCGTGTACACCACTGAAATAACGTTTGCAATGAAACAACTATCGATTATCCATAGTAGATATCCAAGCATATTTCTAAAAAAGGTCCTTCAGACTGTTTAAAGGGCATTGTTTGTTAATAACAGGCATCCTGACTGAAACAGCTATTTATAGAATGGCAAAACTTAAAGTGGATGGATGGCACTGTTAATTTTAAAATTCAAACACAGTTTCAAGGCCAAGGTCACATCTTGTTGTTTGTGACTGAATTGACATCTGCTTGAGCATGTAATTGTTCTCCCCACCCAAAATAGAGACAAGGAACCGACAGAATTGATCGCAATTCATTCAAAGTCCTCAAAATCCTCATGCACATCAATATGCTTTCTTTTACCTTGAAAATGACCTTGACATACATTCAGAAACCGAGCATGGCATTTTTGTTGTTGTTCTTTTCTTTTTTTTTCTCATGTTTACAAACAATGCTCTTAAAAGTGCAATATCACGTGTTGGCTGGTATACTGTATGTAACATGTGTTTTATAACGTTAACTACGTACCACTACATCAATCCATTGTTGTATTTATAACTCGTGAAATTATGTTATATATGCACACACAGGCAGATTTCTATTGCCCTACCAATCTTTGCGTAAAATAATTGTAATTAAGAACAAAATGAGAAAACTGTGTATAAGCTGAAAAATAGAATAAATTAATGTTAATTAACACAGGCAGATAATGCCAATATTACGGAAGCCTCTGATAAAATTTGTACCTACATTGATTTTTGAGGTGAAGCTTAGGACATAAGTAGTGCTCTCTTCGACTTTATGTAAGTGGTGTTCTTCGACCGTCAAATAGGCTTAGTTTGTTGTGAGTGTACAAATATGACTTTGGCGATAGGTGAAAGTCGAGTGAACGGGAATGGTGCAACACCCCCAAGGACACCGCCCGGCACCCCGAAGAAGTCCGCCTCTCGCAGCTCCAGTCCCAAGCCAGCCTCTGGTAAGCGCGCTCAGAGAAGCGACAACTCCAAGCTTTTTTAAGTTACTGCAATAATTAATAGCACTAATGCAGTGAACTGATATGTGGTGCTGTGAATGGGTTTAAGACAGTAATATATTTCATCGGTTTATACTATGGGAACATCTCTACAAGATTATACAGACTAACGAATGGCACTAATGCAGGGGTGAACTGATAGATGGCGCTGTGAATGAGTTAATGCAGTAAGATAATTTGGCGGTATATAATATGGGAACATTTCTACAAGGGTATACAGAAATAATGAATGCAGTGGCGCTGTGATTGTAAATGGGTTCAGACAATAAGATATTTCATTGGTATATAATATGGAAACATCTCTACAAAGGTACAGAGAAATAACAAATGGCACTAATGCACTGGTGAGCTGATAGGTGGCGCTGTGAATGGGTTAAGGCAGTAAGCTATTTCATATGTATATAATATGGGAACATCACTACAAGGTTATGCAGAAGTAATAAATGCCACTAATGCAGTGGTGAACTGATAGGTGGCGCTATGAATGGGTTAAGGCAGTAAGGTAATATGTCGGTATGTAATATGGGAACAGCGTTGAAGGTTAAATAGATTCCTCTTATTTAAACCGCATTCCATTTTTTGTTCACAGTAGTTCGAGACGCTGTCAGACCATCATCGAACCCGCAGTCGCCTGGTCTGGGTGCGCGCACACCTCGGGGCGCCGCTGACACTTCCGCTACTGGCGCGCCCTCTCCCGGCGGCCTGCAGGCGGACGCGCAGGTGGCGCCCCCTCACGGCGCGGCTCCGACGCTGGGATCGCCGACACAGACGCCGCCCCAGACGCCACCTGGCGTGCGGCGCATCGACTCTTACACCTTCAGCACGCCACCACAGACACCCCCGATGTTACGCCGTGACCTTTCCTCCAGCAATGCCAGCCCCAAGCTCGGCTCGCCCATCAAGAGGTGCGTGTGTGTGTGGAGGGAGAGGGGGAGAGAGAGATGGGGAGAGAGGGAGACATGTGGTGTGGGCACGTGTCTTTGTGTGCGTACGACTAGACTTGGTGGCCGAATCCTGTGGAAGCGCAGGTTTCCCATGGGGGAATGTCGGATGTTTGATTTCCGGTCGAGTCAGACCAATGACTTATAAAATTGATACTTGTCGCTAACTAGCGCCTGGCACTCGGTATTATTAGGATAGGGAAAGGACTGGTTAGCTCACTGACAGGATTAATGTGACTGAGTAGGAAATTGGGACATGGCAACAGCGGCCTGGTCTCGCAGTGGGGCAGCAGTAAAAAGTTGCCATGAGTGTGTCCTGTCACTTGTCGGTACCTTTCCAGATATGATCTTAGATGTTGCCAGGACGTAAAACTAAGTAACAAATCTGTGCGTGCGTCTCTCTGTGTATTCTTTCTGTTTTTGTGTCTGTTTTGTGACAGAAACTCATGCGTTATTTCTGAGCAAAGGTGGTGTAGTATTAGTTTCAGCAGCCTTCTGTTTATACCCTTGTACCTGTGTAGTCGCGTGAATACTGCTGCTATCAGAGACCATGTACTACCAGTGAACCCTGATGTATGTTGTAGACGACACCTCCACTCAAGTGTGTCTTAAAGCCATACCTCTCCCGCTCCCCATTTATCAACCCGCAACCCTTGCATGCTCATCTGTTATGCATAACCACTGTGTTAGCTAGTTAGCAGGTTGATGACGGTAACAATTTTCCACAACACCTTTTTTCTAAAATCTTATAACTTTTAATCATAACTAACTGCCAACAACGTGTTTTTAACCATCGCTATGTTGCTATAGCAACATTTTGCATGCCTTTTTTCTAAAAGCTTATAAGTCTTAATCATAACTACCTGCCAACAACGTGTTTTTAAGCATCGCTATGTTGCAAAAGCAACATTTTGAATTTAGCAAACTGATGGACATGCCCACTGCACTCCCGGAATTATTACCCACGATAATGATATATTTTACCTGTGTACTATGCCTCTGGCTACTCGTAGCCCAGGGAGAAGGAAGCACATCCGGGTCCAGCAATTAGCATAATCAGCTCACAGCAGGAGGATATGTTGTGAGCAGCTCCGGCAGTTTTTCTACATTTACTACAAAACCAAGCCAGATAGTATCTTTCAAACTCGATACATTGGTTTAGTTCATGTTAGTTTTTTAAAACTTTTCGATAAGATATTACTGTTTTTACAGCTTAGTTTCGATCGTAATTGGTATGATCAAAAGAACAATGCATCCATTGTTCGGTTATTAATTAACAGTCGCCCATTGCTGAACGGAGAGATGTTTGGCAGGAGCCAGTTACATCATTAGGGATTTATTCCCTGGGTCTCTTTAAGATTCCCCATATTCCAATTCTCGTGAAGGCATACCTCCGAGTCCTATAGTATTTTCTTCAACTTGTTGGCGAAGAAAGCCACAGGTGGGAGAAATTTATAGGTACTCAGAGTGTGGGAGGGCACTGCTACACTGGTCCCTACCCCTCGTTAGGATCGGTTGGTTACCCATACCGTTATCCTGTGACTGTTGTTTAGCCATACGCCGGCGTTAAACATTAATTTTACGCCATAAAATACACACCTAGTAGAATTATACTCTAATTATCAGTGTGCTATTTCACCTAAGACAATGACTAATTATCCGTCTTTTTTACTCAGTCTCAGATCCATGGCTACGAAGCGGAGTAAGGCAGATGCTACTCATGCACACAGTGCGGATGAAGACGCCACACCGCCTGGGCGGGTACAAAGGTCGCCCTCTCCAGAACAAAGGGATGTTGAAGAGGCAGGGGGATACAAAACCGGCCCTGGCTCTGCTGATAGGGACCTAGACGAACAGGTCGATAGGCTAGTGCAACAAAAAACGGAGGAAATATTACCATCCAGAGCGGGTACATCAAAGAAAAGGCAAAGCAAGGTACCGCAACACTGATGAGTCGGAATGGAAGGACTATTCGGAGGATCACGCCTCAATTGAGGATGCCTCAGACGAGGAGGTGTTTGTGCCTGCACGGAAGCACAAACACAAGAATGATTTGTCAGAAGGAGACGAGTACACGAGAGCCTGTAAAAAGAAGCCCCTCGTGAAGAAGACAAAGAAAAAGTCTAAGAAGAGGAGCAAACACAAATCCTCCTCTTCAGACTCGTTGTCTGACTCATCGACGACGAGTTCAGACTCCAACATGAAGCACTCCGGCAAATACGCTAAATCATGTGGGAAGGAAAAGAAAAAGTGTAAAGTGCTTAAGCGTAAGAAAATACACATAACGATGCTCATGAGGAAGACCATCCAAGGCCACATTAACACCTTCAAACCAGCGGAGGTCATAATCAAGATGGCAGAGAAATTCACCGGAATTAAAGGAATCCAGAATCCGCCAACAAAGAGATGGACCCTGAGGTCAAACTCAGTGAGGACAGGAAAAAGTTTGAGATGACTCTCTACACTGTCCACAAGGGGTTACTCTCGGCTCTGACAGCCATTGTGCCCATCGCCAACAGGATGATGGCACAAAACAAGTTCTAGTCACTCTGTGGCGATATGAATAGAGGAATTGCGTTACTAACGGGAACCGCAACTTCCTCTCCTATAGACGTTTCGAAAACGTCTTCAAAGCGGTCTGCACAGACGCTGGGAAAGAGGTGGCATGGTCCAAAAATATCACGGACAATGATGGACAGGAATACACTCTATTCCTAGCACCAAAGCCAATTAAAGGCAAGCTGCTGGATAAGGACAAGATGTTTGGTGGACAACTGCAATACTTGTTCAAGCAAGTAGAGACCAGCTCCAAGTGTGGAAAACACATGGAAACCGACGAAAAGAAATCGGCGGATGGCAACTCAAACCGCTTCAAGAAGCTGGGGCAAGATTTTCGCAACCGAAGAACCGGCCAACGAGGAGGCCGGTCTGGAACCAACTTCAGCTTCCAAGCCAGAGGAAGGGGCCAGAGGCAGTCATTCAGCTGGAATGATGGGAACAGTCCCTTCAAGAGGGAGTTCAACACTCAGAAGTCATTCCCGCACAGGGAACAAATAGAAGTGGTGACTCAGACAATAGTAACCGAAACAGTAAGCAATACCTTTCAAGAGGGTAACCTCAATAACTGTCTTTCGGAATGGAATAAAGTTACAGATAAGTTAGGTATCCTTAGCCCTAGTAGAAGGTTAAGGATTCTGTTAATAGAAGAACCTATTCAAAATAGAATACCATTTCCATATAATTTTCACGGTTCAGAACATGAGGCCATTAAACATTCAAGTCCTAAAGTTTTGCGAAAAGGCCATTATAAAACCAGCACTAGCCATGGCTGACAAATTTATCTACAATATTTTCTTAAGTCCCAAATCAAATGGGGATGTTAGACTGATTTTAGACCTAACTTTATTTAACAAATTTGTACAATACAAATATTTTTAAATGTTTTCGTTAGAAACAGCAAGAGACTTAGTTACACAAGGTGCTTGGCTAGCCAGTGTTGACCTTAAAGATGCATATTATACAGTGCCCATCTATATGATTCTGTTGGAACAGAGAACTTTATGAGTTCATGTGTATGACGGATGGACTGGCGTGCTGTCCACACATTTTCACAAGGTTATTCAAACCAATTTTTTCGCTAATGGCTAGGAAAGGACATATCATGTTCCGATGCATTGACAATTCATTTATTGTCGCGCAAACACAACAACAATGCCAAGCAGCAGTAGATAAATTATGTAAAATGTTTACAAAGCTAAGTGTCTAGATACATGAAACTAAATCAGTACTGACACCAACAAACAAACTGAAATTTCTGGGTTTCTTTATTGATACCATAAAAATGACAATTTCGTTAACAGAACAAAAAGTAGATAAATTTATAACAACAGCAAACCAATTATTACAATTGAACAAACCAAAAATACGACAAGTTGTAGTCTTGATACGAATAATGATACGCTATGCACCAGCTATCTTATATGGCCAGGCCCATATCAAATCCTTAGAGATATATAAAAACTTGGCACTGGCTCGCACAAAAGGAAACTTCGAGCGGCCCATGACAATTTCTCCAGAAGGCCAAAACAATATAAATTGGTGGCTTTCACACATAAACAAGGCTGGGGGGGGGGGGGCTATAAAGACCAATAGACAACAGATGGTCGAAATCTCTGACCACATTTATGTTCTAGAACTTAGAGCCATTTACCTAGGACTCCGCAGTCTGGTGCACATTCCTAAAAATCATGTAAGAGTTCTAACAGATAACACGACAGCTATGGCTTACATTCGTAATATGGGAGGGACTCGCTCCAAACCATGCAACAACCTGTCAAACTTATTTGGGATTGGGGAGAGAAACACAAAATATGGCTAACAGTAGCAAATATTCCAGGCAGCCAAACCACTTTGGCTGACAGGAAAAGCCTACACTTCCATGACCATTTAGAATGGTCATTGAACCACAATATTTTCGACATTATTTGTCACAAATGGGGCAAGCCAGACATTGATCTCTTTGCATCACGCAACAACAAAAAGTTACAAAAATATGTTTCTTGGCATCCAGAGCCAGAAGCCTGGAGAGTAAATGCATTTCCATTAATCTGGAATAATAAATTCTTTTACATATTCCCCCCCCCCCCATTCAGCATTATCGTGGTGTTCTCTGTGGTGGAGTGGTTAGAGTGTCTGACTTTTTTCTATGTCAGACTACTAATCTGAAGGTCAGTGGTTCGATTCCCCATGCCTCCAGCTCTGCCAAATTGGATTTGCACCGCTGTGTATAACTTACACCGTCATCAAGGGCCAGTTGCTCTCATGCCATGTCTATGTGGTGTGGGAGGTTAAAAATCCCTTGGGTCGGTAAAAGTGTAGGCTCGGGCTTTCTATCGACAAACTGTCTAATGCTGAAAACAAGTCTATTCAGACTTATCCATGATAGGCAGTATAAATCTTCTTCAATTATCAGCAGAGTAGCCAGAAAGATCAGGATGGATCACACCCAAGCCGTACTAATAGTACCAGCATGGGAAACGCAAACATGGTTAGTGGCAATAACATCAGCAGCAAAAGACTTGATGAGCTTACCAAGGGAAAGGAACAACCTTCAACATCAAGGACCACTAACAGTCCACGTGGACGGTCGGCAACACCCCTTTTGGCATCCCGTCCTGATATGACCTTAGATGTTGCTAGGATGTAAAACAACAAACAAACAAACCTTTTGGCATTCCTTTATACACAAGTTATTTAAAGAAATGGGGCCTTCATTGCCTTCTCAAAGGAGTCAAACCGTTAAAACCTACAATAGCTCAAGTGTTACGATTAGTAAGAATATTAGATGAAGGTTACCGGAGACAGGCCAAACCATTGTGTCACTTTCATGAGATGGACTAGAAATAGATAAGGAAGAAGCTACATTTGATTTACAGACATTACTTAAATAAAATCGTACAGGGGACCCACTGTCCCCAGTACACATTACTAGTTTTCCGGAGGATAAACGGATATGTGTAGTTTTGGTCATTAGGGCTTACATATCCAAGTCACACGGAATCAGAAATTCCAGACAACTACTAATCAGCTTTATATGATCACATAAAGCTAACTCGAGAGACACTTTCGCAAGGTGAACTATCAAGGCGCTTCAACAAGCAGGAGTCAACACTGGATGCTATGCGTCCCACTTAACGCATGGAGCCATGGTCTCCAAGGCAAGACAATTAGGAATCTCGGTCAAGCGAATTCTTGAACATGCTGGGTGGAAGACGGCTAGATCGTTTGCAAAACATTACAACAAACGACTGGAAAAGTCAAGCGGTGTGGCGACACACCTACTCACCAACTAGAAACATGTGAGAACAAACATTACATTTATGTACTCATATATACATAATATTGTTTCAACATAAAAGGATAAAAAATGAGATTACATAAAATTCTCCATGGGCTATGCGTAGCTAGAGGCGTAGTACCAAGGTAAAATAGTATAGTTATACAAATCTTACCTGGGTACAGATGATGGATAACTGGTGTTTTCCCGAGGTACTAGCCTTGGATAGTCATGAGTCAGGGCCCACCCACCCTACCCACCCTACCCACCCTACCCACCCTACCCACCCTACCCACCCTACCCACAAACCCTACCCACCCTACCCTACCACGACTGTCATTTTCGCTGGAACCAAATCGAAAACACAATAAGTATCCATATAGAGTTAAATAATTTTGTATCCTAAAAATTATGTAGAAGATTGCTGGACCCGGATGTGCTTCCTTCTCCCTGACCCATGACTATCCGAGGCTAGTACCTCGGGAAAACACTAGTTATCCATCATCTGTACCCAGGTAAGATTCATATAACTATACTATATATACTATGTGTATATATATCTACATATGTGTGTGTATATATAATAATTATATATGTATATATGCATACATATATGTACACATATATATTTATGTGCTCTATAATCTATTATGGGAATATGAACAAGGACACTAACTCTCTTCAGTTTGCTCTATTATTATATACCATTTATCTAGACTCTATAGCATGCTACATGTAGTTCCAGATTCGGCCACACCGGAGCCACTACTCATAGGCTTTGACACTTGTATACTAGCTGTGCCTGGTCCGTTACCGCCTCCAGACGCACTCGGACGATCAATGTGGTGCGTCGATGCCTTTTCTTGGCCAATCACATATATAATTATGTATGTGTATATGAGTCAGCCTCACGAAAACGGGCCAATCGGTGGTCAAGTGAAGATGTCGGCATTGCAATTCTTAAAAGTGTAGTGCATTTCTTTGTTTCATATTAAATTACCCTAGAAACAAATAAGGTTGTTGTATTTTCTCTACCTTTATATTCAGTATAAATTTAAGGACTTTCCACCATCTCTGTCAATGGTAAACTATAATTATACCGATCGACGCCGACATCCAATGATCGTCACCGACAACTTTAACAGATGTCGGCGTCGCAATTCTTAAAGTCTCGTGCATTTCTTTGTTTTATATTAAATTATCCTAGAAACAAATAAGGTTGTTGTATTTTCTCGACCTTTATATTCAGTATAAATTTAAGGACTTTCCACCATCTCTGTCAATGGTAAACTATAATTATACCGATCGACGCCGACATCCATGCTCGACGCCGACAACTTCCACCAATTGGCCTCTTTTCGTGATCCTGACCCATATATACTAATTATATATATTATATACACACATATTTATATAGATATAAATGCCTTATGCATGCGGAAAGATGTTATTGTGCTCCCCATCCCCAAACGCCAACTGTGCAGTGAGTGCTAAGGTTACCAGAGAAGCACCTAGGGTCAGTTGCACTTTCTTCTCTCTCCACCTCCCGCCTCTCCAACTGACGAGCACAGAACGTGTTACAGCCCGCAGCGCAGCTCTAGCTCGAGCCCTCAGCGTAGCGCCAGTCCGATGCACCTGGGAGCCCGCGCTGCCTCCGCCTCGCCGATCCGCACAGCCGCCACGGCCGCCTCCAGCCTCGCTACGGCCGACGGGGTCATCAAGGGGCATTTCAGCATTGGGGCGGTCTCCAAGGAGGAGCTCAGGTGGGCCACTCAAGTAGTTTATTGCGCATGGGTGTAATTCCCCAGTCACAATAACCCAATCACACTATGCTTGCCTATCCTGATATGATCTTAGATGTTGACAGGACGTAAAACTCCAACAACCAACCACTATGCTTGTGACCACAAAAAAATAGGTTGCAAAATGGTCGCAAAGTGGTCCTCAGTGGTCGCTGACCTCCAGGCGACCAATTTGGTAGCAAGGAGGTTGCAGCTGCTGCACCAAAAACCTCCTTGTGACCAAAATGGTAGCCGATCATTTTCATAGCTTGGTGACCAGTCTGCGACCAGTCAAGTTTTGGTCACAAAGTGGTCGCAAAGTGGCTTTACTTTGTGTGACTGAGTCGGAAATTGGATTATTGTGCTGGCGGCCTTGTCTCCCAGTGGGGCAGCACTATAAAGTCACCATGAGTGCGCACTGGCACAAGTCAGTAGCCATCCTGATATGACCTTAGATGTTGCCAGGGTTTAAAACAAACAAGCTATTCTCAGTAGTTCTAACTATAAGTCAGTTAATATTTCGAGAATTCGAATATTTAAGATATAGCGAATATTCATGTAAATCCTACGTGTTAAAATAAGGTAAACAGATCTTGAAATAATGATGGTGGCTTTGGACTGTGTTGACAACCTTCCATATTCATGATAGAGAAACGAATGGAGGTCATTTCACAAGTCGTATCATTTTAAAGCTAATCACTTATTAGCGAAGCAACTGGAATTATTCCTTTATTTTAACAACATTATATAATTAAGCATGATTGACTTTTCCCCTCTAAGCATTGTGGAATTAAAGGAAAATAAATATTTCGCAGAGACTGACAGTGGTAGTCAGTAGCGGTTTGTCAGGTAGGACACACTGGTCTACATGTTGTATTTAGATGAATAATCAGCAAGAGTAATACAATAATTGAACCTTCCCTTATTTATATTTTCATAAGTTCTTACGTTACATAATTTAAAATGAGGATGTTGAGGGTTGAGATGAATCCTGATGTGTTCACAGTGGGGGTTACTTTCCACTTGCAGGTTATCGCCAAAAGCTGGCCGGAAGGATCGTGGCCGCACGTTACGCAGTAAACGTGAGCGGGCAGCCTCTCCAGTGGCGAAGGACAAGACGCCAACCTCGCGGTCCAGGTCTGGGTCGTTGCCGGGTGAGCGCCCTCTACGCGACCCGGTGAAGGAGGCCATTTCGCCATCTGTTGCAGAGTGTATGCGAGCCGTGTTCGCCTCCTTCATGTGGCATGAGGGCATTGTGCACGATGCCATGGCCTGTGCATCCTTTCTCAAGTTTCATCCGAACCTCCCGAAGGAAATGCCGAAGATGAAAACGGAGCCGTCCACCACGTCGACGCCGTCCTCTGTTGGCCGAATCACCCCTAGTGGGACGCTCAAGAAACACTCAAGACAGAATTCCGAGGTTGCGAACATCAATGAGGCTATGAAGGCAGGTGGCTCCGGGTCTGGATCTGGGTCGGTGACAGTTGGCAGTGGGATTGTTGTGGCAGCGGGCACTGCTGCTGCTGCTGCCTCCTCCTCTGGCAGTGGCGATGTGGTGCGCAGTAAGGAGCGGTGCTACTCGGAGAGTAAGGCGTCAGACTCGATCAATGAGGGGATCACCACTCCACCTCTAAAAGTCACCCTCAGCAGCGATAAGGAGTCGGAGCTGCCCGTTACGCTTCAGTACCTTGTGTACTTCTGGGAGGAGTTATCGGGCGCAACGCTCAAGGTGATCACGCAGAACCTCATCCTGCCGAGCCCGGCTGTCAATGCCAAGAACAAGCGCTCCGAGAAGAAAGAGAAGGAGGGCAAAGAGGGGAAAGGCGACAAGAAGATGAAGAAAAAGAAAGAGGCAAAACCGGCTGCTGGTGGCCGGGGGAACCTGTTCGGGGAGGCAGCTGGCGGTTTGTTTGGTGGTGGGGAGAAGGAGACGGTCTGTGAGTTATGCGGAGGGATGTTTCCGCATCCGATCACATATCACATGCGTCAGACACATACCGGTTGTGGCCGTCATGCAGGTGGGCAGGGCTATAATAGCGGTGGCAACTACTGCGGTGGTTGGGCCGGTAACTGTGGCGATGGCGGCATAGGTGGAAGCACATGGTACCTCATGTGCGCGCGCTGCCGGGAGAAGTTCCTGCGTGAGAAGAGACAGGCACTGAAGGACAAGTCGAAAAAGGCCAAAAAGAAAGCCACACCTGGTAAGACCCCACAGTCAGTGGCTTCCATATTGGAGCCACATCTTGTGATGAAGAACAATGCCATGTTCCTTCTGGACTTGGCCAGTGCCACGGGCATCATCCTCCCGTCGCAGGCGACTCGTGGGAAGCAGGGGCTGCGCCTCGACAATGTGCTACCCAGCGTGAGCGAGGACAGCCTCGGGGAGCACTGCCCTTTCCCGCCAGTGCCCTTCCTGTACTTGGTGCAGCGTGGGGCGCATGCTGCTGACAGCGCCTTTGCAGAGGATGTCATCTTCAAGTCGGATGAGTTCGTGCCCACCTTCGTCGAGAACCACCGGCACTCTGGGGACTTGAGCAACCTGCCACGAGTGACACGGTCTGACTCGATGGGCAGCCGGGAACACCGCCGCAGCACGCACCTCACGCCTCAGGTAGGAAAGGCACGGCCGAACCGCTTATTCAAGTTATTGTCTGTATGTGACTGCTATTGTGTCATAGCAAGCTTTTAGAAACTATGGGATTTTAGCCTGTATTTTTAAAAACAATTGAATTGAGTTTTATTTATGAAAGAAATTTAGTCTTGTTCTGTGGGTTCACATCCCTTCTAATAATTTAGCTTCCCGTCTACGGTGATTTTGCTATCAATAAGATAATATGGTATTGGTACCACATGACAAGAGGTTAGCAGTAGATGACAAGCAGTTATTAGTAGATGGTTATAAGAGTTTAGTAATATATGACAACAAAATATGTTTGTAGTCGGCAAATTATCATCTGTTGCTTTCTGAGCAGATTTTTAGTTTCAAACAAAGGCAGTTCATACATGTATGAATGGCTACCGGGAAAGGATTGTTATCTTGCTGTTTATTAGTGTATTTCATAGATGTAAATTCAAATCGCGTGTGGAAAACGCAAAGGAATAGCTATCAAAAAGACAAAAATCAAGTTAAAGTAATAAACTAAGATCAACACAGCAATAACAGATCAACAACAAACCAACGGCAGCAAACTAACAATAACAAAACAATTATCAACAAACCAACAAAAGCAAACTAACAAAAAATCAATAACAAAAAACCCAATAAAAGCCAATTCAACAATAGGAAGCTAGCAATAACAAACCAACAAGCGAACAACAACAAACCAACGATAGCAAACCACCACTAAGCTGATACTACCTATAACAACAAACAAAAACAAAACAGCAGACCAACAACAGACAACCCAAAATCGGACAACCTAACAGCAGACAACCCAAAATCAGATAAACCAACAACACACAAACCAAGAACGTAGAACCCAACAAAGCACAACCCAACACCACACCACCCAACAACACACAACCCAGCAATGCACACAAACAACATACACAAACACCACAAACAAAAACCAGCAACACAAACCAACAATGCACACACAAACCAGCAACTCACATACAAACCAACAACACAAACAACATAGAAACCAACAACATAAATCCATAATGCACAAACCAACAATGCACTTATCAACAATGTACAAACCAACAACGTCAACCAATAATTGACAAATCAACAGTGTACAAGCCAACAATGCACAAATCAACAATGTACAAACCAACAGCGCAAACCCATAATGCACAAATCAACATTGCCCAAAACCAACAGTGCGCAAACCAACAATGCACAAACCAACAACACACAAACCAACAACACAAACCAGCAACACGCAAACCCCCAACAACAGAAACCAGCCATAAACAAACCAGCAACACACAAACCCTCACCCACCCCGACACGTCAGCACAGCGCGCTGACCGCCTGTTCCTCGCTGCAGGAGGAGACGAGCCCGGAGCCGGGCTTCCCGTCAGTGCGGAGTGCGGCGGCGAGCCCGGAGAACGACGCCGAGTCGCCCGCCTCTGCACGCTCCATCATCTTCCAGCGCAGCATCTCCGAGATGGCGGGCGGCGCGCGGCCCGACGCGGCGGACGGCGGCGAGGAGAGCGTCAACAACAAGGTGGTGGTGCGGCGGCGCAACAACAGTGGTGGCATCACAGGTCAGTCGGCGCATGCGCAGCCAACCAGCAGATGAATGGTGATAATGACAATTTAGTAACCTGACCAATATAATTTTACTTAGATTAGATTAGATTAGATTAGAGTGTTTGAGCTGTATGCTCAGGCAAAGTCGGAGACTCCACCATCAGGGTCCATCACATGTGTTGAGGATGCTCTGTTCAGTTTAGTCACTATTATATTTTTGGTTTATTCTCTGAATAACACCCAATCAAATGAAACAGACAGTTGAGGTTACCATTTTGTCAGAAAAACAAGAGGTAATTGAGTAGCCAGCCCCAAGTGTGGACTTATTAATAACCAGGTGTGGATTTATTAATCAAATCAATTATTTAATCAAATTTATTGCATGAAACAATTAATTTTTACATTGTGTCCCCTAAGTATAGAAATGCACTCTAATGAAATCGGCATAGGATGATTGTATTCTTCCCAATTTTGAGTTGTGGATGTAACACAATAGAAGGGAACACCAAAAATAATATGGAACTTCAACTTCAATTCTTTTCCATAAAGCTTTGTAGAAAAATTATATTACTAGCCATGGTACTAGAAAATAGCCTTACACATGCAACAATAGCTACTGTTTTTTTACTGAAGCTCTGGTATTCCCAGGATAACTTATTTCCTAATTTAACAAGCATGGGACAAGCAGGAGCCATGACAGTTACGTCCAGAACCAGTTTAATCACTCTGGAATATTAGATATGAAAAAAATGTGTATGCATGCAAAATGAACATTTATTTCAAGTAAGAGTCTTTTATTATTTCATTGACTAACAGGTAATATTCTATGCAAAATAAAGGTCGAGTAGGCTGTAGAAAAGTCCAAATTCTCCATGTCACAAATTCATGCCTTTAAAACACAATATATTTGGAATGAAAATGTTGGCTTTTTTTTACTATGTCACATTAGGCCTTAATTTTTTCATATCTATCTCCAAAGTGTAAGAATACCAGTTCTATCAAGAAAATACCTCCTCTACTCTTTCCATAATTGTTTTTGACCATTACATACTGAAAAGTACACTGGCCCCATTTACCATGAAACAACCCGTATACATGGTGAATATGAAGCAGTTAGTAGAATTTGATGCAGTTAAATCCTTTACTTCATTGCAGATTTGAAATATATGATGTTTGGTGTAGAGCATTGAGAGTGGCAATCAAATGAAACAGACAGTGTGTACAATGAGAGGGACAATCAAATGAAACAAAGACAGTTTGTGCATTGAAAGGGACAATCAAATGAAACAAAGACAGGTTGTGCATTGAGAGGGACTCTCAAATGAAACAAAGTCAGGTTGTGCATTGAGTGGGACAATCAAATGAAACAAAGACAGGTTGTGCATTGAGAGGGACTCTCAAATGAAACCAAAGACAGGTTGTGCATTGAGTGGCAATCAAATGAAACAAAGACAGTTTGTGCATTGAGAGGGACAATCAAATGAAACAAAGACAGTTTGTGCATTGATAGGGACAATCAAATGAAACAAAGACAGGTTGTGCATTGATAGGGACTCTCAAATGAAACAAAGACAGTTTGTGCATTGATAGGGACAATCAAATGAAACAAAGACAGGTTGTGCATTGAGAGGGACTCTCAAATGAAACAAAGACAGGTGCATTGAGTGGCAATCAAATGAAACAAAGACAGGTTGTGCATTGAGAGGGACAATCAAATGAAACAAAGACAGTTTGTGCATTGATAGGGACAATCAAATGAAACAAAGACAGGTTGTGCATTGAGAGGGACTCTCAAATGAAACAAAGACAGGTGCATTGAGTGGCAATCAAATGAAACAAAGACAGGTTGTGCATTGAGAGGGACAATCAAATGAAACAAAGACAGTTTGTGCATTGAGAGGGACAATCAAATGAAACAAAGACAGGTTGTGCATTGAGAGGGACTCTCAAATGAAACAAAGACAGTTTGTGCATTGAGTGGCAATCAAATGAAACAAAGACAGTTTGTGCATTGAGAGGGACAATCAAATGAAACAAAGACAGTTTGTGCATTGAGTGGCAATCAAATGAAACAAAGACAGTTTGTGCATTGAGAGGGACAATCAAATGAAACAAAGACAGTTTGTGCATTGAGAGGGACAATCAAATGAAACAAAGACAGGTTGTGCATTGAGAGGGACAATCAAATGAAACAAAGACAGTTTGTGCATTGAGTGGGACAATCAAATGAAACAAAGACAGGTTGTGCATTGATAGGGACAATCAAATGAAGCAGAGACAGGTTGTGCATTGAGTGGCAATCAAATGAAACAAAGACAGTTTGTGCATTGAGAGGGACAATCAAATGAAACAAAGACAGGTTGTGCATTGATAGGGACAATCAAATGAAGCAGAGACAGGTTGTGCATTGAGTGACAATCAAATGAAACAAAGACAGTTTGTGCAATGAAAGTGACAATCAAATGAAACGAAGACAGGTTGTGCATTAACTGGCAATCAAATGAAACAAAGACAGTTTGTGCCTTGAGAGGGACAATCAAATGAAACAAAGACAAATTGTGCATTGAGAAGGACAATCAAATGAAACAAAGACAGTTTGTGCATTGAGAGGGACAATCAAATGAAACAAAGACAGTTTGTGCCTTGAGAGGGACTCTCAAATGAAACAAAGACAAATTGTGCATTGAGAAGGACAATCAAATGAAACGAAGACAGGTTGTGCATTAAGTGGCAATCAAATGAAACAAAGACACTTTGTGCCTTGAGAGGGACAATCAAATGAAACAGACAGTTTGTGCATTGAGGGAAAATCAAATGAAACAAAGACAGGTTGTGCATTGAGTGGCAACCAAATGAAACAAAGTCAGTTTGTGCATTTAAAGACAGTTTGTACATTGAGATAACTGAAGACAGGTATTACTGTAGTTGTGAACTAAATTGAGGTTATGCAGAATGGAGGGGCGCGGTTTTATTTTTCCACATCACTTGGTCAGTTATGAACACTGCTACGATTACTGTTTTATACTAACCCTAACAGTGGGCTTTGTTCAAATTGTTGTCTCTGGCTCCTTGAAGAACCTTTAAAAATTATCCCAACAATTTGAGGGTATAGAGTCGTACTATCAGAAAATTTAAGGGGATGGAATTTTACCCATTTTACCCTCTGGAAAAAACCCTGCTTGTAACCTGTGCCTTTTGACCCCCACCACCATCAGATGGCGGCATGTCGCTACTGAAGCACCCCTCAGCGCCCATGTCGAAGCTGATCCAGTCGGCCGAGAAGCTGGCGGGGCGGCCATCCGTGTCCGACAAGTCACTACAGAGACCCGTCATGTCCTTCGTCATCCAGCGCCATGACCTAGACAGCCTGCAGCTCGCCATGAGGCAGGCGCTGCGCAAGGCTGCCTGCCGGGTCTTCGCACTCCAGGTTGGTTGTTGGCGTTTTTACATCCTGTCAACATTATACGGTGATATCATGAGGGGTACCGACTTGTGCACACTGATGGTGACCTTTTTCTGTTACCCCACTGGGAAATCAGGCCGCCAGCACTCATGACCCGATATCCCACTCAGTCGCATTATCCTGACACTGAGCTAACTAAGTAGATAAATCAGCAAGCTACAAAAACCAAATAAACAACTCGTAATTGTGGACTCCCCCATTATCCATCTGCTATTTTACCATTATCAGTGTGATTACATTAACCGTTGCCATAGCGACCAGGTTTTAAGTTAACAAAGTGATCTGATACCCATTGACCTTGTTTGCCACACAAACCAAACAATCTCGTACTTGTGGAATCCCCCGTTATGCGTCTGCTATTTTACCGTTGCCCGTGTGATTACATTAACCGTTGCCATAGCGACCAGGTTTTAAGTTAACAAAGTGAACTGATACCCATTGGCCTAGTGTGCAACAGAAACTAAATAAACAACTCGTAATTGTGGAATCCCCCATTATCTGAATCCCATTGGCCTTGTCTGTAACAAAGGCATCGTTAAATAAAACAAACTTTTTTTGTTTGCAACGAAAACCAAACAAACAACTCCTAATTGTGCAATCCCCGTTATGTGTCTGCTGTTTTACCGTTGCCAGTGTGATTACATTAAGTGTTGCCATAGCGACCAGGTTTTATGTTAGCGAATTGAACTGACACCCATTGACCTTGTGCGCAGGCGTTCAACTGGCTGGTGCGCAGTGTCACCCAGCCGACGTGCCTGCACGACTTGCTGTGGTTCTTCGTCGCTTCGCTCGCACCCTGCTCCACTGAGTGGGACGAAGAGGAGCCGGACGTGGAGAACAAGAAGGAGCGCAAAGACCACGAGCAGGTGAGCCCGGTACCCAGGCGGAACCTATTGTAGAACCCCTGAAGATAGCCAGACTGTATCTTCTTACCAGGTTGTAGGAAGCTTCTTTGAACCTATTTCTATAGGTACTGTATTAATAATACAAGTCCTTATTCCCTTAGCCGAAATTTGTAAACCCGAAAAGTTCCGAAACCCGACGTTTTTTTTTCAATACAGTATAATATATGTGCTCTATTATCTATTATGGGAATATAAACAAGGACACTATCATCTTCAGTTTTATACCAGGCGGGTTGGCCGAATGAGTAGAGTGTCCGTCTCTTGTTTTGGGAGATCGGGAGATCCGAACCCATGAGTTTGTGGGTTCGAATCCTGGTCGACTCAAACGAATGACTTAAAAATTTATACGTGTCACTTCCTAGCCTGGCGCTCAGCATCATTAGGATAGGGCAAGGACTGGTTGGCTGTGTCAGGATAATGTGACTGAGTGTGATATCAGGTCATGGTGCTGGTGGCCTGGTTTCCCAGTGGGGCAGCACTATAAAGTCGCCATGAGTGCGCACTGTCACAAATCTTCAGTTATATCTCTATTGTTATTTGCGAACCACAGCTCGTGTATGCCAGTGATTAGTTCCAGGTTTAGCCACACTGGCGCCATCTGTCAGGGGCTCTGACCTCCTATGAGCCAGCTGTGTCTGGTCGTTATCGCCTCCAGACCCACCCGGACGGTCAATTTTTTACTGTAATAATATAAGTTACACCAACTGCTATCCTAGAGTATATCTGGTCTATAATTATCCCATTATTTCATTTATCGGCATATTACTCTATAAATAAACTGTAATAGTAGCTGTAGTCTTTATTTATCCCACTTAGTGTGAATATTCATGTTTTAACTGCAGTATTAATGTTTGATAAATATCTTTATTTGAAGTCCGAACAATTCTGAATTCCGAAATATAACTGACCCCAAGGATTTTGGATAAGGGGGCTATGGACCTGTACTGACAACTTTAAGCCTCACCTCGCCTCACCTCACTTCACCTCACCTCACCTCCTCAGCTCACTTCACCGCACAAGAGGAGCAGTGGTCTCAAACAATCAAAGTATAGGCATTTTAGGAGTTGCCATATTGAATCATGCAGACTAGAACACTGAAAAACCTTTGCACCACACCACAATAAACCAATTAGAAGGGAGAATATGATAGCACAAGAATTTTAGACGCGCACAAAAAAACCCACGTAAGAATAACAAATACAATTTGATCTGGATCTATATGACAAAAGAATATGATAGCACAATAATTTTAGACATTGTACAAAAATAAAATCATGTAAGAATAACAAATAGAATTTGATCTGGATCTATATGACAAAAGAATTGCAAAATTAAAAGTTACTCGCAATTACAGCGAGCAATAATTGCACGTACACAACATTCTTATAAGAACTGAAAACGAATCACCCTATTCTAGCAACGGTCATTTATAAAATTAACCAACTGACATCCACATGTGCTGGGTGCCTGGCCATGCCGGCATACAAGGAAACAAACGAGCTGATCGGGCTGCGAAGAAGGCCCTGAACTGTGATCTTGAACCGTGTCTGATCCCTCACTCTGATCTGAAACCACTAATAGCCACCCACATAAAATCCAAATGGCAACATGAGTGGGATGAAAACATTAATAAACTTAAAGAAATTGAACCATCTGTGGGAAAGCCACCACAGACTCATGCGGGAGGTCGGCGGGACCAAGTGGTCCTTAGCCGCTGCCGTATTGGCCACTCGTGGCTTACACATGCTTTTCTGCTCAAGGGGGAACCTCCCCCTGAATGTATTGGGTGTCAGTCCCCGCTGACACTCAAACACATTTGACTAAGTTGCGTTGATTTTTTGGCCCTGCGCCAACAGTTCTACACTGCAGACAGTATGCATGACCTTTTTACTAAGGTAAAACAGGAAAACATTTTAGCCTTTTTGAGGGCAGCTGGACTGTACCACCTCATATAGTTTACTAAATAGATTCTATCAATTATTAATAAAACTTTTCTTTTTCTATGGGAATTTGTTTCCCTTGACCACAAATATATGATTGTGAGCTTTCTAATTTAATGAGTGTCTATTGGCACATAATTGATTGTCTGCTTTTACATGTAAAAGCGATGGTTTGAACAAAAAACAAACATTTCTCGCCGTGAATATGGCCTATGCTGCCGACACGGTGTAAAGCAACCATCAATCAATCAATCTTATAAGAAATAATTGAAGAAACTCATTAATAAATGTGTTATTGTTTCAAGCTGCATAGCCCGATGAAGCATCACATTTTCAAACCCAAAACGTTCACCTAGATTCGGTTCTACATATCCAACTCAAGTACTGGTGCACTTATTAATCATTTGTTGCCACATAGAAGGGCATACTGAGTCAATTTAATAGAACCTGTTACTGCATAAGCCTACGGTGTCAGAGTTTTGGCATGCTTGCCAAAATTAATTTTGCATGGTTGTGCTTCAAATATCTCCAAAGTTAGCCATTTAAAATAAATGTTACCGCAAACTAAAGCAAGGTAGATTATAACAATCAATTGAATATATTTATCTCAGAAAAATGGCCGAAACTCAAAACCATCAGACTATGCAACTTTTATCATATTTGATTTGTCTCATTGAGGAAAATAAATACAAATTGTTGACGTTTTCAGGAAAAGGACCAGTCGATGTGCGAACACCCCCTGTCGGACATCACCATAGGTGGGGAGGCCGTCCACCCACTACCCAAGACCTTCCACACCTTCCTCCAGACCATCTCTGACGTCATGATGTACCTCCCGCCCGGCAGTGCCCTCCAGGTGAGCACTTAAAAAAACACTAAAATTGTTAGTGATGGTTTGTTTATTCTGCTCATAACGGTTCAGTGCATGCACTTGGTTTTGCCGCTGTCAGTAGTGGTTATAATCCATATGGATTAATTTCCTTTATCAATAATTTCTGTAAACTTGTTTGCGGTGTAAAATGAGGGAGCTTACAATTTTTCATATTTCTTTTTGGTTTCGTCTGTATTTTGTACATAGTACATTGTGTTGTCTGCTAATACAGGGGTCCTCCTAAGTGAAATGCCACATACACAGATAGGCATGTGTAGGTGGATTGTGTAGTGAGCTGCACTCACCGCCCTAGGTGAAAAGCCACATACACAGGTAGACGTGGGTAGGTGGATTGTGTAGAGAAGTCCACTCACCGCCCCAGTTGAAAAGCCGCATATACAGGAGGGGGTGCGTTGGTAGATTGTGTAGTGAGCTGCACTCACCGCCCCAGGTGAAAAGCCACATACACAGGGTGGGTGCATTGGTAGATTGTGTAGTGAGCTGCACTCACCGCCCCAGGTGAAAAGCCACATACACAGGTAGGGGTGCCTTGGTAGATTGTGTAGTGAGCTGCACTCACCGCCCCAGGTGAAAAGCCACATACACAGGTAGGGGTGGGTTGGTAGATTGTGTAGTGAGCTGCGCTCACCGCCCCAGGTGAAAAGCCACATACACAGGGGGGGTGCGTTGGTAGATTGTGTAGTGAGCTGCACTCACTGCCCCAGGTTAAAAGCCACATACACAGGTAGGGGTGCGTTGGTAGATTGTGTAGTGAGCTGCACTCACCGCCCCAGGTGAAAAGCCACATACACAGATAGGGGTGCGTTGGTAGATAGTGTAGTGAGCTGCACTCACCGCCCCAGGTGAAAAGCCACATACACAGGTAGGGGTGCGTTGGTAGATTGTGTCGTGAGCTGCACTCACCACCCCAGGTGAAAAGCCACATACACAGATAGGGGTGGGTTGGTGGATTGACTCATGGCAATCAATTCATTCGTGGGGGTTGAAGGGTGGGCGTGGGGATGGGGTATTCTCCCACTCGTAACAAGTTACCATGTGCACACTTTGCAGCAAATGGCGGTGCGCTGCTGGTGCCTCAAGTTCCGACCGGCCGACCATGTGTTCCTGCACAAGAGCCATGTGTTCAGCAACATCAGTAAAATCCTCTCCAAGTCGGACGAGGAGTGGGGGGAGCCGTCCAACACCAACGGAAACCTTCAGGTCAGTACACGGTTTGTAATATCAATTGTAGGGTCCGAACGGGGCCTGGAAAGTCTTGAAAAGTCTTGAACTTCATTTGCCCCATTTCAAGGCCTTGAAAATCATTAAATTTACCTATTTTGGGTAATTAGTCTTGAAAAGCCAGCCTTGAATTCCATTAAACTGTCCCCACTGATCTAAATTCGTCTGAAATCGCCATTCACCATGGTTGTTTTTTCGTGAAATCTAAATGAAAATAGTCTTGAAAACAGGCTTAAAACACCTTGAAATAGCATTGAATTCCATATCTTCACATGTGTATGGACACTGTAATTAGGATCACCTCTTTTACAATATCGGTATAAATGGGGGTGGGACATATCATTATCATCAGTGAACCAGACGCGTTGACCGATTCGATAGAATGCAGGCTTCCGGTGTGGAAGGTGGGAGTTTGAATCCCAGTTGAGTCAAACAAATGACTTACAAAATTGATACTTGTCACTACCTAGCCTGGCACGTGGCATTACTATGATAGGGCAAGGACTGGTTAGCTCAGTAATAGAATAATGTGACTGAGTGAGATTTCGGGTTATGGTGCCAGCATCCTGGTCCTCCAGTGGGACAGCACTATGAAGTAGAAATAGGGACAAACTTATTCTAGAAGGTCTGCTTTGTGAATAGAATATATACAACAATTATATAGAATTGTCATGTACACCGCCTACTGTACCTAGATATCTAAGCTGACGGGGCTGGCTTCGAACCCACAGCAGGTGTATGGGAGCGTGGAGTGTTTGAAGGACCTGACACCGCTTGCGGAGCTCAAGGCATCCAGCCGGCAAGCAATGATTGTGTCGCTGACCGACAATAGTACGGAGACCTTCTGGGAGAGTGGTGACGAGGACCGCAACAAGACCAAGAGCATCATCATCACGGCCAGTGCACAGCACAGCCCCAAGATGGTTTATGTGCACATCGACAACTCGAGGGATCTGGGGGTACGTATGGTGGAAGTTTGATGGTGATATTGATGACGGTCCTTATGGGGCCTGGAAAGTCTTAAAAAGTTTTGGAACTTCATTTGCCCCATTTCAAAACCTTGAAAAGCCTTGAATTTAACCTATTTGGAGTAATTAGTCTAAACTGTCCCCACTGATCTAAATTAGTCCAAAATCACCATTCACCATTGTTGTTTTTTCCTGAAATCCAAATGAAAATAGTCTTGATTTGTTATCAAAACCGCCTTGAAAAGCCTTGACATATCTTTGAATTCCATATCTTCACATGTGTACACACCCTGAAACTTGTCCCTTTTTCTGGAGACTGGGTGGAATGTGTTGGTGACCTACTCATATTCTCCATAAGATTTCGCTGACTAGAAACAATATAACAACTTTACACACTGACTTCATGCACTATGTTCACGTTGACAACACAGAGACCTGACCACTATGTACTCTTGACCAGAGACAATGTTATGGTTTCATTCACTACTGACCAGAGACCTGACCACTACGTCCTGTTGACCAGAGACAATGTTATGGTTTCATTCACCACTGACCAGAGACCTGACCACTATGTATAGTTGACCAGAGACAATGTCATGGTTTAATACACTACTGACCAAAGACCTGACCACTACATACTGTTGATCAGAGACAATGTTATGGTTTCATTCACTACTGACCAGAGACCTGACCACTACGTCCTGTTGACCAGAGACAATGTTATGGTTTCATTCACTACTGACCAGAGACCTGACCACTACGTCCTGTTGACCAGAGACAATGTTATGGTTTCATTCACTACTGACCAAAGACCTGACCACTTTGTACTGTTGACCAGAGACAATGTTATGGTTTCATTCACTACTGACCAGAGACCTGACCACTACATACTGTTGACCAGAGACAATGTTATGGTTTCATTCACTACTGACCAGAGACCCGACCACTACATACTGTTGACCAGAGACAATGTTATGGTTTCATTCACTACTGACAAGAGACCTGACCACTACGTACTGTTATGGTGTCATTCACTTCTGACAGTAGTGATCATGTATGAAGACACAGTTTCGTAATTGCACCACCCATTAGCATGACTTTCTTTTTGTACTTTTCTAGAATAAAGTATCAAGTGTAGCATTCAATGCTGGTCCCAGTCTGGATGAACTGCGCAAATTAAGACAGGTAAGGCGCAGTTTCCTGCAGTTAATGAACCCTGAATGGTTTTCCTTTGAATGTAGATATAATACACAGTATAAGGTTTTATGAAGTAACTACTCAGTTCAAATTTATATTTTGGTTGGTCTTTTTTTCTATGTGTGTTTTAGAGTGTGTTCAGTAAGGTTTATCTAATTCCTGCTAAGAACCTTTCTTTTATTCCTATGAATATACCTTTTTTTCAGCAGTGGGTTGCTAATTGTAAAATATAGATGACTATTTTGTAATTTGTTATTGATATTACATTTCTGATGGTACTCAAGGTAACACACTGAGTTGGTGTTTAATCGTGGCACTGAGTTGGTGTTTAATGGTGACACTGAGTTGGTGTTTATGGTGACACTGAGTTGATGTTTAATGCTGACACTGAGTTGGTGTTTAATGGTGACACTGAGTTGGTGTTTATGGTGACACTGAGTTCTAGTGTATATTGCCAGATGTTAATGCTGTGTCTGCGCATGGCAGGTGGAGGTGGAGGCGCGGCACACAGGCTGGGTGAGCTGCCCCATCCCTGAACCACACTTCTCGGTTATCCGGCTCGAACTGAAGGGTCCTGACAACAGTCTGCGCCTACGCCAGGTGAAGGTGCTAGGAGAGACGGACGGGGTGAGTCTGGTCATCAGCGGTGTGCAGCACAGCCCCATGGTCATGCAGCAGAAGAACTGCGAAGCGGAGACGCTCAAAGTCTTCCGCCTCCTCACCTCACAGGTCAGTCGCCAAATACAGAGAAGCCAATAATTTATTCATCAGTATAAGTAGTGTCAGTGCCATGTATGAGAATTTTCAGAATTTCTGTTGATTTCAGATTTGTTTCCTTGGTGACTTGGGTCATCCCCCCCCCCCCCCCCCCGCCCTTCCTCCCCCTATACCTAACACTATCAGATTTACCGGAAGTCGGATTTCTGTTTTTTGTTGTTGTTTGAGGTGACTCTCATCCTTTTTTTATCGTTCGCTAATTCTTGAACCCTCCCGGGAACCTATTGACCTTTTTTTTGTTTTGGTGGTGCATTCATTTACTTCAAAGTATGTTTCTTACTAAATTTGAGTATATGTGTATGTTTTGGTCGCCTTTTTTTTATCTCAGGAAAAGTACAAATTTAATTAAGTTCAACAGTTCAATGAAGTTCAGACACCTGGGCGGATAGTATATGCCAAGAAATGCGAAGCTAAGACACTTTATTAAAATGTGGAAATAATTTGTTTAAACTCCAAGCCCATTTAGCTTAACAGTAGTACGGTAAAACTTGCGCTATGTTCCTCCTGTATAATTGTAGGAAGTCTGGTTTGTGTTGTGTGCAGGTGTTCGGACGGCTGATTGTAGACGAATCTGCACACCCAGACCAGAAAGACAAGAAGAACGAGGGTGACCTAGATCTCAAAGAGCACATGGTCGGCATCCTCTTCAGCCGTTGTAAATTAACTCACCTCCAGAAACAGGTAAGAATGTAGTGCGTTCACAGCAAGCTAACGCTGAACAGAAACGGGTAAGTATGTGGTGCATTCACAAGAAGCTAACACTGAACAGAAACAGGTAAGTATGTGGTGCATTCACAGCAATCTAACACCAAAGACCCTATAATACTAAGACGGCTCACTCCCTATCTCTCCCATGGTAATGTAAATTTCGCAGTGCCACCTTGTGGTGGGTTTGATCAGCCCGGCTGCTGGTTGGTGTTTCACATGTAAACACATACAATTATATTATACATGAGATAGGTAAGTATGAATACACATCAATATGAAATTGCTATGAACAAATGCACATCATCATCAGCATCATCATCGCCATCATCACACATCTTTCACATTCATATATACGTTTATACATATAATATAGCAACTGTTTAACCAAGAGAACAGCCAGTGCACCAAGTGGTGGGTTTGATCATTTTGATTACACAGTACAGGCCGAGTGAGCCGTCTTAGTATTATAGGGTCTTTGCTAACACTGAACAGAAATGGGTAAGTATGTGGTGCGTTCACAACAAGCTGATGCTGAACAGAAACAGGTAAGTATGTGGTGCATTCACAGCAAGCTAATGCTGAACCCAAACAGGTTAGTATGTGATGCATTCACAGCAAGCTAATGCTGAACAGAAACGGCTAAGTACATCGTGCATTCACAGCAAGCTAACGCTGAACAGAAACAGGTATGTACATGGTGCATTCACAGCATGGTAATGCTGAACAGAAACAGGTAAGTATGTGGTGCATTCACAGCAAGCTAACACTGAACAGAAACAGATAAGTATGTTGTGCATTCACAGCAAGCTAACGCTGAACAGAAACAGGTATGCATGTGGTCTATTCACAGCAAGCAAACACTGAATTGAAATAGGTATGCATGTTGTACATTTACAGCAAGCGAACACTGAACAGAAACAGATAAGGATTACTACATTCACAGCAAGCTAACACTGAACAGAAACATGGCTAACACTGAACAGAAACAGGTAAGGATATGGTACTTTTACGGCAAGCTAACACCAAACAGAAACAGGTAAGTATGTGGTGCATTCACAGCAAGGTAACACTGAAAAGAAACAGGAGACAACAAGGCGTATTTACACTTTAAGATAATACTAACAGCAATTCTTATTTTCTGAGCAACCTGCTCTGTCCAGATCAATCCAGATCTAGATTAAATAGAAATAAAAACATGATATATTGTCAACCTGATTATGTTGTTTCTAAATATGTGAGTTAATGGCATGCCCTTGACTCCCACAGGTGTGTTCACACATTGTGCAGGCGATCCGCAAGGAGAGCCAGCGTGTGCAGGACGAGTGGGAGGCCGCTCTCAGCGCCACCTCCAGGCAGGGCGACGAACACAGCAGGTGAGTCTCCCTCCAGGGCGGAGAGGCATGTGGACCAACTGTCCTAGACATGCATCGTGGGGGATGGGAGGAGTGTGGACCTCGAGCTGTCCTAGATATGCGCAGTGGGGGATGGGAGAGGTGTGGACCTTCAGTTGTCGAGCTGTCCTAGAAATGCACAGTGGGGGATGGGAGGAGTGTGGGCCTTGAGCTGTCCTAGACATGCACAGTGAAGGATGGGAGGAGTGTGGACCTTGAGCTGGCCTAGACATGCGCAGTGGGGGATGGGAGGGGTGTGAACCTTGAGCTGTCCTAGACATGTGCAGTTGGGGATGGGAGGAGTGTGGACCTTGAGCTGTCTTAGAAATGTGCAGTGGGGGATGGGAGGGGTGTGAACCTTGAGCTGTCCTAGACATGTGCAGTTGGGGATGGGAGGAGTGTGGACCTTGAGCTGTCTTAGAAATGTGCAGTGGGGGATGTGAGGGGTGTGGACCTTGAGCTCTCTTAGACATGCCCAATGAGGGATGGGAGGGGCGTGGACCTTGAGCTGTCCTAGACATGTGCAGTGGGGGATGGGAGGGGTGTGGACCTTGAGCTGTCTTAGACATGCCCAGTGGGGGATGGGAGGAGTGTGGACCTTGGGCTGTCCTAGACATGTACAGTGGGGAATGGTAGGGGTGTGGACCTTGGGCCGTCCTAGACATGCATAGTGGGTGTTGGGAGGAGTGTGGACCTTGAGCTGTCTTAGACATGTGCAGTGGGGGATTAGAGGAGTATGGACCTTGGGCTATCCTAGACATGCGCAGTGGGTGATGGGAGGAGTGTGGACCTTGGGCTCTCCGATTAGAGGAGTATGGACCTTGGGCTATCCTAGACATGCGCAGTGGGTGATGGGAGGAGTGTGGACCTTGGGCTCTCCTAGACATGCGTAGTGGGGGATGGGAGGGGTGTGAACCTTGAGCTGTCCTAGATATGTGCAGTGGGGGATGGGAGGAGTGTGGACCTTGAGCTGTCCTAGATATGTGCAGTGGAGATGGGAGGAGTGTGGACCTTGAGCTGTCCTAGACATGCACAGTTGGGGATGGGAGGGGTGTGAACCTTGAGCTGTCCTAGACATGCACAGTGGGGGATGGGAGGGCGTGGACCTTGAGCTGTCCTAGATATGCGCAGTGAGGGATGGGAGGAGTGTGAACCTTGAGCTGTCCTAGATATGCGCAGTGGGGGATGGGAGGGGTGGGGACCTTGAGCTCTCCTAGACATGCAGTGGAGGATGGGGTGATGATGAAGTGGGCCAAAAGGTGGTGTAGACATGCGCAGTAGGGGAGGAGATTGCTTAGAGGGGGAGGAGTGGGCCTTCAATTGAGCACTTATTTATTAAGTGAAATATACAAGAGTTGGAATGACAATTAAGCAATTATTAAGTCAAATATACAAGAGTTTGTGGAATGACAGTTGAACAATTATTAAAGGGGCTGTCACACTACGACGTATGGCCTTAGCATATGCCGACGTATGCGATTTTCAACCAACACATCGGCATACAGCGTCATAGGTTATGTATACATTGGGCATACAGCAAGTATGCTCGGGATATGGTGTAATAGGTCGGCGTAGGTCGAGCCGGTAAAAAATGTTTGTGCATGTTCAAAATTGTCAGCGTATGTCGCCGTATGGCTCATACTTTTCTCATACGCTCGGCGTATGTCGGCGTCCGCTATGCACACATGAGGGGTAGGTCTTGTTAGGTTGTAACACGTTAGCCGTACTTTGAACCGGCGCCCTCCGCGTATCTCTGACATATATATAGCGTAGCCTAACGTGACCGGGACATTGTCTAAAGGTGATGGCATACGTCACGCATATGCTTTTCACACGTTACGCATAAGTTTTAAATATGTTTTGCACACGCTACTCAGACATCGCTATACGCCAGGCATACGGTAGCCATACGCCAGCCATACACTCCGCGTACGCTTCATACCTCGCTGAGACCACCGCAGCGCAAAAAGTTCGCCGTATGCTGACCTAGTTTGATTTTTAATTTATTTCAACACATTACACACATGCCGCCGCTATACGTCGTAGTGTGACAGGGCCTTAAGTGAAGTTTTCAGGAGGTATTGAAATGAGAATTGAACAATTATTAACTGAAGTATACTAGATTTCTTTTGGAATGGCAATTGAAAAATTAAGTGATATATACCAGAATAAGTGAAGTCATAGTTGAACAATTATTAACTGAAATATACAAGAGTTTTTGGAATAACAGTTGAATAATTATTAAGTGAAATATACACTACTTTTTGGGGTGACAATTATTAAGTTATTGAAGAAGCTGCCGCCATCTTCCTTCAGGTCATGCGACGCGTACTGCTTCGAGCTGCTCTCGATGGTGCTGGCGCTGTCGGGGTCGGGCGTGGGGCGGGCCTTCCTGGCGCAGCAGCACTCGCTGATTCAGAACCTGCTGAGCCTGCTGCACACAGCGACACCTCGCGTACAGCGGCAGGTGACGGCACTACTGCGTCGTGTGCTGCCCGAGGTGTCACCACTAACGCTGGCCAACCTGCTGCTCGTACCCGCCCTGCCCCCGAAGGACTACTCGATCCTGTCGAGCAGCGATAAGGAGAGCAGCGAGCCGCTCTCCTTCGACCCCAACAGACCCGGCGTCCTCGACGTCTTCCTGGCCTGCATCGCTAAGGCACTGACTGTGCAGACCAAGGTGGGTTTCATGACTTTGCGTTCTTTTTGCTGTTTTATTGTTTTAGTTTGCGTGTTGTGACAGTATTGTTAGGACAACCTCCAGGGTCTGTACAGGGCCTGGAAAGCACTTGAAAAGTCTTGAACGTCATTTTCCCCATTTCAATGCCTTGAAAAGCCTTGAATTTAACCTATTTTGGGTAATTAGTCTTGAAAATCCTTGAATTCCATTAAACTGTCCCAACTGATCTATGTTAGTCCGAAATTGCCATTTGTCACTGTCCTATTTTTCTGAAATCCAAATGGAAATAGTCTTTGAATTCCTATCAAAAACAGCCTTGAAATAGCCTTGAATTCCATATCTTCACATGTGTACTGACCCTTAACCTCCATTGTAAGTGACCCATGTGGGAAAGTTAATGTAAAAATTTACCTAGCCTAGCCCTCTGCATTTTTAGGATAGGGCAAGGAGCAGTGGAATGAGGAAGACCAATTGTTCGTGATTGAAATTCCTTGTGTTTAATCAACGAATGTAATCAAACAAAAAAAAAGACGCATTTTGGGGGCTTTGATATATCAGCTGCACCCAAGTTCATTTAAAAAACACTCAAAAGGAAAACTGCTTTAAGACGCCTCTAATGTTTGAGGTTGTTACATTCAAGCATATTTAAACAACAAAAGCTGCTTTAAAACGTCGCCGTAAAATGCCTTGTGATTTTCCAATTAGGAAAAACGCGAACACAGCAAATATAGTTATGGCATCTTTAATTAAGGTAAAGTTAAACGTCAGGTTATACAATGTCAGCTCAAATGCTTAAGAAACGAGGCTAGAGATGCTATGACCCTACTTTCCACTTTCACATGTGGGGTGGGTGGGAGGTCGATTTAGGCTAGTTATTGTCTCCTGGCTCCTCCGGTCGTAATGACTAAACCCTGGTGCTACACCGCCTTATATAGTGAAAGTCTGCCCAAAAATGGGCGCATCGGCAGTTCGAGCATACTGCGTAATACATCATCAAGTCCTGTTTACCCGATCGGCGGCGAGGTTGCAAAAGACCCGCTAGTCGGCGCTTGAGTTGATTACATAGTTCTAAAGAATTCCGCTAGTCGGCGACACAATAGACATCCTTAGTACTGGCACGCCTTGGTCTGTATTCGCGATCCTGATTACCCGTAATGCCAAAGCATTACGAACAATGTAGTGCATCGGGATAATTTCTCCACAAATGCTACGGGTTGTGGAGGAGGTTTTGCAATAGAGCACGTATATTAAACATCGTCTCAAAATAAATACTCAATTCAGATGAAAGCATTTGTAAAGTTTGAGCTGATCTGGAGAAGACAGTATATATGGAGGCATTATCAGTGGCGTATTTAGGGGGGTTTCCTGGTTTCCCAGAATCCCCCCACCCCTACTAAACAAAATTTTTAATGCAGAAATAAAATGAGTGAAATGTCATATATGTTTTTCATTCATTCACTCACTCATTCATTCACTCACTCACTCACCTACTCACTTATCTACTTACTCACTCACTCATTCTTCCACTCACTCATCCATTCACTCACCTATCCACTCACTTATCCACTCACTCACTCACCTACTCACTCACCTACTCACTTATCTACTTACTCATTCTTCCACTTACTAATCCATTCACTCACCTATCCACTCATTTATTCACTCACTTACTCGCCTCATTTATCCTCTTACTCAACCATTCATTCTTCCACTCACTCGCCCCATCCACTCACCCATCCACTCACTCACGCTGTCTCATGCAGGCACCTATACTTCTTCTCCGTGCTGAATGAGCCCTGTGTAATGTATTCACGCATGGCTGACATTGCAGGTGAAGGGGCAGGCGGGTGCTAAAGGCGGATCGTTCCGGCTGACCGACTCGCTACCGGCCAGCATGCGCCTGCCAGGCCGCTGGTGGCTGCGGGGGTCGATATCCTCTAAGCAGGCCGAGAGCATCATAACCCTGCTGAAAGATATGACTGAGGTATGTGTGTTCTTTGTCACATTGCTGAAAGATATGACTGAGGTATTTGTGTTCTTTATCATCCACTGAAAGATATGACTGAGGTATGTGTGTTCTCTATCACATTGCTGAAAGATATGACTGAGGTATGTGTGTTCTTTATCACATTACTGAAAGATATGACTATGGTATGTGTATTCTTTATCACATTGCTGAAAGATATGACTGAGGTATGTGTATTCTTTATCACATTGCTGAAAGATATGACTGAGGTATGTGTATTCTTGATCACATTGCTGAAAGATATGACTGAGGTTCGTGTATTCTTTATCACCCACTGAAAGATATGCCTGAGGTATATGTGTTCTTTATTACATTGCTGAAAGATATGAACGAGGTATGTGTATTCTTTATCATCCACTCAAAGATATAACTGAGGTACGTGTGTTCTTTATTACATTGCTGAAAGATATGACTTGAGGTATATGTGTTCTTTATCACCCACTGAAAGATATGACTGAGGCATGTGTGTTCTTTATCACATTGCTGAAAGATATGACTGAGGTATGTGTGTTCTTTATCACATTGCTGAAAGATATGACTGAGGTATGTGTATTCTTTATCACATTGCTGAAAGATATAACTGAGGTACGTGTGTTCTTTATTACATTTCTGAAAGATATGACTTAAGGTATATGTGTTCTTTATCACCCACTGAAAGATATGACTGAGGTTCATGTATTCTTTATCACCCACTGAAAGATATGCCTGAGGTATATGTGTTCTTTATTACATTGCTGAAAGATATGAACGAGGTATGTGTATTCTTTATCATCCACTCAAAGATATAACTGAGGTATGTGTGTTCTTTATTACATTGCTGAAAGATATGACTTGAGGTATGTGTGTTCTTTATCACCCACTGAAAGATATGACTGAGTTATGTGTGTTCTTTATCACATTGCTGAAAAATATGACTGAGGTATGTGTTTTCTTTATTACTGAGATATGACTGAGGTATGTGTGTTCTTTATCACATTGCTGAAAGATATGACTGAGGTATGTGTGTTCTTTATTACATAGGTGAAAGATATGACTGAGGTATGTGTGTTCTTTATTACCTACTGAAAGATATGACTGAGGTATGTGTGTTCATTATTACCTGCTGAAAGATATGACTGAGGTACCTGTGTTCTTTATTACTGAGATATGACTGAGGTACCTGTGTTCTTTATTACCGAGATATGACTGAGGTATGTGTGTTCTTTATTACAATGCTGAAAGATATGACTGAGGTATGTGTGTTCTTTATTACTGAGATATGACTGAGGTATGACCTGGAATATCACGAAGGCAGCATCTTGTGGCCTGAAGTATGTGATCGCCTCCAAATAATATCTGAATCTGAATGGTTTAAACAAAGTGTGGAGCCCCTGGTTCCAGCATCCACTGTTTATCTATATTGGCCCAGAGTTGATGAAATGGGAGAGAAGGAATAAAAACAAGATAGCAGCCACTGCATGCTCTCGATTTGGCTTTTAACGTCTCATAATCTACATGATTTAATTAATCAATTGTTCACTCCAAAAGTAGCGGATTATGGTAGATAAATATTTGAATATATTTAGCATATTAGATTGCGAAATCATGTGGTTATTTCCATAGCCCAGCCATCTGATATGTTTTCTAATTTGTTGTTTAGCATCCCTGTCACAGAGACAGTCCTGCGGGAGTAACTATGTACATACCTGATGCACCTGTATATAATTATGTAATTAGAGTGATGGCACTATTAGACAACTGTGCAATTGAACCCCCATAATGAAACAAAGCAAAACAAAATGAAGGCAGACACCTGCCAATACAAACCAATACAAACGATGTACAGAACCGTGTTAACCAACCACATATACAGAAACAGAACACACTCACTACCAACACAAATCAAACCAAAAACAAAACAACACCAAACAACTGCAAACTATAAACCCAACACACAGACATAATAAACCAAAAAAGTACATTAGCAATGAGAAATGATTACAATATCAAGTACACAGTCAAGTAGTCACCTGAGACTGACAAGAATAGTGACTGATGCTGCACATAATGCAGCATGAGTCATGCACACCCATTGTACAAAGTGTCCTGCGCTGCACAGAAACAGCACATGATACTCTCCCAAACCATGTGTAAAATTCCAGAGTGCATGTAAAACGGCTGGAAGACCAGTGCTCCAGCACTGACACTATACTTGTTCAGATGAATAAACACTTGTGGGAAATAAAATTTAGAAACTGACCCGAGGTGTGTGATGACCTTTAAAGGGGAAGCTGTCCGAGGCTTGGGCTGCTGTAACGAAGGGTGCCATTGCTGAGGCGATCCTGGCACTCACCAAGCTGGATGAGAAGTTACGCGACCCGAACGAGTGTGTCAAGACACCAACGGTACGTAAGCCATGTCGAGGTGTCCAGCAACAGTCCGACAAGCCACGCAGAACATATGCAAACTCTTACTGGCAACGCAGTGTTTGGTTTTTAATTGTACCTACAGTTGAGTTCACCGCATCGTGTCAGGCGTAAGGAGCCATCCAAATGTTTCAATATTTTCACGGTTGTACAAAGCTTCAACTTTTTCAGACCTGCCTCCTCCTCCTCCACCTCCACGTAGTACACGTCAACATTTTACTACAGAACACAAAGACAAGAATATGAAGGTTTTAAATATCAACATTTTATGAAAAGGATAAAAGTTGTTCTTGACTGACGCCCCCCTCCACCCACCCCCTTCGTATGCTTTGACTTTTATCTACAATTTTATTTTTCTTGGCCACAAGTTTGATAATTGTGAGTTTTTTAACTTAATAAGTGACTTTTGACAGATTTGATTGCATGCTTTTACACTTTGTGTAAACAGCGATGGTTAAATGAAAATGGACAACACAAGTTAAACACTTCTTGCCGTGAATATTGCTTTTTGCTGCTGACATGGTGTAAAACAACCACCAATCAGTCGAAACCCTGAGACAATTTCCTATTTAAATATTTGTATTTGTGTATTTATATTGTGTCTTTACAGTATTATGCATTCATTTACTGTGTAAAAACTTCATTATAGGATATGGTTAAAAGGAAGGCTACTCTGTGGCAAAGTCCTTATTCGTGCGTATTCTAGTCTAATACAAAATAAAATGAGACTTGTGAAATTCTACTTCTTGCACGTGTTTGGCTGCGTCTTGATTCGCTCTACTGTTTGTTGCAGCTCTGGTTGGCTCTGGCCTCGTTATGTGTCCTGGGACAGGAACATGTGGAGCGACTGTCGTCTGGGCAATGGGTCGGTGGTAGCGAACCCAACACACCGCGGGTATGTACTCAGCCTGCACACAACTCAACCCACCGGAAGCGGGGGACGAATCGGTAGAACGCTGATTACTCATGCGGAAAGTCGGGAATTGTAATCCCCGTCGAGTCAAACCAATGACTTACAAAATTAATACTTGGCGCTTCCTAGCTTGGCATTCAGCATTACTAGGATAGGGCAAGGACTGGTTAGCTCAGTGTCAGGATAATTTCACTGAGTGGAATATCAGGTCATGGTGCCTGCAGCTGGATCTCCCAGTGGGGCAGCACTATGAAGTTGCCATGAGTGCGCACTGTCACAAGTCAGTACCTGTTCTGATATGACCTTAGATGTTGCTAGGATGTAAAACCCCAACAAACAAACAGAACTCACATATAGTTCATAGCGTAACATGACGGGGTTATTGATGCAAACTTTACATGTAAGGCTAAATCCATCACCAACAATATAAATAAATAGATAAAAGTGGCCAAAACGAGGGGACAAAATTGACCATACCATCATTATCAGGCGATAAGTCCCCCTTTATTGGGGTTGGGGTTGGAGGGTGGGTCGATTCACTTCTCTTACTTGGTCGATATAATCTTTTGTATTTTGATGTACCAAAATTAAGTTTGCATGTTTTCACCTAACTATCTCAAAAGTTGATACTTTGAAATAATATTTACTTCAAAGTAAAGTAAGGTTGATTATCATGAAGCTTGTATATTTATCTAAAAGGTATGGCAGAAACTCAAAACGAAGACAATTTGAATCCCAACCGATTCAAACTAAGCAAAATTGATACTTGTCACTGCCTAGCCTGGTGCTCGACATTACTAGGGTAGGGCAAGGGCTGGTTAGTTCAGTATGAGGATAATGTGACTGGGATATCAGGTCATATTGCCAGCGGCCTGATCTCGTAGTGGGACAGCACTATTACTCACCATCACCGTCCACTGTCACAAGGCGGTGACCGCCCTGATCTGACCATAGATGTTGCTAGGACATAAAACCCTAACTAACTAACAAACAAACAAGTCATTCTGGATCTAAAATCCTAACCATTAGACTAATGTGGGTGGCCTGATGCAGTCAAACTACCCACGCCGACCTGTTTATGCGACATTTCATCTGGGGAGGTGAGTGCACCTCAGTACACAACTATAACTGGGCGCGTCTTTGTTCAGCCGACATGTGACAACCACGACGACGGTGAGACGTCCGCCATCATTCTGTGTTCGGAGTGTGGCAACCTGTGCGCTGACTGTGACCGCTTTCTCCACCTCCACCGGCGGACAAGGTCTCACCAAAGACAGGTTCGTACTGCTCTAGCCAGCATATAATACACACTGTGTTATTTGACTTCTTCCATATAGTTATCTACCAGATGGGATGGCCGAATGAGTTGAGCGTTTTGGTAGATCGTGGGATTCGAACCCCATGGGTTCGAACCCTGGTCGAGTCAAACCAATCACTTACAAAATTGATACTTGTCACTTCCTAGCCTAGTGACATGAAAGGTTATCCCTGATGGTGATCTGTCAACCCAACAAGCCGATAGTGACCTGAAGGGCTATATCCCGGATGTAGATCTGTAAACACGACAAGCCATAGTGACCTGAATCGCTATCCCTGATGTAGCTATACCAACATGACACGCCGGTAGTGACCTGAACGGATATCCCTGATGTAGATATACCAGCACAACAAGCCGGTAGTGACCTGAGGGGCTATCCCTGTTGTAGACCTACCAACACGACAAGCTGGTAGTCACCTGAAGGGCTATCCTTGATGTAGCTCTGTCAACACGACAAGCCATAGTGACCTGAAGGGATATCCCTGATGTCGATCTACCAACACGACAAGCCAGTAGTGACCCGAAGGGCTATCCCTGATGTAGATCTGCCAATACAACAAGCCGCAGGCGACATGTGGTGCTTGTTGTTTTATTCGCTATTATCTAGTCACTTGCCTGACATTAACTGGGGCATTGCTGTGCAGGTGTTCAAGGAGGAGGAGGAGGCCATCAAGGTGGACCGCCACGAGGGGTGCGGGCGCACAAAGCTCTTCTGGCTGATGGCGCTCGCAGACTCCAAGACGCTCAAAGCCATGGTCGAGTTCCGGGAGGGAAACAAAGGTTTGTAGCCAACACGTCAACCTCAAACTTACTAACCACAACAACCCAACCTGCTTTTAGGAACAATCTTACCTGTCTTCAGTAAACCCTGTGATTCGCTAACCCCTGCAACACGCAAATAATTTTCAAAGTATGAACAGGGTTCTATCTGATGCGCAGCGAAGGAGGAAGACGGAGGCAGGGGTGGAGAAAAACACACTTTATTATGTAAAGTGGGGGGGGGGGGAATGTACAATGTGGGGAAGTAGCTGTACAATGATAATGAGTAAATAAAGTGCAGGATAATGTCAGGATAATGTCAGAGTCTTTTTAGGGGAGCGGCCCCGAAGAGCCCTCCGCCCTATAAGGTAGAAGTGAGTGTAGTTTGGGTGGGTGGGTGGAGAAGAAAGGAGGAGTGCGTCTGGCAGGAGATGGAGGCTGAGTGGCGAGAGAGGGCAGAGAGGCTGGGTTATAAGGGAGAGAGAGAAAGGGGGGGGGGGGTTACGCAATGCAACGGTCGCGGGCTGGGGGGGGAGGGAGAGAGGGGGGGGGGTACTCCTCCTCCACTGCAAATCAAACGCAATGCAAGCATTACGACCCATTTGACTGACCTTCCTATAACCTGGTATGTCAGAACAACATTGGTCTGTATTCAGGGTGGTCTATCGAAGGCAGGTAGTAGTGATAGTAGACAGATAGTAGTGATAAAACTGCCCAGTATTATTCTTAATTGTTTGCAAGCCTAGAAATAACCAAGATGATGATAAAGTTAGAGCTGATGGTGATAATGATGAAGTTGATTAAATGATGATCATACTCATGAAAATGATAGTAAGTGTGTTTGCAACCCCAGCATTACATTATTTAATTAAGTTATGAGGTGGAGTTCCCACACTTTATCGTTTTCCTGTAACCGGACGCGGTGGCCGAATCAGTAGAGCGCAGGCTTCATGTCCAGAAGGTCGGGAGTTCGAATCCCAGCCGAGTCAAACCAATGACTTATAAAATTGATACTTGTCACTACCTATCCTGGTGCTCGGCATTACTAGGTTAGGACAAGGACTGGTTAGCACAGTATCAGGACAATGTGACCTGTGTGGGATATCAGGTCATGGTGCCAACAGCCTGGTCTCCCAGTCGGGCAACACTATAAAATTGTCATGAATGCGCACTGTTACAAGTTGGTACCCGTCCTGATATGTTGTTAATACACCTGTCACACTATGACGTAACAGTCCAGCGGGTGGGCAACATAAAAATCATTTCTTTGCTTCGAGATACGGAGAAATTCTCGGTGTTTCAGGGCCAAATTGGATGTCAGTGCAACGTAGTGGACGTATGCGAAACATCGGTCCAGCGTAGTTGTAACCCGTCTCAATCAGTTAGAACGTAAAAAAAAGGCCCAACGTAAGGCTAATGAGCCTCCAAAGCACACGGCGTCAGCCTAGCGAAATCCTAGAGTCGGCTTAGCATAGGACTCGCGTAATTACCCCCACCCTAATGTAGCTACATGTGACTCTGACATAATTTGTAATGTGAGTCGACGTCAGGCCTGCGAGTGAGCAGCGTCAGTCTAACGACAGTCCAGCGTGCTCAGCGTAATGACAGTGAGCGCTCAACACGCTCGCTTACGTTCGAAGAACATTGCCACACGTTACAAACATTATGCACGTGCCAGCCATTCGTCAACTACGTCAAATACGTCAAGACACATTGGACTTACGTTAGACACACGTCAGACACACGTTAGACCTAAGTCGAGATACGTTAACACCACGTTGTTAGCGCATGGGCTGCACGTTCCTCCAGGCTCTCCATCAGTCTATCGTAAGTCAACGTAGACCGACGTAGTTCTAATGGATGTCTAACTTATCTCAACGTAGCCTAATGTGAGCGCAACGTAAGCGCCACTTAACTCAACGTAATGGCCTTACGTTGAAAGTTTTGGGTATGTCCAAAACCTTGACGTGTGTCACAGTATCTCGACGTAACTCGACGTAGTCTTAACGAATGAATAACGTATCTCGATGTAATGGCAAATTTCACGTACGTCGGCTTACGCTACGCATTACGTCATAGTGTGACAGGGGTATAAGACGCAAAACAACAACAAACAAACAAACATCGTTTTCCTGTTGGTGGTAATGCTCAGTGTTACAACAATACAAGAACCCATCCCTCTGCGGTGTTTTCAGGCAAGGTGCGTGGCAGCAGTGTGGGCACATGCCGCTTCTGCGGGACGTCGGACAACACCGGCATCCTGGCCATCGGCAACGTCTGCTCAGACCCTGAGTGTCAGGTATGTCCAGCTTCCCCTCCCTCTCCCCTCTTCTATCATTACTCTCCCCTCCTCCCTTATCTATCCTCATTCTCCCCTCCTCCCTCCTTCCTCTCCCCTCTCCTATCCTCATTCTCCCCTCCTCCACCCCCTCACCCCTCTTCTTTCTCCACTGTCCCCTCCTCCATCCCCCTCACCTCGCTCCTACCCCATCTCTCCCCTTCTCCCTCCTCCCTCTCCCCTCTTCTATCCATAGTCTCTCCTTCTCTCCTTCCCTCCTCCCCTCCTCCCCTCCTCTCCTCCTCCCCTCCTCCTCTCCTCCATTCCTCCTCTCCTCCCTTCCTCCCCTTCTCCCCTCCTCCCCTCCTCTCCTCCTCCCCTCCTCCTCTCCTCCCTCCTCCCCTCCTCCTCTCCTCCCCCTCCTCTTTCCTCCCCTCCCTCATCCCCTGCATCCCGCTTCTATCCCAGCTCTCATCTCCCTCCTCCCCCTCTGCCCCCTCACTCCTATGTCCTATACTGCTGGGGGGGTACCAAGCTGCCCTAAGCTGTACTAAGCTGATTAGTACACTGCCTGTTGAGTACTACCCTGCCCACTGAGTACTACATGGCCCACTGAACACTACACTACCCACTGAATACTAAGCTGCCCACTGAGTACTAAGCTGAGTACTACATGGCCCACTGAACACTACAGTACCCACTGAATACTAAGCTGCCCACTGAGTACTAAGCTGAGTACTACATGGCCCACTGAACACTACACTACCCACTGAATACTAAGCTGCCCACTGAGTACTAAGCTGCCCACTGAACACTACACTACCCACTGAATACTAAGCTGCCCACTGAGTACTAAGCTGCCCACTGAGTACTAAGCTCCCCACTGAGTACTACACAACCCACTGAGAACTATGTGCCCTGTCTCATTGCAGCACCACGCAGCTGCGGCGTGCACCAAGGTGCTGGCTTGCGGACACCCGTGCGGTGGCATCGCGGAGGAGGAGCAGTGCCTGCCCTGCCTGTACGGCTGTCAGGGCAGTGATGGCCACCTGCGACAGGACGCCGACGACATGTGCATGATCTGCTTCACCGAGGCGCTCGCTGCTGCACCGGCTATACAGGTAGGCTGAGGGTTGCCAACCCTTACCGTTTCATCATAAAGTGTCTGATATTTTATGTCCCCATCCCCTTCCGGTTTTTCATTTAGTAATATTATATAAATATTTTTTATTATTGTGTCCAAAATGCATCACAGAGCATCTTAAGATTTACTCATTTTTTTGGGAGAGTACTGCCAGACAATCATTATAGCATCCCTTAAGATCTTCCGGTTTTTCATTTTCCAAAGTTGCCAACCCTGCAGTGACCTATTGGTGGCCGCCCAGTGCCAAATGAGCGCTGAAATTAATATGTATTTTTAAAATAAGCATGTGCAGTGAATTGCTATTTATTAGTTTTTTCCTTTGTTAACTGATATTGTAAGGACGGTTAATGATGAGTAGGTATTGCCTGATACCGGTGTGTAACTGACCCTCTGCTGCAGCTTGTAGCTGCCCTGTGTGTGTGTGTGTGTGTGTGTATGTGTGTGTGTGCGTGCGTGCGTGCGTGCGTGCGTGCGTGCGTGCTTCTGCTGTATTTTCTTGTAGCTGGCCTGTGTGTGTGTGGAACTGACCCTCTGCCATATCTTGTAGCGGCCCTCTGTGTGTGTGTGTAATTGATCCTCTGCTGCATTTTCTTGTAGCTGGCCTGTGGGTGTGTGTTTGTGTAACTGGCCATCTGCTGTCTGCTTTTGCTGGCCTGTGTGTGTGTGTAACTGACCCTCTGCTGCATCTTCTTGTAGCTGGCCTGTGGGTGTGTAACTGACCCTCTGCCATGTCTTGTAGCTGGCCTGTGTGTTTAACTGACCCAATGCCCCATCTTCTTGTAGCTGGCCTGTATATGTGTGTGTAACTGACCCTCTGCCACGTCTTCTTGTAGCTGGCCTTTATATGTGTGTGTAACTGACCCTCTGCCACGTCTTCTTGTAGCTGGCCTGTGTGTGTAACTGACCCCCTGCTGTGTCTTCTTGTAGATGGTCTGTGTGTGTGTGTAACTGACCCTCTGCCACATCTTCTTGTAGCTGGCCTGTATATGTATGTGGAACTGACCCTCTGCCACGTCTTCTTGTAGCTGGCCTGTATATGTGTGTGTACCTGATCTCTGCTGTGTCTTCTTGTAGATGGCCTGTATATGTATATGTAACTGACCCTTTGCCACGTCTTCTTGTAGCTGGCCTGTGTGTGTGTAACTGACCCCCTGCTGTGTCTTCTTGTAGATGGTCTGTGTATGTGTAACTGACCCTCTGCCACGTCTTCTTTTAACTGGCCTGTATATGTGTGTGTAACTGACCCTCTGCTGTGTCTTCTTGTAGATGGCCTGTATATGTGTGTGTAACTGACCCTCTGCCACGTCTTCTTGTAGCTGGCCTGTATATGTGTGTAACTGACCCTCTGCTGTGTCTTCTTGTAGATGGCATGTGTGGGTGTGTGTAACTGACCCTCTACACATTTTCTTGTAGATGGCCTGTGTGTGTGTGTAACTGACCCACTGCTGTGTCTTCTTGTAGCTAGCCTGTATATGTATGTGTAACTGACCCTCTGCCACATCTTGTAGCTGGCCTGTATATTTGTGTAACTGACCCTCTGCCACATCTTCTTGTAGCTGGCCTGTATATGTATGTGTAACTGACCCTCTGCTGCGTCTTCTTGTAGCTGGCCTGTGTGTGTGTAACTGACCCTCTGCCACGTCTTCTTGAGGCTGGCCTGTATATGTATGTGTAACTGACCCTCTGCTGTGTCTTCTTGTAGCTGGCCTGTATATGTATGTGTAACTGACCCTCTGCTGCATCTTCTTGTAGCTGGCCTGTGTGTGTGTAACTAACCCGCTGCCACGTCTTCTTGAGGCTGGCCTGTATATGTATGTGTAACTGACCCTCTGCTGCGTCTTCTTGTAGCTGGCCTGTGACCATGTCTTCCATCTACACTGCTGTAATAACGTGCTGCTCAAGGGATGGGTCGGACCGAGAATTACATTTGGATTCTCCTTATGCCCAATATGCAAGGTAAGTGTCGTGGGGGAGATGAAAATGTGAAATATTGCACCTAGTGTAATGTGATTGAGTGAGGAACGACCGCACACGTTGACGTCTGGTTACTCAATCCTTTTATACAACACCTAGATCAGGGTTCTTGACATTACACTACTTAGACTTCCTGTTGCATCACCCTATCCACACCCACCTTTCTATGTAGCTCCCACCGGGCGAGGTGGCCTAATCGGAAGAGCGCGGGCCTCGCGTGCGGAAGGTCGGGAGTTCGGTTCCCGGTCAAGTCAACCCAATGACTTTAAAATTGATACTTGTCACTTCCTAGCCTGATGCTCGGCATTAATATTATAGGCCAAGGACTGGTTAGCTCATTGTCAAGATAATGTGACTGAGTGGGATATCCGGTCATGGTGCCGGGGGCCTGATTTCCCAGTGGGGAAACACTATAAAGTCGCCATGAGGACGTAAAACAGCAAACAAACAGAGGTCCTGAGAGGTCCGTGCAGACTACTATATTCGTCCCCCTGGAATTGTAAGTCGTTTAAATGGCTTACATCCGTAAACCAGATCCGCCACGTGGTGCTGCGGCCCTATTTCTATGTGTGCTTAGAACCAGATCTGCCACATGGCGCTGCGGCCCTATTTCTTTGTGTGCATAGAACCAGATCCGCCATGTGGTGCTGTGGCCCTATTTCTTTGTGTGCATAGAACCAGATCTGCCACGTGGTGCTGTGGCCCTATTTATTTGTGTGCATAGAACCAGATCTGCCACGTGGTGCTGTGGCCCTATTTATTTGTGTGCATAGAACCAGATCTGCCACGTGGCGCTGTGGCCCTATTTATTTGTGTGCATAGAACCAGATCTGCCACATGGCGCTGCGGAAGCAGCTCGACCAACCCCATGTGACCTGTGACATACCTATTTCTTTGTGTGTGCAGTACCAGATCCACCACAGGGCGCTCCGGGAGGGGCTCGACCAAACCCCACATGACCTGTGACATCCCTATTTCTTTGTGTGCGTAGAACCAGATCCGCCACGTGGCACTGTGGCCCTATTTCTTTGTGTGCGTAGAACCAGATCCACCACAGGGCGCTGCGGGAGGGGCTCGACCAAAACCCACGTGACCTGTGACATACCTATTTCTTTGTTATATAGAACCAAATCCGCCACGTGGCGCTGCGGGAGGGGCTCGAGTCCATCTCGCGGCTGTACGACGACGTGCACCGCAAGGCGCTGATGCGACTCGAGTACGAGGGCCTGCACAAGGCCGAGGCGATCACGACGCGCGGGGCGCGCTTCTACGACGACCCGGCCGGCTACGCCATGGAGCGCTACGCCTACTACGTGTGCTACAAGTGCTGCAAGGCCTACTACGGCGGCGAGGTGCGCTGTGAGGAGCAGGCGGTGCAGGCCGACCAGTATGACCCCGCAGAACTCGTCTGCGGCGCATGCTCCGACGTGTCCCGCGCACAGGTACGCCGAGGGGCTTGCGCCTGTTACGCCTTTCTAGTTATGGTGCTGTGTGTGGGGAGGTGGGGGTGGGTGGGTGTGCGTGTGTCTGTGTGTGTGGGTTCCGGAACCCTCTCACTGAGCACGGGTTATGGGTGGGTGTCTCAGTGTGTAGCTCTGTGTCTGTAGGTATGTGTATGCGTGATGTATGCGTGTGGGTGTTTATCTGTGTGGGTGTTTATATGTGTGTGAATGTGTCTGTGGGTGTCTATTGTGTGTGAATGTGTCTATGGGTGTCTATTGTGTCTGTATATGTGTGGGTGTATGTATGTGTATGTGTGATGTCTGTCTGTGTGTGGGTGTATATCTGTGTTAGTGCCTGTGTATCTGTGTGCGTGTCTATGTGTGTGAATGTATCTCTGGGTGTCTTGTGTGTGTATCTGTGTGTGAAGGTGTCTATGGGTGTCAATTATGTTTACATGTGTCTATGGGTGTCTATTGTGTCTGTATATGTGTGGGTGTCTCGGTGTGTATCTGTCTGTATTTTTTTTTTTTTTTTGTAAATATGTTTATTCTGCTGAATAAGTCTTTTGTCAGTGCCGAAGCACTGGTCTTCCAGCCATTTTTCAATTCAGTGTTATTTACACAAAAGGTATATAGAATAAGGTGTACAATACCTGTTGAATAGACAATTTGCACCATGTAACACAATGAAATTCTGAAACCCAAAGTTCCATAACAATATGGTACAGTAGTGTCATATAACTAGATCAATATTAGTCAGATCAATGTGAGTATTTACATAGTATTTAGAATGTAAGCAGAAGTTATCTTCTGTATTCAGTTGGTAAACTTGTAGTAAGTTTTAATGTTCAGTTGCAGCTAGGCAAGCGGTATATAAATGTTGGTTTGTTAGGAAAAATTCTAGTGTAACTCTAATGAAGCTAGTTATGTGAGTTTATGAATTATGTTGTTGGGGTGGAGTTGTTAATAGTACACTGGACCATCTGTGACCAGTGAAGCAGTGGGACCAATCCCAGTGCATTTAGGTCTTAAATTTTACATTTTTTACCTGGACTGTCTCTGTCATCGTATATGGTTGACTGGAGATAACAGAGGAACAGCAACAAATAAAAAAGTGGGGGCTGGTATGTATGTGTGATGTCTGTGTGTGGGTGCCTGTGTATCTGTGTGCGTATGTTTATATGTGTGTGATGTGTGTCTATGTGTTTATTGTGTGTGAAGGTGTGTATGGGTGTCTATTGTGTGTAAATGTGTCTATGGGTGGCTATTGTGTCTAAATAGGTGTGGGTGTCTGTGGGTGTCTCAGTATGTATCTCTGTGTCTGTAAGTATGTGTCTGTGTTTGTGTGATTTCTGCGTGTGAGTGTGTGTCTGTGGGTATCTGTTTGTGGGTGCCTGTGTATCTGTGTTTGTGAATGTGTCTGGGTGTCTATTGTGTGTAAATGTGTCTGGGGATCTATTGTGTGTGTATCTATAGCTGTATTCACACGGGCAAAATCTAAAGCGATCTCCAGGAGGCGAATCATATGAAGCGATTTAGATGCGCGTTCACACGGACACTGCGTGAGGCGGAAGTGGATATCTGCGCATGAGCAAGTCCAGGCTAACCAGCGCCATTTTGGGTTCGACGACTAAGGCACCAGAGAGTGTGGGTTCGACCTAGATATGTATTTAATTAATCGTATTGGTTTGGAATGGTCAAAACTTCTGCTGGGCAGTGAAACCCTAAAAATAAATGATGAAAAAAATATATGTGCATAGATAGCAGTTTCATTAATTAAATTATATAATATGCGCTTTTGATCGACCGGAAAGTCAACAAACTGAGGTGTCGACTGCGCATGCGTGTGACGTCCTAAATCGCTTCATATGCGTTCACACGGGCAAGATAAAACGCTTCAACATAGATCGCTTCCTGTATACTACCTAACGAAGCGTTTTACATTAAACGATTTATATGAATCGATTCAGCCCTAAAACGCCTCACCGTCGCGTTCACACAGCAAATGTGAGTCGCAGTACGCGAGGCGTTTCGCGTGAGGCGTTTTAACTCGCCCGTGTGAATACAGCTTATGTGGGTGTCTCGGTGTGATGTGTGGGTGTCTCTGGGTGTCTATCTGTGTGGGTGTCTCTCTGTCTGTCTGTCGGTGTGTGGGTTTGTTTTTGTGTATTGTCTGAGAGCATGACTTTTAGATACTCATAATGTGATAGTCCTAGTGGGTAGGCGAAGTGATTTCTTCCACAACTAAAGGGATATTAGCATCTGTGTGGTTTGTGTGTGTGTGGGGTTGGTTTTTTGTTCAGTTCGATGCTATTTGGTGTGTAGTGGTATGATATAGACCACACAGTAGTGTATATGGAGCTAGTATCCAGTCAATTCAATTATTTGTTTGCGAACCTAAGTTCATTTGTTGGTGCTCAGAACGCCGGACCTCCGTATCCAGTCAAATGAGTCAGCATTAAGTTCCCCCTTGTACAGTTGCCTAACTGCAATGCTTCAAAGCCTTCCTGTTATTTTTTATGCACGGGTTTTAAAGCAAATTATATTTTCCAGTTGTTTCCTGACTTAAAAGAATTTGGACTCATTTATTTCAGATAAACAATGCGAAAGCAACTATGCTTGTAAGCTAAACTATAAGAATTCTAAAATTATATTTTGACGTTTGCATTTCTACATCGCCAAGGGTTAAAAGTGATTAAGTTCCCACATGTTGGTTTATAAATGTTTGGGTGTATTAAGTGCGTTGTCTGACTGGGCAGAAGGGTTGAATTGGTCAAAGCGCTGGCTGTGCTCCTCTGAAGGAGGTTGTACGTTTGAATCCCTGACCGAGTCAAACCAATAACTTATCAAATTTATACTTGTCGTTACTAGTATAGGATAAGGATTGGTTTGCTCAGTACTAGGATAATGTGACTAAGTGAGATATTGGGTCATGGTGCCAGTGGTCTTGTTTTCCAGTGGAACAGCACTATACAATCGCTATCACAATATTTACATACATAAATACACATTTTAGATCACCCCCCCCCCCCGATAAAAATAGGCAATGTTTGTTTTAGTTGCAAGCATGTTTATTCAACATGGGATTACAAGGTCTTTGCACATTTCCTGCTTTGTGATAATATAAAATATTTTGACAACCGACTTGTCCCACTGTACGCACAGTGAGTTGCTGCCACCGACTACATTAGTTCTTGCCACTGCCATCAGGGGACAATATATGACCTTTTCGGAGTCAGTTGTGGAAATAGTCTATTGGATTCCCTGTATCCACACCCACTCCCTCCGCAAACAAAATAAATTGAGTAAGGCAGGGTAGACGGCCCCTCATATAGGCTTCAAAGTTTCCTAGTCCGATAAACGCATCAAATTTTCGAAAGCAAACCACTTATCTAGATTTGAACCTACATATCCAAACTTAGGTACTGGTGCAGTTATTAAGTATTGTTGCTACACAGAAGGGTTTAATAAGTCAATTTAATTGAACCTGTTACTGTTGAGGCATATGGGGATTGGAGTTTGGACAAACATGCCAAAATTAATTTTACATTACTTAAAATATCTCCCAAGTTGGTAATTTTAAATCAAAGTTATTTCAAAGTAAAGGCAGGTAGATTATAGCGATCAACCTAATATATTTATCTCAGAAAATGACAAAAATTCAAAACCATCAGACTATCAACTACCATCAAAGCTCGCAGTTAAGTCGATTCTTTTTCTTTAAATAAAGGAAGTTCCCAGAAGCACCTCGAGTTATATGCGGATCATATTCCCTACCTTTTCGCTAGCAGTTCGCCAGTAACTATGTATAGTTCAAAATTTACCCTGGCTTATCTGCTGGCTCGCCTAATACGCGAGCTTTTACAGTAATTATGAATATTATCAAAAGGTTACAAGAAGTTGCGGGTTTCTTTTGGAGAGTTTTTGGTTGTTTTTTTTGGGTTGTTTGGGTTGTTTTTGGTTGTTGGCTGATTCAATACCCCTGCGCTTGTAGATGTGCCCGAAGCACGGCACGGACTTCCTTGAGTACAAGTGTCGCTACTGCTGCTCCGTGGCCGTCTTCTTCTGTTTCGGGACGACACATTTCTGTAACGTGTGTCATGACGACTTCCAGCGGGTCACCAACCTGCCCAAGGCCGACCTGCCGCACTGCCCCGCCGGTGAGTGGCGCCTCGCTACACACGCATGCGCGCATAAAAGATTCACCTCTGACTCTGTTCAGAGGTGAATTACAACCCTATGTAAAGGTTGGAGAAAATGTGTCTCACTGTTGATGGTCTTAGTTTGACATTCCTACCATATGTTGATTAAAATCCAAAAGCTACAATCCGATTGTATATGTTTTCCCTCAATATATATACTCTACAGAATCTTCAAATCACATAATATCATGGTATAATGACATAAAATCAGTTTGAAATGATAGAGTCCATGAAGTAAATTCACCTTATTTGATTGAACTGGTTGTACCACCTGACTACCTCAGCCAATGAAATGATACTTTCTGACCTAGATTGGATTATTACCCAGGAACCTCTCAATTTCCTGCCAATGGCTGCCATGTGGATATGTGGGCTCTATCAATTCAAATTTTAAAGTTCATTTATCTCCTGGATTTAATCTACTAATCAGTTCAAAAGTTGTGGGTAAATGATATCAAGGTATGTGAAGAATATATTTTGCTTCTTAGATTAAGAATTGGTTCTCATTTCATTTACCCACATTTTCTCCACTTTGACTATGGCCATAGCTGCCGACATGACGTAAAACCTCAAGTCACCTACTCACCACTTTTTATATAGGGTTGTTCTTCACCCCTACTCATGCTACTGTAGTACGGGGTGAATCTTTGATCTATTTTTTCGTAAGTCATAGGCTTAACGTGTATCGCAGAAAAATAACCGAAATCAGTTTACACCCAGTACTGTCCTAGCACTATCCTAGCCCCATTCCTGTTTAGTCAGTACAGACTGTCATTGGAGAGCGTTCTGCTAATCTTGTGACTGTATTATCGCCCACCTCACCGACGATTTCCGGTTGTCTGAAGTAAATTTCATCAAGATGTGTGCATTGTGATGACAGATAATCTCACAGTCTTAGATAAATCAACGGCTCATTACGGATTAAACCCACCCACTCACCCACCCTCTCACATCACCAACTCAACAACTCACTCATCCTCTCACTCACCCACCCACCCACTCACTCACCCACCCACCCACTCACTCATCTTCTCACATCACCAACTCACCCACCCTAACTAACCCTCTCACCCAACCTAACTAACCCTCTCTCCCCAACCTAACTAACCCTCCACCCAACCTAACTAACTTTCTCACCCACCCTAACTAACCCTCTTCACCCCACCTAAATATCCCTCTCACCGAAACCTAACTAAACCCTCCACCGAACCTAAACTAACCCTCGCACCGAACCTAATTTAACCCTCTCACCCACCTAACCTAACGCCTCTCACCCACCCTAACTAACCCTCTCACCCACCCTAACTAACCCTCTCACCCACCCTAACTAACCCTCTCACCCACCCTAACTAACCCTCTCACCCACCCAAACTAACCCTCTCACCCACCCTAACTAACCCTCTCACCCACCCTAACTAACCCTCTCACCCACCCTAACTAACCCTCTCACCCACCTAACTAACCCTCTCACCCACCCTAACTAACCCTCTCACCCACCCTAACTAACCCTCTCACCCACCCTAACTAACCCTCTCACCCACCCTAACTAACCCTCTCACCCACCCTAACTAACCCTCTCACCCACCCTAACTAACCCTCTCACCCACCCTAACTAACCCTCTCACCCACCCTAACTAACCCTCTCACCCACCCTAACTAACCCTCTCACCCACCCTAAACTAACCCTCTCACCCACCCTAACTAACCCTCTCACCCACCCTAACTAACCCTCTCACCCACCCTAACTAACCCTCTCACCCACCCTAACTAACCCTCTCACCCACCCTAACTAACCCTCTCACCCACCCTAACTAACCCTCTCACCCACCCTAACTAACCCTCTCACCCACCCTAACTAACCCTCTCACCCACCCTAACTAACCCTCTCACCCACCCTAACTAACCCTCTCACCGAACCTAACTAACCCTCTCACCCACCCTAACTAACCCTCTCACCCACCCTAACTAACCCTCTCACCCACCCTAACTAACCCTCTCACCCAACCTAACTAACCCTCTCACCCACCCTAACTAACCCTCTCACCCACCCTAACTAACCCTCTCACCCACCCTAACTAACCCTCTCACCCACCCTAACTAACCCTCTCACCCACCCTAACTAACCCTCTCACCCACCCTAACTAACCCTCTCACCCACCCTAACTAACCCTCTCACCCACCCTAACTAACCCTCTCACCCACCCTAACTAACCCTCTCACCCACCCTAACTAACCCTCTCACCGACCCTAACTAACCCTCTCACCCACCCTAACTAACCCTCTCACCCACCCTAACTAACCCTCTCACCCACCCTAACTAACCCTCTCACCACCCTAACTAACCCTCTCACCCACCCTAACTAACCCTCTCACCCACCCTAACTAACCCTCTCACCCACCCTAACTAACCCTCTCACCCACCCTAACTAACCCTCTCACCCACCCTAACTAACCCTCTCACCCACCCTAACTAACCCTCTCACCCACCCTAACTAACCCTCTCACCCACCCTAACTAACCCTCTCACCCACCCTAACTAACCCTCTCACCCACCCTAACTAACCCTCTCACCCACACCTAACTAACCCTCTCACCCACCCTAACTAACCCTCTCACCCACCCTAAATAACCCTCTCACCTACCCTAACTAACCCTCTCACCCACCCTAACTAACCCTCTCACCCACCCTAACTAACCCTCTCACCCACCCTAACTAACCCTCTCACCCACCCTAACTAACCCTCTCACCCACCCTAACTAACCCTCTCACCCACCCTAACTAACCCTCTCACCCACCCTAACTAACCCTCTCACCCACCCTAACTAACCCTCTCACCCACCCTAACTAACCCTCTCACCGAACCTAGCTAACCCTCTCACCCACCCCTTAACCCTCTCACCCACACCTCTCACACACCGCCCACTGCCCGACTGACTGTGCTCTCGGCCCGCAGGTCCCAAGGCGAAGCAGCTGGAGGGTGAAGAGTGCCCGCTGCACGTGCAGCACCCCCCGACCGGGGAGGAGTTCGCGCTGGGCTGCGGCGTCTGCCGGAACGCGCACACCTTCTGACGGCCTTGACCTTAGACGAATACCACCAGGGGGCAGCACCGCCGTCCTACAAGGCTTACCTTTACGCGTGTTAAACAAAAAATCAGTAATTATAACTCAACCTGTGATGTTAAACGTAAACATTTAAACATACACGGAATCGCTAATGATGACGATGATAACACTAAGCGATAATCTTGTTGGCGGTTATATAAAACCTTCTGGGATTTAGATGTGGCAGTATGCATACGGTAAGGCAAATTTGTGTAGCGAAGCGCTTCTTGTTTTTTTTTATCCTTCATTTTCTTGTGTGTTTTTTTTTAATGTATTTTTTAAATGATAAGCCGGTGGCAATGCCGCCGCATATGTTAGGGAAATAATTAACTAATTGATGATGTGCTACTACTGGGCTTGGTAGACGGTGCGGAGACTGTGATGTTACAAAGCCCGCTGTGCATGGGCGAACACTGTCACGTGATGAGCATCGTGTGGGTGTGTGTGGATGTGTGTAGAGCCTCGTCTTCGGTGTAGATGCCAACCCTGCCTTTGCCTCTCCTCGTGAACAACCTTGAAAGCAATAACTGGCAACTATCTCCAAGGTTACCGGGTTATTCGTGAATAGGATGTGCTTGCTAACCGATGCATCGCCTTGACATGTGGGGGTGGGGGTGGGGGTGGGGGTGGGGTGCAGCACACGGCACAAAGCGGAATAAATAGCATGAACTGTTTAAAGCTGCATAGTCCGATGAAAACATCCAATTTTCAAATCCAAAACAGTTATCTAAATTTGATCCTACATATCTAACTTAGATACAAGTGCACTTGTTAAACATTTGTCGCTACATAGAAGAGAATTCCGAGGCAATTAAATAGAACCTGCTACTGCAGAAGGCTATGGCGCTAGAGTTTTGGCATGCCAGCCAAAAAAATTTTTTTTTTTTTAAATTAGTTATTTAAAATAAAAGTTACTTCAAGCTAAAGTAAGGTATATTATAACGATCAACCTAATGTATTCAGCTCAGACGTCAGAAACTCAAAACCATCGGACTAGGCAACTTTATTAAGGCACACAATTTATCCCAGGCGAGGTTTGACTAATATTCATTAACTATTTGGCGGCATCTAACGATATGAATGCGTTCTGTGGGTCATAGTGATGCATCAATAGCATTGACATCGTCATTCTTACTTCATAGTTTTGGCAACTGTTATGCAATGTATTCTGTGTGGAGGACATTTTTAATGACGTGGTCAATTTTGTTATTATGGCGGGTTGGGTGGGGCATTTAATCCTGATTTTTATGCGGCCTAGTTTTACGCGAATTTGGATATAAAGCAATGATTCACTGGACCTGGAATTCTTAAATTGAAACATAATTTATTAAACTGAACCCCAATTTAGCGCGACACTGCTTTTTTTCCGGCGATGATATTTTATGGACCCTAACCATCACATTATACTGGTGTTTCATTGTGTATACACCCATCCATACATATATATATATGTATATATATACATATATGTATATATATATTATATGTATATGTATTATATATATATCAATATATAAAGCCCCCTTGGTATATCGCAGGTAAGGATTACAATGCATTTTGTCTACAGTTTCTCAGGTAAAAAACTGCAACAATTTGTAAGAAACCACTACACATGGGCCGTGTTCTGCTATATGAGCCTGCACCAGCTGACTTGTGGCTTCAACTCAGCTCTGACTCGGAGTACAGTGATGGCTGCCGGCTGACCGGCTCACCAGTCAAAACTAGGTCAGTCCTTAAAGTTGCATAATCTGATGAAATCATAAAATTGTCTAAACCGAAGCACTTTGCTGTATTTGATCCTATATATTGAACTTAGATACTGGTGTGCTTATTATTAAGCATTTATTGCTGCATAGAACTTAAAAGGAATATGTAATAGAACCTATCACTTCTGTAAGTCATACAAGTCCGTGAGATCCAGCATTTCGGTATGCACACCAAAATTGTGGTAATTGTTTTCACTTCAGATATGTTCAAAGTTTTATATTTTAAATTGCAGTTATTTCAAACTAAACTAGATCATGACGATCAGAACGATTACCTTACTACATGTTTGTGGTTAAATTAAACTCAACCTAATATATTTGTTTTTTAAAGTTGCATAGTCCGATGATTTTGAGTTTCTGTTATTTCCTGAGATAAAGATATTAAGTTGATCATTATAATCTACCTTACATTAGATTGAGGTAACTTTTATTTTAAATGCCTAACTTTTGAGATGTTTTAAGTGCAAATGTGTGAAATTAATTTTGGCAAGCTGCCAAAACTCTATCACCATAGGCTTATGCAGTAACATGTTCTATTAAATTGACTCAGTATTCCCATATATGTGATGACAAATGTTTAATAAGTACAGCAGTATCTAAGTTAGATATGCAGAATCAAATCTACATAATTGTTTTCGTTTTGAAAATTTGATGTTTTGATCGGACCATGCAGCTTTAAATACAATTTGAAACCTGTCAAATTATGCAACTTTAACAGTACTAAACCTGGTCTAGGATAGGATGGTTAGTTCTGTTGTCCAACAAATCCTCTCAAGCATTGTATGTATCGCTGGTGGGACCAGTGTGCTTCTTTGTGTTAAAGCATTGAGAGCTGACAGCAGAGTATGCATGGTGGGACCAGTGTGCTTCTTCGTGTTTAACCATTGAGAGCTGACAGCAGAGTGTGCAGGGTGGGACCAGTGTGCTTCTTTGTATTTAACCATTGGGAGCTGACAGCAGAGTATGCATGGTGGGACCAGTGTGCTTCTTTGTATTTAACCATTGGGAGCTGACAGCAGAGTGTGCATGGTGGGACCAGTGTGCTTCTTTGTGTTTAACCATTGGGAGCTGACAGCAGAGTATGTATGGTGGGACCAGTGTGCTTCTTTGTGTTTAACCATTGGGAGCTGACAGCAGAGTGCACGGTGGGACAAGTGTGCTTCTTTGTGTTTAACCATTGGGAGCTGACAGCAGAGTATGCACGGTGGCACCAGTGTGCTTCTTTGTGTTGGACCATTGGGAGCTGACAGCAGAGTATGCACCGTGGTACCAGTGTGCTTCTTTGTGTTGGACCATTGGGAGCTGACAGCAGAGTATGCACCGTGGGACCAGTGTGCTTCTTTGTGTTGGACCATTGGGAGCTGACACTACAGCAGAGTGTGCACGGTGGGACCAGTGTATCTTATCCGCAATTATTCTGACCTCTTCTGACCACCCACATGTTCACCTATCTACATTAGTGCGGTTTTCATTTCCTAAAACAATCCCCCCACACACACATCCACACGCGCGCACACACCTCCACCCGCATACTAGGCATGGTGCCTGGGTTTTCTAATCCTCCAAATGTGAATAATTACTAGGTAATTAATTCCTGAATCTGCACCATTGCAGTATTTTAACAAAACAAAACACATAAATCAAATTTGTTAGCAGGAGGGCCGGCTCTGCGTGCGCGGACTGTGGTGCCCCTATGTGTGTGTGACTTGCGACCAATCAATGCCATCCACTTAGAGATGTCGCGCCTGTGCACCAGGCACGTCGTTTGACCCCAGACAGGTGTCTCCACTTCGATTTTCACCAACACCGCGCGCGTTTTATTTGTAAATTGAGTGTAAACTAGTAGGCAATTTCCGGTGTGTACAAACGTTTCATTTCGTTGTGTGACTTCACACGCCCTGTATCTATATGTACATTGACGTGTAGTGATTGTAATATTACCTGTACATGAATTGTATGTAAATTTGGGAACCTCATCTCTCCGCTCCTTCATAAAGACAGGAGCGGTGCATTGTGGGGGGGGGGGGGGGGTGGAGGTTAGTGGGGGGTAATAATAGAGGTTCTGTTTATGCAACCCTGTGTGAACAAATCTGACGCAGTTCTAATGGAATTGATTAAGCGCGCCTCTCTTATATACACGCGCACTTTATCGCTGGGTGTGACTTTCTGATGTTGTGTAATGTTGTTACACCCAATTGAAGTATTGCAGATGTCAATATTGGTTTCATGGACGTGCGGTGTGGTGTGGTAAGCTGGGAGTGACACGTGTAAAGCAGTACCTAGAGGGGATGGACACCTCTTCATTAAATGGAGCAACATTTGGATTAGGATGACCAGTGCTGTACTCCGACAAACACGCCCCGGCATTCTGCGTATATCCAGGGTCATTTAGGTAACACAAAGCAAATGCTAAATATGTACTGTGTTGAGTTCGGTACTGAATTCTTTTTGCGAATCCATACTTCTGAGAGGAATTATTATAGTTGATTTGTATTTGAACGCCACGGCCATTCACATAAAATACAATTAATTAGTCAACCATCTAAAATGGAGTTAAAACAAGACAAGGGACTAGACACCCAACAAGAAACAGCAGAAACTGCATGATTATGCTTCTTATTTCTCTCCCAATACATGTTTAGTTATATAAACATGGAAGTTATGTGAAGAGATGCAGAAGAGAATTGGTCGGAGAACAAAACTGGTCACCCGAGTATGTCAAAACTGGCCACCCGTTCTTTTAACTTATGGGCCAACCTACACGCCATAACCTTCCCCTACAGTTGTTTCCCTCCCTCCTCCCTCCCTCCCTCCCTCCCTCCCTCCCTCCCTCCCTCCCTCCCCCCTCCCCTCCTCCCCCCTCGCCCCCTCCCTCCCTCCCATACCCCTCCCACTTTGCTCCCCTCTTCCCTCTCCCTTCATTGTCACCTTCAAATAGACGGTATAATCAGGAACCACTCTTAGTTGCATCGCATGTTGTGAGGGACTTGTCATTTAGACCTTATATTTGGAAGGTGCAAACCCTTCTTGCATTGTGTTCTATAACTTCTCACCCCCTTCCCCACACATCATAAAGACCAATGCACAATAACATTAAATTAATTATAATCGGTTCCGGAAGGTAACATTAAACCACTGTAGCGTACTCTATATCGACTACAAAACTCCTGACATAACACTTTTTAATCGTGGATCGCTGGGAATTAAATGCGGAGTTCATACGTGTATTTTATACTATAAGCAATACCAGTTTTTAATGGGGACTCAATTCATATTGACCAAATTGTGTTGCCGCACGCTAATCTATACAACTTGTGTACTTATTAGATCAGTTCAAGACAGCTTTCACTTTAAATGGATTCTCGTTTTAATTTGTAAAACTGTTGCCATAAAAAAATGTAACTGAATGAGGCGTTCAGTTATGATGTAGAATAGATTTCTGCCATTGCTTGTCCGTTAAAGGAATCAGTTGAGTACAGTGTACCCTCTACACAGACCGCCGTCATTTTTTGTCTTCTATTGTTTTTCTTTTGACTACCAAACAGTACCACACAAAGTTAAACAGGCAGTGGCAGTGTCAGCGTCAGCTATGGCCTTATATGGCACGTGTACCATACAGTCCTTTGGTTCTAATTGCAATATGTTGTTAGGGCGTAAAGCCCCAACAAACTTGTGCAACAGGCTAAACGTAGTTCTCATGAAACTCAACGACCAGTAATATATCCAACAGTACCTGTCTTCAACGGCCCCTGTGATCGGCAAACATTTGCATGGGTGGACACTTCTTTTTCAATGTACAAACTCTCTGATTCATTTAAATTGTCCTTCCGATTCCGATAGGACCTGCTGTCAGAACATTTGTCTTGATGCACAGTTGTCTGTTGAAGACAGTGTATAGTTTGTAATAATACAAACTAACTAGACAGTACTGTTCTTTGGTGTTCATGTCATGACACACTTGACCCGATATCTGGTTAATATCCCAAAAATAATATATACAATTTGTTAAACCCTACAAAAAACAAACATGTCAAATGAGCTAATGCGCCTTTTGCGACGCTTACGCCATTGAATGACCAGACAGTCTTTATGCAAGCGAATGGTTTATCACCGACGGGAACCAGTCTGGAAAACTCGACTTCTTCCAACTACGTAGCTGGTGATGACAACCGCGCGATGCGGTATTGGCACGTTGGCGGTGTGTTGACATTGGCAGATTACCCACCCCAATCACGCTCCACTACCACCACCACCACTATTGACAGAGCGCCGACCCCCAAGCCTTATGTATTCATCTCAAGAAATATCACAGCTATACGCATCTTACCGGAGAACTAAGGGACAACATTTGTCTTGAAAGGTAAAATGACTACACGAGTGATATATATATAAAGTTATATATATATATGCTCCTTCACTTGGCCGAATATATTTGCTCTCTATGTGTGATACTCAAGGACTTTGATCTATGTTGTCTAACAGTAGTAACACCCTTCCCCTGATGTTGCGACGGGTGGCTGCTGCTGTCTTGGCGTACTGCTTTGAAATCAGTATGCTTTACGTCTATACATGACTAGGAAGGATATTCCGACTAGAATGGAAGTGATTTCATGTTTTTGTTAAATTTGTACAGAATGAATCTATTCAAAAATAAAAAAATAATTCTAAACCGTAACTATGTTAAAGTTTTGTATATATGCGCTGTTGTCTGTGTGGTGTTATTTTTGGGTAGTTTTCAGTCGCGTGGGCGTGCTGAAGGCTGCAAATCTGCAGCACTCTATGGGCACCACTGAAAGCGGTCCCATGTGGTCGGGAGTTGGCTTCAGATGGGTATTGGTCAGAGAAATTGGGGGGCGGATGTTTATGTTAGGATGTATACATGACTTTACAGAAAGAAACCATACAAAGTCCGTTGATGTCCGGTTTGTGTCCGTTGCATATCTGGCCTGATCCGTTACAAGTTTTGAGCATGCACAAAAGTTGTAATGGATTGCGCCGGAATGACCTATGCAGTTATTATCCGTTACCGTCCGTTACATATCCATTACACGTCCATTACCCATCTGTTACATAATCGATACATTTCAAGTCCGGTGTCGTATTTTCAGCGGCCCGTCATTCTCAGCGGCCCGTCGTGGTCAAAAGACCCGTGGCATCGCCGGCTACAAGCTCAGCTGGTGCCCGGCAGTGTTAGGGACCGATTACGCCGAAATCTATTGAATGCGATCATATTTAACAGAATTACATACTCAAATAATGAAATTTAATTAAATTAACCTTAAATTCCAAGCGATATTAACGTAGCAGCTCGATCAGCGTCGAATGGCCGAGTGTAAACAAAACAAATAGCAGTGCTCGCGGCAACGATCGAAAATCCGCGCATGCGCAGAAGCCATGACAGGCCGCTGAGAATGACCGGCCGCTGAGAATACGACACCGGATAACACTGTATAGTATTTCTGGGTTACTCAGCCGCTTATCGCCCCAGATAACCCCATAAACTCTTTCCCCCTTCATTTCACCCTTGATGCCATCTTTAAACAAACTCATCAACAAACTGATGGAAGAATGACAGTGGAGAGGTGCTTTAATGGCATCAACTCCTGTTCACCAACTAGTGACCTATCCCCCTGGCCCCTTACCTGTTGCCCACGAGTCTCATCACCTCTCTTGTATCTAGGAGTCAGTGCCTACAGCTCATTGAACTGGAGTCCCCTGGTTGTTGCGCACAGCTCAATTTGGATAGATGAATTTTGGTAGCATCAGACAGAGTGTCTGGGGTCCTGCTCTAGAGTAGGTGTGTCTCACTCCAGAGCCAGGAGTAGAGTGATCTCTCCAGTTGGTCTGGAGCAGTTTCTTGAATAATTAATTAAAATGAGACTAGTGTGGTCAGGTGGTCAAGGGAGTCAGGTGACTGGACCTCCCACAGCCAGCCAATCAGACACCGCCCCCCCCCCCTACATACTGGTCAGTGCAATGCCCTAATGTGGGGAGTTGCCACCCAACCCAGCCTGCAGGGTGTGGCCATAAGGAATGTGGAATGGCTGATGTGCTTGGCCATAGGCCCGGTAGTGACAGGTAGTCTAGCGCCGTGGTTATATAGCTGCTGGTGGCGCCGAGTAGCGGGTGCATAATGCTTTAGTCGAACCCGCCCGGCACTAGTGGCGCCGACTAGCGTAAATGCCAGAACCACCGCGCAGCCGGCGTGTTCGAAACGCTGATCATAAAAACCTGTTAGCAGGGGAGGAACAACGCCCCGCGGGTGCCTACACCGGTATATACGCGTATGTACTATCTATATATATATATTAAAAATGTCCTTTATCTCCAATTGTGTTCTTTATGGATGCATAGAGGAACATTTCACCAAACATGAACTGTCTCTTATATAGGAACATATATTCATACATAATCTTAGGCATCATGTATGAACATATATTTCACATAGCTTATATCATGTCATAATGTGAGTGGGGCACCATTGCTTTTAGATTACATAACCTTGTCCCCACTCTGTTGCCCAAGAATAATAATGCTCTCCGCCAATATATAATTCCGAACCGAAAATCCGTATATTTGTACAACCGGACTAGAATATTCTTTGCCTGGTTCTGTCCGTTGCTCAATCCGCCATAGTGTGACAGGCACTTAACTGGTATGGTCGAGTCAAACCAATGACCTAAAAATTGAGACTTGTCGCTTCCTCGCCAATCGCTCGGCATTAATAGGGTAGGGCAAGGACTGTTGGCTCAGTGCTAGTATAATGTGGCTGAGTTGGATATCAGGTCATGATGCTGGTGGCCTATAAAGTCACCATGAGTGCGCATTGTCCCAAGTCGGTACCTGTTGGATATGACCTTAGATGTTGCCAGGATGTAAAACCAACCTATAACTGGCTGGTATCTCTAAAGGTCCCTCCATTAATTATAGATCAAATTTTCCTTCCGATGTGTTAACACCCAAAGTCTCCTAAATGTTTTAAATTGATTAAATTTTAGTAATTCATTTACATGCCCAAGTCCATTAATAATATATCAGTGTGCATGCCCATCATTTGTAATTTGGTCTTAAACCGTGTAAATAATTTCAGATATCAGACATTATATAAACATCACATCTATATCAGTATCTGACACCCTCCTGATTTTAAGCCATCCATTTTGACGGTCAAAATCGTGTCGGACTGACATCACACTGCGGGCTGGGTACGCTTTCATCTTTAAATTAAAGTCTATTTTCAATTGCTAGTTCATACTCAGACCCTAGATATAGTTTACTGATTACCATTACTGTTATGCATTTAGAGAATGGGGTGAGGAGGTGAATGTCTGTAGCAACATATCTGCCGGCCACCTCATTTCCTTTATTCTAGTACAATGGAAGGTTGGATAGTAATACAGGTTGGATAATAATACCTCTTCAATCCAGCAGTCGATACTTGGGGAACTCCCATGGCCCAGCATGTTTTGAATCTGAGTTCTGATGTAATCTGTCCTACATGTGTACAGGTTTTACTTTTGGTTTTAGGCTTTATAGGGGTAGAGTGGGGTAAGATGCCTCCCTTAAGCAGCATTGGTCATAACTTGAGGAAATTAATTTGTAATAATTAAATTTCAGCATAAATGGATGCTGTCTAATACCTGCTATTATACCTAGAAAGATTTATGGGTTATAAGGTAAAATAAGTTACAAATATATAAAATTAAGATTTTTCAGGAAAGGGACATCTTAGCCCACCCATGGGGTAAGATGCCCACTGGGGGCATTTTACCCCACCTATTTTCTTTGCATACTTTGTTTTGAAACACAACCAATTGTGCTTTAACTAAAAATTAAAAAGCTAATGGTTATATGTCCATGTGATTCAGGTAAATTACATATTATAATGTATATCTATCATGTACCTGCTAGGACAATAATGCAAAACAATTGTATTCTAAAATTCTAACTTCTCAATTAATTTAAAGCTTAAGAAGTAAGGCACGTGTAATGGCAAGGTAGCCTCCTATTGGCATCAGATGCATCAATGAATACAGATTTATAGTTTTAAAGACACATGAATTTCTATAAAAGAATATATATATGATACACCACTGTAAACTACAAATGCAGCAGTAGGCCCTACGGAACATACATATATGTAAGAAAAAAGATCATAGTCATTCTATGAAATGCTTGCAAAAGCTACTGTTTAATAACTAGTTGATTAAAAAATACTGTAAATCTTTAATATTATGCTATAAACTATTCAACTAAAGTTCAGTTGTATAATAGTACGTCATAAAATATGTACTCTAGGTCTGAACTATATGTCATCCTCTGATTCACAATTCTGACAAATCCATTGCAGATTTCCCGGTGTGCATGCTTCATGGACCCATAGCTTGCACACAATGCATGCTATCCATTTCTCTCCTGGTTGGCTGTGTGTCTCATCACAAACTAAACATGGCCAACTTTCATCATCCGACAAATCAGTATCAGTCATATTTTGTTTCTTCTTTGATACAGTTTGTTTCTTCTTTTTTTGGTGCTGTCTTTGCCTTGGTCTTCCCATTATGTTCTATCTTCGTTATACTTTTCCCCTTCCCTTTGTTTTCCTTTTCCTGCAAGGGTTTCTTGAAGGGCGAAGCAGTGATATGTGTTGCCCTCTCATCTTCCGTTTTCGCTGGCATTTCCTAGTGACGTTCATGGATGTAGTAAGTTCTGCAAGAACCTGCTATACTTGTTCTAAACTGCATCCTGGTTGAACTAGGGTGGAGGATGCAATGGTGGCTGGGACTGTCATCTGGGTAACTGTGGGCTCCGTTGGTATAGTTGGGGTGGCTGTAATATTGAGAATTGTTGACCTGTTTGGTGTTATGTGGGGATCAGATGTAGAAGCAGCTGCCACAGGGATTCCAGCAGAGGTATCAGTGGATATGGTGTCCTTGAGATTGATTATCATAGCTACTGCTGCAGAGACTTTCTCAATTGAAGTGTCTCTTGGCATGCTGGCTACAGAGTTGAGTGGAACTGGCACTGTGACTGTAGGATTGGTTGAAATACTTGATGGAGTGGAAACTTTTGAGGAGATTTCTTCAAGGACCTCAGTTGCTTGAGTTGTAGCCGAGGTGTTGAAAGTTGGTGCCTCCTCATTGGTCAGCTCAACTGCTACAAAGTCCTCTACACTGAAAATCCGGTTGTTATACGGCCAGAGACCACAATCTCTGAAGCCATTCACTGCCTTCTCCACTGTCACTGTTTTATTGTATGCAGTTGCAAAGATGGAAGCCATGTCAAAAAAGCTGGTTCTCTGACCTTTATTGGCTACCATCCATGTATCAGAAGCAGTATTGTAGGCACATTTCAAGGCTTTGAAGTAAGTACAGTCCAAAGGCTGCATTTTATGGGTGCAATGTGGGGGCAGTGGCACCATTTCTATGCCGTTATCTCTGGCATATTCAACAACTGCAAGGCTTTTGTGCCTGTGATGGCCATCTAAGATGAGGATATTTTTCTCTTGTGGAGAACGCTTAGCAACAGCTGTTAAATGTTCAAGCCATTTCATGAAGATTGCACCATCTGTCCAGCCATTATCAGTGCATGTACCAATGGCACCAGCAGGAGCACTGGCCATTAGCCCATCAGCCATCCTCTTTCTTTGGAAGATAAATAGTGGTGAAATGTATGAACCAGCAGCATTCATGGCACAAAGCACTGTCACTATTTTACCTCTCTCACCACTTGTCATCCTTCCAACTTCCTTTGCCCCTTTTCTTACCATGATCTTGGTTGGTGTTTGGATATTGGTGATCCCAGTTTCATCCATATTCCAAACCCGAATTGGGCTATAGTCCTGAGCTGTGAGAATTTCTTTTTAGATGTCAAAGAAGATGTTTACCTGGCCTTGATTAAATCCGACAGCCCGAGCCAAGGTTGTCGCCTCTGGTTTCCTAATTGACAGTTGAGGGTGTCGCTGCAGGAACTCTTGAAACCAGTCTTTGCCAGCTATCTTCATAGTTTTATTGAACCTGTGTTGTAGCCCCAACTTTTCTGCAAAATCATATATGAGACTACGTACATCAGTTGGTGTTAGGCCAAAGAGGGCCCTTTCCATCTTCTTGATATGGGCCACCAAAGCCTCATATTCTCCTTCTATATCTGGCTTGAATCAACCTAGGCAGGCACTCTTCACTTTCCCATCAGGATGGCGAAGTAGAGTCTTCGGAGGGATGCCATATTCCTTGCAGGCCGTTTTCAACTGCGTACCAGATCGGACTGCAGCCAGAGCTTCCATTATGGCCTCTCGGCCATAGGCACGCACCCCTTTGTGTTTTTCTTTTGTAGACTGTTGGCATGTTGCTAAAATTGTGAGATAAAAAATATTAGGTATAGCCTGGTGATCACAGTACGATTCATAGTTTTATTTACAGTTTTACCATAACCTGTAATGCTCCCACACTAGGAAACTTTTCAATCCGAAAATTATTTCACAAACCTTTCTACAAAATCCCTAGACTTCTTTCATAAACCTCTGCAATTATCCCTAATGGATCTAGGGGGCATGCATGTACCTGCTATTTTACTTAATTATGTGGCAAAAAGATCTAAAACTTAAAAAAAACACAGATATATATTATATCTGGGGTAAGATGCCCCTCCTGTGGGGTAAGATGCCCCCTCCCATCCTGTCCCCTCACGAGATTGACCCAGGGGCATCTTACCCCAACCAAAGAGGGGTGTCTTACCCCCAGCACCACCATATTTGTTTTGGCTGTCTCCTATTATTTCATCTATTATCACCAACATGAGACCCCTTTTAAGCAAAGAAAAGACATTAGAAAGTTACTGTGTCAAGTCTATCAATTATCGGTACATTCATTTACTCATATATGAATGATACATTTCTTCATTTCTTATAAGGAATGTTCTAAAAGACAAACACTTTGAATACTCACATGTGAGATGTTTGATTTACTTCTCAGCTGCTCAAGACTGTCCTCCAGGTGGCAGCACATGATTTAGACATAAAAGTCATCTTGTGGAAAGAGCACAAACTAAAATATGAGGAAAGGGTGTCTTACCCCAAGGGTCATCTTACCCCACTCTACCCTATTACATAAAATAAAAACCTTTTTTGGAAGCATTAATGGTGTCATTATTTCCCATTTTAAAGCTTGGTTCTACCTTTGAGAATACAGCGATATGCCTATGTATATAATCTGACAATTTCTGTAGTCCGATATTTTCTGTAAGTCAGCAATAGCCAGGTCTCAAGGTTGTTTGGTTGGTTGTTGGAATTTTATGTTCTGACAACATATAAGGTCATATCAGGATGGTTACCGACTTGTGACAGTGGACACTCATGGTGACTTTATAGTGCTGGGAGACCAGGTCATCAGCACCATGACCTGATAGGCCCTATCCCACTCAGTCACATTATCCTGACACTGAGCAAACCAGACCTTGCCCTATCCTAATTATGCCGAGCGCCTGGCTAGGAAGCGATAAGTACCCATTTTTAAGTAATTGGGTTGACTCGACCAGGGTTCGAACTTGTGTGATGCTTTGTCTGTGTATGCCTATAAATGGTGGGTGTCGTTTTGCTTTTGTCACTTGCATCTTATCGTCCGGAGGGTACAGCTGAGATCCACGCTGAAGACACCCAGCTACTTGTAAGAGTACAAGGAACCAGTGGGTTCGAATCCCGCGATCTACCAAAACGGGAGACGGACGCTCATTCGGCCATTCCGTCTCAAGGTTGTCAGGTTAAAGTTGCATAGTCCGATGATGTTCAAATTTTTGGACAATTTCTTAGATAAATATATCAGGTTGACTATTACACCTTACTATTCATTATTGCAGAGTCATTTGCATGAAAAACGGCTAACTTTGGAGCAATTTAAGCTGAAAGAATAAAAAATCACTTCAGCAAGCTTGTCAAAAGTCTTATTGTAGACCTTGCGTATTTACTTGCACTCAAGCAAAAATGAGAGACAAATAAGTGTTCACACTTCCTGTCTACCATTCGCTATTTCGCTATTTTATTTTTGTGTGGCACAGATTCACTTCTTGCGATGGTCATGTGATGAGGAATGACCTATTAATGCGTAGGTTGTCTGGAACCTGACTGATGCCATATATGGTACTGGGAATGAGGGCAACATTAATAAGGTCACGAGATTGACCTAATTGGTGTGTGCCCTCCCTGCCTAATGGCTGCTTCAAAGTAGGTTTCCAAAGGGATAGGGTAATAAATACATTTACTGATTGTTCTGTATATGTTGCCCCAAATCCTTAGTTAATGAACCAATACTTAAGTTGGATATATAGTCAAATGTAGGTAAGTGTTTTGGTTTTGAAAAAAAAGAAGTTAAATCGGACCATGTAACTTTAAAGACGTAGTCTACAACCTATATAAAAGAAAGTATTTCTTTACTAAGTGCTTTACCTTAAATTCTAATCGTAGACCTTGTATCTAATTTAAGGGTCTAGAACGTTCGCGTGCAGTATGCCACAGTAGATCAACCAGTTCTTGTCGTTGTCATCAGAGGGCGGGCTGGTGGTGGAAATCCTCTATACTGCGCATTGATTAAGCTGACACTCACAAGTCACAACGTTAGTTCTACCACTGCCGTCAGAGATGGTGGGTTGGTTTACGTCCTGGCAACATCTAAGGTCATATCAGGACAGATACTGACTTGTCACAGTGCACACTCATGGTGACTTTATAGTGTTTCCCCATTGGGAGACCAGGCCACCAGCACCTTGACCTGATATTCCACTCAGTCACATCCCAACACTGAACCAACCATTCCTTGCCCTATCCTAATAATGCAGAACACCTTGCTAGGAAGCGACAATTATCAATTGTTAAGTCATTGGATTGACTCGACCAGGGTTCGAATCCCACGATCTACCAAAACGGGAGACGGAAATTGTATGCCACAATGCTCATGGTGCTGCCACCTTGTGGTTAAAGAGTACAATGTTCTGGTTGCCAGGTGTTGCAGTTTCCGTGGCACACCATTTTGCGAGGGACACATACATTCAAATGCATTGTCAATGGCCGTGAGCAAATCTTCATACAGAAAAAGTCAAATATCTCTCAAATTACACCACCTAGAAGCAACCCACTTGGAACACATATAGAAAACATATTCAATGAATAGATTATATTAAATTTATAAGGTTAGGCTTCTGCACTTCTATTAATTTTGAATAAAACTAATGTTTTGCACTGCACGTACCGTCAAACTCAAGGCATTGTCAATGGTCGTGAGCAATCTTCATAAACAAATACAGAAAAAGTGAAATATCTCTAAAACCACACCACCTAGAAATAAATCGCTTGGCACAGATATAGAAAACATCTTTACCAAAAACATTATATTAAATTTATAAGGTTAGTGACGATGCTGTTCGATTTTGACGCATGTGTAGAAGCAATCTGTCCCTCGCAAACTGGGGTGATGCAGAAACTGCAACACCGCCTCTAAAATAATAACATAATGGGGTACCACAAATCCACGTTAATCGATAGGTGGCGGTGCGAGTGCGACGCAACTCGGGCCAAGGAAGTGAAGTACGACGTCTGTTTATATGGTCACGCACTGGATGGAGATAATGTGTGTTGAGGGTTTAGGGGTGTGGTGAGGGTGTAGGTGTGTGTGTGTCTGGTGGTGCTGTAGGTGTGGTGTGTGTGATGGGGGTGTAGGTGTGGGGTGTGGGGTGTGGGGGGAGAGACTACATCACGGTTCCGACTGCGTATGCGTTGAAAACGGCGCCGGGAGCAAAGGGCAGTCAACACCCGCCCACTTTCGAGGGTAAGGCAGGGCTTAGCATGGGACTTTGGTGAAGGGCTAGTGCATTTGAGAGACAACAGGCTCTGTATGGGGCTGAGCAGCAGCCCATACTTTTTTTAAAAGATTAGCGACTTCGTAGTGAGATGTTTGGTGAGGGAAGGTTTTAGTGAGTGTGAATTATTTAGATGACTTCTGTTTAATAGGTCGTGATGCAGCCTCATGTGCAGCCGCCCAGAGGACCCTAGTGGCAATCCTTAGATGGATGGGGTTCTTTATCAGCTTTAAGAAGCTCACCCCTTCCGCGATACTTACTAGGTTTTTGGGAATAGAAATAGACTCTGGGGAAATGGAGCTAAGACTCCCAGTAGATAAATTAGAGAAGCTAAGGCTGCTACGGAAGTCCTTTTTGGAGAGGAACAGGGCGACCCATAGGGAGCTGGAGGGCTTGGGGGGGGGGGGGCGTTCTTGCACAGTGTTGCAAGGTCATCCAGACATACTCCAGAAGGATTTATGATTCAATTGCATCTGTCAAACATTCAAATTTTAAAGTGAGGCTGAATGCAGATTTTAAATCTGATTTAAACTGGTGGCTGGAATTTGCGGCCAAGTTCAATGGTAGGGCAGGTATCATTTCCTCGCCCTCGCCCGTGGTCTCGGTGTATAGTGATTCATCACTTTATGGTTTCGGTGCTACACATGGGGGGGACTAGATTGTGGGCTGCTTTGACTTTGCGGAGGCGAAGGCCGCCCAGCACTGGTTGGGCCACCATCTCGTTTATGCAGACGATATCGGTTGCAGGACAGATAATATAAATATATTAGAGTTGTGGCCAGTTTTGGTTGCTGTCAGGAGGTGAGGCCTCGAGTGGAGGGACAGAACGGTGGTATTTGTAACTGACAACACTCAGCTGAGGGCTGCCCTGAATTCTGGGAGAAGCAGGAATAGGACCTCCATGAGGTGGTTGAGGTTAATATTTTGGGCGTTTGTCCAGTTCAATTTTGATGTGCAGTCTGTTTATATAAGGTCCAAACACAACGTGGTCTGTGATAGTCTGAGTAGGTTAGGCAAGTTCAAAACTATTGCTAGGATCAGGGATGTTGATCAGACAGAAGCTATGTGTTGTCACCATATATTCAATTGTTGATTCTTATTCAGACTGGGAACTATTGGCGGCTGAGCGCCGCAGATTCGGGAGGAGCCAGTATGCGCTATCTACAGAGTTGACTAGGTCGGTTCAGGTGAATGCATATCTGGACATTTGTGACGTTTTTGGGGACAGGTTGGACCCTTATCCATGAGACTCAAACCAGGTCTGTTTATATATTACTTACCTCGCCAGGCGGTTGTGTTATTCGTCGATAAGAAGTTACATGAGTGTCCTAAACAACCACCTTAAGGATCTGGCAATGACTCCGATTGACTATGATAGCCATGAAATCAAAAAATGTGTGGCAGGTATAAAGTATATAAAGGGGGTTGGGGTTAGCCAGGCTGCCCCCCTCCTATCTGCAAATCTGTTACAATTGTTCCTCCAAATGGGCCCACCAGGGGACACACGGTGGTTAGAGCGGCGATGCTCTTGTCATTCCGGGCCTTGCTGAGGAAGGCTCACACGACGGAGTTGGACACTGCCTCGAAGAGGGGCGACATGATCTTCCATCCATGGGGGCTAATGCTGCACATCAGTAAGTCAAAAACAATTCAATTTAAGCAGAGGGTTCACCTCATTCCACTGACCAAGATGAGGAATGTGCGGTTGTGTGCAGTGTATTCGATCGAGAGGCACTTTATGGAGTGCCCAGCCCCCGCGGGTGCTCAAGCATTCAGGTTACCCAGAGAAGGTAATAGTGTGCCGCTCCCGTACGCATACTATGCAAATGTACTAAAGGTATTATGTGATAGGGCAGGCCTGGTGAGGGAGAAATATTCCTCTCACAGCCTGCGGAGAGGAGGGGCTATCTTCCTCAGGTTATGTGGCGCTACGATCGCAGAGATCAAAGAAAGAGGTGACTGGCAGTCGGATGTTGTTTATCTCTACCTCAAAGCCTCGATCCCCGAAAGGCTCACAAGGGATTTGCGGGTAGCAATGTTGTTGGACACCATTGTCACCTGAGTCAGGCCTCAGTTTCTAGCTGGTTTGGGTGTTATTGGGTCTTTTGTGTACCAATATTGTCTTGTCTCTTCCCTGTAATGATCAATAATGTGGTGCATAAAGGTTATGCAAATATTATTGCGAATGGAATATATAAACTCCCCGTACGACACTGCATTAGGGAGGGGGCGGGAGCAGGCTGGTTGAGCGACCTGGATGGGGGGGACCTGCTCCAAACCACTGTAACCTCCCCCGCCATCAGCGTTGGTCTGGTCGGTATGCCTATCGGCCTACCCTCATCCGGAAATTTGCTGTAGATCGAAATAAACGGCGGTCTTTTGTGTACCAGCCAGAGCTTATGCCAAGAGCTCTCTCCAAACTAATTACTATTGTCTTGTCTCTTCCTTGTAATGATCAATAATATAACTGCATTATAGCAATGAAAGGCATGTCAATCAATCAATCAATAGTTCCATCCTCTAGTCGAGGGTTGGATGCAATGGTTCTCCACTTGTCCCGATGTTGTGCTGTTCTGATAGACTGTGAATAATTCAAGCCTGTCCACTGTGAAATATTTGTAAACCATGATGTTCTTGGTCTCCCTCTCCCTCTGCTGCCATTCACCTTCCCTTCCAACAATGTACGGTATATTGAACTCTGACGAATGATGGCATGTCATCTCTGACAAAACACATCAATGCTGTCTGGTATATGCATAGGCCTACATCTTATTCTCTCCACATGATTTGTCCAGTAAAACTACTTGTTTGCACATATATCACCCAACATATATTTTATTTCGAGATCGATAGCAGCCATCCTGTTCCGGCGTTCACCCAGAGACATAGATCTATATTTGTGAAAATCTAATTAGCGCTGATTCCCAGAACTTCGCCATGACTTTGTTATGTAAGAACTCTACACACATGTCGGGGACCAGCAGGTGAGAAACTTCGCTGCCTGCTCAGGGAACATCTTTTATCAAGCGTTAACTGGGATCCAGAAACCAATTAGAAGCATATACACGCGGTATTCTAATTGTACACAAAACAAATAATTGCGGAGATGACGTTACGGACTGCTCGGGAGACCTTCATGGATGCCTCATTATCGCGTCTTGGTTTATGGCGAAAATTAATTCCACGGGAATGTTCCCTGTTCCGAGCTGTATCTGATCAGGTGAGTTATTAAGAAGCCATATTGATATTCCTTTTTCTTCGGCAAACCCAATTTATTCTGCTCCTGGAAAACCACACCCACCCACCCCCAACCCAACTCAACCCTTCGTAAAAAAAACTATATTTTAAATACACGTGTAGACCTACATGTTTGAGAAAGTGGCGCTTGACTTCGGCCGACTCTGCCTCAGAGAGTTGACAGCAAGTTTGTGCAGCTCTAGTTCAGGTCAGTGCTACCAACACGTGCGTGTCAAAATTTAGACAACTGCCATTTGTCTTTCTCCTTGTGCAAATCAGACAATATTTGCGCTATTTGAATCACCTTTTGTCGTTAATAAAGGATAGCTCTACCATGGCCAAAATGAGACACTTCCCATCATGTGTCTACATTGTTTTTTCTTGTTGGTGTTTTCTTGTTATTGTGTACTATATCGCAATGTATGAGATGAAGAACTTGTACAGATTATGCGGTAGGCCAGGTTCTACTGTATATCACTACATTTGTGTTTAACAAATTAAATAAGTCATTCTTTTCATTTCTCTTATCAGTAGCAACTGATAGCTCTGATTTGCATCTTGACGATGGTCTTGCATATTATTGCATAATAAACCTTCAATTTCAGGGCCTTCATTTTGCTATCTGTAGCCATTAAAGACTGGTTACCTGATTGTATCATGTTTATTTACATTATATCAAAGACCCTATACTACTAAGACGGCTCACTCAGCCTGTCCTGTGTAATCAAAATGATCAAATCCACCACTTGGTGCGCTGGCTGTTCTCTTGGTTAAACAGGTGCTATATTATATGTATAAATGTATATATGAATGTGAAAGATGTGTGATGATGGCGATGCTGATGATGATGCTGATGATGATGTGTATTTGTTCATAGCAATTTCATATTGATGTGTATTCATACTTACCTATCTCATGTATAATATAATTGTATGTGTTTACATGTGAAACACCAACCAGCAGCTGGGCTGATCAAACCCACCACAAGGTGGCACTGTGAAATTTACATTACCATGGGAGAGATAGGGAGTGAGCCGTCTTAGTTTTATAGGGTCTTTGATTATATTAACTATAGCCTAATAAAAGACTCAGATTATGACAAGATTAACTGCTTGGCAGTTTAGAACTACTAAGAATAGTATTGTACTCAATGTGTAAGATCCTCAGCAGATCAATTCCTACCTAGCTCAATAAGCCATTCTGTGACACAGGGAAGGGCTAGGTGGAATTACATAGGTTATAAGGCCGAGAAAAGGGGCTTCAAATTCAGTATTAATCAAAGTAGGCTTTGGGATACTTTCTTTGGGTCTCTATTTCAGTAAACTACTTCTTTATTACTTTTCTTTTTTTTAAAGAATTAGTGATCTATGAGTGTAAGCATGTTTCAGTTCTATTCTATGGATGAACTCTATTTAACTGTGTAAGTATTCCCTGGCCTACAGCTGAGCAAACCCAACACTGAGCAACCTAACAGCTGGATAACAGCCTAACAGCCCGCAGCCTACAGCCTAACACTGGGTAATGAATGCTTTCACAGCGGATATGTTTTCTCTATTGAGTTTGATTTTTTTATTTAAACCACAAACATGTAGTAAGGTCACTGTATGGCTTCTCCAAAGACTGATGTTCCAGCCAAGAACCAATGTTACATTAAATTAAAGTTCATACTTATGTAAAATATATTGTTAGAACAAATCTTCAATTGAAATCTTTACCTAGAATCAGATATATGTCCCTGATGAAATATAATTGACTCATGGGTCAGTAATTATGAATAAAGGCTAAACAGAAGCAGCTTCCTGCAGCAGGCCTAAAAGTCCCTCCCAAAGAAGTACCACAAAGCCTACTTTAACAGTGCATTTGAACCTCTTTGACTTTGCCTTCTATCCTATGCAGGGATGAAAGATCTCCGCGATTCCGCGGATTTCCGGGATGTGTCAATCCTGCAGCACCATCAGCGTATACTAATATGTGGTGCAGACGCCGCAGCACTATCAACGTATACTACTAATAAATGCTCCAAGGGTCGCAGCACTATCACCGTACACTAGTAATACATGCTTCAAATGGTGCAGCACTATCAGCGTATACCAATATATATGAAACCCAACCTCCGGGAATTTTCCGCGATTCCCTGACAATGTTAAATCTATGGGAGAATATCAGCATTTCCGCTTTTTTTCCCGGAGACCACTTTCATCCCGGCCTATGTAATTCCACATATCCCTTCCTTGCCTGATATCACAGAATCGGCAATTTGAGCTCCAACGCAGTAGGTAAAGGCCCTGTCACATTACGGCGTATGGCGGGAGCGTATTGAAAACCTACGTATGCCGTGCTTGTGCCAGCCTATGATGACCTTAGGTGCACTTTCGGGTGGGTTTGAACGTATTGGGGACCTATGAGGAGCGTACGAGGAGCGTATGGGAGCGTGCTGTGACATTTTTTGACAGTATGGGCCATACGCCCTCATAGGTCGAGTTTTTTTTTAGCATGCACAAACAAATTTGGACGGATGGATTTATGAAAGCGTATGGCGGCGTATGCCTCATACGCTTCACATAAGCCGGCATCTGGCGGCGTATGAGTAGCGTATGAGTAGCGTATGAGTAGCGTATACGGCGTATGCCGACGTATATGACGTAAAGCGGCTACGCCGCCATACGCTCCCGCCATACGCCGTAATGTGACAGGGCCTTAAGGACTGATATGCCCAGGTCCATTAGACCCAGTATCCTATGGCCAGTTTTAGTAGTTTCTAAGTGCAATGCAGTTGATATTTCTAAAATATAAATATGTTGTTAACTTATAGCGAGTATTTATCTAAGAAATACACATTAAAATTAGATGACCAGGCGATTAAATGAGCATCTGTCTTATTGGCAGTTTAAACAAAATCTTTTTAGTTTAAAATAAATTATGATAGCGCTAATAAATATGGAAGTTAAAAGCATTTTTATACAGAAATATGCAGTCCATTATAGGCATTTGTTTTATGCCACCTAATTGTGGTTGATTCTAGAGAGTTGTGTGTGTATGTGTGTCTATGTAGCCTTCATTCCCACAACAGTTGGTGTTGTTAACTTTAATGCACTGTTAAAGTAGGCTTTGTGAGTACACAGCTGACCATTCTAGTCCATATCTAATGTAGGTTATGTTTATACTGTACAAAGAAATGGCTATTGACTAACCCTATATGGTTACACTAAAGCTAACTCATATATGCATGAGAAACCATAATGCTCACACTTTTTAATTTATTGTACTAGATCTTTTACAAAAATTCTTAGTGAATAACCGTGCCAACAATAGCTGGAAGACCTGTGCCTCGGTACTGAAAAGCGACTTTGTTCAGAGGAATAAATCTAAGTAATGTGAGAATATAAATAATGTGAGAATATAATAACACAAACTATTTTTCTTTTTTTTTTGGTGTTTTTGTTCAAGTGTTTTTATTCCTCTGAATAACATGTTGTCAGTGCTAATGCACTGGTCTTCCAGCCCTGATCACAATTGCCTTTACACAGTAAACAAATCTACATCAATATACAGATAGACAATTACAGGAAACTAAACAAAACATCGGTACATGAATGATAGGTAAAGAACAAGATAAGCGAAAAGACACATATGCGGGGCGGTAGCTATGTTAAACTAGTATGATAGGCGTTAGTAGGGGGTGGGGCATCACTGATTATCTTTCTATTAGTAACATACTCTTTGAAAGGGTGATCGGGGATGTAGGGTGGGGCCTGTTCATGGTAATCTCAGGTGGGGCCTATTGAGTTAGTAAGTAGGTTAATATTGATTAATCATGTACCTCAGTAGGATCCAACTAGAATCATTTCCAGGCTCCTTTCGTTGTAGGTGGGTTTTTTGGTCAAGTTGGCCGCTACTGGTGGAGTTAACAGTGTTTGTTTGTGGTGGGAAGCGGGGGGACAGGGAAAGGAATGGCAACACTGATCCAGTGTATCATTCATTGCCTAAACGAGTTCTGTTGCCCTGTTACTGCACATTTGTCTATATTATGAATGTAATCTTTATCAACATACATTTTTCAGCAAGAAAAAAGAGCGCATTGCAGCCTTTAATAGCAGAAATTAATATTTTCTCAGTGTGTCAGGAATGTGGATCCCATGTCACCATGCAATAAATCCTTCTGCTTATAAAAAAAAATGTAAACAGTAACCATTTTCCACGGAGCATGCAAAATGATCTACTGCTACCCACATTAGTTCTTGCCCCTTCCACCAGAGGGAAGGACAGTGATAGAAATCCTCTATCAATCATCCCCCCCCCCCCCCACCACAGGGCATACTGTGCAGTAAGCTGCTACCCACATTAGTGCTTGGCACTTCCATCAGAGGGCAGGTTGGTGGTGGGAATCTTCTAGAACCATGGATGAAAGATCTCCGCGATTCCGCGGATTTCCGGGATTTTAGAATCCCGCAGCACCATCAGCATATACTAATATGTGGTGCTGAGGCCGCAGCACTATCAGTGTACACTACTAATATTAATAAATCCTCCAAGCACCGCAGCACTATCAGCGTACACTACTAATACATGGTTCAAACGGCACAGCACTCAGCATATACCAATATATATCTGAAACCCGACTTCCGGGAATTTTCCGCGATTCCCTGACAATGCTAAACCTATGGGAGAATATCAGTATTTCCGCTTTTTTCCCCGGAGACCACTTTCATCCCTGTAGAACTTAGTAGAAGCCTCCCCCCCCCCCACACACACGCAAAGCATGCTGCACAGCGTGCTGCTTCCCACAACATTAGTCCTTCCATTTATACCTGAGGATAGGTTGGTGGTGGAAATAGTCTATTTCCTGTTGTTGTTTTTGTTGTTCAGAGTAAAAGGTCAGAAGTAGTCTTGAGCCGTGTTCACACAGGAAAAGTTTACGCCGCTTTATACAAGGCGGATAATATGAACCAAATTAGTGTCACGTTCACACGGGCAGTACTTGGGCCGGAAATCGATATGAGCGCATGAGCAAGTCCATACTAAACAGCGCCAGTTTCGGTTAGTCGACGTCGGCACGAGAGAGTGTGGGTTCGACCTAGATATGTATAGACTGAATCATATTGTTTTGGAATGGTCAAAACTTCTGCTGGGCAGTGAAAACCTTAAAATAAATCATGAAAAAAATATATGTGCACCTCTAGCAGGTTCATAGACCAAATTAAATTATATAGTGTGACGTGCTTAATCTGCCTCAAGTAAGTCGGTTGCGTTCACACGGGCGATATAAGTCGAATCATAAAATTTGGTTCATATAAACCACCTAGAGAGGTGGTTTATAAAATCCGAATTATATGATTCGAATCAGCCCTAAACCCCCTCAGCCGCGCGTTCACACGCCAAATGTAACCCGAACTATACAAGTCGATTTTTATGATTCGAATTAACTGCCCCGTGTGAACACGGCTTTGATCTATTCAATTAGGCCGTTAATTGAGCTGACCAGCAATGGTTTAACCTGGTCCCTCTCCACCAGGCATGTTTGCGCTATGGGAGGTGTTATGAGTGCGCACTGACACGCGTCGGTACCCGTCATGATATGACATTAGAGACGTAAAACCAACCACCTATGGGCGGTGTTTGTGTGTGTTGTGTGTGTATGTGTATATGAGTGAGAGAGAGTGTGTTGTGTGTGTATGTGAAGGAGAGGGATGGAGGGTAGGGGAGGAGAGAGGAGGAGGGAGATCCCCCCTCCCTGCGCGTTGAGAGGACACTTTGCTGTCTGCCCGATGACCTCCTTGTACCTGCCCTCTGTGTGAGTGCAGATATTATTACGTGTGTGCGCGCGCACAATGCAGGGCGCGCTCATGTTCAGCACACAGGGCGGCGACCCGGCCATGTTGGCTTATCACAGTTATATAACACTCCCATAGAAGCCCCCGTGTTTACCCGCCCCGGCTCTATTCTGTGGGTGTACGTGTGCGTGTGTGCTGGGGTTGTTGGTGTTGTTAAATAGCAGGTTCCATACAGAGGGCACACTCCTCTAAGTCTAATGGCCCTGTCAAATTACGACTCATCTTGCCAACGCATCGCCAACGCGTAAAATCACTTTTTTACGTCGAGAAGCGTCAAACTTTTCGGCGTGGGGGTCAAAGTTGGACGTATACATACCGTATACACGGCCGTATACATGACCAACGTATGGCTAACGTACCTCCTGGCGAAAAATGCTCGAATTATGCTCACGGTACGTTCACAGATATTCCATCGCCAGAACTACACGTCATACGTTAGATACGTCAAGACACGCTGGAGAAACGCTAAATGTATGTTAGGCGTAAGTTATCCATACATTGTCAGTACGCGGACTGTATGTTCCCACTGCCTTTAAAGTAGGTCAACGTAGTGCAATGTAGTGAACAACGTTTGACTAATGTACATCTAACGTACATCGACGTACGCCTCACGCATACGTAAGGTACGGCGGACATAAAATTCACACTTTGTCGAACATTGTCGTACGTCGAAAGTTTCGTGCATGTACAAAACTTTGCTGACCCACTGATGTGTGACGCCTTATCTCAATGAACGTTGACGTACATTGACATATACCAACGAGCGCCTAATGCATGCATAATGCATAACGACGTATCCCGATTTGTTGGCAAAAAATACGTCGACGTACGTTTGCGCAATGCGTCGTAATGTGAAAGCACCATAAAGGGGTTTCATTGGTTCTTGAGTTGCTTTTGATGATGCGCGTTGATTGTCACCAGCATCACCAACCCACGTAGAACGGATGCGCCGAGGGCTTACCCACACCCTGCTTTATTTATGAGTATATATTATGTACTATATAATTTCTATGTGGATATAAATAATGGCAGCCCCTTAATGGTTCTCTCTAACCACCTTAACTTCCATGTTATTCACTTTGGAGCGGGCATTCTCTCCTCCCCTGGCTCCTATACCCGTGACCCAACTATCACTCTGCTCACTTTCAAAACTATTTGATATATATATAGATTTTACCTCGGTACTATGCCTCTGGCTACTCGTAGTCCAGGGAGAAGGAAGCACATCTGGGTCCAGCAATTAGCTTAATCTATTCACAACGGGAGGACGTTTGTTGAGTAGCTCCGGCAGTTTTCTACATACCGACTAAACCCAACCAGGTTAGTACAATTTTTGAATGGATACATTGGTTTAGTTCATGTTAGCATTCACATACATCAAGTTTTTAAAACTTTGGATTGAATATTAACTGATTTACAGGTTAATTACGATGTGTCGTAAATTGTTAGAACAATGCAGCCATCGTTATTTGTAATGCCGCCCGTTGCCGAACGGAGAGATGTTTGGCAGGAGCCACTTACATCATTAGGATTTATTCCTGGGTTTCTTTGAGATTCCCCAAGTTTTTTAAGCATACCTCCGAGTCCCATAGTATTTTCTCCAACTTGTTGTCCACAAAAGCCACAGGTGGGAGAAGTTGATTGGACAGAGTGTGGGAGGCTACCGCTACACTGGTCCCTACCCCTCGTTTGGTTTCGGTTGGTTATCCATACCAGTTACCTACGACTGACAAAAATTAACCACACACCTGTGTTAAAAACAGTTTAAATACGGGCTTAACACCGCTAGACACTTTTGGTAATAATAATTGCTGTTTGCCAGTGTCATGTTCACCGTGAAAGATTCCTAACCTTTTGGTTTTCGGTTTCTTACAGACTCCCAGCTATGCCTACGAAGGGGAGTAAGGTGGACACACCTCGCAAGCTCACCAGAACAAAGAGATTCTGGGGAGGTGGGGGCCTCAGAGGCGGGGCCGGCTGACCTAGATGAACGGGTCGCGAGGCTGGTGCAGCTCAAACTGGAGGAATTGCTCCCAGCTAAGCCGCACGCTGCTAGGAGGAAGCAGCTGGCTGTGTCGGAGGACTCCGATTGGGAGGGCTACTCCGAACCTCAGGAAGAGGTGGTGCTACTTGTGCGTAAGTGCAAGCACAAGAAGGAGGCTGACTTGTCCGAGGGGGACAACTTTACCAGAGTGCGCAAAAAGAGGCCACTGGTGAAGAAAGCAAAGAAGAATAAGTCGGAGAAGACTAAGAAGAGCAAGTCTTCTTCTTCTTCGGACTCTTTGTCCGACTGTTCCTCGACGAACACGGACTCAAACACGGAACGGACGGGGAATTAAGTTGCAAGATGGTCAAAAAGATCAAGGTCCAAAAGAGAAAGAAAATCCAGACCACCACCATGATGAGGAAGACCATACAGGGTCATTTCCACACCTTCAAGCCAGCGGAGATAATCATGAAGCTGGCGGAGAAGTTTACGGGGATTAAGGAGTCGGCCATCAAGGAAATGCATGCCGATGTCAAGCTTAACGAGGACTGCAAAAAGTTTGAGGCGGTCCTGCACACAGCACACAAAGGTGCTTGCAGCTCTGTCAGCCATCACTCCGATCGCAAACCGTATGATGACAGAGAACAAGTTCTCTTCACTCTGTGAGGAGATGGACGGGGGAATCCCGCTGCTCACCGCGACCAGCAATTTCCTATCCTATCGACGTCTCGAAAATGTCTTCAAGGCCGTCTGCACCGATGCAGGCAAGGAGGTGGCACGCTCCAAGAAGGTCTTGGACAATGACTGCAAGGAGTACACTCTATTCCTTGCTCCCAAGCTGGTCAAAGGCAAGCCCTTAGATAAGACCAACATGTTTGGTGGCCAGCTGCAACACTTTGTAAAATATTCTGATAATGATGCACTGGTGGTGGAATGCAAATGTTCTATGTGTGAAACAGGTATATTGGGCCGGGTGTATAAATGTTTATGTAGTTGCTGGTGGTGCTTGATTCATGGGGAAATAGTCATTGTGTGTTAGTCAGATAGTGTGAAAGGGGCACTTGGAGCCCTACCCACTACCCCCTCCCCCCTCTGCTAGTCATGGATCACCACACACTCAGCTCAGGGCAGGTGGTGGCCAAGGGAGCCACACCGTGTGGTGGTGGGCAGATCACTGTAACCATGGGGACCGGAGATGCTTGATTCTCATTGGTAAGCTGTAGATGCTTGATTCTCATTGGGAGAATGTGGCCAGGTGATATACCATACGGCTCGAATCTGTGGTTGTGTAGGCATGCTATAGTGAAATCAATACAGGCAAAGAGAAAGGAAGAGTATAAAGTGTGAAAGAAGAGAGAGAGTCAAGCCCTCTGGTTTATTATTTATAAGGTACATGGATTCAGTATAGAGTATCACCCCACCCTATTCTCCCAATGAGGAACAAGCATTTCTAGCTCTACCAAACCCAAATATAATAGGTTTTGGTATGTGTCAGTAGTGTTTAAGCTGTTCAAGTCATGGCCTAGTAATAAACATTTATCAATGAAGGAACTAGGATTTAAGTTAGCAGTGCTATCACGGCTAGTTACAGGACACAGAGGCCAAACAATTGTGGCATTGTCTCTGCACGGACTGGAGATAGACAACAATGGGGCAACATTCGATTTGGAGACATTACTAAAGTCGAATCGTACAGGGGACCCGCTGTCCATGGTGCATGTAAATAGTTTTCCAGATGATCAACGTATTTGTGTAGTGTCAGCCATTAGGGCATATATATATATCCAAGTGACAGGGAATAAGGAATTCCAGACAGCCTTATGCGGTTTAATAAAGCTTATTAAAAGCTATCTCGAGAGACACACTCGCAAGATGGACCATTAAGGTGCTTAAAGAGGCAGGCGTTAATACCGGACGCTACGCATCCCACTCAACATGGGGGGGCCATGGTCTCTAAAGCAAGACAGTCAGGAATCTCAGTGAAGAGAATCCTGGCGCACGCGGGCTGGAAGACGGCTAGATCGTTTGCAAAACATCACAACAAATGACTAGAAAAGTCAAGCGGCCTGGCGACTCGCCTACTCACCAGCTAAAGATGGGTGAGAAACACAAAATTCTATTTTGTACTGAAACATTATATGTTTAAAGAATAAGTATAGAAAAGTATGAAAAATGAGATCACATAAAGTTCTCCCTGGACTACGAGTAGCCAGAGGCGTAGTACCGAGGTAAAATAGTATAGTTAAACGAGTCTTAACTGGTACCGATGATGGATAACTGTTGTTTTCCCGAGGTACTAGCCTCAGATAGTCGTGGGTCAGGGCCCACCCACCCTACCCTACCACGACTATGGCGTTGGCTTGTGTCGAAACGAAAACATTTTAGTATCCATAGAATTTTGAGATCATTTTTCATCCTATTAAGTATTTAAAAGATTGCTGGACCCGGATGTGCTTCCTTCTCCCTCACCCACGATTATCCGAGGCTAGTACCTCGGAAAAACAACAGTTATCCATCATCTGTACCAGGTAAGACTCGCATAACTATACTATATATAGGGTTTATCCACACTTGTTTATCATAAAATATATTTAGGGCGTTTCCCACACACTTGTTTAGTATAATATAAGCAATACTTATAGATATATACATTTTTTGAAGTAAGTGGTACAGGCAGGCGTGAGACAGACAGGCGAGGAGGAAGCGACAGGCCACCAGGCGAGACAGAAGGCCTGACCAGTAGATGACTGGAGGAGTGTCAATTAGTTGGTGTAGTGTCAGTCTGATATGAACTGAGGACAGAGTTCAAAGTTAAACCTTTAAAATAGAAGTTACTTAAAAATGAAATAACGTAATTATAATGATCAACTTAAAGTTGTTTAGTCCGGTGGTTTTGAGTTTCTGTCATTTTTTAAAGATAAATATATTAGGTTGATCGTTATATTACACCTTACTTTAGTTTGAGGTAACTTTGATTTGAAAAGCCTAACCTATGAGATATTTGAAGTGCAAATGTACTAAATTAATTTTTGAAAGCACGCCAAAACTCTGACACCATATACGTCTGCAGTAACAGGTTTTATTACTTAATATTAGATTGCCTCAGTGTTCCCTTCTATGTGATGACAATTGTTTAATAAGTGCACCACAGTCTAAGTTAGATATATCTAGAATCAAATTGAGGTAATTATTTTGGTTTTGAAAATGTTTTCATCGGACTATGCAGCTTTAATGTAACCAGCTAAAAATAGGGCAGGAACTCAGACTCCTCGGACTGTGCAGCCTTAATGGGTTGCTCATGTGACAGGTGTGTGAGTGGCCGGATACTCATCTCAGCAGGTCGGGGGGATATGCACAGTTGGGCGTTGGCCCTGTCAGTCCTCCTCCTCTTCCACCACCACCACCACCACCACCACCACCACCACCACCACCACCACCACCACCACCACTGGGCGGGGTCTCCGAATCGGTAGAGCGCGGGCCTCGCATGTGAGAGACCGGGAGTTCGGTTCCTGGTCGAGTCAAACCAATGACATGCAAAATTGATACTTGTCGCTTCCTAGCCAGGCTCTCGGTATTATTAGGATAGGGCAAGGACTGGTTGGTTCGATATCAGGATAGTATGACTGAATGGGATATCATGTCATGGTGCTGGTGGCCTGGTCTCCCCAGAAGGGAAGCACTATAAAGTTACCATGAGAGCGCACTGGCACCAGTCAGCACCCATCCTGATATGACCTTAGATGTTGCCAGGACATAAACACCACCACTACCACCGCCGCCGCCACCACCACCACCACCACTACCGACCGTACTCCTCCTACAACAACACCACCACCACAATCGCCCATTCTCCAATTTCAAAACCCGAATAGTTTCTTGGGCAGTGGTGGTGCCACCTGGTGAGAACAAACTGCGGCCAATACCTATTGCTCCCGTTTGTCCTCTTCAATCTTCATATATGCAAGCACTCATCAATTTCCTAATAATAGACGATTTCTGCAAGGCATGTGTACTCAGCTGAAACTTAGGGTGCGGGTCAACTCTGGATGCGAGTACATTGTGTACTAAGTTTGTATAGAGGTATACTTTATATGTAATGCAATGATGATTGGATCCTTTTATTCATAAGTAATATAACAAAAGAATAAAATGAGAAAATTACCTATTAGTATGTGAGGTTGTCCTGGCTTTGTGATCAGAGATATAAACATAGATGGACATTAGTATCTAAATTAATAACTCTAGCCACCTCTAAATTGATCTAATTCTAGATTAATCTAAACCTACATGAAGAGATTGTCAATTTTGTCACATACAATGACTGCTGGGGAGCGGACGTAGCCCAGGTGTGGGTCATTCGATCGATCCTGCTCAGTCGACTCAATTGCAGTTTGGGCTATTTTCCATTCCAACTAGTGGTCCACAACATGGTTCATCAAAGGATGTGACCAGACGGGGTGGCCGAGTGGGTTGGAGCGTCCGTCTCCCGTGCTGGTAGGTCGTGGGTTCGAGTCCCGGTCGAGTCAAACCAATGACTTTAAAATTGATACTTGTTGCTTCCTAGCCAGGCGCTCGGCATTATTAGGATAGGGCAAGGACTGGTGTGCTCAGTGTCAGGATAATGTGACTGAGTGGGATATCAGGTCATGGTGCCGGCGGCCTGGTTTCCCAGTGGGACAGCACTATAAGGTCGCCATGAGTGCGCACTGTCACAAGTCGGTACCCGTCCTGATATGACTTTAGATGTTGCTAGGACGTAAAACAACAACAAACAAACAAACAAACAATCAAAGGATGTGGTATTTGATATCCTGTCTTTGGGAAAGTGCATGCATATAATTATAAAAGACCCCTTGCTCCTTATCGGAAAGAGTAGCCTATAGCTGTATTCACACGGGCGAGGTAAAACGCCTCACGCGAAAGGCCTCGCGTACTGCGACTCACATTTGCCGTGTGAACGCGACGGTGAGGCGTTTTAGGGCTGAATCGATTCATATAAATCGCCTACTGTAAAACGCATCGCGAGGTGGTCTACACGAAGCGATTTACTCTGAGGCGTTCTACCCTGTCCGTGTGAACGCATATGAAGCGATTTAGGACGTCACATGCATGCGCAGTCGACACATCAGTTTGTTGACTTTCCGGTCGATCAAAAGCGCATATTATATAATTTAATTAATGAAACCGCTATCTATGCACAGATATTTTTTTCATCATTTATTTGTAGGGTTTCACTGCCCAGCAGAAGTTTTGACCGTTCCAAACCAATACGAATCATTAAATACATATCTAGGTCGAACCCACACTCTCTGGTGCCGGCGTCGTCGAACCCAAAATGGCGCTGCTTAGCCTGGACTTGCTCATGCGCAGATATCCACTTCCGCCTCACGCAGTGTCCGTGTGAACGGGCGCCTAATTCGCCTCACCTGATTCGATTTGTGTGATACGCCTCACATTTTGTCCGTGTGAATACAGCTTATGTGGCGGCAGAAGGATTCCTCCAAATAAATATGTCAGAATGACCATATGTTTGACGTCCAATAGCCAATGATAAAAATCAATGTGCTCTAGAGGCGTCGTTAAATAAAACAAACTTTCCTTTACAATGACTGCCAATCCAACTATCTACCAAAACGGGACACGGACGCTCAACTCATTTGGCTATCCATTCTGCTTTGTCAGCATGTAAAACACCAACAAATAACCAAACAAAGCAGCGTTTAGGCGTTGAGTAAATTATTACCCATGTTTATTGACTCTGTTTCCAGTTGTTCCTGTCTCAATCGCTGTACATGGACCTGCGCGAGGCCTGCTTCCGCCACATCCATGCGCATCCCGACAGGTACTCCCGGGTAAGCAGGTCTGACATTCACAGGGCGTCAACAGGGGGGGGGGGGGGGGGGGGGGATTCCGCTAGCACCACAAGCACCACAAGTGTAGTAGTCTGCACTGACCTCTCAGGCAAGGAGCCGCATAGACAGGTAGGCGTGGGTAGGGTGGTGACATCATGGAGTCTAGGTGGCGTAATTGTTAGCACATTGGCCCGGAGTGCAAGAGATGTGGGTTCGATTCCTGCTCTAGGCGCAATATTTCCCATTTTCATCACCTCCATGACAGTTGAATAATCCAAGGTTTTTGATTCTTTTGCCTTTTTGTCCCCGATTACAGTTGCATAGTCCGATGGTTTTGAGTTTCTGTCATTTTCTGAGATAAATATATTAGGTTAATGGTTATTATCTATCTTGCTTTAGTTTGAAGCAACTTCTTGTTTAAATCCTGACTTTGTGAGATATTTGAAGTGCAACTATGCTAAATTAATTTTGGCAAGCATGTCAAAACTATGACACCATATGCTTCAGCAGTAACATATTTATTAAATTTACTCAGCATTTCGTTCTATGTGGTAACAAATGCTTAAAGGTCCATCAGTATCTAAGTTTGATATATAGGATCAAATCTAAATTATGTTGTTGGTTTTGAAAATTTGATGCTTTTATCGGAGAATGCAGCTTTAATATTGTGATAAACTTTGTAATGTGGTACGGCCGGATCCTCGTTGTCTGATTCTAAGGCAACGCAGAGAGAAAACAGGGAAGAATAATGTATGCTTCTCACCGTTTAATCCCCAATCGCCACTCTCCGCGGTGCCACAGATCATGTGACCCGCCCCCTGACCAGCCAGGCCACAGGTAACCTCTCATGGTTGGGAGTAGGGTGGGTGGCCGCTAGCCAGTCACAGAAGAACAGTCCACCCGGGGACCGCCTCTGTCCAGCCTGCTGCCCCCTGTTGGTTCGGCAGGGCAACATAGGTCCGCATAGTCTCTGCCACCGCCGCATAGTGGTGAGGCTCACTAGATATTAGGCCGTAAACATTTTTTATTCATAATTTCCATGTACAGACTACTACAATATATTAGGTTGTCATCTACTTTACTCTAGTTTGAAGTAACTATTTTAAAGGGTTAGCTTTGGAGATATTTGAATTGAAAACATGCTAATTTATTTTGGCATGCACACTGAAATGCTGGACAGCTTGGGCATAATCGATTAATCAACTTGGGTCACCAGAGCCACTTTTTGGCGCATGCGCACATCCTACAGACTCGGGTCGAATAATCAAATACGCTTCTCCACACTCGGGGGGGGGGAAAAATGGTGGCTTAATCCAAAACCTTTTTTTTTTTTAATAACCAATATAATTACAGCAAAATAAGATTTAAATTGTTTTATGATGGCATAGTTTAGTGATATTTCCATTTCATTAATCTATGTTACTACCCCAAAAAAACATGTATGACTGGTACCGGTGGCTGTTATCCTGCAGGATGGTACCAGCGCAAATGTGATGTCATCGCTCCTAGCCACCCCAGACAAGAGGTGGGTTACTGGGGTCGGGTCGTCTTGCACACGGCACATGTATTTGTCGACTCCACTCGCGGTGTTCTATTTGAAATTCTGACGACTCGGGTGACCCGAGTCACCCGGGTCGTGTTAATCGATTAAGGCCCTAGATATCACCTTAGATAGTGCCAGAATGTAAAACCCCAACAAGCAATAGGGATGTTTGATTTGGTTAGTAACAAATGAGTAGGGTATGTGAGCATCATCAATTGTGCAGGTTGACTCATGGTTAGTCCTAGATAAAAGATTCACCCGGTACTTGTACATGTGAAGATCAGCCTTATATAAAAATGGTCGAAAAATCGGGCTAATGAAATGAGTCTTTATGAGAGCCTAATTTCTCAATCTAAGAAGCAACATTTATTCTTTGTATGTCTTCATGTTTACCAGCTACTTTTGAGTTGGAAAATATAATAAAACATATACTTTAATGCAATTTAAAAGTGAAATCGACAGCGTTCTCTGGCTGCCATCTTGTCTTTTTGCATTCTCGCCCATTTCACCAACTCTGAGCCTATATGAGTAGACATTTGATACTGGAGCCACAGTTTCTAGTTCATGTTCCACACTAAACCTATTTTTGCCCGTATTTACACTACGTTGTCCTTCACCCGTGTACTACAAGTACCGGGTGAATCTTTTATCTAAGTTACTCCCTGTACTTGTGTAGCTGCTTTGTGTGTAGTTGAGGGTGGGGCGAGTTGATGGTTAGCTACAGGTGCCAAGTGGAGCGTTAATACATGGAATGATGGTTACAAGTTAGTAATAATAATGGACACGTCCTGATGAATGAGTCCTTCTCAGAAACTGTACCATATATTTGGTTTCCATGTTTCATAATTAATGATTTTGCCTCGTGTACACAGTTTCTGAGAACGACCTAAATAGGAATAAATATTAACCAACCAAATCACCCCATATATCCCTTAGCATTTTGCCAAAATCCAGACTGTCCTATACTAATGCACACACTAAACGCTTGTTACAAACTAGATAAATCACAACCACTTAGTTAGCTAAATTTTGATCATACCATAACCCGGCCTAGAAAATGAACCAAGACACCACCTACATACAATTGCCCTTCAATGAAAACAAGTGCACAATTATTCATTACGGGAAAAATAATCCTCATTATGCCTATATTATGCAGAACACTATCCTGCAACAGGATAGCTATGAAAAGGACTTGGGTGTAACCTTCGACTCCCAACTCTCCTTTCAGAAACACATGAGGACTATCATCTCAAATGCTAACCAGAGAGTAGGAATAATTAAAAGAACCTTCCATCGCCTCAACAAGAACAATTTTCTCATTCTATTTAAGTCTCTGGTTAGGCCAATTTTGGAATACTGTCCACAAATTTGGAGCCCAATTTTTCGGAAAGATATTCTGGAGATCGAAAAGGTTCAGAGACGTGCAACGAAACGAGTTGCAGTTATAAAGGACTTACCCTATGAACAAAGGCTCAGGAAATTGAAACTTCCTACCCTTTCCTACAGAAGGAAAAGAAGTGACATAATTGAAGTATTTAAAATTATGAAAGGTTTTGATAAAATAGATATGAACCAATTTTTCACATTGAATAAAAGAGAAGGCAGCCGGGGCCATACTCTCAAACTAGTAAAACCCAGAGCCATTTCAAAATTAAGGCAACACAGTTTCTCAAACAGGATAAAAAATATATGGAATAGTCTCCCACAAAATGTTATAGATGCCGGCTCAATAAATTCATTCAAGAACCGATTAGAAAAAGCATGGGTTGATGATACAGGGAAATTTGACCACTTATTCACCACATGCTACTAATTTATTCCTTGTGTTGCTAATTACTTGCACTCAAGCAAAAATGAGAGACAAATAAGTGTTCACACTTCCTGTCTGCCAATCACTATATCATCACTATATTAAAATGCATACACTGACCAAATATACCACAAACTCTTAGCCGAATGTAATAATAATATTTTATTATCTTAAGATTAATGATTTTGCCTCGTTTTGGGGGGTAGTAAGTCAAATAGTTATGTACATGTATTTAATTTTCCACACAAAATGTATCAAAACATGCTTATATAAGACTGTGAATACAGTGAACATATGAAAATTTGTATATTGGCACTTAGATCAAAGATTAACCCGGTACTGCTGCAGTAGCCACAGGAGGGGTGAATCACCAACCCTATGTAAAAGCTGTCGAAAAAGCGGGGAAATGAATTGAGATCATAAATTCAAAATCTAAGAAGCAACACTTATTCTTTATATATATCTCTTCATATTTACTCGCTACCTTTGAGTTGAAAAATATAATAAAACATATAATTTAATAGAATACAGGCGAAATCGACGGCGTTCTATGGCCGCCATCTTGTCATTTTGCATTCTCTCGCAAAGACCCTGTTTGTTGGTGTTTTATTTATTGACACACCTGCCTCTGTAGGTGAGGCTCGAAGGGATCATGGATGGTTGCTCCCCTTACAATATCCCTGGGATCGCCTGATCTCCCAATGGGGCAGCGTTATAATAGTCGCGATGAGTGTGCACTGTCAGAAGGCGGTACCTGTCCTTATAATTAACTTATATCACCATACATGTTGCTGGGATGTAAAACCCAAACAACAAACTATAAAGAATCCGTATCTAGGTCATTAATCAGGTAGTGTATGTTTCTGAGTAGAGCCTACAGATGGCACATACAAAAGCACTCCAGAAAGTGTCGCGTGCAGGAAGGTTAAGCATTATTAAGAGAGGCGCAACCTGATAAAAAAGGCTCTTCCCCCACCCTCCTTGAAAGTATTTTGACACTGACACTCAAACACATTTGATTAAACTGATAATTCTATAGCCTTGCGCCAACAATTTTACAATGCAAACAGCATGCATAATCTATTTGGGTCGTTCTCAGAAAGTGTGTACCACTTGAGGTAGTTTACTTGAAATGCATATTTCAAAGGAACTCATTATTGGAGTGTCAATATTTAGATTTCATCATTTAGCCCAATAATGTGGGAGATAGGTGGCTTGACGGGGGCAGTGGGGGTCCTGTCGGAGTGTGGGCGGGGAAGGTTCCAGCAGAGGCAGCCCAGCCCGCCTTCTGAGTAGTCAGCACGTCGTCTGACACGCTCCACTACTACATCACACCACTCACCACTGCCACCACTCACCACTGCCACCACTCACCACTGCCACCACTCACCACTGCCACCACTCACCACTGCCACCACTCACCACTGCCACCACTCACCACTGCCACCACCAGTCACCACCCCTCACCATCCCTCACCATCCCTCACCATCCTTCACCATCCCTCACCACCCCTCAGCACCCTCTCCACTTCTCACTACCCTCACCACCCTCTCCACCCTCTCCACTCCTCACTACCCTCACCACCCCTCCCTACCCTCACTACCCTCACCACCCCTCACCACCCTTCACTACCCTCACCACCCCTCACCACCCTCACTACCCTCCCCACCCTCTCCACTCCTCACTACCCTCACCACCCCTCACCACCCCTCACTACCCTCACCACCCCTCACCACCCTCACCACCCCTCACCACCCCTCACCACCCTCACCCCCCTCACCACCCCTCACCCTCTCCACTCCTCACTACCCTCACCACCCCTCACCACCCTCACCACCCCTCACCACCCTCACCACCCCCTCACCACCCCTCACTACCCCCACCACCCTCCACCCACCCCTCTCCACTCCTCAGTACCCTCACCACCCCTCACCACCCTCACCACCCCTCACCACCCCTCACTACCCTCACCACCCTCACTCCATCACCACCTCCTCCACTCCTCACTACCCTCCCCACACCTCACCACCCTCACCACCCTCACCACCCCCCACACCTCACCACCCTCACTACCCTCACCACACCTCACCACCCTCACTACCCTCACCACCCCCACACCTCACCACCCTCACTACCCTCACCACCCTCCCACACCTCACCACCCCCACCCACCCCCTCACCACCCCTCACCCCCCCTCACCACCCTCACCACCCTCACCAGCCTCACCACCCCTCACCAGCCCTCACCACCCCTCACCACCCTCTCCACTCCCCACTACCCCACCACCCCTCACCACCCTCACCACGCCTCACCACCCTCACCCACCCTCACCAACAATCACTACCCTCACCACCCCTCACCACCCTCACCACCCCTCTCCACTCCTCAGTACCCTCACCACCCCTCACCACCCCTCACCACCCCTCACTACCCTCACCACCCTCACTACCCGCACCACCTTCTCCACTCCTCACTACCCTCACCACCCCTCACTACCCTCACCACCCTCACCACCCCTCACCACCCCTCACTACCCTCACCACCCCTCACCACCCTCACTACCTTCACGACCTTCACCACCCATCACCACCCATCAGCACCTTCACCACCCCTCTCCACTCCTCGCCACCCCTCTCCACTCCTCGCCACCCCTCACCACCCATCGCCACCCCTCACCACCTTCACCACCCCTCACCACCCTTCGCCACCCCTCGCCACCCCTCGCCACCCCTCGCCACCCTTCGCCACCCTTCACCACCCCTCGCCACCCTTCACCACCCCTCACGACCACTCGCCACCCCTCGCCACTCCTCGCCACCCCTCGCCACCCCTCGCCACCCTCACCACCCCTCGCCACCCCTCCCACCCCCCGCCACCCCTCGCCACCCCTCGCCACCCTTCACCACCCCTCACGACCACTCGCCACTCCTCGCCACCCCTCGCCACCCTCGCCACCTCTCACCACCACTCACCACCTCTGCCCACCCCTCGCCACCCCTCACGACCACTCACCACCCCTCACCACCACTCACCACCACTCACGACCACTCACGACTACTCACCACTCACCATGAGGGGGCGCTAACACTGGTACTAATTATGCTAGGTACACACCTACCGTTTATGACGCGATTCGCGCATACGACCTCGTTAGTCGGTAGGTGGGTGCGGGACCATAGCACACCAGACGTCCGCGATTTGCGATTACAACTCAGTTTTAGGCCTTAAAACTGAAATCGCAAACAATTCGAAAAACGACGGGACGATTGCAAATCGGGAGGTGCGTGCGGTCGGTCGTATCTTAAACGGTATATGCGTGCTAGCCGCCGACCGTTCGCGTCTGAGTTTTAACGATCAACGAATCGCGGGCTGGAAAAAGGAAATTCCGCCGCCGGCGATATTAATGTTTTCTAATCGACGAATGTAAACAAAAACAATAGCATTGCTACAGGAAACTGCTAGATGGCGCTGATGGCGACGTAGTTCGCGCAAAACCCACCAGGTGCGTGCAGCGCAGTCGCGAATCGGCGCAAGGAAAATGCTAGATGGCGCTGATGGCGAGGTAGTTCGCAGCCGCGAATCGGACGTTATATGTGTGCGTCCAGTCGGTATATGTGCACATCCCTTATCTTCGGTTTTAATCGCGATCGGGTCACGATCGGGTCGCGTCGGGCGCAAAGTTTTAGTGCGCGAGTCGTAAACGGTAGGTGTGTACCTAGCATAAGCAGGGCCCACACGTGCCGTGAGCTGATTGTCGTATGCTGCTGCAGTGTTGGTGGGAAACGGCGTGGGAGGTGGTGGCCACCCGACAGACACGCAGAGACAGAGAGCGTGCGCCTGTGATTGGTTGAACGAGGTTGAACAAAACAATCAGCGGCGCTTCTCCACCGCGCCTGAATGCGCCTGCGCACTGAGTAGCCGACAGAGACTGACACACGGACCATGCAGCAGGGCGTGACGGCGACTGACGGCTTTGACTGGGTGCTGAGGGACTGGATGGCCCGGCAGCAGACCACTCCCACCCACCAGGTACTCCACTAGTATTCACAGGCCGACACACCGGAAACCAGACTCCATAGTGCCCCCGAACTGGTCTGAATGGGTTCCGATCTCAGCGCCTATCTGTGTCTAGCGTAAGAACCCCTGGGGCCGTATGCATGGGCTGGTGCTACGCGTAGCCGGTGCTACATGCTATCTCTGGGGTAGCTATCCGCGGCTAGGAGGGGCTTGGTGAATTAGGTCAAGGCGTATGCACCAATGCCCAAACCGGGCCGGATAGCAAACCATGTACTTATTTATAGATTTGGGAAATCCCTCTGAGCCTGTTACCGGCGAGCACCGCTATTTAACAATATTGCCACCGAATCGGCGATATTGCCACCAATTCGACAATATTAATATCACCGCCGATGTAGCGGCGGCGTTAATATCAGTTCGATTTTGCGGTTAATTTGATAAAATTTCACTTTTAGAGTATGTAATTCTGTTAAATATGATAGCATTGAATAGATTTGGCTTTAATATATCGCCGCCGATGCGCCGGTTGCCTTCTCCACACACCGGGAACCAGCAAGCCTTGTTACTGGTGAGCCTGTTTCCGGCAAGCACCGCATTCTGACAATATCGGCGCCGATTCGGCGAGGGCGGCGATTTGTTTAGTTTACATTCGTCGATTCGACAATATTAATATCGCCGCCGATGTAGCTGCGGCGTTAATATCGCTTTGATTTTAGGGTTAATTTGATGAAATTTCACTTATTGAGTATGTAATTCTCTTAAATATGATAGCATTGAATAGATTTGGCTCTAATATATCAGCGGGCGGCACACTAACCAGCCCGGCCTGCAGTTAACCCTGATATGAAAGCAGGGTAACTTAGCCTAGGCTACGGTTGGCGGCTAGCGCTGGCATCGCTTTATGCATGCGGATTTTCCACCGTTAACCGTGTGCTGCCACCCTAGCCGCGGTTAGAGAGCTAGCACCAGTCCATGCATACGGGCCCGGGTGTCTGAACGTTGTACTTAGATGTAACATTGACTTAGTTTTCCCCACCAGGTGGACAGGGCGCGGTGGCCGAATCGGTAGAGCGCTGGCCTCGCGTGCGGGTGATCGGGAGTTCGGTTCCCGGTCTAGTCAAACCAATGACTTATAAAATTGATACTTGTCGCTTCCTAGCCTCAATATTCTCGTCAGAGGATTATGATTTAAGGGATTATTTAGAACTGGGTGAAGGGAGATTATTTGTTGGGGAGAAAAATCATTCAGGCAGGATTAGAACCCCTGACCTTCCGCATGGGAAGCCAGCGTTCTTACCGATTCTCCAACAACGTCCGGTCAGACATGTAAGATTACATGTCCTGGATGTGGAGTAAGACCGCCAGTTGTGTACTTATAGATGCTGGAGCGGGACGTACCTCAGGCAGTAGCATGTCCACCTGTGAATGTATTGGTCATCCTTTCGATCCTGCTCAGTGGATCCATTTGCAGTTTCAGCTATTTCCTGTTCCAACCAGTGGTCCACAACTGGTTCATCAAAGGCTGTAGTATGTGCTGTCCTGTATGTGTTCTCTGTGGCAGAGTGGTTAGAGTGTCTGACTTTTTTCTAGGTCAGACTCCTAATCTGAAGGTTGGTGGTTCGATTCCCAGTGTCCCCACCTCTGCCAATTTGGATTTCCACCGCTGTGGATAACTTACAGCGTCATCAAAGGCCAGTTTCTCTCAAACAATGTCTATGTAATGCGGGAGGTTAAAAATCCCTTGGGTTGGTAAAAGTGTAGGCTCGGGCTTTCTATCGACAAACTGTCTAATGGTGAAAACAAGTCTATTCAGGATTATCCTTAATAAAAATGTCGGAACGTGCATATAAAAGACCCCTTGCTGCTCATTGGAAAGAGTAGCCTATGTGGTGGCAGCAGGTTTCCTCCAAGGAATATGTCAGAATGATGTGTTTGTGGAAGGGGGAAGGAGGTGTTACTGTTCTACACAGCTATAGAAAAGGCAGGGCACTTATTCCACAATATATTATACATCTATGGTGCATCAACCTTTCCATAATTACTAGCACTGGCAGCAGGGCTCGTCCTGCACTCACGACCAGACAGGATGGCCGAATGAGTTGAGCGTCTGTCTCCCGGTTTGGTACATCGGGGATTTCGAACCGTGATCGAGTCAAACCACTGATTTAAATATTTATACTTGTAGTTTCCTAGCCAGGTGCTCAGCATTATTAAGATATGGCAAGGACTGGTTGGCTCAGTGTCAGCATAATATGACTGAGTGGGATATCAGGTCATGGTGCTGGTGGCCTGGTCTGCCAGTGGAGCAGCACTATAAAGCCACCATGAGTGTGCACTGCCACAAGTTAGTACCCATCCAGATATGACCTTAGATGTTGCTAGGATGTAAAACTCCAACAACCAACCAATCCTGGACTCGTCTGTACATGTAGAGGCGTGGTTGGGTTAGCAGTTAGCTGGTTAGTTGAAGCAGGAAGATCTGCTCCTGGTTCAATGGGAGGGCGCTCACCCCGAAACGGCAGAAGCCTTCCGCAACCATGGCTGCAAAACAACCACCACCGAAAACAACAACACAAAAACAGCACATACACACCCATCCAACGAGATAACTATCGGTATGGGGTCCAGGCGCTGTGGCCGAATCAGTAGAGCGCAGGTTTCCCGTGTGATAGATCAGGAGTTCAATTTTCGGTCGACTCAAACCAATGACTTACAAAATTGATACTTGTCGCTTTCTAGCTTGACGCTCGGCATTAATAGGATAGGGCTGGTCAGCTCAGTGTCAGGACAATGTGACTTGTGTGGGATAGTGGGTAATGGTGCTGGCGACCTGATTTCCCAGTGGGGCAGCACTATAAAGTTGCCATGAGTGTGCACTGTCACAAGTCGGTACCCATGCTCATATGACCTTAGATGTTGTCAGGACGTAAAACTCCAACTATTGGTATGGAAAGCTTAAACTATCATGCTTAAATAGCACCCAGTGTGTTCAAGGGGCTGTCACATTAGGGTTTTTTGCGGGAGCGTATGGCGGCGTAAGCGCGTTACGTCATATACGTCGGCATACGCCGTATACGCTACTCATACGCTACGCATACGCTACTCATACGCTACTCATATGCCGCCAGATGCCGGCGTATGTGAAGCGTATGAGGCATACGCCGCCATACGCTTTCATAAATCCGTCCGTCCAAATTTTTTTGTGCATGCTAAAAAAAAGCCGACCTATGAGGGCGTATGGCCCATACTGTCAAAAAATGTCACAGCACGCTCCCATACGCTCCTCATACGCTCCTCGTACGCTCCTCGTAGGTTCCACATACGCTCAAAACCACCCGAACGGTCACCAAATGTCATCATAGGCCGGCACGCGCAGGACCTACGTAGGTTTTCAATACGCTCCCGCCATACGCCGTAATGTGACAGGGCCTTCAAGTAGCCAAAGCATGTATCCCTTGGTCTATGTACTCAGAGCTTACGCCCTGTCCATACGCGAGCGGACGTCCCACGGCCCGCGCGGCCCCTAACTACATGGCCCTAAAGGTGGTTTTGAGCGTATGTGGAACCTACGAGGAGCGTATGAGGAGCGTATGGGAGCGTGCTGTGACATTTTTTGACAGTATGGGCCATACGCCCTCATAGGTCGTTTTTTTTTTAGCATGCACAACAAAATTTGGATGGACGGATTTATGAAAGCGTATGGCAGCGTATGCCTCATACGCTTCACATACGCCGGCATCTGGCGGCATCTGGCGGCGTATGAGTAGCGTATGAGTAGCGTATGCGTAGCGTATGAGTAGCGTATACGGCGTATGCCGACGTATATGACGTAACGTGCTTACGCCGCCATACGCTCCTGCAAAAAAACCTAATGTGACAGCCCCTTTACATGTTCTCAATTTTCTCCATGGGAACACTTTCTGTACCATGAACTGTGGCATCGTAGTGTAGTTATTTTCCTTGTCAATATTTTGCGTCAACAACACCCTCTAAAAATTGGTTAACGCTATTTGCCCATTGGCCATTGGCATTCGCAGTGCTTTATTCAAGTTACCTCCCAATGGGACAGTCTTTTCCCAGCAAACAACTTAAAGTTGCATAATCCGATGGGTTTGAACTTCTGCTACATATTATATTATATATACATTGTATAATATATATATATATTATATATACATTGTATATTATATATATATAATATATTTTGTTGTTTGTTGTTGTTTGTTTGTTGTTGTTTTACGTCCTAGCAACATCTAAGGTCATATCAGGACGGGTACCGACTTGTGACAGTGCGCACTCATGGTGACTTTATAGTGCTGTCCCACTGGGAAACCAGGCCACCCGCACCATGACCTGGTATCCCACTCAGTCACATTATCCTGACACTGAGCACACCAGTCCTTGCCCTATCCTAATAATGCCGAGCGCCTGGCTAGGAAGTGACAAGTATCAATTTTAAAGTCATTGGTTTGACTCGACCGGGACTCGAACCCACGACCCCACGATCTACCAGCATGGGAGACGGACGCTCTAACTCATTCGGCCATCCCGTCTGGTCTTTATATTTTGTTGTAGAAAATGTTATGGTGATGATTATTATCTACTTTACTTTTAGTTTGCAGTAACTTGATATAATTTAAGGGGTTAATTTTTGTTGTTGTTGTGGTAAATATGTTTATTCTGCTGAATAACTCTTTCGTCAGTGCCGAAGCACTGGTCTTCCAGCCATTTTTATATGATAAATGGTAGTATTTTGACCGGTCACCAAAAAAAGTTGGATTAACCGATCGTTTAATTTAACCGAGCTTGGTTTAATGGGGTTAAACTGTATATATATATATATATATATATGCATACAAAATAATAATCATAGTGTCCATCCACATTGTATATTTCATTCATAATGCACCAAAGTTGTTGCCAAAGCCAAGTCAAAGTCAAAGTCAAAGCTTGGTTAAACCAATGATTGGTTAATCCAAACAAATTTCTACGGTCCCTTCAAGTTTGGTTTAGCGGGGTTATACTGTACCCGAAAAACAGTCCGGATCGGTACTCAAACTACATGAATAACTCACCAAAGTGGTCTATAACCCTTTATAATTAAATATTGACAATTATTTTGAGTTTAATAGTGCCTTAAACTCCCTAAAAAGATAAAAATGTAACTTGAAACAACTCGGCATGTCTTTTTCCCCGGAGACCACTTTCATCCCTGACTTTGGCAAGCATACCAAAACTGTGACACCACAGCTTTCAGCAATAATGGGTTTTGTGATGGGGCCCCTTTGTTGGCCGCCCGAAACTTGACCCTCACGTGGTAGACCCCCCCCCCCCCCCACCAAGCAAGCAAGCAGGAGAACGAGTATGCTTGCTTCTTACACGTCTTTATTTGTCTTCCACTCATTGCGGCATCCACGATCAAGTGATCCATCCACCTGTGCCCTGAAAGGTCCCACGTCAATTTCCTTAGGGGGGGGGGGAGGGGGAGGTTACCCTAGCCGCATGGAGTAGATTGCAGCCCTGTTGCGGTGCTGCCCAGCAGCTACCGTACCACCAGCTAACACAGTAAACTACAACGGTGACGGAGCAGTCCTTGCTGCCACCGTATGGTAGTGGAGCTCATCCCTATTAAATTAGCTTAGTAGCACCCCCTTATATGCAGACCAATGATTGCTATTTAAGTTCATTCGTTGGTTGTTGGACGATCAAATGTTGGTTGTTGGTTGGTTGTTGGAGTTATACTTCCTGGAAACATCTAAGGTCACATCAGGATGGTTACCGACTTGTGACAGTGCGCACTCATGACAACTTTATCATGCTGACCCACTGGGAGATCAGGTTTCCAGCACATGACCCGATATCCCACTCAGTCACATCATCCTGTATGAGCTAACCAGTCCTTGCCTTATCCTAGCTGGCGACCTGGTCTCCCTGTAGGGCAGCACTATAAAGTCACCATGAGTGCGCACTGTCACAAGTCGGTACCTGTCCTGATATGACCTTAGATGTTGCCAGGACGTATAACTCCAACAACCAACCAACAACCAACATTTGATCCTATGTGGACATGAGGGAGGGTTTGTGGTGTGTGTGTGGTGTGGTGTGTGTGTGTGGTGTGGATGTTGGTGTAGTGTGTGTGGTGTGGATGTTGGTGTGGTGTGTGTATGTGGATGTTGGTGTGGGGTGGATGTGGTGTGGATGTTGGTGTGGTGTGTGTGTAGTGTGGATGTTGGTGTGGTGTGGATGTTTGTGTGGTGTGTAGTGTGGATGTTGGTGTGGTGTGTGTAGTGTGGATGTTGGTGTGGTGTGTAGTGTGGATGTTGCTGTGTGTGTAGTGTGGATGTTGGTGTGGTGGTTGTGTGTGGTGTGGAAGTTGGTGTGGGGTGGATGTGGTGTGAATGTTGGTGTGATGTGTGTGTGGTGTGGATGTTGGTGGTGCATGTGTAGTGTTAATGTTGGTGTGGTGCATGTAGTGTGGATGTTGGTGCAGTGTGTGTGTTGTGTGTGTTGTGTGGATGTTGATTTGGTGTGTGTATAGTGTGGATGTTGGTGTGTGTGTGGTGTGGATGTTGGTGTGGATGTGGATGTTGGTGTGGGGTGGATGTGGGTGTGGGTGGGATGGCAGGTGCCAGGAGGTGGTGAATAAAGGCAAATAACACTCACAGAAGGACTTTGTAATGTCGTAACCGTCGCGCCTAACACTTCTTAAGGGGCTGTCACATTACGGCGTATGGCGGGAGCGTATTGAAAACCTACGTACGCCATCGGGTGCCACTTTCGGGTGTGTTTGAGCGTATGAGGAGCGTATGAAGAGCGTATGCGTAGCGTATGCGTAGCGTATGTGTAGCGTATGGGAGCGTATGGGAGCGTGCTGTGACATTTTTTGACAGTATGGGCCATACGCCCTCATAGGTCGCGTTTTTTTGAGCATGCACAAAAAAATTTGGACGGACGGATTTATGAAAGCGTATGGCGGCGTATGCATCATAGGCTTCACATACGCCGGCGTGTTGCGGCACTGGCGGCGTATGCGTAGCGTATGCGTAGCGTATGCGTAGCGTATGCGGCGTATGGCGACGTATATGACGTAAGCCGCTACGCCGCCATACGCTCCCGCCATACGCCGTAATGTGACAGCGCCTTTACGTTCACACATTCCTGTTCGATACTTTGTGACGTGGTTTATGGCAGTGTCTCGTTAATTGGAAATAATTATTCCGCTCCTTGCTACCGACACCGTGTGCCTTGTCTATCTTTGTGTTGATGGGAGTATTTGATCTGGTCGGTAGTAATTAATAATAGTACGTACGCAAGTTAAAAAATGGGAATTTAACCATGGAATAATTGGCATTTAAATAGAAGTGGTAACTAGAGATAGTTGCTGCCAGGAAGTTGATGTTGGTTGATTTTACCCGTCTGCCTTCAGAGCCGTCTGCTTCTCACGGGAGATAAATGATGAGTGCGCACATCGGACCCGTTTATTCAGCGGATTTGTCGTGACTTGTAGAGACCTGAATAGGCTTGTAGAGACTTGTGGAGGCTTGTAGAGGCTTGTGGATGCTTATAGACTTGTAGAGACGTGTAGAGACTTGTAGAGACTTGTGGAGACTTGTAAAGACGAGTAGACGTTTGTGGAGGCTTGTGGAGCCTTGTGGATGCTTATAGGCTTGTAGAGATGTGTAGCGACTTGTGGAGACTTGTAAAGACGAGTAGAGGTTTGTAGAGGTTTGTGGAGATTTGTGGAGGCTTGTGGAGGTTTGTGGAGGTTTGTGGAGACTTGTAGAGACTTGTGGACACTTGTAGAGACTTGTAGAGGCAGGTAGAGGCAGGTAGAGGCGGTCGAGCCTGGTAGAGGCCGGTAGAGACTGGTAGAGACTGGTAGAGGCTGGTGGAGACTGTCCAGAGTGTAGAGAGTGGTGGAGACCAGCACCTGTCTAAGGAAGCACTAGGTGAACTTGGATATTAAAATTTAAATATGCCTCCATTCTCTATATATATATAGATGTATTTATTTAGTTCAGGCTCTAGCCGATAGACTATTTGAGCACAGGGAGAGGAGCACGTTTCGCTATAGGTCAAGTGGCCATCCATTGCGGTACGAGCCGGACACGTCGACTACAGGTTAAGTCTTATACCTACTTGGGTATTTTAGTCGTAACATTTAGTCTGATTTCACTGATTTAAAGAAATATTAGCAAGCAAATTTTAGATGATTTCCCAAGCGTTCTAGGAATAACTCAGGCCAACGGCGCCAAATTTGATAACGACTAAGAGTTGGAAAGTACAAGGATAGCAGTTTGCAATTATATGCAATTCAGGGGAGTTCCGGCTTGGGGTTTTCAAGTGGTACGCAGATGGAGTAATAAAAAGCCATTGGAATAAAACGTGATGGAATGAAGCACTATAAAACATCATATTTTAATATAGAAACCTGGCTGCAAAAGAAAACACGAGACGACGCAATAGTGCGATGGCAAATTTTATGTCCATGGCTCGAATAAAACATGCATACCTGTAATAAATAAAAGGTGAATTTACAGTATGAGTGAGGCCGAGACTAGCAGTCTTTCCCTATTTTGGATCGACCTAGAATAGCCAACCCCAACACAAAACAAACTCAAACATCTACAGATACTAAATAATCACAATGTAACCACAAAGGGCTATGAGAGCAAATAATGCACCACTACTAAAGCAGACCAGAAGCTAAATAAAAGCTCATGAGAGAAGCACGCTGGAAATGGCTGCCAAGGTGTGGAATGCCCAAACGGTAAAGGAACGACAAATTCCTGACCTAAAAACTTACAAAAACTATCTGTGCAAAATAAGGCTAGGAACCCCCCAATAAGCTGCACTGCAAAGGGGCATGTGATATGTCACGGCCCACCAGTGGGATGCCCAATGGAAGGTAACCATGCCAAAAGTAGCCAGATAACACACCACACAGCTACGTACAAGCCTATGATATGTAAATAGGAGTAGGCCAGTCTAGTAATAAGAGTAGAACAAAATAAAATAATACATATATGCCAAGAAAATCCCCCAAAAAACTAACATAGGCTACTAACCATACCAACCAATTATCTATCTGCTACTGAAATGCAGGCAATCAAATACCTTATCAGCAGCCGCTGTGTGGTAAGATAACACCAAGACTACAACTGGCCAGCATTGAAAACAAGCCTGGGTACCCGGGCTTATATGCTATGGACAGTATAAATACAGCCTCAATAAAAAAATACCTTAAAAAACCATGCCCAAACAGTAATATATAGACTTCTCCCACAGTCACTGACCAGACGGGGTGGCCGAATGAGTAGAGCGTCTGTCTCCTGTTTTGGGAGATCAGGAGATCCGAACCCATGAGTTTGTGGGTTCGAATCCTGGGCGAGTCAAATCAATGACTTAAAAATTTACACTTGTTGCTTCCTACCCAGCCGCTCGGCATTATTAGGATAGGGCAAGGACTGGTTGGCTCAGTGTCAGGATAATGTGACTGAATGGGATGTCAGCTCATGGTGCTGGCGGCCTGGTTTCCCAGTGGGGCAGTACTATAAAGTCGCCATGAGTACGCACTGTCACAAGTCGGTACCCGTCCTGATATGACCTTAGATGTAGACGTAAAACAACAAACAACCCCACAGTCACATGACCGGCACAAATAGTTGAGTCCCGCAGTGAATAGTAGGGGGCTCATGATTCGCACAATGCCAATTACCAAGAACACAACCTCTTGTTTCCACCCTTTCTATACTTGTATAAATATTATACCACACATAACAAATATATATTTGTAAGTTCAGGCGGTACGCAGCTGTGTACCTGCATACAGTATAACCCCGTTAAACCAAACTTGAGGGGACCCTAGAAATTTGTTTGGATTAACCGATCATTGGTTTAATCGAGCTTTGACTTTGACTTGGCTTTGGCAAAAACAGGGGTGCATTATGAATGTACAATGTATGTGGACAATATGATTGTTTTTTACGTGTATACAGTTTGACCCCATTAAACCAACCTCGGTTAAATCAAACGATTGGTTAATCCACACTTTTTCGGCGACCTGGCAAAATACTACCATTTATCATATAAAAAAGTCTCAGATGACCTTAAAGCCACTTGAAAGTTTGGTTTAACTGTACCGGAATTGGCCTGGGGCCGTCGATTTTGTTTGGATTAACCGATACTTTGGATTAATCGACTTTGGTTTAACTAACTTTTTTATATGATAAATGGTAGTTTTTGCCGGGCCGCCGAAAAAAGTTTGGATTAACGGATCGTTTGGTTTAACCGAGCTTGGTTTAACGGGGTTGGATTGTATATGGAAGTTACGCCCCTGAAATTGATAACGCAGTGGCACCTGGTTGAGCCTAGGTTGATTGGTTGTTGGAGTCTTAAAGTCATATAGAAAAACCGTCTTTTAAATGTATGTGCACTGACAACTATTAGTATCACTATTAATTAAAAAAGCACAAAAACAACATAATCAAGAAAAGCACATGGCCTGCATCATGTATATTTAAACAACAGCACATGACAAACCAATCAGAATGCTGCATTCTGGTCATGTGACCCAGAGCACTCTGTACCTGAGTTAAATTAAAATATCTAGAAAATCGCGCCATATACCATACAATTGTTTGGCACACACAGAGACAACATGTTTATCAATCTGATGATAGTAATTATATAAGAGGGCCATTTGCACGGCCCTTTGACTCAACTCCACATTTCTGTTTCCTCTTTACTACTTTACTACTATCGAGGGAGTTGTTTGCTTGGGTGGGGCCCTTTTCCTTTTTCATTGTTTCACTTTGTTCTTGCCAGCAGATCCCACCTTTTCCCGTCCCTTCCTTCTGAACCATCTGCTCCTGGACGCGAGTCCACAGCTATAATCGGACCGGTGATTCGGTACCACTTCAACGACTCATCGTTATTGTTGTATAGTCCCCCCACCCCCTCCCCTGCTCGTATAGTCCCCCCCCCCCCTCCCCTGCTCCTACAACCGCCCCCCCCCCCCCCCCCCCCTTGAAGTTAAATCTTCAATCCGAAGAATGGATCGATTTATCGGGGCCGTTCTTTTGCAGCCTGTAACCGTCAAGGTTACAAACCACCCAAGAGTCAGTCAATCAGGAGAGCCCCACGGCTTTGCCCGTCGCCTGTGAGTGCGTAATGGGCCTGTCACACTACGGCGTATGGCGGCGGCATATGCGTAACGTCGCGAAATAATGCGAAAATCTTAATAGGTCGAGATACGCCGACCTTTTTGCACTGCGGGTGGTCTCAGCAATGTATGAAGCGTATGCTCAGCGTGTGCCTGGCGTATGGCTACCGTATTCCTAGCGTATGGCGACGTATGAAAAGCGTATGACGACGTCTACTCGGCGTATTGGGACGTATTTTGACGGTTGGAGGTGACAGGTATAGCGTATGAGTAACCTACGCCAACGTATGGCCACCGTATGCCTAGCGTAGCAGCGTATGAGTAGCGTATTCAAAACGTATGCGTAATGTATGAAAAGCGTGTGATGACGTATGCTATCCGTACTGTCAGGATGAGTACCGACTTGTTACAGTGTGCACTTATGGCGAGTTTATAGTGCTGCCCGACTGGGATACCATACATACATACATACATACATACATACATACATACATACATACATCCACAGGTACATACATACAAACAACATACCTAACGAAGAGAAGGGAAGAGTAGGACGGGCCAAACAGTGCTCCAACCACTATCAAAAGCAACAACCTGTTAGCTATCTATTGGGGGGTTTGTGACCTAGCGGTCACTGGCTGCAGGACTGCAGCATTAATAAACGGCGCCGTTAAAACGGCCCGTTTTTGGCGGGTTTTTTTTTGGGGGGTACCTGTTAGGAAGCAGTCTCCATATGATATATGAAGAAATGGGACGGTCCAAACATGTAGGACGGTCCAAACATGTGCGTTAAACCGGCTCAGATCGATGTTTGTTTGTTGTTGTTTTACGTCCTAGCAACATCTATGGTCATATTAGGATGCGTATCCACACATACATACATCCACAGATACATCCACATGCCACACATACATCCACATGTACATACATACAAACAACATAACAGATGGGAAGAGTATGACTGTCCGAACATGTGCTCCAACCACTTTCAAAAGCGACTACCTGTTAGGAAGCAGTCTCCATATGGTATATGAAGAAATGGGACGGCGCAAACATGTAGGACGATCCAAACATGTCCGTTAAACCGGCTCAGATCGATGTTTGTTTACACCTGCTATCCGGACTGCACTTCATCCACACCTCTCTCTATCTCCTCTTGGTGGCCTTGCTCCTCCTTGATATTGTCTGAAAAGAGTTGCAGGGTGGGGAGCCCGCCAACATTTCACTTTCTACTCTTACTCTGTCCGTGTCTATGGCTCGCTGGTTGGTCACCATAGAGCAAATAGACATCGTCCTTTGACGCAACTATCATTTCTCTTTCCTAGACTCTACCCTTTCTATTTCTCCCAGGCATACTTCTCCCCCTGACCAGGGGAGTTGTGTGCTTGGGTGGGGCCCTGTAACTTTACACTTCTCTCGCTTTGTTCTCGTTGCTGGAACCACCGCTGCACTCATCTTTACCCGCCCTTCCTCGAAACCCTTGCTGCTGTCTGCTGGATACAAGTGCTCAGCTACCGCCGGACTGAAGAGATTCGGTGCCGCCCCAATGCTTCGCCGTTACAAAGGTGTAAAGATGTCCCCAGCTTCTACAACCGCCCCTACTGAAGATTAATCTTCAACCAAAGATTGGGCCGATTTATCGGTGCCTTTCTATAATGTTGCAGTTCTGCAACCAGTAACCGTCGTAAGGTTACAAACCACCCCAAGCAAGCATGTTTGTTTGTTGTTGTTTTATATCCTAGCAACATGGCGCCTTTATATACCAAGACCATAGGTTGGGCATACGCCGGGCATACGCCGAGCATACGCCCGACTTACGCTTGTTATACGCTAGGAGAACGCTCGAACACATTACACGTAAGCTAGGCATGCGGTATATACGCTAGAGACATGCCGAAGGCGCGGGTTCAGCGTACGCCTAACCTATGCCGACCTACCTCTAACCTATGCGTAACCTATGCCGGTGTACGCCTAGCGTATGAGCAGCGTATGAGGCATACGCTGGCATACGCTGCAAATTTTGAACATGCACAACACTTTTTCGGCGGCTCGGCGTATGACGACGTAAATCTATGACGGCGTATGACGACGTATTGGTCGAAAACCGCATACGCCAGCATACACTAACGCCATAGGTCGTAGTGTGACAGCCCCATTGGTCGTAATGCTCGCATTGCGTTTGATGCGAGGTGAGGGAGGACGCACCCCCCCCTCTCTACCCCCCCCTCCTCTCTCCTCCAGCTCTCTCCCTCTTACATAACCCCCCCCCCCCCCTCTCTCCTTCCCTTATAACCCCCTCCGGCCTCTCCACCGGCCACTCGCCCTCCTGCCTCCACAGACTCCGCTCCTCATACCTCTTTTTCTTTGGCCTCACCTCTCTACACGCGGCCCCACCTCTCTACACGTGGCCTTACCTATCTCCACGCCCATCATGCCTAACGGACGAGGTCGGGGGAGGCGCGCCGCCCGCAGGGAGGCACATCGAATTTCGGAGGCGGGATCGACCGGATCGACACACTCATCCGCGCCCTCCTCGCCCCCTCAGGCCGCCCCTCTCCCGAGGACCGCCTCCGGCGACCCCCCATCCGAATGGGGGCGCACCATGCAGGCCACGCTACTCGACACAGTCGCGGCCATGGAGCGCATGACGGCGAGGCTCGACATCATCGACGCCCGGGACCAGCGCGGAGCCGCGCCCCACCACGCCCCCGCCGCGGCCGCCGCGCCCCCGCCGGCGCCGCCTCAGCACATCGACGCCCCCCCGCACGCCCCGCCACACCGTGGGGGGGGCTCACCCGCCTCCGCCCCCCCTGCCGGCGGCCCCGGGGGCCATTCACCCCGACTACATCCGCTTCACCAGGGGAGGGGCATCCGCCTCTCAGCCCTCGGACGCGCCGCCTCCACTCCACTACCACGACGCCCACGCCCACTCGGCCACCTCCGCTGCAGACGCCGTGCGCGAGATACTCGACTCGGCCGACGCTCACAACGCCGGTCGACGTAAAGGTATCTCACCCCATTATATATTTCCCTGTGACCTCATTGAGCGGGGGGCGGAGAGGAAGGCGGTGAAGCGAGGGGAGGCCACCAAGGACGAGTATACCCTCGCCCTCCGCATGCTCGAGGCTCACCCCGCCTTCCTCGCCCACTCCCTTCCTGGACTCAGCCACCACGCCCTCACCATACATCGGGACAATCTCGTCCACCCCTGGGCTACCGTCCGCCGCTATTCCGAGACGGTATTCACTTGGATCGCGGACGGTAGGCTCCCTCACGGCTGGCACGACCCCGCCGCCATCAACATGCTCCGGATGGAGGCCCTCACCACGCCCACAGCCGCCCTATCCATCCCCGCCCGCACCCACACCGACCCCCCCCCGCCCCGCCCCCAGACCTCTCCTCCCCCGCCCCCCCACCGACACCAGGGTCCCCTACCTCCGGGAATCTCACGGCGCCCCCTGCCCCTCCTGGAACCGTGACCCCGCCTCCTGCGACCGGGCAGGCGCCGGCGAGACCCACGGGGAGGGGGCGTCGAAGTATCGACACACATGCGCATATTGCGCCAACGTAAGGAAATTCCTTACGATGCACTCTGAGGCCGTTTGCAATAGCAAAAGGACCCGGGACCGGGGGGGCTCTGCCCCCGCGGCGGATTTTTAGTCCGCCGCCCCCTCCAGCCCGGCCCGGAGGGACCCAGCCGGCCCCACCCACCCCCCCACGCCGACCCACGCACACCCACAACCGACCACCCTCACATCTCACCGCCCACTGATTTCCCGCCCTCTCACATCTCACCGCCCCCTCACATCTCGCCGCCCCCTCACATCCCGCCGCCCGCCCGGCCCGCCCGCGCCCTGACCGCAGAGCACCCAACCGCTCACACCACACCAGGCTTCAAAGCCCCCCCCCCCTGCCGCCACCCGCCGCGGCCCAACAGACCCTCTATCTCACCGCCACCCTGCACCCAACCGCCACTCCCCTCTTATCTCTGCCGACCACCCGGCCCCCCCCCGCCTCGACCTCACCACAGGCCCCGCCGTCTCTCTCTTATCTCTACCCTCCAGCCCCACGCCGCCCGCCTCCGCCCCCCCCACCCCTCCCCCCTCCCCACCCCCCCACACCCTCCCCCGCCGACACAGCCTACCTCACCATCCTCCCCGGCCTTCCCCCTGATACCGACCCCCCCACCCCACCCCCCACCCCTCCCCCCTCCCCCACCTCCTTCGCCGCCCCCCTTAACCTCTCCTACCGCTCCTCCTCCCCCCTCCCCACCCTCCCCCCCCCACCCCCCCACCACGACCTCAGCGAGCACATCTCTGACGTCGTTCAACCCCATATCCAAGACACCCTCCCCGCCGCCCCCTCCTGCGGCCCCTCCCCCCACCAATACCGCCCCACCCTCCTCGCTATCTGGCCCCATGCTTCAAAAGAAGCCTGGGCCCGCTACCCCACCTTCACCCGCGCATACACCGCGCTCAGGGAAGCGGGCCTCCCTAATTTTTTGGCCGCCCGCATCCCCCTCCCCTCTGGCCTCCACATCCCCGCCTGGCGCGACCGCCTCCGCGACTACCCCGACCCCGCCCTCCTCGACCTACTCGAGTTCGGCCTACCCGCCAACTTCTCCGCCTCTACCCCCCCGCCCTACCTTTACCAACCACCGCGAGGCCCCTGAGCACGCCCCCCACATAGAGGCCTTCATCAAAACCGAGCTCGCCCTCGGCGCCCTCGCGGGCCCCTTCACCATTCCTCCCTTCACTCCCTGGACCCAGGTCTCCCCCATAATGACCCGCCCCAAATCCGACCCGGGCAAGAGGCGGGTCATCGTCGACCTCTCCTTCCCCCCCGGCGCCAGCGTCAATGCCGGCATCCCCCGCCGGGAATACCTCGGGAAACCCCACTCCTACACCCTCCCTTCAGTCGCTGACCTCGGGCGCCGCCTCACGGGTGAGGGCTCCGGCGCATACCTCTGGTCAGCCGACATCTCCCGCGCATACCGGCAACTCCGCGCCGACCCCCTCGCCTGCCCCCTCTACGGCATCACCCTCAACCAGAGGGTATACATCGACCTTGCCCTCCCCTTTGGTTGCCGCTCCTCGGGCGCCGCCTGCGTCCGTGTGACGGCCGCCGTCGCCTGGATAATGAGGCGCGACGGCTTCCACACACTGGTATACGTCGACGACTTTGTCGGGTGCGAGGCCTCATACCTCGGGGCCTGCCAGGCATTTGACGCCTTCCTCGCCCTAGCTGCCGCCCTCGGGCTCGACGTGGCCCCTGGGAAGTGCCACCCCCCCGCTGTCCGCCTCACCTGGCTGGGCTTTGCCCTCGACAGCGAGGCGATGACTGTCCGCATCGCCCCCGACAAAGTCGACGACCTCATCCTCTCCTGCGAGGCCCGCCTCACCTGCCCTGCCATAACTCGCCGCGAGCTCCAGAGCCTCCTCGGGCGCCTCAACCATGTGGGCAGCTGTGTGCTCCCCGCCCGGAGGTTCATGAGTCGCCTCCTCGGGGCGCTCCGCCGCTGCTTCGGCTGCGCCTCGCTCACCCTCGACGACGACGCCCTCCGGGACCTGAGGTGGTTCGCCCTCTACGGCCGGGCCTCCAACGGCCTCCACCTCCTCCGCGCCCCGGCAGGGCGCGTCCACGTCATAGAGTGCGACTCCTGCCTCACGGGCGGAGGCGCCTACTCCGCCACCCACTGCTACGCCCGAGGGTACACCCTCGACTTCCGGGCGCGGTTCCCCGACATTCACGAGTTGGAGGCCGTCAACCTCGTGGTTGCACTCCGCGCCCTCATCCCTGAGGACGTGGCGGGGGCCACCATCGTGATCAACACAGACAACATGGCCTCCGCCGCCTCCCTCACCTCGGGCCGCGCCCGCGATGCTACCCTCGGGACCTGCGCTCGGGAGCTCTGGCTCCATGCGGCGACCCGATGCTTTACCCTCACCATCCTCCACAAGCCCGGGGCCGAGCTCGTCCTCGCCGACGCTCTCAGCCACGCCCACCTCGACGGACCCTGGGCCGAGGTGGCCCGCGCCGGCATCGCCCGCCTCGGGCTCCACAGCATATCCCCTTCCCATGATGCCTTCCCCTTTAACCCCGGCCTCTGATGCAGGTTTTCCCCCGGCCGAGGTGGAGGACATCGCCCGCCTGCGCCTCGCCTCCCTGGCCCCCTCGACATGGAGGAATCGCCGGCGCCAGGCCCGCGACTACGTTACCTACTGTGTGGCCCGAGGGCTCGCCCCCCTCGCCCCCACCGACTTCCAGATCGCCGGCTACACTGCCTGCCTCCACGCCCGAGGCCTCGCCCCGGCCTCCATCAAGAACGCCCTCTCCGGGGCGCGCACCTGGACCGGGGCGGCCGGAGGGTCAACCACCGCCTTCGACTCTGCCCTCGCCAAGGACGTCTGCCGAGGTGCCGAGCGCGCCTCGACCCACGCGCCTCGCCAGGCGCCCCCTCTAACGCCTCCTCTGCTCGCCATCGTCATCGCCCACCTCGCCCTCGCCGGACCAGCCTCACTCACCCCTCGGGCCGCCCTTCTCCTCGGGTACTTCGGCATGCTCCGACAATCCAACCTGCTGTCGCCGAGTCCCGAGGGCTGGGGGGGCCCCCACACCATCACCCGCGGCGACGTCGCCCCTGCCCCCGGCGGCCTCCGGGTCACGGTCAGGACTTCAAAGACCATATCCGGGCCCTCGGGCGCCGTCGCCCTCTTCATCCCTGCCTGCCCGAGGCCGGGCCTCTGCCCTCTGGCCGCCTGGAACGCGGCCACCCGGCAGTGCCCCGCGCCTCCCGACGCCCCGGCGTTCATCATGCCCTCCGGTCGCCCCCTCGACCCGCGCACACTCACTGCCCTCATGCGAGGCGCCCTTCACGCCCGAGGTGTCCGGGGGGCCGAGGCCTTCACTCTCCACAGCCTCCGCCGGGGCGCCGCCCAGGCCTGCCACACCGCCGGAGTCCACATCTCCGACATCATGGCCCAAGGGACCTGGACTTCCGAGGCGGTCCACGCTTACGTCCCCCGCCTCGCTCCCTCGGCGGCCCCTCGAGCCCTCTCCTCTCTCCTGGTTGAGGGCTCCTCGGGCCCACCTCCCAACTACTGACATTGCCTGACATTACGCTCACATTTGACGCTCTCAGCATGAGCATGCATCAAACAATTATATTTTACCTTTACCTGTACTTGACTTATTACACTGTATGTTCATGAAACGCCTCGGGCATTCACCCAATAAAATGCCCTCTTTTCCACTTCCGCCTCCTCGTCCTTCCTTGCCGCGCATCGGTCGTAATGCTCGCATTGCGTTTGATGCGAGGTGAGGGAGGACGCACCCCCCCTCTCTCTCCCCCCCCCCCTCCTCTCTCCTCCAGCTCTCTCCCTCTTACATAACCCCCCCCCCCCCCCCCCCCCCCCTCTCTCCTTCCCTTATAACCCCCTCCGGCCTCTCCACCGGCCACTCGCCCTCCTGCCTCCACAGACTCCGCTCCTCATACCTCTTTTTCCCCACCCACCATCCCTATACACCAACTCTCCATTATAGGGTTGAGGGCTCCTCGGGCCCACCTCCCAACTACTGACATTGCCTGACATTACGCTCACATTTGACGCTCTCAGCATGAGCATGCATCAAACAATTATATTTTACCTTTACCTGTACTTGACTTATTACACTGTATGTTCATGAAACGCCTCGGGCATTCACCCAATAAAATGCCCTCTTTTCCACTTCCGCCTCCTCGTCCTTCCTTGCCGCGCATCAGTTGGGAGAGGAGAATTCTTTCTTTGTTAACTTTGGGTAGATCGGTTGGGGCCCAGCCAGGTGTTATTGTACTGTGTATTGTATAATAAATGTCTCCTCACATGTATGATCGATAAATCAAGACGTACATTAGACTACGTTATCCATATGTTGTCACTACATGGACTGTATGTTCCCACTGCATTTAATGTAGGTCAACGTAGTGAACAACGTTTGTCTAACATATGTCTAACGTACATCGACGTATGCCTAAGGTTTACATAACGTACGGCCGACGTAAAATCCACACATTGTCAAACGTTGTCATACGTTGAAAGTTTTGTGCATGCACAAAACCTTGCTGACCACTTGATGCACGACGCCGTATCTCGACGAACGTCGACATACATTGACATATACCAACGAACGCCTAACCAAAGACCCTATAATACTAAGACGGCTCACTCCCAATCTTTCCCATGGTAATGTAAATTTCGCAGTGCCACCTTGTGGTGGGTTTGATCAGCCCGGCTGTTGGTTGGTGTTTCACATGTAAACACATACAATTATATTATACATGAGATAGGTAAGTATGAATACACATCAATATGAAATTGCTTAGAACAAATACACATCCTCATCAGCATCATCATCATCGCCATCATCACACATTTTTCACATTCATATATACATTTATACATATAATATAGCAACTGTTTAACCAAGAGAACAGCCAGCGCACCAGGTGGTGGGTTTGATCATTTTGATTACACAGTACAGGCTGAGTGAGCCATCTTAGTATAATAGGGTCTTTGGCCTAATGCACGCGTAATGCATAGCAACGTATCCTGACGTAGCTGGCAAAAATCACATATGTCGACGTACATTGGCACGATGCCCCTTTAGTGTGTCTTGCTTTTGAAAATGTTATCTTTTTATTGGACTATGCAGCTTTAAGTATGCACAAGGTATGCCTTATTGTAGGAAATTTGAAATATGGAGTAATGGGCCCTTACGTTATTCTATGGATGTAATATTAAATTATACCGCATATGTGGTGCATAATGAATTATGCGGGTATAAATAATGGGAGGTCCTTTCACCTATACAATTTGTAACTTAATTAGAGTATTGACCAAACCGAACCAGTGGCGCCACCACACTGGTCCACTTCACTGACCAATCATGCCAGTCGCTGCAACCAATTAAAATTCTCAGTGACAATGTGGCGCGTACGTTGGGTAGGATTCGGACCGGTGGCGGCGCCACCAGTCACATGGTGGGAGGCGGGAAGCCAGCCCACAGAGTAGCATGTACAGTAATAATAATGAACAATAATGACAAACACCGTGTGTAGTCAAAAACACACCCGAGGTATTAACCTTTTAAGCATAACCCTACAAGCTAACCACACTCTATCCAACAGAATAAACAAATCATTCTACTAACACTCCATCTCAAAATGCTATCTCCAACAACATGATAATTATGCAATTCACAACGCAGTAGGCATACAAACCTATGAAGGGAAACTATGCACCTAACCACTCCGTAATGTAAAGGTGTAATCAAAACACATGTATGTATCTAAGTATATATGAATACAACATATAACTACTATTTTTATATGTGAATTGTCAAACTATACCATATGTAAGTCTTGGAATGATTAATATTGTTATTTCCGCTGACTTGACAATATCAGACTACATATATATACATATATTGTAAATAACTGTATTGTCACATGGCTGGAAGACCAGTGCCACAGCGCTGACAAAAGACTTTATTCAATGAATAAACTATATTTACAAACAACAACACAATGAGAATATTTCCATTCCGCGTTTTTCTACTCACATAAAGCTGGCATTCCTTACACGCGTAATGCGTTATGCGGTATGCGGTATGCGAATGCCATCATTCCTTACACACATTATGCGTAATGCGTTATGCGGCACACGACTGGCTATATTTAAAAAATAAAATTAAACAATTATTCTCCATACTGCTCTGTATATGACCAAATATTGCATTTATATCTATGTAACTTTTTGTACGTCACATGGGGGTTCCTACCTTTATTATAACCAAATTATAGATAAGTATTCATATTTCTGTGCATATGGTAGCATTTTTAGCTTTCCCCTAACCGTATGTCTCCCGGGTGCCCAGCTCACCATGTGTTTCCAATCAGCACCCCTGTGTGTGACTGTTCCGTAATGCTCAGTCGCCTCTCCTGGTGTTAAACTAATGGACACATCAGACTCAGGTTTCTATTCACACCCAGCTTGACGCATAACACATGACGCGCCGATCGCTACATGGACCGATCGGAAAAACGCATTACGCATTACGCGTGTAAGGAATGTAGCTCATAGGTTTCAAAGCGTTTCGATTTTTTGTCGCATTCGCATTACGCATTACACGTGTAAGGAATGCGCCCTTAATGCTTATACATCACATATATATATCCTTTGAACACATTCATGGCGATATACCATGACACACTAAGCTACGTACATACAAGCATGGCTATGTAGGGGCTATTACATGGTCTATACGGGGCCTGCAAAGTGTTGAAAAGTCCTGAACTTCATTTGCCCTCGAAAAGCTTTGTATTTCACCTATTTTGGGTAATTAGTCTTGAAAAGCCTTGAATCCCATTAAACTGTCCCCACTGATGTAAATTAGACCAAAAATGCCATTTGTCATTGTTGTTTTTTCTTGAAATCCAAGTGAAAATAGTCTTGAATTCCTATCAAAAACAGCCTTGAAAAGCATTGAAATAGCCTTGAATTCCATATGTTGACATGTGTACAGACCCTGTTACTAGTAAAGCTGCTTGAGACCTCCACAATGTCTGTGTACTGACAGTGTCTGTTGTCTTCCTCCTCAGGACCGCTCGCCTTACCTGGAAATCCGAGCAATGTCCGACATGTACAAGTGAGTGCGACTTATCTTTACACGATCCGCTACAGATTGTCACCTAAAAGTTGTACAGTCTAATGGTTTTGTCTCAGCAATATATGTTTAAAGGCGCACAGTGTAATGGTTTTGTCTTTGCAATATTTGTTTAAAGCTGCACAGTCTAATGGTTTTGTCTCAGCAATATATATCTGTTTAAAGGTGCACAGCTCGAAGGTTTTGTCTCAGCAATATCTGTTTAAAGCTGCACGGTCTAATGGTTTTGTCTCAGCAATATTTGTTTAAAGGTGCACAGTATGAAGGTTTTGTCTTTGCAATATCTGTTTAAAGCTGCACAGTCTGAAGGTTTTGTCTCAGCAATATATGTTTAAAGCTGCACAGTCTAAATGTCTCAGCAATATCTGTTTAAAGGTGCACAGGCCAAAGGTTTTGTCTTTGAAATATTTGTTTAAAGCTGTACAGTCTGAAGGTTTTGTCTTTGCAATATCTGTTTAAAGCTGCACAGTCTAATGGTTTTGTCTCAGCAATATCTGTTTAAAGCTGCACAGTCACAGTTCTCAGCAATATCTGTTTAAAGGTGCATGGTCTAATGGTTTTGTCTCAGCAATATCTGTTGAAAGCTGCACAGTCTAATGGTTTTGTCTTTGCAATATCTGTTTGATGCGCAGCGAAGGAAGAAGACGGAAGCAGGGGTGGAGAAAAGCACACTTTATTATGTAAAGTGGGGGGGCAATGTACAATGAGGGGAGGTAGCTGTACAATGTAATGAGTGAATAAAGTGCAGGATAATGTCAGGATAATGTCAGTCTTTTTAGGGGAGTGGCCCCGAAGAGCCCTCCGCCCTATAAGGTAGAAGTGAGTGTAGTTTGGGTGGGTGGGTGGAGAAGAAAGGAGGAGTGCGTCTGGCAGGAGAAGGAGGCTGAATGGCGAGAGAGGGCAGAGAGGGTGGGTTATAAGGGAGGGAGAGAGGGGGGGGGGTTACGCAACGCAACGGTCGCGGGCTGGGGGGGGAGGGAGAGGGGGGACTCCTCCTCCACTGCGAATCAAACGCAATACAAGCATTACGACCAAAGCTGCACAGTCTAATGGTTTTGTCTTTGCAATATCTGTTTAAAGCTGCACAGTCTAATGGTTTTGTCTCAGCAATATCTGTTTAAAGCTGCACAGTCTAATGGTTTTGTCTCAGCAATATCTGTTTAAAGCTGCACAGTCTAATGGTTTTGTCTCAGCAATATCTGTTTAAAGCTGCACAGTCTAATGGTTTTGTGTCAGCAATATCTGTTTAAAGCTGCACAGTCTAATGGTTTTGTCTCAGCAATATCTGTTTAAAGCTGCACAGTCTAAAGGTTTTGTCTCAGCGATATTTGTTCAAAGGTGTACAGTCTGATGGTTTTGTGTCTGCAATATTTGTTTAAAGGTGCTTAGTCTAAAGGTTTTGTGTATGCAATATTTGTTTGAAGTTACTTAGCCGGATGGGTTTCATTTTCTTCCACCATGATACATGAAGTAGTACTACTTAAGGGGCTGTCACATTAGGGTTTTTGCGGGAGTGTATGGCGGCGTAGGCGCTTTATGTCATATACGTCGGCATACGCCGCCATACGCTATGCATACACTATGCATACTCTATGCGTACGCTACGCATACGCTATGCGTACGCTACGCATAGGATGTCATGTGCCGGCTTATGCCGTTGTACGCCGCCATACGCTTTCTCCCGTCCATCCAAATTTTTGTGTGCATGCTAACAAAATCTCGACCTACGGGAGCGTATGGTTCATACGCTACTCATACTCTTCTCATACGCTTCTCATACACCAGCATACGCTCCTCGTATGCTAGGGGTACACTGGTGTAAGCTAGGGGTACACCACTCATATGCTCAACTTGCGGCATGGGCGTATCTCTGGCATATGAGGCGTACACAGAACCTACGAGTTGCGTATGGGAGCGTATTTGTAGCTTATGCAAAGCGTATGCAGGCGTATGCAGTAGCGTATGCAGGCGTATGCCCGACGTATGGTCTCGGTATATAAAGGCGACGCACTATATACCCAGGAGCCACCAGGTGGCTGACCGAGGAGAGATAACATAGGTCTCGCATACGCTCCTCATACGCTCCTCATACGCTCCACATGCCACTCAAAACTGTCAAAAAATGTCACAGTACGCTCCCATACGCTCCTCGTACGCTCCTCATAGGTTCCACATAATCTCAAAAACATCCAAGAGGTCACCAAAGGTCACGATATGTCGTCCCGCGCAGCTTTTTCCCATTTTCAACGTAGGTTTTGAATACGCTCCTGCCATATGCCGTAATTTGACAGGGCCTTTACTAGTAGTAGTAGTACATCCACCAAGTTTGGTCACCAGGAGGCACGTTGATATAGGTGCAAAATGAATTTAAAACTGCATAGTCCAATGAAGGCACCAGACAGGATGGCCGAATGAGTTGAGCGTCCGTCTCCTGTTTTGGGAGATCGGGGGATCCGAACCCATGAGTGTGTGGGTTCGAACCCTGGTCGAGTTAAACCAATGACTTAAAAATTGCTCGGCATTATTAGGATAGGGCAAGTCGTGGTTGGCTCAGTGTCAGGATAATGTGACTGAGTGAGATATCAGGTCATGGTGCTGGTGGTCTGGTCTCTCAGTGGGGAAGCACCGTGAGGTCGCTGTGAGTGCGCACTGTCATATATGACCTTAGCTGTTGCTAGGATGTAAACAACAACAAACAAATTCAATGAAAGCAGAACATTTTCAAATGATTATACATATCCAACTTGCATACTGATGCACTGATTAAGTCGAGCCGGGTAAAGTCGAGCCGGGTAAAGTCGTGCCCGGTAAAGTCTAGTAATGTCGAGTCAGGTAAAGGCATATTGATTAATATTTATGCATTTAATAAAATTATTAAGACATTCTTTTATTTAAAAGTGTTCCGGTTTCAAGATTCGAACTAGTTAACCTCTGATCTTGAAACCAACACTCTGCCAGCTGAGCTACAGAGGAACTGCAACCCAGAGAGGTCCAATTGGTGGCAGCATGCTGGGAGCTCCTGACAGCATCTGAATAATGAGCAAACAATATGGATAGAAATAATCTTTAAAAAAATAAATAGTGTGGTAGACCACGATGTTCACCGTTCCATGGTCTTTCACTCTGCCACAAACTCACGGAAGAACGCCAAGATTTAGTGACAGTACGCTTGCACTGGTTTATTACAAAACCTATCCACTCCTCCTGAGCCTCGCCCCACACAAATGTTATTTTCTTTGTGGTGACGACCAATTCCTGCAGGGGCACAGCTAACTGCGCAAAATCAGCAATGAAATCGCGGCAGTATGACACAAACCCGAGGAACGATTTAACCTCCTTCATATCCTCAGGCCTGGGCCACCCCGCAATCGCAGAGAGTTTCTCCGGGTCTGCTTTAATCCCCCCTGCAGAAACGATGTGACCTAAGCACTGCGGTTCTCACCTAAAAAGCTTACACTTAGAGGCTTTGAGCTTTAGTCCATAGGATCGCAAATGATCGAACACTGCTTGAAGCCGTTCCTGACATTCCTTAAAGAGTCCGACCGAAGACAATGACATCATCTAAAAATATACTAGGCAGATCTTCCACTGAAAACCAGCCAGCATATCTGTCATCATCTTTTCAAACGTGGCTGGCGCATTACAAAGCCCAAATGGCATCACATTCCACTCAAACAAGCTTAGATGAGTACTGAAGGCAGTCTTAGCAATATCATCTGGATCCATCGCTACCTGATGGTAGCCCGATTTCAAATCCAGAGTGCAAAACCACTCATTCCCACACAAACTCTCGAGCGACTCATCTATGCGCGGTAACGGGTAAGCATTTTTCCGCATCAGAGTGTTGAGTTTTTTTTATAGTCACTACAGAAGTGGATCGAACCATCTTCCTTCTTGACTAAAGGCCCTGTCATATTATGACGCATCTCGCAAGCGAACGGCCAACGTGTATAATCATTTTTTTACGTCGAGAAGCGTCAAACTTTTCGACATGGGGGGCAAAGTTGGACATATACGTACTGTATGCATAGCATATGGCCAACGTATGACGAAAGTATGGCTGACGTGCTTCTGGGCGAAAACCCGGTCGGTTCCATGGTTGGTCGATTTAGAGGGGTTTTACTGTAATAGTAATGCTCTAATTTTGCCCATCTGGCCCAGTCACCCTCTAAAAATGACACTGTCTGATAAATCATTTTGACTTATTTCAGCAAAGATTTCGTGGTATTCCAGGATCACAACAGAAAGCCAATGCGCATCGCGAACGAAGGATATGATGGCCAGGTTGGTAATGACAGTTCTGTCCTCACATGAAGCAAGTTACTGAAGGGTGTGTGGGAAGTGTGATTGCAAGTTAAAGCTGCATAGTCTGATGAAACATTTGATTCTACATGTTTAACTTAGATACTAATGCTCTTATTACCATATATTGCCCCATAGAAGGGAATACCGAGTCAACTTAATAGAACCTGTTACTGCAGAAGCCTATGGTGTCAGAGTTTTTTCATGCTTGCCAAAACTAATTTGACATGTTTATTCTTCAAATATCTTAAAAGTTAGCTATTTCACTTTAAACTAAAAGTAAGGTAGATTAACAAGCAGTTAAATATATTTACCTCAGAAATGTGACAGGAACTCAAAACCATCGGACTGCAACATTAAAACATCACATTCAAATGACCAGATTTTACATTTGTTTGTTTGGTTTTTACATCCTAGCAAAAAACCCAAAAAACCATCCTAGCATGACCAGACGGGATGGCCGAATGAGTTACAGCATCCGTCTCCCGTGCTGGTAGATCATGGGGTCGAGTCAAACCAATGACTTAAAAATTGATACTAGTCGCTTCCTAGCCAGGCGCTCAGCATTATTAGGACAGGGCAAGGACTGGTGTGCTCAGTGTCAGGATAATGTGACTGAGTGGGATACAAGGTCATGTTGCTGGCGGCCTCCTTTCCCAGTGGGAAAGCACTATAAAGTCACCATGAGTGCGCACTGTCACAAGTCGGTACCCATCCTGATATGACCTTAGATGTTGCTACGACGTAAAACAACAAACAAACAAACATCCTAGCAACATTTAAGGTCCTATCTGGATGGGTACTGCATTGTGACGGTGCGCACTCATGTCGACCGTATACTGTGTTATAGTTTTGTCCTATTAGGAGACCGGGCCGTTAACACTATGACCCAGTATCCGACTCAGTCACATTATCCTGATTCTGAGCCAACCAGTCTCCGCCCTACCCTATTAATGTCGAGCACCAGGCTATGTAGTGAAAAGTCATGTGTGCATAGTCATGAAATGAAAGGATCAATTTGCTGGTTGAGTGGTTTTACTAGCTGTATTATGTCATTTCCGATGAGGTGGGGAAAGAAAGTCTAAGCAGCAGATAGAGGGAGGCCATTGACCATTTGTTTTATTCGTCTACAGGTGATGCTCTGCCAGTCTGAATGGAACCATTTTGACAGCGTTCGGTCCCGCCAGAATCTCGATGACTCCGCCCTCTGTCAATGTGAGTACAGTGTAACTGCCCTCTGTCAGTGTGAGTACAGCGCTATACTGTATTAATACACCCGCCCTCTGTCAATGTGAGTACTATATAACTGCCCTCTTGCAATCTGAGTAGAGTATAACTACCCTCTTTCAGTGTGAGTACATTGTAACTGCCCTCTATCAATATGAGTACAGTATAATTGCCCGCTGTCAATGTGAGTAGAGTATAACTGCTCACTGTCAATGTGAGTATAGTATAACTGCCCTCTGTCAATGTGACTACAGTATAACCACCCTCTCTCAGTGTGAGTACAGTGTTATACTGCACCAAAGCACCCACTCTCTGTCAGTGTGAGTACAGTATAAACGCCCTCTGTCAATGTGAGTACAGTGTTATACTGTAGTAATATAGCCACCCTCTCACTCTGTGAGTACAGGTCATACTGCATCAATACACCAGACAATGAGCTACAGAATGTTATGAGTAGAAGCGACCAAGCACACCAGAGAGTGTTGCAGACCAAGAGCACCGGATCCACCACTGCAGTGTACAAAGATGCCTGCAGACTGCTACAAAAATGCATTTGTGACCTGAAATCGGACGGGTGGGAAAGGAAGGTATAGGAGCCGCAGAGAACCACAGATAAAAACAACATGAAGGGCTTTTCCAGTGGACTGAAGGATGTGTGGGGACCCGAGAAGAAACGGCCTGTGTGTCTGAAATCATCGGATGGAACAGAAACCTTCTCCGACAGCAAGAGATTTGTGCCAAGACGGAGTGAACACTTCCAGAAGCTACTCAACATCCCTGGTGACATTGAACATGACACACTAGAGAACATCCAGCAGCGCATTACCAACACATGCCTCGTTGACACTCCAACCATGGATGAGATGGTTAGAGCAATCGCTGGCCTGAAAGATGGCAAAGCACCTGGGAGTGATGGAATTCCGGCAGAAGTATGGAAGCATGGAGGAGAAAATCTGTTCAACGGACTTCACCAAAGCCTGGGAGGAGGGTTTTGTATCACAGGCATGGAAGGATGCCAGCATTGTAACCATCTACAAGAAAGGAGATTGAACAGACTGGGGGAATTATAGAGGAATCTCTCTTCTTTCCATAGCAGACAAGATCTTCGCTGGGATCCTCCTCAATAGACTATCTATTCACATAACACCAGAAGTAGTTCCAGAGATACAATGTGTCTTCAGATCCAAATGGAACACAGTCGGCATAATATTTTGTCTCCGACAACTACAAGAAAAGTGCATTGAGCAGGACAGACCATTGTACATGGTATTTGTCAACTTCAAGAAGGCGTTCCATACAATCGGGAGGACCGGGCTATGGCAACTACTGAGAAAGTATGGATGCCTGGAGAAGTTCAGAACTATGATCGAGGCTCTACATACGGGAAGGATGGCAAATGTTAGTGCTGGAGGGGAAGTCTCAGAAACATTCGGCCTTACAAATAGTGTCAAGCAAGGTTCTGTGCTGGCCCCCACTCTCTTCTCCATCTTCCTATCGGCAATGCTCAATGAGGTCTTCCGAGGCATGGGAGATGGCGTCTATATACAGTCTAGACAGAGTGCTGACCTACTCAATGTCACACACTTCAGAGCAAAAACCAAGACTACCCAGATACTGGTGAGAGAGATGCTATTCGCAGATGACTGTGCACTGGTTGCCCACTCTGGTGAAGAGATCCAGAAAATACTGGATGCTTTCTCTGATGTGTCAATCAAGTTTGGCCTGAAGATTAACATCAAGAAGACGGAAGTGCTGTACCAACCCAACTCTACAAGAACCCAAAAGGAGGATATCATGATTGATGGAAACAAGCTGAACTCTGTCCTGGAATTCGCCTACCTTGGAAACACTATATCAAGTGATGGACGCATTGATGCTGAGATACAGCGGAGGATGGCTAGGGCTAGCGTATCTTTCGGTCAACTACACCAGAGACTCTGGCACAACCACCATGTGTCAAAATGGGTGAAACGCAAGATCTACTGCGCAATTGTGCTCTCCACCCTACTATATGGAGTCGAGGTCTGGACAGTGTACATACGACAGGTGAAAAAGCTGCAAGCCTTCATGATGCGACATCTGTGTTCGATCTTGAGGATAACCTGGAAGGACAAAATGACAAATAAGGAAATACTCGATCGGACAGGGCTGTCATCTATGGAAGATCTTCTGATAAGAAAGAACCTCTGGTGGACTGGACATGTGATGAGGATATCAACAGACAGGCTACGAAAGCAGATCCTCTATTCTCAATTGTTTTCTGGTCAGAGAAAGAGACACCCTCATCTCCGGTTCAAGGATACTATCAAGGGAAACCTGAAGCTGAGAGACATTAGGACTGACTCATGGACATCATTCTCACAGCAGAGAGCTAAATGGAGAGGGGCGGTTAAGAAATGGAAGGAGTCTTTGTCGCATTGCGACCGACAGCATGATGATGACACCAGCCCTTTATTTTCTGTTCTCCACCCCATCGTCTACTCCACGCAACGTGTAACACATGGTAACCTGTCTGACACATCTCCCACCTCGCGTGTTCATCAGCTGGTCTTTTAGTGACTGACGTAAACGCCGCGTTCCGCTCGTGACGTGACGTGACTCGCGGTGATTTATTCTCGCAGTCATTGCCAATTATGAACCACCTCCCTCCCTTACGGAACTGGGTCGCGTGTTGCACTGGTGGGGCTGTTTGTTTGTTGTTATTTTACGTCCTAGCAACATCAAAGGTCATATCAGGTGAGGTACCGACTTGTGACACTACACAGCCATAGCGACTTTATAGTGCTGCCCCCTTGGGAGATTAGGATTCCAGCACCATGACCCAATATCCTATTCAGGCACATTATCCTGACACTGAGTTAACCAGTCCTAGCCCTATCCTAATAATGCAGAGCGCCAGGCTAGGAAGCGACAACCATCAATTTTAGAGCCATTGGTTTGACTCGACCAGGGTTCGATTCGAACCTGTGGGTTCTGATCCAACGATCTACCAAAACAGGTCATGGACGCTCAACTCATTTGGCCATCTCGTCTGGTTTTATTTAGAAGAGACAGTTGTCCGGGCCCAAGTCCTACTAGGAAAAGAAAAAATATGCAGCGGTAGGGCAGGTGGGCAGAAAGTGTCACTGGCTCGCCGAGAAGTGAAGATAGAAACAACACCTATTGCCAATGGCGGAAAAGGCGTGAAAGTCGACTGGCCAGTTGGGTGGCTAGAAGATGAACTCGTCCATCCACCCAAAAAAGAGTCCATGGCGTAGCTGGGGTGGGTCGGGGTCGGGGGGAGGCGTTTTGTTCCCACTGAATCAAACACAGTGTGAACATTATGACCAATTTGCCCTAGAAACAAATGAGGGCAAGAAAGCGGTGATTATGTGCCTACACGACACCTGCACACATTCAGCATGTTGATGGACGCCGTGAAGTGCTGTCGTTCAGAACACTGCCGGCAGGAGGCGGTAGTTGAATACTAATGAGGCATAGCGCGGTGTGTGGAGTGGGAACTACATACAGTAAGACCTCTCTAATTCGACCGACTATGAGACCAACTTTAAATTAGGGAGGTGGTCGGTTTAGGGATTTAACAAAAATCGTTACAATGGTATTGTATGGGCGATCGTTTGGGACCCAAATAAAGCGATCCATATAGGGGAGTGGTCGATCTGTGGAGTTGGTTGGTTAGAGAGGTTTTACTATAGTTAGACGCGGTACTTAACGACCAATTAACGCCTGTGTCTGTTCTTAACGCGCCGTGTTGCATTAACATTTTGAGTAAATTACTACGTTATAGCCGACATTAATTTTAATTTCACCAAATTAGGAATAATTCATGACTTTTTATTTTTAATAGCAGGTTTAGAACGTCTGGCTTTGAGGGTGGAATTATTTATTGATTCGTTGTTGGAGTTTTACGTCCTGGCAACATCTAATGTCATATCAGGACGGGTACCGACTTGTGACAGTGCACACTCATGGTGACTTTATAGTGCTGCCCCACTGGAAGACCAGATCACCAGCACCATGACCTGATGTCCAACTCAGTCACATTATCCTGACACTAATCCAGGATATAAGCTCATGGTGCTGGTAGCCTATTGGTGCTGGCAGCCTATTAGCCTTCGAGTAGGACAGCACTATAAAGTCATCATGAGTGCGCAATGTCACAAGTCGGTACCCGACCTGATATGACCTTAGATGATGCCAGAACATAACACCCCAGACAAACAAGCAATCACACAAACCTATGGAGTGGAGCTCAAATATCCCATTTGTGACGTCATGCAGAGGTAGCATTGCATATGTTATGAGGTAAACTCAAAGGGCTTCAGAATTACTGTCGGTCAAAGTAAACTTTGTGAGACTTTCATCGGAGAGCTCTATTGCAGTGAACGCTTCTTTTTAGCTCTCGTCTCTATGATTATTTATTCATGAGCGTAAGCATGGTTTAGATCTGTTCTGCGGTAGAGAACGCCTATGCAATTGTATGAACATTCCTTGGCCTAAATCACCACTGAGAAGCGTCATTAACGCTAGTCCGCCTTAATTAGGCCGTCAATACCTCAGAGATAACGTTGTCCCCATCTGGTTAAACACATTGCAGCTCTGGAAAATGTACAACGTCATGCGACAAGGATGATCCCAGGATTGGGGGAGATGGATTATGAAGATCGCATGAGGAGACTTAAGCTACCAACATTGTCATATCGTCGTCTCAGTGGAGATATGATAGACTTATAAGATTATTACTGGAGTCTATGACAGAGATGTCACAATGGGTTTGTTCAACCTCACAATAGACAGCAACACCAGAAGCCAGTGGTACAAAATCTTCAAGGAGAGACCCGGACTTAAGGTCAGGAAACACTTATTTTTCTTTTCGGTGACAGATCCTCAGAACAGTCTTCCAGACTAAGTGGTTGAAGCACCAACAGTAGGAGCATTTGAGAGAAGGCTGAATAGACATTGGAGAGGAAAGACAATAGTTCTTTTTTTACCATAACGATCTGGCACTAGAGGGCCAATAGGTCCTAGATCCGCCAGAAGAGGATCTGTAAGTTAATCTGTAAGTTAAAGATAGACACAAACAATGAGTATTCATATTCGATTATATTTATGAATGAGCAAAGTTGTGATGGACTGCACTTTTCAATCATGTGATTGATGATGGTGATGATGGTGATGGTGATATGATGATGATGATGACGATGGTCATACTGATAGCATTTCGAAGGCCACCGTGGTTTCTTCAGCAGATCATCTTCCTGATAACATAAATATCAAACTACCAGATGCTTTCTTTAATAATATAAATAGTATTTGCCAGTTCAACAAAACCACCATGATATGAGATGGAATCCATAAAAATCCTTCTGTTTTAATGTAAATTCAATTCTGAATTACTCTTAAATGAAACACCAACTGTGGCTTATAGTCATTTAATTGGTGCAGCAGATTTGTTTCTTCCTTGTAATATAAATATTTATTGCCAATTTAATCAGGTTCACTGGATTGGATATAGGTGATAACACATTTTCCTACAGTAAAGCCTACCAATTAACATACTGAAATACATCAACGGAACTGACTGTATCCACAGACCCTCATTCCCGGTGTTTCCCCAACCTCTTCAGTACATGTTTGAGATTCTGCGTTAATGATCTTGTTGCCGAGTCACCACAACGCTTGTATTGTCATGCCGGGAAATCCTAAGTAGTTTACAGGAATGTACAGTCAACGCCCGTTAACAAGACCATGACCAGGATAACTACCATTTACATGCTCACAAGTATCATCTAATGTACAAGAATGTACAGTCAGTGCCCGTTAACAAGACCATGACCAGGACAACTACCATTTACATGCTCACAAGAATCATCTAATGTACAAGGATGCACAGTCAGCGCCCGTTAATAAGACCATGACCAGGACAACTACCATTTACATGCTCACAAGTATCATCTAATGTACAAGAATGTACAGTCAGCTCCCATTAATAAGACAATGACGAGGATAACTACCATTTACATGCTCACACGTATCATTGTCTAATATACAGGAATGTACAGCTAACACCCGTTAATAAGACCATGACCAGGACAACTACCATTTAGATGCTCACAGGTATCATTGTCTAATATACAGGAATGTACAGTTAACGCCTGTTAATAAGACCATGACCAGGACAACTACCATTTACATGCGCACAAGTATCATTGTCTAATATACAGGAATGTACAGCTAACACCCGTTAATAAGATTAATAAGACCATGAACAGGACAACTACCATTTAGATGCTCACAAGTATCATTGTCTAATATACAGGAATGTACAGTTAACGCCTGTTACTAAGACAATGACCAGGACAACTACCATTTACATGCGCACATGTATCATTATCTAATATACAGGAATGTACAGTTAACGCCTGTTAATAAGACCATGACCAGGACAACTACCATTCACCTGCTGACAATTATCATTATCTAATATAAGTGTTTATAGTTTGTAGATTTTGAAACTGACTGTTTTCTAGGAATTATTTATGGTGTCATATGTTTGAAGGCTTCAGCAGAAATAGGTTCTATTACATTGGCTTAGTATACCCTTCTATGATACACTAATGATACTCTAATGATGAACCAGTGATACACCAGTGAAACACCAGTGATACACTGGTGATACACCAGTGATACACCAGTGATACACCGGTGACACACCGGTGATACATCGGTGATACACCGGTGATACATCAGTGATACACCGGGGATATATCAGTGATACACCGGGGATACATCAATGATACACCGATGTCGCACCAATGACACATCAGTGATACACTAATGATACACCAGTGATATACCAGTGGTACACCAGTGATACACGAATGATACACCAATGATACACCTATGATAAACCGGTGATACACTGGTGATACACCAGTGATACGCCAATGATACAACAGTGATATGCCAATGATACACCAGTGATACACCAGTGATGCACCAGTGTTACCCCCTTGATACACCAATTTTACACCAATGACACCAGTGATACACCGATGATACACCGATGATACACCAATGATACAACAATGATACAACAATGATACACTATTGATACAACCCTACAGGTAGGGATTGATCTGTCGGTGTCATTACACAAAGTGTGATGCGCGAAAAGGAAGAGAGGAAGGCGGGGGTGGAAATAAAGGCGTTTATTTTACGCTTCAGACAGACAGAGCATACAGAGGCATGACAGAGAGGCTCATGAGGAGCAACAGTAAATAAGCTCATAAGGAGCAACAGTGTAAGTAAAATGACAATAAAAGAAGAAAGGTAAAGAGGCTCATGAGGAGCAATACAGCAGGGGGGGCTCATGAGGAGCAGAGAGGAGATGTACATGAAGAGTAAAGGTTCAGTTAGAGTCAAATGTCATGAGGGGTGAGTGAGGGGGTGCCGAGGAGCCCTCCACCAAAAAAGGCGGAGAGGGCTCGCGCCGCGCCCGAGGGGGTTCAACAAGGAGCGGGCGGCCCAAAAAAAAGGAGGCCCGCTCCTTGGCGAGATCCGGTGAGGAGGTCCGAGGAGGGTCGAGCAGCGGGGCAGCGAAATCCTCAGGGCTGGGTGGGGTGGCGGTCGGGGTCGGGTCCGGTGGGTCGCTGAAGGCGGTGTCGTGGGGGTCGGCGGCTGTGATGTCAGCAAAGGGTTCTTCGTGAGGCTGGGCTGGGCTGTGGTCTGAGGCGTGAGGTCCGAGGTGATGGTCCCCGGCTGTGACTGGGCGGCGCTGCGATCGGTGGTCGCTGGGAGGTTGTCGGTGGACGGCGGCGTCGATAGGGTCGGCGGCTGTGATGTCGGCAGAGGGTTCCTCGTGAGGCTGGGCTGGGCTGTGGTCTAAGGCGTGAGGTCCGAGGTGATGATCCCCGGCTGAGACTGGGCGGCGCTGCGATCCGTGGTCGCCGGGAGGTTGTCGGTGGAAGTTGCGGGGCTGTCGGCAGTGGTGAGGGTGAGGTGCCGGGAAGGGCCCCCCGGGCCGGCCAGGGGGAGGCCGGCGGATCAAAAATCCGCCGAGGTGGGGGGGGGGGGGGGGGGGGGGGGGGGTCTGGCGCTCACGGGCTTGTTTTGTCATGCAATCGGCCTCGCTGTGCATGGTTAGGACGCGCCTCACGTTGGCGCAGTAGGCACAGACGTTACGGCGCCTGTCCCCCGCCTCGCCGTGGGCCTCCCCGACGGGGGGCCCGATCGCACGAGGCGGGGTCGCGGTTCCAGGCCGGGCAGGGGGCCCCATGGGTGTGCCTGTCGTAGGTGACGCGGGCGTCGGCTTGGACTCGGGGGAAGTGTGGACCTCGGTGTGGAGGGTCGAGTGGGCGGGCGGGGGTGCTGGCGGCTTGGTGGTCGGGCATGGCGATACACTCGACTCTCAGGAGGTTGATGGCTACTGGGTCATGCCACCCATGGGGGAGTCGACCGTCCGCGATCCAGGTGAATACGGTCTCGGAGTACCGACGGACGGTCGCCCAGGGGTAGATGAGGTTGTCCCGGGAGACTGTAAGGTGGTGGTGGTGGAGTCCCTGGGCGGAGTGGGCGGGGAAATCGGGATGGTCGATGAGGGTGAGAAGGGCGAGGGCGTACTCGTCCTTCGTTGCCTCGCCCCTCTTCACCGGCTTTCTTTCCGGCCCCCTCTCTACCAGGTCGGATGGAAATATATAGTCGACCGGGATACCTTGGCGCCTCACGGAGCGTCGCGCCTCGGCGGAGGCCAAGATGTCCCGGACGGCGTCGGCCACGGAGGCGGGGCTGTGTCGGGTGGGTTCCTCTTGGTAGGCCCGCGACGTGGTGGGCGCGGCTTGTGTAGCGAGGTGGCGGTACCTCTCGTACTCCGGGTGCGCCACCCCGGGCAGGCTCGCCTGAGGCGGCGGCGGGGGGCGGGATGCGGCGCTGGTGCGCGCCCGAGGCGGTGGGGCGGTCGCGGCGGGGCGGGCGGCCAGGGGTGTTGGGGGGCGGGCCTCCCCGGTCTCCAGGGCGTCCATCCGGGCGTGAATGTCGGCTGCAGTCTGGCGCACCTCGGCGGACGTCTGGCGCTGCTCAAGCTGGATGTGCTGGAGTGCCTCCAGTATTGCCGAGATCTCGGCGCCCGAGGTGCGGTCCGAGGGCGCCGCGGGGGACGCCGGAGCGGAGGCCGGGGACTCGTCCCGCCGGGGCATTGAAGATGGCCCCGGGGTGCGGGGGGCGGCCCGGGAGCCCTTCCGTCCTCGTCCCTTCCCTCGAGGCATGGTGTAGCTTGAGGTGGAGCAGCAAACAGGAAAACGGGAAGAGAGCTGGAAGGCGGCAGGAGGGCGAGTGTCTGAGGGAGGCCGGCGGGCGACCTTATAAGGGAAGGGGGACGGGCGACAGCAGGTGAGGTGTGAATGCTGCCGGCCCGGGGGAGGGCGAGAGGTGGCGAGCAGCGGGCGTCGGGTGAGGCGCGAGTGCTGCACGAGACGGGGCCGGGGGGAGGTGGCGGCGCGCGGCGGCGTCGGGCGAGGTAGGAAAGCAGCGCGACAGCGCGGGGCGGGGGAGGGTCTCTTCCTCTCCTCGCATCAAACGTAATGCTACGCATTACGACCAATGTCTATCCGTCGTACTAGGAGTTCTACGTGCAATTCAATTAATATTCATAAACGGTGAATATTTTGTTAAGAATTTACCAATATTCATGTAAGGAATACGTGTTAAAACCAGGTGACCAGATGTCCAGATGTCCAAGCTACAAACAACAAGGGGGAAATAATATTTTATTTAATAGAGATAGTCCTATTGATGATGTAATCCAAATAATTTTACTGATGATGTAATCCAAATAATCTTACTGATGATGTAATCCAAATAATCTTACTGATGATGTAATCCAAATAAAGAGGTGCTCTCGAGTCCCGAGCTAACTGTGTGAGCAGTATAATGTCATGCAAATATGAATTCAGGCCAAATATGTTATCCGAGTATTTGATTCAAGCGGACAGCTTGCATGCGCATCTGATCTCACGTGACTTGGCATGATTAATTGGGCACTGTACGCATGCGCCGCCTCCCTGCGTGGGCCGCCATGTCGCCATGCAGGTAGTGGACGGAGCATGCGCAGGTAAGGCTGACCAGCGGGGTGGCCGAATGTGTGGATCATCCGTCTCCCGTTTTGGTAGATCCACGGATTGAGTCAAACCAATGCCTTAAAATGTTATATTTGTCGCTTCCTAGCCAGGGGCTCGGGATTACTAGGATAATGTGATTTAGTGGGATATGATGTCATTGTGCTGGTGGTCTGATCTCCCAGTGGGACAGCACTATAAAGCCGCCGTGAGTGCACACTGTCACAAGTCGGTACATGTCCTGATATATTTATTTTTTTTGGGTGTAAATATAGTTTATTCATTGAATAAAGTCTTTTGTCAGCGCCGTGGCACTGGTCTTCCAGCCATGTGACAATACAGTTATTTACAATATATGCATATGTAGTCTGATATTGTCATCAGCAGCTAGCCCAAATCAGCTGAAATAACAATATCAAACATTCAATGGTATAGTTTGACAATTCACATATAAAAATAGCAGCTATATGTCGTATTCATACGCACTTGATACATACATGTGTATTGATCAGACCTTTACATTACGGAGTGGTTAGGTGCATAGTTTCCCTTCATAGGTTTGTATGCCTACTATGTTGTGAATTGCAAAACTATCATGTTGTTGGAGTTAACATTTTGAGATGGAGTGAGTGTTAGTAGAACGGTTTGTTTATTCTGTTAGATAGAGTGTGGTTAGCTTGTGGGTTATGCTTAAAAGGTTAATACCTCAGGTGTGTTTTTTGACTACACGAAGTAGTTTGAGTAAGTAGGTTGTTAGTAATGACGGGATAAATAATGCTTGGAGGATTGTACGTTTCAGTCATTTAGTAGTCTAGTACAGACTTTATTAGTGTCTATGTTTATACAAAGACCCTATAATACCAAGACGGCTCACTCAGCCCCTACTGTGTAATCAAAATGATCAAACCCACCACTTGGTGCACTGGCTGTTCCCCGGCCAAACAGATGCCATATTATATGCACAAATGTATGTATGAATGTGAAAGATGTGTGACGATGGCGACGATGATGTGTGCCTGTTCATAGCAACCCCATATCGATGTGTATTCACACTCACCCATCTCATGCATGATATAACCGTATGTTTTACATGTGAAACACCAACCAGCAGCCGGGTCGATCAAACCCACCACAAGGTAGCACCGCAAATTTGACATCACGTGGGAGAGATAGGGAGTGAGCCGTCCCAGTACCATAGGGCCCTGTCTATAGCAATACTACCAGACTGATACACATTTCCGAATTTGCTGGGCAAATAATTTGTACGGTGGATAACTTGGTTTGTTGGCAGCAGCCGGAGCGCGTGGGTTGGTGGGAGGGGGTGGGGTGGCCATAGGTGCTTATAATAGATAGCTAATTAAACATGATGACCTCATCACTAGGCCTGTAGAAGGGCCTGATTGGCTTGGTGAATTCTTACCAGGTTCTTGAATTCTAGTTGTGTTTGTACATGTCTAATTCTGACTGGGAGTTCATTCCATAATTTACTGCCTTTGGAGATAGGGGCTCTTGTCAGTCTATTTGTGAGTGGTTTAGGAACTTTGAGGAGTGTAGCATCCCCCTGCCTGGTAACTCTGGTAGTATGGTCTATGTAGTTTTCATCCTTGGCTCTGATAAAGATAAGAGATAGCAGATGTGCATCTCCCCTTTGGCTCAGGTATGTGATATTAGATCTAGTGTGCATCTCATTCACTGAGAGAACTTTGCCCCTATATACTGTTCTAAGAGCTCGGTTTTGGGTCCTCTGTAATTTATTTTCTTGTTGTTTTGTTAAAAGGCCATAGATTAGATCATTATAATCTATTATTGGCAGTATAGTTGCCTTTTACAGTTTGAGCGCTGTGTTCTCACTCATGTAGCATCTTATTTTTCTAACGGTTGCCATTCTCATACCTAGAATTTGGTTCAGCCTCGATAGTTGCTGGTTCGCATTCAGTGTAGAGTCAAGTGTGGTTCCTATGTATTTGTACGAGTTCACTTCTCTTAGCACTGCATTGCCTATACATAGCTCTATATTTTGTGCATGCGATTTTCTAGATTTTGTTCCAAATATCACATATTCTGATTTTTGTGTGTTTAAGGTAAGTTTGTTATCAGCACACCAAATATTGACCTTTTTTAATACCTTGTTTACCATAGTAGCTGCCAGAATAATGTTTTTATTGTGCACTGTGAGGACAGCATCATCCGCAAAAAGTGTGAAATTAGCACTGGTAGACAGCAATGGTAGGTCATTAATAAATATCAGAAAGAGGAGTGGTCCCAAAGTGGAACCTTGGGGCACTCCAGTTCTGACAGTTCTAGTGGAGGATTCTGTATTATTATTTTTTGTGACTTGTTATCTGTTGTTTAAGTAGTTGGATATGAACCTACTTGATCTTTTTCCCAGTCCAGCTCTTTTGATCTTACATAGTAGGATTTTGTGGTCAATTGTATCAAAAGCTTGTTTGAAATCAAGAAAAACAGCTATTGTAAGTTCACCTCTGTCTGTGATAATCAACAATTCATCCATTAATGAGGCAAGTGCCTTAGTCGTTGACCTTTCTTTTCTGAAGCCATTTTGTTGGGTGGCTAAATAGTTAGTGTCCTCAAGAAATGTTTTTATTTGGTTGTGAAGTATCTCTTCAATTATTCTGCCAGGCAGAGGTAGTATCGATATAGATCGCAGTTCATTACAGGACTTTGGGTATAGGGGTAACTGTTGCTCTCTTCCATTTTTCTGGGAAAATTCCAGTAGTAATTATGAGGTTGTATAGGTATGTAAATTCATCTATTAGAGCCTTGATGGTGCCCTTGATAAAGGTTGAACTGATGTCCTTCATGCCTGAAGGTTTGAATGGTGATAGATTTTGTACTTTGGTAAGGATCTTCTCTTTTGTTGTTTCTATGAGATCATATCTATGTTGGTTAACTACAACCTTATAGTTTTCCTGGACATCATCTTTTGGTTGAAATTTTTGGGCTAGGTTAGCTCCTATATCAACAAAGTATTTGTTGATCTCTTCTGCTAGTTGAATATCAGGTATTGTTTCACCAGTACTGTCTTTTATTAGATTACTGATTTTTGGCTTGGGATCAGGCTCTATTTGATCTAGTTCATACCAACATTTCTTGGGGTTTTGGTTGTGAATGATGGCTTGGTCAAGATAGTACCTTGATTTTGCCTTTCAAACCTCAGTCCTGGCCTTTCTAGTTAAGCATTTGGCTCTGAATGTATCCCCTGGGTCTTTGGTTAATTCAGCCTTTTGGCAAAAGTAGTCCCGATCTCGTTGTAGTTCTTGTAATTCGTCATTTAAGTATTTAGCTGTGTTTTTTCTTATTCTCAGTTCAATCATTGGGCAAAGTTTGTCAGCAGCTCTATCAAGGATAGCTTCTAACATGTCCCAGCACTTGTTCGGATCTTGCTCATAAAATATTTCATTGGTAGCAAATCCCCGTAATGTGGTTGAAAGGTCCTCATAGGTGCAGTTTCTATATGAGCGGCCCCAGTGTGATGTGGTTTGTTTGTCATTCCTTGTTTTTTTTTTATTATATAAATAGGTTTGTGATCACTTATATTGTAGGTGACCTTAGATGTTGTCAGGATGTAAAACTCCAACAACCAACCAACAACCCAGTAAGGCTGGCCTGTCGATATAATCCTTGGTTCTGTCATGTGGGTGATGGAAATGGGAAATATTGCGCCTAGAGCGGGAATCGAACCTACATCTCTTGTATTCCGGGCCAGTGAAATAACCATTACACCACCTAGGCTCCCTGATGTCCCCACTCTACCCATGCCTACAGGTCTATGCGGTTCATTCCATGAGAGGTTTGTTTTGTGGCTGAGTGGGATATTGGGCTAGTGGGTTTCAAGTGGGACAGTGCTATAAAGTCATATTTAGTGGGGTCTAAACTGGTACAAGTCGGTACCTGTCCTGCTATGACGTTCGATGTTGCTAGGATGTAAAGCCCCAACAAACAATGCACCGCTGAGCGAACTACTGCAATGTTCACACAATCTTGCAAAGGACTTCAATTTGAAGGTGTCTCTTGAAAAGGCCTTAAGATTTCAAAATACACTGAAAAGGCCATGAAAATTGACCAAATGTGCTGAAAAACTCTTGAATTTTGAGATTGATCGAAGTCTGATTCGAAACCAACTGCGAATTCATTAGTTTTCGTTACCAGCTGCATCAACGAAACATCAACGATGACAGAATCGCGATATGTCAATTCTGGGCATTAGCATAATATATTCTGGTTTGCATCTTCATAGCTACTATACTTCTTTTGCTTTATGAAAATAGCATACAGAAACCTGGTGAAGTGGGACCATAAACAGTTGACATGTATATAACCATAATAATTTAAATTTGTGTTGCCTTAAAAATTAGTTTATTACCTGAAAAGGCCCTGAAAAGGCCTTAAATTTGGTTGTTGAATAGCTGTATGAACCGTGTACTGGTAGCTGATAGTGAGAGCCCCCCCCCCCCCCCCCCCCGCCCCCACCCCCTCCTCACATCGGTGATCAGGTAAAACCAGTGGGGTGTTACTTACCAGTAATAAGCCCAAGTCACCTGCCTTCTGCCACCTGATGCAGGTTGGCCTCGAGGGTCACGTGATGTTTGTCAAATAGCATAATGACACTACAGGTGGTTTGTTTATTGGGATTTTACATCCTAGCAACATCTATGATCATATCAGGATGGGTACTGACTTGTGGCAGTGTGAGCTCATGTCGACTTTATAGTGCTCCCCTACTGGGAGATCACGCCACTGGCAGCATGACCCGATATCCCAATCAAGTCACATTATCTTGACACTTAGCTAATCACTCCTTGCCCTATCCTATCATTGCCGAGCTCCAGGCTAGGTAGCGACAAGTATCAATATTGTAAGTCATTGGTTTGACTCGACTGGGATCCGAACTCCCGACCTTCTGCACGGGAATCATGCGCTCTGCCGATAGGGTCACCGCGTCCGGGCCACAGAGGTGGTTCAATTGCGCAGCTGCAGTCACCTATCTGAACATCTGTGTGTGACACCCTGCACTATATCAAATAGATGGCTTAATGATTTGGATCTACCTTTCTAGCTCTGTCTAGCACACATAATAAATTCTTATTGTGATATAGACAGTATGTGTCTCTACTGTATTTCCATATACTAAAATGTCATCAGTGATGACATTGACCGATGGTAGGCCTTTTAGAATTTCATTCATTTCTTATATGAAAATGTCCCCGGCTGGTTTAATGCCGAATATATCAGCCTGGTGTAGCTGTATCTACCCCAGGGTGTGTTAAATGTGCACAGTTTAGAGCTTTCAGGATCGAGACCGATTTGCCAATATCCGCTATTTGCGTCTAGTACACAAAAATATTTGGCACCATGTGTTTTTGCTACTACCTCTTTCATGGTTCTCGTTGGATATGGGCCTCTCAGAATTGCTTTATTTAATTTAGTGGGGTCTAAACAAATCCTTATCTTTCCCGGTTTTCAGACTATAGTTATCGAGTTGACCCATGAAGTTGGTTCAGATTGCTCCACAATCACCCCTAACTTTAACATTTGATCTAATTCTTTACGTACATCATCTTTGATGGCATGCGGAATATGCCTCGGTGGGTCTATGACAGATTCTATTATATTATCAACATGTATTTTAGCGTCAGCTTTTATGGAACCAATGCCTTTAAAAATATCATCATATTTATTTACCATTTCTTTGGCCTTGTCATCGTCTGTTTGTGCAGCTCAGATTTCGCCCACTAAGGCTATAAGGTTGAGTTTGACACATGCCTCTTTGCCAAGGATGGGGCTGCCCTCTTTTGTCACTTGGAAACGGAGTTGCCTGATATACACCTTGATGGCCGCCTCACCTTCCGTGCTGATCTTCTCGCCTGAATAGGTGATGAGGCGGCATGTTGTCGGTTGTACTGTTATGTTCTGCGTCCTCTTTATCAGTCCGATGGGTACGATATTGGCCTCAGATCCAGTGTCTAGTTTGAACTGTATGCTGGTTCCACCAATGTCGATGTCTGTGACCATAGGTTAGTTCTCCCATGTTTTTTGTCAGATATCTCTCCAATGAAGAGCTCGTCCTCCTCGTCCGACATATCATCTGGTGAGGTTTCTTCTTCGCTTTCAGGGATGTTGTTCGGGTCTACCGTGATTTCGTTGACTGGTCTTGGTTTTGCAGCTTTCGATTTGCATACTTTTATGAAGTGACCTATATTTTTGCATCCTGCTCACTCTTTTCCTTTAGCAGGACACGCTCCCATTGCGTGTAGATATCCACATTTTCCGCATTGTATCGACTGTTTTGTGTGTCGCGTTGTGTCCAATTTCTTGTGTTTCTCCACTCGCGTGGTCTACTCGGGCTTCTGCTCCTTCTTCTTTGTCTTTGTTTAGCTGTTTGGCGGTGTGTTCGCTCAGTCAGCATGTCTCGATGCAGCGATCGAGTGTAAGTTTGGTGTCTGTAGTAGTAAATCCCATAGCAGACAGTCCTATCGCAAAGCATGGGCTCTTCCTTGTGGCCATAGTCACACTATGTGATTCTGATCTTCAGTTCACATATAAATGTGTCCATGTTCTCATCACTTTGATTGTACGAATTGAACTGATGCCGGACTACTGTAATGTTTGTCTTGCCCTCACAGTATGTTTCAAATGTCTTTATGAGGGGTGCTATCTTATCCTGTTTGGGTACCTGGATTTCCATTGTTCAGTATACTTTTTGGGCCTCAAGGCCCGCCACGTGTAGAAATATGGAGCACTGTACCTTCTCATCTTAACAATTGTCGCCATGAATATGGCCTATGCTGCTGACACGGCGAAAAGAAACCACCAATCAATCAATCAACCTTCTCATCTTTTTTTATCACACCTGCAGCTGTTGCATATATTTGATATGCGCTTAGCCAGGTTCGATAACGCCATGTTGCGTTGTTAGACGGCTGACATCTGACACCATGAAATGATGTGGACACGTTGGAGTCTGGTTAACAAGTATTTATTAGGTTTAGATATCAGCCCGCTGCCCCTATCGGGATGCGCATCATACCGGCATCCATGGGCTAATTAGCTATGCCTGCATGCATTACATACATTACAGATGGCTATCGCGAGGTGAGAGCAAATCAGCTGTAACAAAAAGAAATGCTCAACTGGATTAAATAGAATGTGCATGGCTGATGATTAAAGAACAGGTGATAAACCACCAGATAAGCTCCAAGTAGCTCAGGTGGTAGAGTGTCCACGGTAGAGTGGGTCATCCGCTCGATCCTGCTCAGTGCACCCATTTGCAGTTTGGGCTATTTTCCGTTCCAACCAGTGGTCCACAGCTGGTTCATCAAAGGCTGTGGTATGTGAGAAAGTGCATATAAAAGACCCCTTGCTGCTTATCGGAAAGAGTAGCCTATGTGGCGGCAGCAGGTTTCCTCCAATGAAATACGTCAGAATGACCATATGTTTGACATCCAATAGCCAATGATAAAAATCAATGTGCTCTAGAGGCGTTGTTAAATAGACCAAGCTTTCCTTCTTTTTACAATGCACTGTCAGACAGTGTCACCCAGACGGGACACTGCTTGCCGGGGCTCCCGCACCCCGGGCTCCATGATACGTACAGTGTAATGAGTGCAGCTCTATTGAACTTGAAGGCAGCCAGGACAACAGGGGCGTACCTCTCTGGGCCGTAATAACCAGCTTTTTCTTGGCCGACATTGTCAACTTAAGAATTTGCCCCTCCCACCATCTGTTGCTTACCAGTGCTTACACGTCATTGCTGCACAAAGGCTAGACCGCCGCAATGATCAAATTGCAATATGTGTAGATGGTTATTTGTCTTCTATTTGGCATATATTTTGGGTGGGGGTTATTGGTTGGTTGGTTGGTTGTTGGAGTTTTACGTCCTGGCAACATTTAAGGTCATATCAGGACGGGTGAATACCTGGAACATCCTGATCTGGAGCACACACGCGCACACGCGCCCACGCGCGCAAACGCGCGCACACGTACACACACGTACACACACGCACGCAAGACCATACAGTGATACACGCGCACGCACACACATACACACATACACACTACACACACAGTCACACAGTCACACAGACACCCATATTATGTGGAAGGTTGGCGTTTCGTAAATCCAGCTGAGTCAAACCAGTGACTTATAAAACTGATACTTGTCGCTTCCTAGCCTGGCGCTCGGCATTAATAGGATAGGGAAAGGACTGTTAACTCAGTATAAGGATAATTTGACTGAGTGGGATATGGGGTCACGATATGAGCGGCCTGATCTCCCAATGGAGCAAACAGTGCTATGAAGCGGCCATGAGTGTGCACTGTCACAAGTCGGTACACATCCTGATATGACCTTAGATGTTGCTTGAATATGAAACCCCAACAAACCAATTAACCATCATCATCTGCTATGGAACTTCTTAGATGTGTTGTGATGTGTCTGTGCAAATGAAAGTAAACATGTCTGTAGTGGATTCGAACCCACTCCTGTCATGTTGTAGCTACCGCCCTAACCGTTAGTCTATATAAAGATCTCTCTCGCAATCAACTTACCCACACCTACTTGTGTATGTACCTCACACTACAGATGTTCTTCCGTCCTGGTATGACCTTAGATGTTGCCAGGATATAAAACTCCAACAACCAGCTTACAGATGTTATTCAATCAATCAATAGTTCCATCCTCTAGTCGAGAGTTGGATGCAATGGTTCTCCACTTGTCCCGATGTTGTGCTGTTCTGATAGACTGTGAATAATTCAAGCCTGTCCACTGTGAAATATTTGTAAACCATGATGTTCTTGGTCTCCCTCTCCCTCTGCTGCCATTCACCTTCCCTTCCAACAATGTACGGTATATTGAACTCTGACGAATGATGTGGCCAAAATAAATAAGTTTCTTTGTCTGTATAGTGGCAAACAAGCTTTTCTTATTTTTAATTTTTCTGAGAACTTCTTTGTTGGTGATCTTCTTTGTCCATGATATTTTCATCATCCTTCGATAAGTCCACATCTCAAATGCTGCTAAACGTTTGTACATTTTCTTAGAGATTGTCCATGTCTCTGCCCCATACATTAGAGTAGACCACACATAACACTGAAGAATACGCTTCCTTGTTTGTATTAATATCTTACTTGATGTTAACACTCTATACATTTTGGAGAATGTTGTTCGGGCTATTGTTATCCTTCTTTTAATTTCTTTCTCACATCTCCCATGTTTCAAGGTTATTATTGCCAGAAGTGATAGTGAGGATAAGCTCTCACTACCTATAAAGTACTTTCTCATGGCATGCGTATCAAACAGCCTCTGATAACCAAGTCCAACTCCCGGCCTTCACGAGGCGAAACTGTTTCTACTGACGGGAGAAGGGGCAAAGGTGGATCTCTGGCGCCTCAAAACCAGATGCTTCGGGCAGGTGGGGCTCGTCAATCTTGGCTGACTGCTCATCTAGGAGAAGGTAAACTCTGATTTAAAACCCCCGCTGCCGTGCGGCTAGTCCCATTTATGGGAAGACCAGAAGTTGGTAGTGCACACCAGCGGCCATACCGACTCAATTGTCGGCCTAAACTAAGTGCGGTGCACATCAACTTTGTTGGTGTGGTCAGGGGATGTCACCCCTTCAAGTGCATGAAGACTGGAGCAGCAGATGAGTTAGAAGATCAATAGCTTTGAAGGTGTAACAGCAAGATGATGTGGCTCATCAGGGCACACTCTGACAAAGATGAGTAAGTGGCCAGTCACCTTGGAAAGGAAGGGGAACCTACCAAGTATTTACCCATAGTAAGCAATGGTAATTAATGGAAACACCATTGAATATGAATGAATCCATATTTGTACGACTCCCAAAGAAGCTAAAACCAACATTGTGTACTGAGTACAGAACACTAAGCCTGATGAGTCATATGTTGAAGATGATCCTGAAAATAATTTTACTGAGAAACAGACAGAAAATTGAAGAACAAATCAGTAACGTACAAAGTGGGTTTATATCTGGAAGAGGTACACGTGAAGGGATTTTCAATATGAGAATGATTTGTGAACGTTATTGTGAAGTGAACCAGGATGTTTATGCCTGCTTTATTGACTATGAGAAGGCCTTCGACCGAGTCAATCATTAAACTAATTGTGAACTTATACTGGACACAACGTGCATTTATAAAAATGGAGCAGGGCCTATCGGATGAAGTTATGATTAAACGAGGAGTTCGACAGGGGTGTGTATTGTCACCATGTCTATTTAACCTGTACACAGAGATGATTTTCAGACACATTGAAGATTGCAAGGGAGTGACAATAGGTGGCATGAACATCAACAATCTTAGATATGCCGATGACAGTGTAATACTAGCAGACAGTGAGAAAAACCTACAAGATATAGTGAATAGAATCAATAAAGCTGGAATACTATTCAACATGAAGATGAATGCCAGGAAGACCAAAACAATGGTTATAAGTAAAAAGACAGATAAACCAAATGTCAATATAACCATAGATGGCACAAACATAGAACAAGTATCCGAATTCATATATCTCGGACAAAAGATTACAGATGTTATTAGAATACTAAATTTATTCATGGAGATTAAAATGAAGTAGAAGGTGCTCCGCCGATTAAAGTTGCATAGTGTGATGGTCTTGTGTTTCTGTCATTAATTTTTCTGAGATAAATGTGTTAGGTTGATCTTTATAATCTACATTCCTTTAGTTTGAAGTAACTTTTATTTTAAATGCCTAACCTTTTTTTTTTAGATATTTGAAGAGCAAACATGCAAAACTAATCTTGGCAAGCCTCCCAAAACTCTGACGCCATAGGCTTCTGCGGTAACAGATTCTATTAAATTTCCTTCTATGTGGTGACAAATGTTTAATAAGTGCACCACTATATAAATTAGATATATTGAATCAAATCTAGACGATTGTCTTGCTTTTGAAAATTTGATGTTTTCATCGGACTATGCAGCTTTAAGCAAACCTAATAGAACCTAATTCTACTGAAGTCAATGCTACCCAGCTTTTTGATGTGCACACTGAAAGTAATATGTATATATCCAAAAGTTAGCTGTTTATAACAAAGGTTACTTTAGATTGATGCGCGAAAAGGAAGAGAGGAAGGCGGGGGTGGAAATAAGGCGTTTTTATTTACGCCTCACAGACAGAGCATACAGAGCATACAGAGTAAGGGAGCACAATAAGAGTAAATAAGGAATAAGCTGAGGAAGGTAAGGAAGCCCATGAGGAGCGGAGTAATGAATAAAAGCAATAGGAGGAGCAGTGACGAAATGTACATGATAAATAAAGTAATAAAGTTCAGGCAGAGTAAAAAAGTCTGTAGGTGTTCTGTGAGGGGGTGCCGAGGAGCCCTCCACCGCTGGAAGAGAAGAGTGTATGAGGAGTGTAGGGTGGGTGGGTGGAGGAAAAGGCAGAGAGCTGGGAGACGGCAGGAGGGCGAGTGCCTGAGGGAGGCCGGCGGGCGACCTTATAAGGGAAGAGGGACGGGCGACAGCAGGTGAGGTGTGAATGCTGCCGGCCCGGGGGAGGGCGAGAGGTGCCTCCCCTTTTTTGGCCGCCCGCTCCCCCTTTTTTGGCCGCCCGCTCCCCCTATATTACAATATTTCATACAAATGAGTGTCTATGAGAGTGCGTATGTGGGTCACGGGGCGGGGGGAGGGGACTGCTGGGGCGGTCGGCGTGGTGCAGGCGGTCGGCGTGGTCCAAGGGGGTTGCCCTCGGGCTCTCCGCGATTCCAGGGCGTCCAGGCGGGCGTGGAGGAGGGCGGTGGTGGCGGTGGCGGCAGTGGTGGAGGCGCGCTGGAGGGCCTCAAGGTCGAGGAGAGCCTTGAGAATCGCACTTGTCTCGGTGCCCGAGGCGGTGCCCGAGGGTGCCGACGGAGACGCCGGGGCCGAGGAGGGTGACGCGCCTCCCGGCGCGCCCGAGGCGGGTCCCGGCGTGGCCAGGGCGGTCGCCTGGGGTCTCTGGCGGCCCGTGCCCTTGCCGTGTCTGGGCATCCTGGAGCGGTCCGAGGGGACGCAGCGGTCCGAGGTGAAGAGTGGAGAAGGGAAAGGCAGAGAGCTGGGAGACGGCAGGAGGGCGAGTGCCTGAGGGAGGCCGGCGGGCGACCTTATAAGGGAAGAGGGAGGCCGGCGGGCGACCTTATAAGGGAAGAGGGACGGGCGACAGCAGGTGAGGTGTGAATGCTGCCGGCCCGGGGGAGGGCGAGAGGTGGCGAGCAGTGGGCGTCGGGTGAGGTGCGAGTGGTGCGCGACGCGGAGGGCGGGGGAGGTGGCGGCGCACCGCGCCGTCTGCCGAGGTGAGAAAGCAGCGCGACAGCGCGGGGCGGGGGAGGGTCTCTTCCTCTCCTCGCATCAAACGTAATGCTTCGCATTACGACCAAAGCTGCATAGTCCGATGAAGCATCAAGTTTTCCAAATCAAAACAATTATCTAGATTTGATTCTACATATCTGACTTAGATACTGATGCACTTATTAAGTATTTATTGCCACATAGAAGGGAACACTGAGTCAATTTAATTGAACCTGTTACTGTAGAAGCCTATGGTATCAGAGTTTGGGCGTGCTGGCCAAAATTATTTTCATATGTTTGAATTTCAAATATCTCAAAAGGTAGCCATTTCAAAATAATAGCGGACGATACAAAAATCAAGTTACTTCAAACTAAAATAAGGTAGATTATAATGACCAATTTAATATACTTATCTCAGCAGGGATGAAAGATCCCCGCGATTTCGCGGATTTCCGGGATTTTTCCTGTAGCTATAAGTGTATACTAATAAGTTGCGCCCGTCCTGATATGACCTTAGATGTTGCAAGGACATAAAACTCCACCAACCAACCAATACATTGTTTCACGCTGCAGCACCATCAGCGTATACTAATATGTGGTGCAAACGCCACAGCACTAGCAGCGTATACTACTAATGCCTTCATGGCGCAGCACTATCAGCATATACCGATATGTGATGCAAATGCCGCAGCACTAGCAGTGTATACTACTAATACGTGGTTCAAATGGCACAGCACTATCAGCGTATACCAATATGTATGAAACCCAACTTCCGGGAATTTTCCGCGATTCCCTGACAATGCTAAGTCTATGGGAGAATATCAGCATTTCCGCTTTTTTTCCTGGAGACTCCTTTCATCCCTGTCTCAGAAAAATGTCAGAAACTCAAAACCATCGGACTATGCAACTTTAAAGTAAGGCATAACGGTCTGCCGCAAATTAAATAAGAACAGAGTAACTCTGTATAAGAAAGCAAAGAAGCACAAGAAAAGGAAACAAGTATAAGAAAGCAAAGAAGCACAAGAAAAGCAAACATTCTGGTGAACTGTTTCAAGTCCCGACTGGATGCATACTGGTCAAGCATTACATATATCTTGGAGCCAGTGACAGTTGCTACGATCGACCACATCTGAAGAACTGTCTCCATTTCTATTAATTAAGAGCGGCTAACAGGTCCATGGCCTATTATAGCTGTATCCTATTGATTGATATTGATCGAATCCTCTTCTATTCCATCTTCCTCTTCGGAGACTACCAATTTGTCAGCCGACTCATATAGGAGCCATACATGAGTATCTGGGGGAAAAGTAACTGGATGAGGATGAGGAGGAGGCAGGAGGCAGGAGGGCCTAAAATTAGGAGCAAAACGGTCCTGCTTCGAACCTCACTCTAAGGGCACTTCTTCAATCGCTCTTGGTGAAGGCGGAGAAGAAATAGATGATGTCGGGATTGGTGCCTCTTCATCGAAGGAGCTGCACATGGGAAGTGAAGTTGTCAGATGAGAGAAGTGTGAAGTGCCCTTCTCATGTGTCAGAAGGGCATTCTGGTTAGACTTTCTGCAGCAGTACCAGGGGCGAATAGGCTGCCGATCATAGCGCAGAGGACAGGCCCATCCCACCCGTCCCAACAATAAAATGGCAGTTATCCAAATGATGGGCCCCGTCCGGATATAACCTTACATGTTGCCAGGACTTAAGACCCCAACCAGCCAGCCAAATGATGGAACAAATCCATGATTCCAATGTCAAATTTAGTGTTAGAAATATAATGATAAGTTGAATAAAAGTTGTTTTAGATTAAAGTAGGAAGACCTTAATTCAGCTTAATAATGTAGGAGTATATTAACCTTATAGAGTTAGAGGGTTGGCAGGTCCCGGATAGTAGATCATCTCCCTGTCGTCAGATTAGCCTCGGCTACAACAGTCACTAAAACAGGAGTTATTTCGACTCTACCTGACGGTAAGTTTCGCTTAACTAATTGATATATACACGAACACATAACTACACACACGTATATTCACACATATATATACACACATGCATGATACATACATACACACATACATACACACATACATGATACATACATACACATGTACACACATACATACGTGATACCTACATACCTACACACATACATACATGATACCTACATGCATACATACATGTATACATACATACATGATTGCTACATACACATACATACCTACTAGCTACATAGATACACATACATACCTACATACACAATACATTTACACATACACACATACATGATACCTACACACATACATACATACATACTTACACACATGATACCTACACACATGATACCTACACACATGATAGCTACATACATACACATACATGCACAGATACATACATACATACATGATACCTACGTACATACACACAGACATGATACCTACATGATAGCTACATACATACGCACACATACATACCTGCACATACATACACACATACATACACACATACATACACACATACATGATACATACATACATACATACACACATACATGATACCTACATGATAGCTACATACATACACACATACATACACATACATGCACGTACATACACACATACATACACACATACATGATCTACACACATACATGATCCCTACCTACATACACATACATATACACACAGACATACATGACATCTTTGGATGGGTGCATATTCGTGTTAATAACGGTGCCTATAACGAGTAATGACTTCACAGTGTCGTCTCTTGTTTCCTGCGTGTATGAGCTTGCTATGAGCTCCGTGCATTGCACAAACGTCACGTGACCTTGCGCCAGGCCAATGTCAACGTGCGCAGTTCCATCGTGGGCGTGCGCGTGCGCGCATGCGTGTGCGGCACTTGAGTACTTCCTGTCAGGTGTGTCGGCTCGAATGACGTCTAGCGGCGAAAGGAATAATCAAAGCGTAGTGATGATATATGTTAGCTGAGATGCAGAGCAATAAGCAGACCAATAAGCAGACCAATAAGCAGAGCAGGTGTGTGCTGTGTGTGAATGTACGTGTTAATAACGCACTTAGACCGGCTCTGATTGGGAGTGGGGGGGGGGGGGGGAGTGGGACGTAGTTCAGGCGGTAGCGTGTCCACCTTGGTCATTCGATCGATCCTGCTCAGTGGACCCGTTTGCAGTTGCATTTTCCCCCCGTTCCAACCAGAGGTCCACAACTGGTTCGTCAAAGGCTGTGCTATGTGCTTATAAAAGACCGCTTGCTGTTTATTGCAAAGAGTAGCCTATGTGGCGGCAGCGGGTTTCCTCAGAAGAAATATGTCAGAATGACCATATGTTGACGCCCAATAACGGACGATAGAAAAATCAATGTGCTCTAGAGGTGTTGTTAAATAAAACAAGCTTTACTTATTCATTGCGTGTCGGGTGCATGGTGAAACTGCACCCTGGAGAATGATGTGGGATTATCATGCGAACAGCGGAGTAGGAATGGTAATAATGGTGATAATGGTAATTATGGTGATAATGGTAATAATGGTGATAATGGTAATGTAGTGGTCTGCACTGACCTCGGGCAAGGAGTCGCATAGACAGGCAGACGTGGCAGTATGGTGATATAAGGGAGCCTAGGTGGTGTAATGGTTAACACACTGGCCCGGAATGCAAAGATGTGGGTTCGAGTCCCGCTCTAGGCGCAATATTTCCCATTTTCATCACCCCTTTGACAGTAATAATGGTTGTGATGGTAATAATGGTGATTGATAATGGTAATAATGGTAATAGTGGTAGTAATAACAACATTGGTAACAATGATAAACACTGGTAGTTGGTTGGTTGTTGGAGCTTTACGTCCTGGCAACATCTAGGGGCATATCAGGACAGGTATCGACTTATGACAGTGCACATTCAAGACGAATTTATAGTGCTGCCCTATTGGGAGACCAGGCTACCAGAGTACCATGACCTGATATCCCATCCAGTCACATTATCCTCACACTGAGCCAACCAGTCCTTGCCCTATCCTAATAATGCCGAGCACTTGACTGGGAAGCACCAAGTATAAATATTTATGTCATCGGTTTGACTCGACCAGGGTTCGAATCCCATGATCTACCAAAATGGGAGATGGATGCTCAACTCATTTTCGCCATCCCGTATGGTCCTATTCACTAAATATAATAAAAACATATATATATTATATATTACAATATATGTGTTGTATCTATGTATAGAATTAACATTCCAATATCTGTCAACCAAAAATGAGCAGTAATTAAATGGCACTGAACACTTGTGCTACTACCGCGGGTGAGCCATGTGTGAAGCCATTGCCTGCCGCTGACCTCTTGACCTCCTGACCTCCTGACCTGTCGGTTTGTCTCCCGCTGGCAGCCATTGTGTACGAGCTGCTCTACCAGAACGTGTTGGGAGTCGACAAGCCGCTAGAGCGCGCTGCCGAGATGATGCTCGCCTCCCGGAACCGGAAGGACGGCGTGCCCGGCCCCGACCACCGACCCGACGCCGGGTGAGCTGCTTTACTAAATATTCAACAAACCTTTTTAAAATTGTGTTCTTGCAAAATTTGTATTTTAGGGTGAATATTTTATTTCTTATCAATGTTAGTTTGTTTTCTTCAGCCTGATACCGAGTAAATCACTTTGTGGTATTTTGGTTTGGAAAATTTGATGCTTTCATCGAACTATGTAGCTTTAAGTGAAATGCAAAGAGCTGGTTCCTGTGAGGTTAGAGATGAAGGGGATTGAAATGACAGGTAGTCCGTTGGGTTCCACCGGACCCCGTGGCCGAATCGCTAGAGTGCGGGCCTCGCGTGCGGGAGATCGGGAGTTTGGTTCCCGGTCGAGTCAAACCAATGACTTATAGAATTGAAACTTCTCGCTTCCTAGCCTAGCGCTTGGCATTATTAGGATAGGGCAAACACTGATTTTCTCAGTGTCAGGATAATGTGACTGAGTGGGATAGCGGGTCATGGTGCCGGCGGCTTGATTTCCCAGTGGGGAAGCACTATAAAGTGGCCATGAGTGTGCACTGTCACAAGTCAGTACCCGTCCTGATATGACCTTAGATGTTGACAGGACGTAAAACTCCAACAACCAACCAACAAATCGTTGAATTCCATTCACCTAGCAGCTCTATAAACTGCTTTTGTTGTTATGAGCGCATGACCGGTGTGTAAGTACTTACATATACATACACATGGTAGGTTTAACAACTATACAGCGCGTAACTTGTACAGGATCATGGTCACCGCAACCAGTGTCGTGGGAGTGATGAAAATGGGAAATATTGCACCTAGAGTGGGACTCGAACCTACATCGCTTTGCATTCCGAGCCAGTGTGCTAACCATTACACCACCTAGGATCCCTGATGTCACCACACTACCCACCCCTACCTGTCTATGTGGCTACTTGTCTGAGAGGTCAGTGCAGGCTACTACAAGCGCAACCCTGCTGTTTTCGTGATTGCATGATATGGACCTGAATGATTGCGTTATACCAGGGTCATACTTTACAGTTATTCTAAAATATTATATGTTTATACTATTTCAACAATTCTTTTTGTGTAGTAGGCATGTTAATCATAATCTATTTTGACTTTGAACAAAATGTAGAGAGCAAAATAAATAAAAGAAAGCCCTCACTCACGATTTTTTCACTTATCTTTCATGATAGTTATCTTTGTTTTGCAGCCCAAACGAGGATGCCATTGCCCAGTATGAAGGAGGATCTGGTTTCTCAGTAAGTGCCTTGTGAAGCATGTAACTTACCCGACAGAAAGGTCACAGTGAGCCAGTCTTCTAGAACAGGTTCAACTCACTCAGAGAAAGTCGCAGTGAGGCAGGGTTATAGAACAGGTTCAACTCACTCAGAGAAAGTCACAGTGAGGCAGGGTTATAGAACAGGTTCAACTCACTCAGAGAAAGTCGCAGTGAGGCAGGTTTATAGAACAGGTTCAACTCACTCAGAGAAAGTCGCAGTGAGGCAGGTTTATAGAACAGGTTCAACTCACTCAGAGAAAGTCGCAGTGAGGCAGGTTTATAGAACAGGTTCAACTCACTCAGAGAAACGTCGCAGTGAACAAGGCTTCTAGAACAGGTTCAACTCACTCAGAGAAAGTCGCAGTGAGCCAGAGTTATAAAACAGGTTCAACTCACTCAGAGAAAGTTGCAGTGAGGCAGGGTTATAGAACAGGTTCAACTCACTTAGAGAAAGTCACAGTGAACCAGGGTCATAGAACAGGTTCAACTCACCCAGAGAAAGTCACAGTGAACCAGGGTTATAGAACAGGTTCAACTCACTTAGAGAAAGTCACAGTGAACCAGGGTCATAGAACAGGTTCAACTCACCCAGAGAAAGTCACATTGAGCCAGGGTTATAGAACAGGTTCAACTCACTTAGAGAAACGACGCAGTGAACCAGAGTTATAGAACAGGTTCAACTCGCTCGGGACAAACTCTTCTTAAAAACTTCCGGGTCACATCGACCAGCTCACAGCGTCTCGCTGCTTCTCGACAGTCGTCTGCTATGAGGCTTTGTGATTGGCTGATCACACATGCTATTTTTAGCTCTTGGGACTGGGAGTGAGGGAGGGAGAGAGGGGGCGCGAGGGGAGGCAGGGAGGGGACCAAACTTTGGGAAGCCAATTTCATCGATGTGATTTAAATGCATCGAGAGTAATTGATGGTTTGTGTGATTAATTGTGAATTAATTCAGCCCACCCACAGCTGACCGGATAACCAGGGCGTAAAATTTATATACATGTATTCCCTTAAGCTAGGATTCCTTACACGCGGTATGCGGCAAGCGGTATGCAAATGCGAATGTGGCAAAAAATCGAAACGCCTTGAAGTCAATGGGCTACAACCCTTACACGCGGTATGCGAATGCGAATGCGAATGCGACAACTCGATCGGTCCCTGTAGCGATCGGTGCGGCATGCGGCACGGGGGTACGAATAGAAAAGCATCAGTCGCATTTGTCCATTGATATAAGGCTGGAGGAGGCGACTGATAATTACGGACAGCCGGGACAAGGTGGAGCGCGGACCTGTTAGGAAGCAGTCTCCAAGGCTGCTGAGTGGAAACATATGGTAGTGGTGGTGGTGGGGGTTCAGGTTGCTAAAAATGCTACCAGAGCCACAAAAATATGAATACTTATCTATAATTTGGTTATAATAAAGGTAGGAACCCCCACGAGTAGAAATAGCACACATAAAGACAAAATAATGGTTTTGTTGACCGAAAAGGACGGTCCTAACATGGCTCAGTTTAGGATGTTAGGACCGTCCCAATCGGGAGACTGACGGTTATGGGAAAGCTAAAAATGCTACCATATGCACAGAAATATGAATACTTATCTATAATTTGGTTATAATAAAGGTAGGAACCCCCATGTGATGTACAAAAAGGTACATAGATATAAATGCAATATTTGGTCATATAGAGTGCAGTAAGGAGTATACTTGTTTATTTTTATTTTTTAAATATAGCCAGTTGTGTCCCGCATGCCGCATGTCGTGTAGAAGGAATCTTCCCATTCGCATACCGCATGCCGCATGCCGCTTACCGCGTGTAAGGAATCCTAGCTTTACTGATTACGAGCACTTATAACGTTGACAATGACAAATCGGGAGTGTCTGTGTTTGTACGTGTCTGTATGTACTGGGTCTATATATATTTGTATCATTGCATGTGTGTGGCTGTTTGGTTGTCTGGGTGTATTTGTCTACATGTATATATGTCTGAGTGTGTATGTTTGATTGTATCTCTGTTTGTCTGTGGGTGGGCATGTGTGCGTCTGTACATGTGTTTGTCTGTAAGTGTATTTGTGAATGTGTGTACATCTGTGTCTGTGAGTGTGCCTATGAGTGTGTGTATGTGTCTGTCCATCTGTGTGTGCCTGTCTGTGAGTGTCTGTGAATGTGTCTGTGATTGTGTGTCTGTGAGTGTGTGTCTGTCTGTTTGCATGTATGTGGCTGTATTCTGTGTGTGCATGCATGTGTAATGTCTGTGAGAGTGTTTTTGAGTGCGTGTATGTGTCTGTCTGTGATGGTGTGCATGCATGTGTCTTTGTATTTCTGTGTGTACATGCGTGTGCAGTGTCTGTGAGAGTGTGTGGGTGTGTGTGTGAGTGTGTGTGTGCATGCATGTATAATGTCTGTGAGTATGTGTCTATGAGTATGTCTCTGTGTGCATGTGTGTGTAGTGTCTGTGAGAGTGTATGTGAGAGTGTCTGTGATAGTGTGTGTGAGTGTGTCTGTGTGCATGCGTATGTAGTGTCTGAGAGTGTGTATCTGAGTGGGCATGCATGTGTAGTGTATGTGAGTGTATGTGTGTGTGTTTGTGTATGTGTGTGCATGCGTGTGTAGTGTCTGTGAGAGTGTATGTGTGTCTATGTGTGCATGCGTGTGTAGTGTATATGAGTGTCTGCGTGCGTCTGTGAGAGTGGGTCTGTGTGTGCATACGTGTGTAGTGTCTGTGAGAGTGAATTTGAGTGTGTCTGTGAGTCTGTGTCTGCATGCGTGTGTAGTGTCTGTGAGAGTGTCTGTGAGAGTGTCTATGAGAGTGCGTATGTGTGCATGCGTGTGTAGTGTCTGTGAGCGTGTCTGTGAGTGTGTGTCTGTGTGTGCATCCGTCCGTAGTGTCTGTGAGAGTGTCTGTGAGAGTGTCTGTGAGTGTGTGTCTGTGTGTGCATCCGTCTGTAGTGTCTGTGAGAGTGTCTGTGAGAGTGTCTGTGAGTGTGTGTCTGTGTGTGCATCCGTCCGTAGTGTCTGTGAGAGTGTCTGTGAGAGTGTCTGTGAGTGTGTGTCTGTGTGTGCATCCGTCCGTAGTGTCTGTGAGAGTGTCTGTGAGAGTGTCTGTGAGTGTGTGTCTGTGTGCGCATGCGTGTATAATCAGTGAGTATGTATCTGAGTGTGTGCATGCGTGTGCATTGAGTGTCTGAGTGTGTATCTGCGTGTGCATGAGTGAGTGTCTGTGAGTGTGTGTGTGCATTGTCTGTGAGAGTGTGTCTGTGTGTGCATGTGTGTGTAGTGTCTGTGAGTGTCTGTGAGAGTGTGTAACTGTGTGCATGCGTGTGTAGTGTCTGTGAGAGTGTCTGTGTGTGTCTGTGCATCCGTCCGTAGTGTATGTGAGAGTTTGTCTGAGAGTGTCTGTGAGAGTGTCTGTGAGTGTGTGTCTGTGTGCGCATGCGTGTATAATCAGTGAGTATATGTCTGAGTGTGTGCATGCATGTGCAGTGAGTGTCTGAGTGTGTGCATGCGTGTGCAGTGAGTGAGTGTATGTGAATGTGTGTGTGTGCAGTGTCTATGAGAGTGTGCTACATGTTGATCCGGTGTGAATGACCCCGTGTTCCCTTCTCACCCTCCAGGCTGACAAGCGCCCTCTGGCGTTCCCGTTCAGGGTGGCCAAGGCCCTTGACCCGACCATCTACCGGAACGTGGAGTACGACTCGTGGTTGTACACCAAGCGCGGTGAGTGGGCTGCCAGCCGTGTAGGCAGCAATCAGAGACCGGTCGGCAGTTTGATTCGCAGCCCAATCAAGCCAATGATAATTCTAGGGTCCGTACATGTCCTGGAAAGTCTTGAAAAGACTTGAAACTTCATTTGCCCCATTTCAAAGCCTCGAAAAGCATTGAATTTAGTCTATTTGGGGTAATTAGTCTTGAAAAGCCTTAAATTCCATTAAACTGTCCCCACTGATCTAAATTAGTCCGAAATCGCCGTTCGGCATGAGATAATCCGACATACCCTGTGCACAATAAAACGGCAGTACTCACCTGAATTCCTATCAAAAACAGGCTTGAAAAGCATTGAAATAACCTTGAATTCCATATCTTCACATGTGTACGGAACCTGTATTAGATTGTGATGCTTTCAACAGACTATGCAGCTTTACCTGAATTAGAACCTTCGCTGTATTTACACAGCACACATGGACCGGCCCCGAACCGTCTTCCTGCCCGGAGATAAATGCCAGGTATTTATTGACTCTTTGATCGGTGTTCGTATCAATTAACTGGTGTTTCCTATTTTTTTGTGGTCATTTTCTTTTCTGGTTTGGGTGTTTCTTGGTCAGTAAATAATGTTCACATTAACTGTTACACTCACTGCCACATGCAATTTGGATGTCAGTGACAGTGAGCTACCGCTGTCCGAATAATTTAAAAGGTGAAAGCAGTGCCAACATGTTAATCACAGCAACACCTCTAGTGATTAAGATCACACCTCAGTAACTATGTTGCAGTTTGTTGGCGCTCCAATGAAAGTAATGTCGCCCCAGTGACAGTAATGAAGTCTTAGTGACAGCAATGAAATCTTAGTGACATTATTGCAGTCTTAGTGACAGAAATGAAGTCTTAGTGACAGAAATGAAGTCTTAGTGACAGAAATGAAGTCTTAGTGACAGCAATGAGGTCCTAATGAGAGCAATGATATCTTAGTGACAGTATCGGAGTCTTAGTGACAGCAATGAAGTGTTAGTGACAACAATGAGGTCTTAGTGACAGTAATGACGTCTTAGTGACGACAATAACTGGTGAAAGGACACGATGAAGAAGAAGTGACGACAATGAAGTTGTGGTGACAGAAATGAAGTCTTAGTGACAGAAATGAAGTCTTAGTGACAGAAATGAAGTCTTAGTGACAGAAATGAAGTCTTAGTGACAGCCATGAAGTCTTAGTGACAGCCATGAAGTCCTAGTGACAGCAATATAGTCTTAGTCACAGCAATGAAGTCTTAGTGACAAAGATGAGATCTTCGTGTCAGAAAATAAATCTCAGTAACAGAGATGAAGTTTATTAACAAAAATGAAGTCTTAGTGGCAGAAAATTGAGAAATGAAGTTGTAGTGACAGAAATGAAGTCGTAGTGGCAGAAATGAAGTCGTAGTGACAGAAATGAAGTCTTAATGACAGAAATGAAGTCTTAGTGACAGAAATGAAGTCTTAGTGACATAAATGAAGTCTGCTGAAATATAATCCTCTTGCTCCTTCTTCTGCCAAACCCCAAGAACAAATTAAATTAAGAAATCTTTATGTATTATTATGAGCCCTGAAATGTGAGAAAAGCTGTCTTCATGGTGTCAATTCTTAAATGCAGTAATAGTAAACATGACGGATGGGATCTACCTAGCCTGCCGTTCGGTATTAATAGGATAGGGCAAGGACTGGTTTGCTCAGTGTCAGAATAATGTGACTGAATGGGATATCGAATATTTTACACTACGTCAGTGAGAACAATCATTCAGGCTGAATTAGAGTAATACAACTAATAGCAACTATGTCACAACAGAGACCCTCAGACCAGGCTTGGGCGCTAAATAACTACCAGAGAATACATTGTCTCAAACTGTGCAAAGTGTGACTAGTCATCGTTTATTATAATAATTGTGAAAAAATAAAAGTTGTTTTGGTCATGTATAAAATAAACAATGAAAAGAAAAGATATAATGGTTCTATTATAAAATATATATATTTATTATATATATAATAAAGATATATAATACATAATAATATTCCTTTAAAAAAAAATTAATGGTGAGTTTAAAGATGTTTGATTGAGTGTTATCATGGAGAATGCCCTCTCAGGGTGAGGCATCTCTCTGGCTGACAGCTGGGTAACCCCACTCTTGGTAACCCCACTCATGGAGAATGCCCTCTCAGGGTGAGGCATCTCTCTGGCTGACAGCTGGGTAACCCCACTCTTGGTAACCCCACTCATGGAGAATGCCCTCTGAGGGTGAGGCATCTCTGGCTGACAGCTGGGTAACCCCACTCTTGGCATGTGCCGTGGGAAACACTTAATTAAAGGTGCACAGTCCGATGGTTTGGGGTTTCTGCCATTTTTCCGAGATAAATATATTAAATTAATTGTTAATATGAATAAGCAATGCTTAGGACCGACCCCCGATATAACTACAGCAAAGTATTTTATTATTGCGCATGTATTTTCTTACTCCACTCGCGGTGTTCGATTTGAAATTCTAGTAACTCGGGTGACCCGAATACGGCCGTCGTTTCCGCGGAAGAAACTATTAATATTTCATTTGTGCATTCATGTTTATGCCAAATTGTTCTTTATTTCTTTTAATTTTGAATAATATCAAAGTTTTGAACTGCGCATATCGGCAAATTCTATGGCAGCGGGCATTTGTTTTTATATATTATTAACCAATCGCTGACCCCGAATACCGTAAATTGGGCCTATGGACTTAATGCCTTGACACCTGCGCTGCAGAGTAGCGCGGGGGAACAGGTACACTGGTCTCAGTGACGTCATCTCACCATATATGGAAGGTCTGTGGGGAGGGACCAGTGTACTTGTTCTTCGATTCGGCGTGTGCTACTCTGCGGTGGCGCATCATTAAGGCGTTAATCCAATCGCTGTCGTCCACCTTGTTTGGTGCGTAGCTAAGCTCGACGAGCGATTTCCGTTTCCGTTTGCTGGATTTTGCATATATGGTTATTCAACAAGATATTACAAATGTCAGCGCCCATAGAGGCCTATTTCCGTTTCCGGTTGCTGGATTTTGACGAAATCCTGTGTGGGTATTGTTTATGTATATATTGTTTATGTATTTGTATATATCTACATGCGTTAGTCTTAAGCCTCCCCGTGGATGGGTCGGTATTATATACCTTACTTTACTTTGAAGTAGGATTTATTTTTAATATCTGAGATATTCGAAGTGCAAGCATGTCAAAAATAGTTTTGGCAAGCACACCAAAACTCTGACACCATAGACTTCTGCTGTATGTTCTATTAAATTGATTCAGTGTCCCTTTCTATGTGGCAACAAACGCTTAATAAGTGCATCAGTATGGGTTTGTATGGGCTTAGATGGGTTTGGATGGGTTTGGATGAGTTAGATATGTAGAACAAAATCTAGATAATTATTTTAGTTTTGAAAATGTGATGCTTCATCGGACTATGCAGCTTTAACTATCAGACCCTTGGGAAGGGTAATGCACAATATCACAGTAGGTGATAGACCGTAACTTGTTGACAACCAACAATTGTGAGGCCTGTCAGCTGAAAAAAGAGGCGGTCACAGAGTGTGGTGAACAGAAAGGACTTCACTGAAACATAAACATGCGATTTCTGATACCAGGCCTCGTTTAGATAGTATAATGTAATAATACTGGTAATAATAATATAATATAATAACATAATATAATATTATTATAATAATATTATAATAATATAATTATAATATAATTATAATATAATTATAATATAATTATAATATAATTATAATATAATAATATAAAGGCCGGCTACAGTACAAAGGTACCGAGGAGCGCCGGAGGTGGCGCCACCAGTCATGAACGTGAAGGACTCGGCACAGTATATAGTGTAATAATAATAAACAATAATAATAATAATAATGAAATAATTCTCTTCCGCGCTGTTATACTCGCATAATTATACATCACATAATAATAATATAATAATAATAATGTAATAATAATAATATATAACAATAATACTATAATAATAATGTAATAACAATAATACAATATTTATTTTCACATGATCAGTATGCAGGAATGTGATTTTTCCGCGGATTCGCGGAATTTCGAGGTTTTACCATCGGTAGAGCGTGGGCCTCGGGTGCAAGAGATCAGGAGTTTGGTTCCCGGTCGAGTCAAACCAATGACTTATAAAACTGATACTTGTCGCTTCCTAGCATGCCACTCGGCATTAATAGGATAGGGAAAGGACTGGTTACCTTAGTGTCAGGATAAGGTGACTGAGTGGGATATCGGGTCATGGTGCTGGTGGCCTGCTGTCCTGGTGGAGTAGCACTATAAAGTTGCCATGAGTGTGCACTGTCACAAGTCGGTACCCACCCTGATATGACATTAGATGTTGCCAGGACGTAAAACTCCAACAACCAACCAACCAAGGTTTTACTAAAGAAATGAGTAATTGCTGTGATTGCCAATAGCCGATGTGTCCTTTTTGTGCTGGGGGGTTGTTAAAGAATCGTGTTGTCCGTGCAGATCTGGTGTTAGATGGCAACGCCTTCATTTTCACCGGTGTAAAGATTTCAAATTCCCCCCATATTCAAGTTCCCCCCTGGGAACTTGAAAACGTTTTCAAATATCTCCCAGGGGAATTTGAAAACGTTTTCAAATTCCCTCCCTCGTTTTAACTTTCCCTCCCCCCCCCCCCCCCCCCATTTTTGAGCAATTTTCTTTATTTTTGTTATTTTTTGTTATTTTTCATGACAAATATTTTAATATACAGAGAATAGCATAATGGAAATTATTACTAGTACAATAAAACATATTTAACCACAAAAAGTCTCCAAGATGGTTAAGAAAAACATATTATAGGTCTGAAATATAAAACGTTTTTAAAAGTTTTTTAAACAATTTTAAATTCCCAGAGGGTCCGATGGTTTTGAATTTATGACATTCTTCTGGGATAACTATATTAAATTGATCATTATCTACCTTACTTTAGTTTGAAGTAACTTTTAATTGAAATGAATACCTTTTGAGATATTTGAAATTCAAACATGTGAAAATAATTTTGGCAAGCACGCCAAAACTCTGATACCATAGGCTTCTGCAGTAACAGGTTCTATTAAATTGACTCAGTGTTGCCCTCTATGTGGCACCAAATACTTAATAAGTGCATCAGTAGCTAAGTTATATATGTAGAATCAAATCTAGATAATTGTTTTGAATTTGAAAACTTGATGCTTCATCGGACTATGCAGCTTTAAACAAAACAGATTATGCCCTACAAGAAACAAGTTGAGAAAAAGGTTTGGGTAGATGCATGGTGTCAATATGCAAATTTTGACTTTAACACAAAATGATATGAGCATATTTTGGATACATTTTGTCGGATAGATTAAATACATATAGTAATAGTATTGCTGACAACATAATTTATAATACACAGAGGCAACAATAACTATTTGATTGGGTACCTTAAAATAAAATAAAAAGGCTTAATCATTAACAATGTAATGTGTTCTGAGAACAGTTTCGTCCAATAGCCGATGATAAAAATCAATGTGCTCTAGAGGCGTCGTTAAATAAAACAAACTTACCTTTGAGGACACAGTTTCTGGGAACGACCCGACCCGTCTTAAAAAAAAAAATTCTAACAGCTTTTGCCCTATTGTGGCAAAGCGTGTGTTCAGTTTGTTTGCTGCATCTTTGTCTGTGAGCATTGCCCCTCGTTATCTTGGAAGTTTGTATGCTCTTTGTTATTTTTTGGGAATAATAGGTTTACATTTTTCCAGAATTTGTTTGCGTTGCTTCCCCAGTCTTTGTCCTGCTTTATTATGTATTTCATTTTTGCTGTTCTCACAGCTTTGAGAGTTGTTTCTGGCGATATGGTAGGCCAGTTTGTCTTCTATTGTTTCTGTGCGCTTTGCTTTATCATCCAGTTTGCTTTTGGTTGTGATGAGTGTTAGCAGGTCTTTGTCTACCCAAGGGTCTTGGTTTTTTGGTATTTTTCTTTTCTTTATGGGGCACATCTCATCAGTTGATTTTCTTATTTCTGTGATGATGTTGTCCCAATAGATATCAACATCATCTCTGTTTTATGTGATGTTGTTTATGTTTTGCTGCAGATGATTTTTTAATGTATCTTTTTGAGTAGTTTTTTAGGGACATTCCCATTTTGTATTCATAGTGGTTTGTGCTTTTGAGCTTTTCCCTGGTTACACATACTAGTTTGTGGTCGCTTATACCCCAGCTTCTAGCGCCCCCTTTTGTGCCATGGTTTTAGGTCTATTGTTGAGCTATTGCTGCTTAGCCTTGTGCTTTCAGTGACCATGGCTGCGGGCCTAAGATTTTGATGGTGGTTTGCAGCATTAGTTAATTCTTTTCATTGGTGCTGTAATTCACATTGAAGTCCCCTAGCACAAAGATTTCTGCATTTGTTGATTTTTTTACAGTGTTAAGCTCTTTTCTAGTTTTTCAAGGAATACTTCAATCTCACCTGACCAGGTTGGAGAGCTTACCTCGTTTTAACGACGGTGGTCATTTGACCACCGAGTTAATTACACTAGGTCGAATTTTATATAAGATTAATGTGAAGTTTGACAGTTTTGGCTCTGACACACTGAGTTTTGGGATGTTTCCATATTGCAATATATCACTAGAAAGCAAATAATTATATCTAATTTCCTGAAGCCATGTGTTGTAACTAATGAAGCCATGTGTTGTAACTAACAACACTGTTGATAGACTCAATCAGGTCCCAACTAAATGTCCTGGGAATATTCAGGAAATTAGATATAATTTTTTGCTTTCTAGTGATGCATTCCAATATGAAAACATCCCAAAACTCAGTGTGCCTAACCATATTTGTGAACCTGCACATTAGTCCTATATAAAATTCGACCTTGGTAATTCAACCGGGGGTCGAATTAGGTATATAACCACCATAGCCCAAACAAGGTAAGCTCTCCAACCTACTGACGGTGGCCTATAGAGGCTCGCTATGGCTACATTTGCTTGTTTTTCGTTTTTTATTAGGCGCCATGGTAGTTCTATGTGCTCATTTGAGAGATTTCTTGGTTTTAGCCTTTCAGTGTCTAGGTTTTTGGTGGCTTTGCAGTAAATGGCAACACGCCCACCCTTCTTTGTTTGGTTCATTGCATTAATGTGTTGTCTGTCATTACGTACAAGCCTATATGCGTCTATATTGATGGTGTTGTTTTGGTATTTGTCAGTGAACCATGTCTCTGATAGCGTTAGTACATCTAGATTGTCTTTTTTTAGATGCATTTTTATTATGTCTATTTTATTGGATGCGCTCTGGCAGTTTAGGTGGGCGAAGTGTGTGCCCCTTCCCAGTTTGCGACACCGGTCCACGTCGGGCTTCTTTACGTGTCGGTGGACCGGGCGTGGTGGCCGCGTCGGTAGAGCGCTGGCCTCCCCGGAGTTCGAATCCCAGCAGAGTCAAATCAACAACTTAAAGAATTAACACTTGTCACTACCTAGCCTGGCGATCGGCATTAATAGGATATGACAAGGACTAGTTGGCTCAGTATCAGGATAATGTGACTGGGATATTGGGTCATGGTGCTGGTGTGTTGTCTCCCAGTCCAAGTGGGACATCACTATGGAGTCGCCATGAGTGTGTACTGTGTCACAAGTCGGCTTCCATGCTGATGTGGCCTTAGATGTTGCTAGAACATAAACCAACAAACAAACGTGTGGTTGGTGAGGGGTGGTTGCGTCTTGGCAGGGCTTGTGGGAACTGTGAAAGCAGTGGGCAATTCCCACGACAATGTGCGAGCTGGTGAGTGGATCGTGCCAGCCTTACTTCAGTCAGTCAGTGGCGTGGCAGGTGGATTGGAGCAACAATTCCCGGCTGAGTCAAAGCCAAACACTTAAAGCTGCATAGTCCGATGAAGCTTCAACTTTTCAAAAACAAAACAATTATCTCGATCTGAGTCTTATTTTTATTTTTTTTTAAAGATTTATACTGCCTATCATGGATAACTGTGAATAGACTTGTTTTCACCATTAGGCAGTTTGTCGATAGAAAGCCTGAGCCTACACTTTTACTGACCCAAGGGATTTTTAACCTCGCACACCACATAGACATGGTATGAGAGCAACTGGCCTTTGATGTCGCTGTAAGTTATACACAGCGGTGGAAATCCAAATTGGCAGAGGTGGGGGCATGGGGAATCGAACCACCGACCTTCAGATTAGGAGTCCGACCTAGAAAAAAGTCAGACACTCTAACCACTCCGCCACAGAGTAATTTCATATATAGCGACATTCGTTAAAAAAATGTGTAAAGGACTGTTAGGTCAGGGTTCGGTGCTCCTATAACTTGCAGCGTCATTAAAGAACAGTTGCTCCCATTCCATGTCGGGTGTAGGAAGTTAAAAATCCCTTGGGTTGGTAAAAGTAGGCTCGTGCTTTCTATTCAGTCTACAGTGGTCTACGTATCTAACTTAGATACTGATGCACTTTTAAGCATTTCTTGCCACATAGAAGGGAGTACTGAGTCAATTGAATAGAACCTGTTACTGCAGAAGCCTACGGTGTCAGAGTTTTGGCGTTCTTACCCAAATTAATTTGACATGTTTACACTTCAAATATCTCAAAAGTTAGCCAGTTAAAATATAATTTCCTTCAAACTAAAGAAAGGTAGATTATAACAATCAATTTAATATATTTATCTCTGAAAAATGATAGAAACTCAACCAACGGATGATGCAACCTTTTAAACAAATCGATACTTCTCGCTACCTTGCCTAGTGCTTGACTTTACGTGTAGGATCAGTCTTAGGGTAATGTGACTGAGTGGGATATCAAGTCGTGATATTTGTAGCACTGTATCCCAATGGAACAGCACTATAAAGCTATCATGCGTGTGAACTGTCACTAGTCGGTGCCACTTCTGATATTATCTCAGATGTTGTTGAGATGCAAAGTCCAGGTCAGTCTATGTTAAAGATCTGGTCACTTTTACTATGTATTCCCGCTTTGGTAGTAGATCGTGGAATTCGAACCTACGGGTTCGAACCCTGGTCGAGTCAATCGAATGATTTATAATTGATACTTGTCGCTTCCTAGCCAAACGCTCGGCATTAATATGATATGGCAAGACTCAGTGCAGGATAATGTATGCCTACAGCAGGACATATAAATTTAATATAATCTGTTCGTTGAATAAGTTTTCTATATGTATTCCAAGCAGTTTGTTTCTAAGTGGTGTGGTTCTAGAGATATTTCACCTTTTCTCTATGAAGATTGCTCATAGCCATTGACAATGCAATGAGTTTGCCGATACGCACAGTTCAAAATGTCAATTTTATTCAAAATTTATAGAAATGCAGAAGCCTAACCTTATAAATTTAATATAATCCTGTTCGGTGAATATGTTTTGTATATGTGCTCCAAGCAGTTTGTTTCTAGGTGATGTGGTTTTAGAGATATTTCACCGTTTCTCTATGAAGATTGCTCATAGCCATTGAGTTTGCAGCGTGACAGTGTGTCATCTTGCAGCCAAGCAGCGCACTCACCGACCTAAATACCCATGCTGACGTGGGGAAGGGAGAAGGTAAGGGAATAGAATTGGAGGGGAAGGGAGAAGGTGAGGGAATAAAATGGGAGGTGAGGGGACGGAAGAAGGTGAGGGAATAGAATGAGAGGGGAAGGGAGAAGGTGAGGGAATAGAATTGGAGGGGAGGGGATGGCAGAAGGTGAGGGAGTAGAATGGGAGGGGAGGGGATGGCAGAAGGTGAGGGAATAGAATGAGAGGGGGACGGAAGAAGGTGAGGGAGTAGAATGAGAGGGGAAGGGAGAAGGTGAGGGAGTAGAATGGGAGGGGAGGGGATGGCAGAAGGTGAGGGAATAGAATGGGAGGGGAGGGATGGCAGAAGGTGAGGGGGTAGAATGGGAGGGGAGGGGATGGCAGAAGGTGAGGGTGTAGAATGGGAGGGGAGGGGATGGCAGAAGGTGAGGGGTAGAATGGGAGGGGAGGGGGTGGCAGAAGGTGAGGGATTAGAATGAGAGGGGACGGAAGAAGGTGAGGAGTAGAATGAGAGGGGAAGGGAGAAGGTGAGGGAGTAGAATGGGAGGGGAGGGGATGGCAGGAAGGTGAGGGGGTAGAATGGGAGGGGAGGGGATGGCAGAAGGTGAGGGGGTAGAATGGGAGGGGAGGGGATCGCAGAAGGTGAGGGTGTAGAATGGGAGGGGAGGGGATGGCAGAAGGTGAGGGTGTAGAATGGGAGGGGAGGGGATGGCAGAAGGTGAGGGTGTAGAATGGGAGGGGAAGGGCGGTGAGGGAATAAAATGGGAGGTGAGGGGACGGAAGGAAGGTGAGGGAATAGAATGAGAGGGGAAGGCAGAAGGTGAGGGAGTAGAATGGGAGGGGAGGGGATGGCAGAAGGTGAGGGAGTAGAATGGGAGGGGAGGGATGGCAGAAGGTGAGGGGGTAGAATGGGAGGGAGGGGATGGCAGAAGGTGAGGGAATAGAATGGAGAGGGGACGGAAGAAGGTGAGGGAGTAGAATGAGAGGGGAAGGGAGAAGGTGAGGGAGTAGAATGGGAGGGGAGGGGATGGCAGAAGGTGAGGGGGTAGAATGGGAGGGGAGGGGATGGCAGAAGGTGAGGGAGTAGAATGGGAGGGGAAGGGCGGTGAGGGAATAGAATGAGAGGGGACGGAAGAAGGTGAGGGAGTAGAATGAGAGGGGAAGGGAGAAGGTGAGGGAGTAGAATGGGAGGGGAGGGGATGGCAGAAGGTGAGGGGGTAGAATGGGAGGGGAGGGGATGGCAGAAGGTGAGGGGGTAGAATGGGAGGGGAGGGGATGGCAGAAGGTGAGGGAGTAGAATGGGAGGGAGGGGATGGCAGAAGGTGAGGGAGTAGAATGGGAGGGGAAGGGCGGTGAGGGAATAGAATGGGAGGGGAGGGGATGGCAGAAGGTGAGGGAATAGAATGGGAGGGGAGGGGATGGCAGAAGGTGAGGGAATAGAATGGGAGGGGAGGGGATGGCAGAAGGTGAGGGAGTAGAATGGGAGGGGAGGGGATGGCAGAAGGTGAGGGAGTAGAATGGGAGGGGAGGGGATGGCAGAAGGTGAGGGAGTAGAATGGGAGGGGAAGGGCGGTGAGGGAATAGAATGGGAGGGGATGGGATGGCAGAAGGTGAGGGAATAGAATGGGAGGGTAGGGGACGGAAGAAGGTGAGGGAATAGAATAGAATGAGAGGGGACGGAAGAAGGTGAGGGAATAGAATGGGAGGGGAAGGGAGAAGGTGAGGGAATAGAATGGGAGGGGAGGGGAAGGGTGAAGGTAAGGGAGTAGAATGAGAGGGGACGGAAGAAGGTGAGGGAATAGAATGAGAGGGGACGGAAGAAGGTGAGGGAATAGAATGAGAGGGGACGGAAGAAGGTGAGGGAATAGAATGGGAGGGGAGGGGAAGGGAGAAGGTGAGGGAGTAGAATGAGAGGGGACGGAAGAAGGTGAGGGAATAGAATGAGAGGAGACGGAAGAAGGTGAGGGAATAGAATGAGAGGGGACGGAAGAAGGTGAGGGAATAGAATGGGAGGGGAGGGGAAGGGAGAAGGTGAGGGAATGGGAAGAGAAGGGAATGGGGGGGGGGGGGCAGGGAAGGGAGGGCGGGTCGGGCCAGGGAAGGGAGGGCGGGGAAGGTAGTGGAAGGGGGGGTGCGGGGTCTGGAAAGCCCCTGGGGTAAGAGGGTGAGATGTATGGTATAGCGGCGGGAGGGGGCGCCGTTAAAAAAACGTCCTTAAAAGCGTCCTTAAAAAACCTAACACGACCTTGAAAAAGTCTTACAAAATTAAAAACGTCCTTAAAAAAACTAAAATCCATAAATTGCTGACCTGTGCATATAGCTGGTTTGACGGCGGTTTGTTTGTTTGTTTGTTGTTTTACATCCTAGCAACATCTAAGGTCATATCAGGATGGGTACCGACTTGTGACAGGGCACACTCATGGCGACTTTATAGTGCTGTCCCACTGAGACCACCAGCACCATGACGTGATATCCCACTCAGTCACATTATCCCGATACTGATAATCCTTGCCCTATTCTAAGAATGACAAGCGACAAGTATCAATTTGTAATTCAGTGGTTTGACTCGACCAGGATTCGAACCCACGAACCCATGGGTTCGCATCCCCCGATCTCCCAAAACAGGGCGGCGGTGGTTCTCGTGGAAGCCTTGAGTCGGCCTGATGCGGGCCTATTGTACTGACCACCCTGCCGTCTTCCTCTCGTCGCAGGTGACCCTTGACCCCGCGGCGCTGTTGACGCCGCCAGGGGGCGGTGCTGCGGGCCCCACCCACTCCGGCGACGCGCCCTCTGGTGGGACCCGGGTGTACCACGCCCACGTGCAGGAGTTGAGCCCCAACCAGGGACCCGTGACCGTGTTCGTCGCTGAGCTGGGCGAAATGTGAGTCGCCATTTTGTTTGTTACTGTTAGTCAATGACAATTACACCGGCGCCAAGTCTCCCGATTTGGCGGGAGGTCTCCCTTAAAATATAGCAAAGTAACCCCAACCCGACAACACCAACAAACCTCACTCAGTTTGAAACGGTAATTATGCCACTCGGTCTAAATGTTTCACTTTGTCAGGTATGTGAATATACAGTAGCCCGCTATTACCTGTATTATGACTAGCATTAACAGTAACAGTAATGCCAAACCCGACAACACCAACAAACCCTCAGTGAAACGGATTATGCCTAGTCTAACTTCACTTGTCGGTATGTGAATCAGCACCCCTATACGTATGACTAGCATTAACAGTAACAGTAATGCCAAACCCGACAACACCAACAAACCTCACTCAGGTTGAAACGGTAATTATGCCACTAAGTCTAACTGTTTCACTTTGTCAGGTATGTGAATATACAGCAGCCCGCTATTAACTGTAATATGACTAGCATTAACAGTAACAGTAATGCCCAACCCAACAACACCAACAAACCTCACTCAGGTTGAAACTTGTAATTATGCCACTAGGTCTAAGGGTTTCACTTTGTCAGGTATGTGAATATACAGTAGCCCGCTATTACCTGTATTATGACTAGCATTAACAGTAACAGTAATGCCAAACCCGACAACACCAACAAACCTCACTCAGGTTGAAACGGTAATTATGCCACTAAGTCTAACTGTTTCACTTTGTCAGGTATGTGACTATACAGCAGCCCGCTATTACCTGTATTATGACTAGCATTACCTCTCTCCATAGTAACAGTAATGCCTTTGGTGAACCAGTTGTGGACCACTGGTTGGAATGGAAAATAGCCAAAACTGCAAATGGGTCCACTGAGAAGGATCGATTCGATGCCAACACCTTCAAAGTTGGACACACTACTGCTTGACCTACGGCCCGCTCCCCCTGGTTTCCTTTCTGACCCCGGTGATGAACCGGGCATTGACCTTGAATGTTGATATAAGCACAGCATGCCATTTAGCCTATAGCAGGACAGAAACCGGTCCAATCAAAACCTGTCTGAAAAAGACACAAAATATAGGAATAGAAACTGATCGTCACACATATCATGTTTGTCCTTTTGAGTAGCATAAACACAGGTACCATCTACAATCAATAAATCATTCTATGAATAGATCTTTTGACTAATTGATGCTTGTCGCTTCCTAGCCAGACGCTCTGCATTATTAGGATAGGGCACGGACTGGTTGGCTCAGTGACAGGATAATTTGACCGAGTGGGATATCAGCTCATGCGGCTGATGGCCTGGTCTCCTAGTGGGGTAGCGCTATACAGTCACCATGACTATGCACTGTCACAAGTCGGTACCCGTCATGATATGACCTTAGATGTTGCTGGGACGTAAAACAACCAAGCAATCTAGACTTATCCGGAGCCGAATACAGAACATGCCAAATGCATTGAGCATGAACTTGTATGAAGCCTTGCGATTCTATATGGTTGTTAATCTACCGGTTTGTTTGGGGTTTTACGTCCTAGCATCTCAAGGCATATCAGGATGAGTATTGTTTCAATGAACACTCGTGGCATTCTCCCATTGGGAGACTAGGATGCTAGCACCATCCCCCGATATCCCACTCAGTCACATTATCCTGGTACTGAGGAAACCAGTCCTTGCCCTATCCCATAATGCTGACTGCCGGTGTTGCGGTTTCCCAGGGACACCAGTTTGCGAGGGACACATCGCTTCTGCACATGCGTCAAAATCGAACAGCATCGTCACTAACCTTATAAATTTAATATAATGTTTTTGGTAAAGATGTTTTCTATATGTGTACCAAACGATTTGTTTCTAGATGGTGTAATTTGAGAGATATTTGACTTCTTCTGTATTATCTGTATGAACATTGCTCACGGCCATTGACAATGCCTTGAGTTTGACGGTATGCGCAGTGCAAAACGTTAGTTTTATTCAAAATTAATAGAATTCAAGAACCCTAACCTTATCAATTTAATATAGTCTTTATGGTAAAGATGTTTTCTATATGTGTACCAAGCGATTTGTTTCTAGATGGTGTAATTTGGGAGATATTTGACTTCTTCTGTATGAACAATGCATTTGAATGGAAGTGTCTCTGGCAAACTGGTGTCCCTCGGAATCCGCATCACCGGGCTAGGATGCGGCACCCAGACCTTTGAACCAGGCGTATTCTTCCCTATCTGTTATGGAATCGAACACAATACGGAAATACACATTTGTTTGTTTCGTTGCAGAATAGCCGTTCTAAAAAAAAAAAATAGTTTTTGTTTTACAATACAATATTTTAACATTGTACATTGCATTGTTTTTGTTCTGGTTTCCGCATTGGAAGTTTGCTTGTGAATATTATGTAATTGTTTATTTTATTCACGGTACAAGTGTTACTGAAAGCCATTCTAGCTTTGACAATACTGAAGGCTGCGAGATTGGGTGCTCAGGGCTGGGGAAGTATCAATTTAGTAAATCATTGCTTTGATTCTGCTGGGGTTCGAATCTACGCCCTCCCGAACGGTAAGCAAGCCAGCGACCGAAATGTTTCGACATTAATAATGAATACATGGGTGGGTACGGGACTGTGGGCTGCTGTCCCACTCAGACCCGATGACCTTCACCTTTGTGGGACCACCGGACGCGGTGGCCGAATCGGTAGAGCGTAAGCTTCCCGTGCGGAAGGTCGGGACTTCGAATCCCAGTCGAGTCAAACTAATGACTTATAAAATTGATACTTGTCACAACCTAGCATGGCACTCTGCATTAATAGGATAGTGCAAGGACTGGTTAGCACAATATCAGGATAATATGACTGTGCAGGATATCGGGTCATGGTGCCAGTGGCCTGGTCTCCCAGTGGGGCAGCACTATAAAGTTGCCATGAGTGCGCACTGTCACATGTCAGTACCTGTCATGATATGACCATAGATGTTGCCAGGACGTAAAACTCTAACAACCAACCTGATATGACCTTTGTTTTGGTTACATTCGTCGATTCGACAATATTAATAACGCCACTGCTAAGTTAAAGCTGCATAGTCCGATGAAATATAAAATTTTCAAAACCAAACCAATTATCTAGATTTGAATTGACATATCTAACTTAGATACTGATGCACTTATTAAGCATTTTTTCTGCGTAGAAGGCAAAACGGAGTCAATTTAACAGAACCTCTTACTGCAGAAGTCTATGGTGTCAGAGTTTTGGCAAGCTTGTCAAAACTAATTTTCCATGTTTGAACTCAAAATATCTCAAAAGTTTATCATTTAAAATAAAAGTAACTTTGAACTAATGTAAAGTAGATACTAGTGATCGATCTAATATATTTATCTCAGAAAAAATACAGAAATTCAAAACCATCGGACTATGCAACTTTAATATCGCTTCGATTTTGTGGTTAATTTGATAATAATTCACTTTTAGAGTATGTAATTCTGTTAAATATGATAGCTTTGAATATATTTTGCCATAATATACCGCCACCGATGCGGCGGCGGGGGCGTCGATTTGTTTTGTTTACATTCATCGATTCGACAATATTAATATCATCACCGATGTAGCTTCGGCATTAATATCGGTTTGATTTTGGGGTTAATTTGATAAAAATTAACTTTTAGAGTATGTAATTCTGTTAAATATGGTAGCATTGAATAGATTTGGGCCTAATCGGTACCTAACACCACCCGTAAACCTGCCATGGAGTGGTGTTAGAATATCAGACTTTAAATTTGCGGTGTTTGCGTAACACTGCTCCATACATACCGACTTTTCGCCGCTAAACTAGAAATCCCTAACAATGGTATTGTTGGGACCAGCCATAAAAAGCGATCTCGATATCGGGGAGTTGGTCGCTCAGTGGAAGGGGTCGGTAAAAGAGAGGTTTACACACTATAATATATATTTATTATTACACTCGGTAAACAGCCTCAGGCTAGCCTCAGGCTAGGGAGAGGTAAGCACGTCCGGTACCAGCAATTAGCATATACAACTCACGACTGGATAACGTGTCGTTGGGTTGCTCCGGCAAAATTAGTCTACATACAAGCAAATACGCAGTAAGTATAATAAAAACTGTGGTTAGCTTAATTATGATGCATTAGAGCATCAATATGGAAAGTTTAGACTTTCGTTGGTCCAATTTGGACGAGTTATTTGGTTATAAACAACCAAGGATAGAACACTCGAGTGGGTTTCGCGAAGGAACCAAACCGGTCATTAGCGGTTATGTCAACACCCGGGTCACCGTGTGACTATGGGTAGAGATGTGGGTTTCGCCCTATCTCATGTGGAAATTCTCTCGTACTCTAATAGAGAGTAATGTTGGAGATGCTCCTGGGTTTCTTTTATAGACTCCCCTAGACAAAACTTTTTCAGGCGTTTCTCCGAGTTTCGTAGCATTTTCTCCAACTTGTTGACGTAGTAGTCACAGGTGGGAGAAGTGTGCGGAACAGAGGGATGGGCGGGCCGATACACTGGTCCCGACCCCGCGTAAGGTTTGGGCTTGACCCACAACCCACGCACAAATTTAGCTTATTACGCCTGTGTTATAACGGTATAAACACGTTCTTTAACACCAATAGATGTCCAAATGAGTTTGAAACAACCATATTGTGACATATATATATACCGGGACTGATCAAAAATGTTTGTTTCAGTTCCCGATGGCCACGAAGCGGAGTAAGCGCGGTGCAGCAGCAGCCGAGGGGCGTGTTCCGAGTGGAGTGGACGAGGAGTACGACTCCTCACCCGTGTTGTCGGCAGGGCCGTCGACACAGCCCCGGGCGCATATCCTCTCCGACCCGGACGAGGACGCAGTGCCTGATGTGCCTGCGCCTCCAGATTGGGAGGCTCGCTTTGCAAGATTGGAAAGCCACATCTTGACTGCCAAATCGCCTGTGTCTCGGAAGCGGCGTAGGCCGAGTGTCCAAGAGGATTCATTTGAGGATTTCTTGGACACAGACTCGGCGGTGGAGCTTAAGGCTCCTCCTCCTCCTTCTCCTAAACGGAGGAAGAAGAAGAAACAGGTGATTTCTTCGGGTGATGAATTCACCAAGGAGCGGGCAGAGTCTGGTTTGCGCAAAAAGCGGAAGACTAAGTCCAAAAAGAAGAAGAGGAAGAGGAAATATTCTTCTTCTGAGTCGTCCACTGAGTCTACTTCTACGGAATCAGACTCAGACACCGTATATGAAGGGGTCTATGCGGACATTGGCACTAAAGTGGCTAAGAAGGTGGAGAAGCCAAAGGCTAAGCGGGTTAAAACCACTACGCTTATGCGCGAGACCGTGAATGGTCATTTTCGCACGTTCAAACCGGCGGAGGTTATCTCCAAGTTAGGAGATGAGTTAACAGGCATAAAGGGTGTTCCCAACTCCATCATTAAAGAGATGGATCGGGATGTCAATATGACGGATGACCGTAAGAAGTTTGAGGATGTGTTGCACACAGTGCATAAGGCAGTGTTGGCTACCCTAACAGCTATTGTTCCTGTGGCTAATAGGATGCAGAGTGAAAATAAGTTCTCGTCTTTGGCTAAGACAATGGACAAAGGCATTGCAGTACTAGCGGCGGCAGGTAATTACCTGTCGTTTCGAAGATATGAAAATGTCTTCAAGTCAGTTTGCACAGATGCTGGCAAAGAAGTGGCTCGCTCTAAGAAGGTTACCGATAATGAGGGGAAGGAGTTTACGCTCTATCTTGCTCCAGAGCCGATTAAAGGGAAACCTTTAGATAATACCAAGATGTTTGGCGGTCAACTACAATACCTCTATAAAGAGGTAGAGACTGCAGCCAAGAGTGGCAAAAACATGGATGGCAAGAAGAAACAGGAAGTTCCTCGTTTCAAAAAGTCACGAGGGGATTTTCGTCCACGACGGTTCACCAGAGGAACCAGACCGAGTTCAAACTTCGGTCAAGGGTTTCGGGGCCGGGGCGCTCGCCCAGGCTGGACCGACAACACCGCACGGCCAATAGGTCGAGGGTTCAACTCGTCGAGACCTTTCCCCAGGGGCGGGTCCAAGTAGAGGTCCAAACACAAACTTTACAAGTCCCTGCAGCCTCTAAAAACACACAAACTGTAAGCAACTTTGTGGCTGGTAATATTAGTAATCATATTTCTGAGTGGCACAAAATTACTAGTGACCAAGAAATTATAGAAATAGTTAGGGGTGTTCAAATTCCTTTTACACAAATTCCTGTACAAAGTATAATACCTTTTCCATATAACATTCAACCAGTTGAACGAGACGCACTAACTAAACAGGTACATAAATTCTTTGAGAAAGGAATTATACAAAAAGTGACACACTGTTCAGGACAGTTTATTTCAAACATTTTCTCGAGACCGAAGCCTAATGGTGATGTTCGAATGATCCTGGATTTAACAATCCTTAATAAAAGGGTGGAATATCGACATTTTAAAATGTTCTCTCTAGATACGGCACGGGATCTGATTACACCAGATGCGTGGATGGCTAGTGTTGATTTACAGGATGCATATTATACGCTTCCCATAATGGAACAATACCGAAAATTTCTTCGATTTATTTGGGATAACCAACTCTATGAGTTTACCTGTATGCCGAATGGCTTAGCTTGTGCGCCACGTTTATTTACTAAATTGCTTAAACCTGTTTTTTCTCGGTAATGGCGAGGAAGGGTCATATAATGTTTCCATACATAGATGATTCTTTTATTATAGCATCAACACAAATTGGTTGTGTGAATGCAGTTTTGGATTTATGTGCATTACTCACTAAATTGGGGTTTTATGTACATCAACAAAAGTCAGTGTTTAAACCAACAAAACAACTTAAATGTTTAGGGTTTATTCTGGATACACAGTCCCTTACAGTGTCGATAACAGAACAAAAACTAATTAAGTTTATGACTACAGCGACTCAGCTTATTAAGTTATCAAAGCCAAAAATTAGACAGGTTGCTGTTCTTATTGGCATAATGACCTCATATGCACCTGCTGTGTTATATGGGAAGGCCCATATTAAGTCGCTAGAAATAGATAAAAATTTAGCGTTAACACGAACTAAAGGCAATTTTGAGCGAAAGATGTTTATTTCGCAAGAAGGGTTACAGGATATTGGATGGTGGATGCAACATATAGCAAGTTCACCAAATCCAATCCGCATGGCGGAACCTAATACAGTAATTACTACTGATGCTTCGTTAGAAGGTTGGGGAGCTCATCGAGATGGGGTCACAACAGGAGGTAGATGGCTTGATGATGAAAAATCAGACTATATTAATGCACTAGAATTGCGTGCTATTTATCTGGGCTTACGTAGTTTAGTAAAGATAAATAAATCACAGGTTAGAATACTAACTGATAATACTACTGCCATGGCATATATTCGTAACATGGGTGGAACCAAATCAAAGTCTTGCAATCAGTTATCTAAACTGATTTGGAACTGGGCACAGGCTCAACAAGTCTGGCTGACTGTAGCGCATATTCCAGGGTCACAAAATACACTTGCAGATTATAAAAGTAGAAATTTCCATGACCATTTAGAGTGGTCTCTCTCTACACATTTGTTTAACTTCGTTTGTGAAAAATGGGGTACACCTGAAGTTGACTTATTTGCATCACGAAATAATAACAAGTTACCCTGTTATGTTTCTTGGCATCCTGAACCGGATGCTTGGAAAGTAGATGCGTTTGCTATTACCTGGGAAAATAATTATTTTTATATTTTCCCACCATTTAGCATTATCAGCCGAGTAGTGAGAAAAATCGGCTTGGAAGGGACACATGCGATACTGGTGGTGCCCGATTGGGACACGCAACCTTGGCTGCCAGCAGTTTCACAACTGGCAAAAGATCGTATACGATTCCCAAGAAAACTCGGGAATCTGACGCACCACGGACCGCTAGTGGTTCACGGCGACGTGTCAACGACGCCCCTATTGGCATTCCTTTTCTAAGGAAGCAGCTACAGCAATTTGGATTGGACAGAATTACTGAGGATAGGATAGTATCGGATGCCTGGAGGCCAGGAACTGTCAAAATGTATACAACCTATTTAAAGAAATGGGGTGTACATTGTTTGTTAATGAAAGTTAAGCCAACAAATCCAAAGATTTCACAAGTAGCTCGGTTTCTTCGTTCTCTAGAGGATGAAGGACTTTCCTTTGGATCGATTAATGCGGCGAGGTGTGCGTTATCAATTATATTACCTAGAATTGATGGCGAAACAGTTGGAAAACATCATGTTATTTGTTATTTACTTCGTTCAATTTATCAAAGGAATCCTCCAAAACCAAAGTATAGTCGGTTTTGGGATGTTTCTATAGTATTTAAGTTGTTTCAGGCTTGGCCTCACAACTCGTGGTTAGATATAAAACAGTTAGGTTTTAAGGTCGCGGTCCTGTTATTGTTAGTAACCGGACACAGAGGACAGACGATTGTTGCTTTATCCTTAACTGGATTAGAAATAGACAAGCAACAAGCTACGTTTGATTTAGAAAAATTGCTTAAATCGAACACGTTAGGTGACCCTTTATCAACGGTTCACTTAGACTGTTTTCCGAATGATCGGAAATTATGTGTTGTGTCGGCCATACGGGCTTATATATACAAGACAAAGGATTTACGTGCATCACAACAACTATTAGTGAGCTTTATAAAGCCACATAAGGCGATTTCACGAGACACACTTGCCAGATGGACAATTACGGTGTTGAAATTGGCTGGAGTGGATACGAGTAAATACTCTTCCCACTCAACTAGAGGAGCCATGGTCTCCAAGGCACGGGTGCTTGGTATTTCTGTGAAAAGAATACTAGCGCATGCAGGCTGGAAGACGGCTAAGTCGTTTGCAAAACATTATAATAAACGACTAGAAAAGCCTACCGGCGTTGCAAAGCGTCTTCTCGCCAACTAACAAGAATAGGTGAGAACAAAAATTTAGAATGTTATAATAATAAGAAAGAATGATATTAAGGATAAAAATGAATTATGTAAAGGTCTCCCTAGCCTGAGGCTAGCCTGAGGCTGTTTACCGAGGTAAAATAGTATAGTTATACGAGTCTTACCTTGGTACAGATGATGGATAACTGTTGTTTTACCGAGGTATAAGCCTCGGATAGATGTGGGCTAGGGCCCTCCCGCCACACCCTGCCACATCTATTCCGTTGGTGTACCTTTTCGGTAAAGTAATAGTATCCATTGTTTGAAAGTCATTTTTATCCTCAATAAGTAGGTTAAGATTGCTGGTACCGGACGTGCTTACCTCTCCCTAGCCCACATCTATCCGAGGCTTATACCTCGGTAAAACAACAGTTATCCATCATCTGTACCAAGGTAAGACTCGTATAACTATACTATATATATATACATACGTACGTGCGTGCGTGCGTGCATGCGTGCGTGCGTGCGTGCGTGCGTGCGTGCGTGCATGCATGCATGCATGCATGCATGCATGCATGCATACATACATACATACATACATACATACATACATACATACATACATACATACATACATATATACAGGTCATTCTCAGATACTGTGTACATGTACCACATTTTTGGTTTCCATGTTACATTGTTACTGACTTTGGCTACTTTGGGGGGTGGGGGGTTGTAAGTCAAACAGTTATCGTTGATGTTAGCAATACTACATGTATTTAATCTGTCCCACAAAATGCATCCAAAGTATGCTTATATAATTTTGTGCTAAAGTGAAAACATGAAAATTTACATTTACCCCCCCACCACACATGTTTTTATTCAAATTTTGTTCTTGTAAGAAACAATTCTTTTGGCTTAACTGTAAAGTGTAATCAATCAAATCTTGGTTGAATTTATTGTGTGTGCTAAAATGATGGTATGGATGGATGTTACACAGTTAATTTAAACACCTTTCTCAGTTTGTATGAGATGAAAATCAAAAATAAAGTAAAAAATAAGATCAAAATAAAAAGTGAAAATAAACATTTTCAACTCTGACATATGTACATGATATAAACCATCAATCTCATATGGATATACATTCTGCTATTATTTGGAATCTTTTCTGCTATTATTTGGAACAGTGGCAAACAGCTTCTGAGAACAACCCATACATATAATGTATAACGATATAATGTATACAATACATAGTGTGTATATGAAAACATATCAGAGCCACGACATACATGACATTATAATATATAATAGTGTATGGTGCATTATATGAATATAAACAAATCAACAGTAATGTACTACTAATATATATTGTAGGCAGTTTTTTGTTAGTTCGCCCAAACTGAGACTAGTTCCTTTTTCTGACACGGTGGCGCCACCCTCCGTGTGGCACTTAACCAGATTTACGTACTGTAGTAGTATGTACACGTACACTGTTCCCGACAAACCCAGTCGGCCTCAGTAAATCCGCTCGGCGTGCTCAGCGGGCGTGGCCCGACTCAACCGGCGCGTGCAGCACCGCTACTCCACGGCGTCCCCCGGGCAGCGCGCCGCGATCCCGCCCACCCGCCCGGTGTAGGACGTTCAAAACACTACGCCATTCAAAACACTACGGTAGTGTTTTGAACCTACGTTCAAAACACTACGTAGTGTTTTGAACTTAAGTTCAAAACACTACTGTTAAGTTCAAAACACTACCACTACGTACGTTCAAAACACTACCCAAGTTCAAAACACTATCATGACAAGCTGACCCTGCTGCGGATTTTGAAGCACGTATTAGTAGTATACGCTGATAGCGCTGCGGCGTGTGCACAATGTATTAGTATACGCTGATAGTTCTGCGGCGTTTGAAGCACGTATTAGTAGTATACGCTGATAGTGCTGCGGCGTTTTAAGCACGTATTAGTAGTATACGCTGATAGCGCTGCGGCGTGTGCACCACGAACGTCAAATGAATCTCGACATAAGCCTGAGCATAAGCCCAACATAACCCAATGTTAAATAGAGTAGTGTTTTGAACTTAAAGGTAGTGTTTTGAACTTAAGGATAGTGTTTTGAGCGTGGCCACAGTAGTGTTTTGAACTTACCATCAACCAGGTTAAAAACACTACCGTAGTGTTTTGAACCTAGGTTGAAAACACTACCGTAGTGTTTTTGTGGGGTAGTGTTTTGAACTTACTACACCGGCTCCCACTGCGCGTGCACATCTCGGGGAAGTAGGGCGCGCCGACATAGATTCTGCAGTCACGGTTGGACTGCTGGTGCTGGTGCTGGGCGTGGCCCGGCGTGTCACGGCGGAGCGGGGCGATCCCAGCGACTCCGCCACACCACCGTCTAGTGGCTCGGTGGGAGTGGAGAGGACAGCTCGGGACACCACGCCGCTCCTGCCACTCTCTGCGCGCCGTGTGGTGTGTGGTGTGTGTGGTGTGTGTGCACGACGAAACACGCGCTGTGTACGCACGTGTAGCGGACTTACACGCGCCACTCCTCGCCCTCCAGTATAGCATGTCGGCACTGTGCAGCACATGATAGCATAGGGCCGTGTTGCGCCAGTCAGTGTGCAGCACATGGACATTCAGTGTGCAGCACAGCAGCAGCACAGGAACAGTCATTGTGTAGCAGAGATATTCAGTGTGCAGCACATGAACTATCATTATGCAGCACAGAAGTAGTTAGTGTGAGGACACCAGGATAAGGACATTCGGTGTACAAGAAACATTCAGTGTACAGCACAGAGACATTCAGTGTGCAGCACAGCAGCGTCACATGAGCAGTCATTGTGTAGCAGAGATACTCAGTGTGCAGCACATGAACAATCATTGTGCAGCACAGAAGTAGTTAGTGTGAGGACACCAACATAAGGACAGTCGGTGTACAAGAAACATTCAGTGTACAGCACAGAGATATTCAATGTGCAGCACAGATAAATTTAGTGCACAGCACAGAAACATTTAGTGTGCAGCACAGCTAGATTTAGTGTGCAGCATATATCCATTTAGTGTGCAGCACATATACATTTAATGTGCAGCACAGAAGCACAACGCACAGTTCAACACAGCAGCACCAAGCAGCACATAGGTAGTGAGGTCGACCGCATCAGGACAGTGGGTGTGCAGCACAAGAGACATCCAATACAGTCAGTGTCAGCAGAGATCCATCCGCACATCAGCACCGAGCAGCACAGGGTCGCTGATCACCCTTTGACCTTTGACCTGACTGCTTTCAGGAGGACGGTTCCGTTCCACAGCCTGCATCTGCTGCCCCAGACACATGACAACAGCCACCCTGCATCAGGTAAGCACCCCCACCTGCACGTGTGGTTTGAGATAATAAATAGTCTGACTCCCGCAATACACTCACTCCCCAGTCACTTTGGTTATGTATAATAAAGCAACTCCCCCGCCCCCCCCCCCTATATCATATTGTGACCCCCCCCCCCCCACCCTCCACCACGTTTCTTTTTCGTAAATTCATGTTTAATTCTTTTTCTCACATGAATTGATTTTGGTTAAAAGAAACACAAACACATATAAACACATTTTTATTTCAAACAAAGCATCTTCTGTAATATAAATACACCCATGCACATCAACATACATGGATATGAGTAGCTATGCAGATCATGTCTTTAAAATAATAAGCGTCACCATATCGCCTAACCCACCACAAAGATCCATTGACCTACAGTCACAATATGATAGTCGCCGCTTTATTCTGCATAATAAAGTGACTGGGGAGTCGCGTTATTATGGGTGTCCGAACATTATCTCACACAGGAACCATCTAGTTTTATTGTGTCGAGTATGAAGTCTATTTGTGTAGCCTGCTTCTCAAATATGGCATTAGTGTGAGAAGGTGTTGCTTTATTAACAAACATAAAAATATGAAATCGATCATTCATAGACACACTTATCACCGATGACTATGTCAAGCGTCAAACCCGTCCTGATATGGCCTTAAATGTTGCCAGGATGTAAAACTCCAACAAACCATCAAGCGTCAAATAGTTTCATCGCGTGCTTTGGTGTTCTATGATTCCGGACGGGATGGCCTAGCGGTACTGTGACCGCTTCCTATGGCGGGGGTCGTAGCTTTGATACCTGACTAAGTCAAAAGGAGGAGTTAGCAAATTGGAACTTATCAATGGTGCTGGGAGACCGGTAGCCTATCCACTCACAAATATGATATTCAGCAGAATGCACATATTTATCATGCATACATACCCACACACATACGAATACACTCGTACACACGCTCACACATACGCACACTCACTCACTCACTCACACACCCGTCCTGATGACCTTAGATGTTGCTATGAGTAGACGTAAAACCCCAACAACCAACCACTTACTCGCTCACACACTCATACTCTCTCACACTCACTCACACACACCCACTCACACACTCACTCACATACTCACACTCACTCACACACTCACATTCACTCACACACACGCACACACGCGCACACTCACTCACGCACACACTCACGCACACACTCACGCGCACTCACGTGTACACTCACGCGCACTCACGTGTACACTCACGCGCACTCGCACACACTCACTCACTCACACATACTGACACCCACTCACACCCACACCCACCCACACTCACTCACATACTCACACTCACCCACTCACACTAACCCATTCACACTCACCCACTCACAATCACCCACACTCACTAACATACTCACTCAGACACTCACGCACATCCACTCCCACACATTCACACCCACTCACACATACATACTCACATTCGCATTCATACTCACACACACACGCACACACACACTCAGGTAAACACTCACACAAGCTCACAAACACACTCGCTCACTCACTCACTCACTCACTCACCACTCACACACGATAACACTATAATATTGTCGCGATAGTGTTGGTGATTGGGATATCGTGCAGCACTGTCAAGCCACTGTCACAAGCTATGTGACCTCAGATACTGCGAGGACCTAGTGTTAATCACTTACTGGTGTCTTTTGCCTATATCTGACGACATGCTTACTGTGTACCTGTGCCTGTGGTCCATCCTCTACCTGTACAGGTGTGCTGTGTGTAATCTACCACTGCTGCTTTACTTGTGTACTGTCTGTGACCTCTGCAATAAGGAATTCACACGCACCAGTTTTCATGTCGGTCCGTGGCCGGGAGGAGTTGTGTGACAGCACACATTATGAATTGCAAGTGGCTAACTCTGTTTGCAAGCTTCCCAAGTGGAACCATTGCATTCAGGCCGAATCATTGACAGTGTGCCAACGTGGGAGACATGTATATATATGTTCGCATAGTGCGCTGTGAGGATTATCAGTGGTTAGCCCCGTCCTGATATGACCTTAGATATTGCCAGGACGTAAAACACCAACAACCAACCAATCAGTGGTTAGTGACCAGACGCGATGGCCGAATGAGTTGAACGTTCATCTCCCGTTTTGGTAGATTGGGGGATTCGAATACACGCGTTCGAACCCTGCTCGAGTCAAACCAGTGACTTAAGAATTGATACTTGTCACTTCCTAGCCAGGCACTAAGCATTATTAGGATAGGGCAAGGACTGGTTGGCTCAGTCTCAGGATAATGTATCTGCGTGGGATAGCAGGTCATGGTGCTGGTGGCCTGGTCTCGTAGTGGGGCAGCACTATAAAAGATGCCATAAGTGTGCACTGTCACAAGTCGGTACCGGTAACCGTCATGATATGACCTTAGATGCTGCCAGGACGTAAGACTCCAGCAACCAACAAAATCAATGGTTGGTTACTGGGAAGCTCGGCTGCATGTTGTTATTCCCGCAGCCCTGTGACGGGGCTGCTAAACAACCCTATAGAAAAGTGTCGGAAGAGATAACCACATGATTTTGCAATCTAGCATACTAAATATATTGTTCAAAAGCTTAACTTTCATAGTCTGCTTCTTTTGGAGTGAATAATTTGTGATATGTAGATTATAATAGACTTTAAAGTCGCCGGGTATACCTCACCCAGATACAAACGAATCCAGCATCAAAAGCTCTCCAAACGCACCGTTGCTTAGTTTTTTTCAGTTCATGCAATTGAACATGTGGGAGGAGCGTGTTGAGGACTGTGATGTATGAATGACATCATAGGTGGGATTTCCTCATCACAATTCCTAGAGGGGTTCCCCACACACAGGGGAAGCCATGGCAACCACCAAGATGGCAACCACAGAAAGCTCTCAATTCAACTTTTAAAGTCTATTAATCTACATGATTTAATCAATTATTCACACAAAAAGTAGCTGGTTATGAGAAATAAACATTTGAACTTTATATTTGGTATTTTAGATTGCAAATTCTAACATTTCTCTCTATATAGTTGTCTAAAAGCATTGTCAGTGCTGTTGGACTAACTACAACATACCAGAAGCAACCAATTTCAACCCCCCCCCCCCCCCCCACGACCTATACAGTTACATAAACTGAAAACCTGGAACTGTATGCTTGGAGAGCATTTGTCGGAGTACGGTTTGTATCTCAGCAGCCTATAACGGGTCCGTTTAAAAGTTGAATCAAGAGCATTCAATGGCAACCAACCATCTTGGGTTTTTTGTTTGCATTCTTTTCCAGTTCAACAACTCTAGACGAGTGTAGATGAACCCTGCGCACTGGAACAAGGACCTCCACGGTTTGTTTGTGGTTTATTCGTACCAAGGCAGTGTTTGCTCAGATTTAGACACGGTCGTCATTCACCCCTACTTTGGGTGAGGGTGAATATTTTATCGGTATTTCTTCTCAGCGTTCTCAGATACCAAATTCTCTGTCCATAGAGCTCGAAATCAGACCTCTGAATGTTTTAGGGCGGGGGTCGAATACACTGCAGTAATCCAGAGAATGAATGCAGTGTACATGCAAGGTCGTCACTGACCCTGTACACCACCAGCCAACCACCAATCAACCACCACCACCACCACCACCACCACCACCACCACCCCCTCCACCACCACCACCACCACCCCCTCCACCACCACCTCCACCACCACCTCCACCACCACCCGCACCCACCACCACCCACCCACCCACCTTCACCACCACCACCACCTCCACCCTCCCACCACAACCACCACCACCACCCACCCAGCACCACCACCTGCACCCGCACCACCTTCACCACCACCAACCACCCCCACCAACCCCTCCACCACCCACCACCTCTCGCCACCACCGTCCCCACCTCCTCCACCTTCACCACCTTCACCACCACCTCACCACCTCCACCACCACTCCACCTCCACCACCAACCACCACCACCACCCTCCACCCACCACCACCACCACCTTCACCACCACCACCACCACCCACCTCACCCACCACCAACCACCAGCCCCCACCACTGCCCCCACCACCTCACCCCACCCCCACCCCACCACCCACCCCCCCCCACCCCCCCCCCACCCCCCCCCCACCCCACCCCACCACCACCCCACCACCCACACCCCCCCCCCCCACCACCCACCCCCCCCCACCACCCCCCACCCCCCCCACCCCCCACCCCACCCCCACCCCCCCCCCACCCACCCCACCACCACCACCCCCCCCCACCCCCCCCACACCCCACCCACCACCCCCCACCCCCCCCACCCACCCCCCCCCACCACCCCACCCCACCCCACCACCCCCCACCACCACCCACCCCACCCCCCCCACCCCCACCCCACCCCACCACCCCACCACCCCCACCCCCCCCCCCAACCCCCCCACCCCCCCCCACCCCACCACCCACCACCACCACCCCCCCACCCCCCCACCCCCACCACCACCCCCACCCACCCCCACCCACCCTCCCCACCCACCCCCAACCCCCCACCCCCCCACCACCCCCACCCCCCCCACCCACCCCACACCCCCCACCACCCACCCCCCACCCCACCCCCCCCCACCCCCACCCCACCCCCACCCCCCACCACCCCCCACCCCACCACCCACCCCCCACCACCCCCCCCACCACCACCCCCACCACCCCACCACCCCCCCACCACCACCCACCACCCCCCCCACCCCACCCCCACCACCACCCCCCCCCCACCCCCCACCCCCCCACCCCACCCCCCACCACCCACCCCCACCCCCCCACCACCCCCACCCCCCCCCCACCACCACCCCACCACCCCCACCCACCCCCCACCCACCAACACACCCACCCCCACCCACCCCCACACACCCACCCACCCCCACCCCCACCACCCCCCACCACACCCCCCCACCCCCCCACCCACCCCCCCCACCCCCACCACACCCCCCCACCCACCCCCACCCCCACCCCCCCCCCCCACCACCACACACCCCACCCCCACCCCACCACCACCCACCCACCCCCCACCCCCACCACCCCACCCCCCACCCCCCCACCCCACCCACCACCACCCCCCACCCCCCCCCACCACCCCCACCACCACCCCACCCACCACCCCCCCACCCCCCCCACCACCCACCCCACCCCACCCCCCCCCCCAACCCCCCCCACCACCCCCCACCACCACCCCCACCCCACCACCACCCACCACCCCACCACCACCACCTCCCACCACCCCACCCCCCCCCCACCCCACCCCCCCACCACCACCCCACCACCCCCACCCCCCACCCCCACCACCACCACCCCCTCCCACCCCACCCCCACCACCCCCACCACCCCCACCACCCCACCCACCCTCCCCCCCCACCACCCCCACCCCCCCCACCACCCCACCACACCCCCCACCACCCCACCACCCCCCCACCCACCCCCACCACCACCCCCCCCCACCACCCACCCCCCACCCCCCCCACCCCACCCCCCCCACCCCCCCCCACCCCCACCACCACCCCCCCCACCACCACCACCCCCCCCCCCCACCCACCCCCCCACCACCACCCACCCACCCCCCCACCCCCACCCCCCACCACCCCCCCCACCCCCCACCACCCCCCACCCCACCCCACCACCACCACCCACCCACCCCACCACCCCCACCCACCCCACCACCCCCACCCCCACCCACCCCCCCACCCCCACCACCCCACCCCACCCCCCACCACACCCCCACCACCTCCCCCCCCCACCCCACCACCACCCCCCCACCCACCCCCACCACCCACCACCCCCCCCACCACCCCCCACCCCCCCCCCACCCACCCCCACCACCCACCACCCCCCCCCCCCCACCACCACCCCCACCACCCCCACCCCCACCCCCCCACCCCCACCCCCACCCCCACCCCCCACCCACCCCCCCCACCCACCCCCCCACACCCCACCACCCCACCACCCCCACCTCCACCACCCCACCACACCCCCACCCACCCCCACCACCCCCCCCACCCACCCCCACCCACCACACACCCCACCACCACCCCCCCCCCCCCACCCCACCCACCACCCCCACCACCACCACCCACCCCTCCACCCACCACCCCCCACCACCCACCCACCTCCACCACCCACCCCCACCACCGACCCACCACCACCCCCACCACCACCACCACCCCACCACCACGACCAACACCTCCACCCCACCACCACCACCACCCCCACCACCCCACCCCCACCCCCACCACCCCACCACCACCACCACCCTCACCACCCACCCCCCACCACCACCCCCACCACCCGTACCACCACCCCTACCCCCTCCACCACCCCACCCACCACCCCCACCCCCACCACCACCCCCACCACCACCACCACAATCCACCAACACTACCCCCACCACCCCCCCAACCCCCCCACCTCCACCACCACCCCACCACCACCACCACCTCCACCCCACCACCACCCCCACCACCCCACCCCCACCACCACCCCCACCCACCCCACCCACCACCACCACCCTCCACCACCACCTCCACCACCACCACCCCCACCCCCCCACCGCCACCACCACCACCACCATCCCCCCACCACCACCAACCACCACCACCAACTACCACAACCAACCACCGCCACTAACCACCACCACCACTCCCTTCCACCACCACTACCCTTCCAGCACCACGACCACCACCACTTACCTACACCACGACCACCACGACCACCACCTACACCACCACCTCCTACACCACCACCTCCTACACCACCACCTACTCCACCACCACCTACTCCACCACCACCTACTCCACCACCACCTACTCCAGCACCACCTACACCACCACCACCTCTACCACCACCACCACCTACTCCAGCACCACCTACACCACCACCCCCTCCACCACCACTTTATCATAGTCACACACAGTGCCTTACTGATGACTGGTCGAGAGACGTTTATGTGAGGTATAAAGTACTTATGCAAATATTATTCATGTATGTAAGTACCTGTAATTCTACAAGTTGCGTCCATTATCAGGGTCAGTGAAATATGGACGGTAGAGACACACAGTCAATAAAACCAGACGACACCGCAGTCGCTATGGCCATGGTATACAAGTGTTGCAGCACTATAAACTCGTCATGAGTGAGCACTGTTCAGGGTCCACACGGGGCCTGGAAAGTCTTGAAAAGTCCTGAACTCCATTTTCCCCTTTTCAAGGCCATGAAAAGACTTGAATTTAACCTAGTTTGGGTAATTCGGCTTGAAAAGCCTTGAATTCCATTAAACTATCCCCACTGATCTAAATTAGTCTAAAATCGCATTCGGAATGGCGATTTTGGACTAAATCCAAATGAAAATAGTCTTTAATTCTTATCAAAAACATCCTTGAAAAGCCTTGAAATAGTCTTGAATAACATATCTTCACAAGTGTACACACCCTGACTGTTACAAGTCAGAAACGGCCTTACCCTTAGATGTTGCTGGGACGTAAAATGCCCGCAAAGAAAGAAACTGGCTTATGTGGGTGAGGGAGTGGGGGATTGCTCGAGTATTTTGTCAAATGCAACAGGCTGTTGCACACCATTGAAAAGCAAATCAATCAAGCATTGATTGTTTAGTGAGCTAAAGTAGAGCGGTGATATAGTTCAAGATAATGGAATGCACATGTGTGTCAACATGGATGTGGTAGCCATTTAATCAATCATGTGAATATAAATACCCATGTCGGTCAAACCATTTTTATGTAATTGTTGGGGTGATGACAAATAGGAAATATTACGCCTAGAGCACGATTCGGTTCCCACTGGGCTTGCATTCTGTGTTAGTCCTCTAACCAATTACCTCTCTCTCACACTCTCTCACTCACTCTCTCTCATTCTCTCTCATTCCCTCTCTTTCTCTCTCACTCTCACACTATCTCTCACTTTCTCACTCTCTCTCACTATCTCTCATTCTCTCTCACTCTCTCTCACGCTCTCTAAAACAAAGTTTGTTTTATTTAGCGACGCCTCTAGAGGACATTGATTTTTATCATTGGTTATTGGTCATTCTGACATATTTCTTTAGAGGAAACCTGCTGCCGCCACAAAGGCTACTCTTTCCGATAAGCAGCAAGGGGTCTTTCATATACACTTTCCCAGAGACAGGACAGCACATACCACAGCCTTTGATGAACCAGTTGTGGACCACTGGTTGGAACGGAAAATAACCCAAACTGCAAATGTGTCCACTGAGCAGGATCGGTAGGATGACCCACACCTACACAGCTGGACACTCTACCGTCTGAGCTACCTACCCGCTCCGGCTCTCACTCTCTCTCACTCTCACTCTCACTCTCTCTCACTCTCTCTCTCACTCTCTCTCTCACTCTCTCTCACTCTCTCTCTCTCACTCTCTCTCACTCTTGTTCTCTCTCACTAACTCTCACTCTCACTCCCACTCCCACTCCCACCCCCCATCCCTCATCCCCCATCCCAGTGTCGTGTTATGTACTCACTGTACGGCTGACAAATATTAACTGTAATAATGTGGTGCATTTATACAAACTGAAGGGAATTAGAGAAGTGCGAATGTGTTTAGTGAATTCAGTAGAATTGGACCCTTATTCATGCCTAGATTATTGAAAACTAATTTGATGCCGGGCGAAGTGGGAGCATGTGGCACGGGTGTGACACCCTGGGGTCACGTGATTAACATATGGGAACTCCTGATAGTGATACATGCTTCACCACTCAGTAATTATGACATGCGACAATTGTTATATTATTACCGCCCATGTGTGTGTGTACGAATGGGAATTTGTGCATATTGTGTGCACAGTTTTAAGCCGGAATACGACTATGTGGGATATTGGGTCATGGTGCTGACCGCCTGGTCGCCCAGTGGGGCAGCACTATAAAGTCGCCACTAGTGCACACTGTCACAAGTCAGTACCCGTCCTGATATGACCTTAGATGTTGCCAAAATGTAAAACCCCAACAAACAACCAACCAACCAGCCAGTCAACCAACCGTGCACTCCTCCCCCCCCCCCTCCCCCACCCACCCACCCGCACCAACACCACCAGACCCACAAATCATCACATGCTTTTCTGCTTAAGGGGGAACCTTCCCCTGAATGTATTGGGTGTCAGTCCCCGCTGACACTCAAACACATTGTACTAAGTTGCGTTGATTTTTTGGCCCTGCACCAACAGTTCTACACTGCAGACAGTATGCATGACCTTTTTACTAAGGTAAAACAGGAAAACATTTTAGCCTTTTTGAGGGCAGCTGGACTGTACCACCTCATATAGTTTACTAAATAGATTCTATCAATTATTAATAAAACTTTTCTTTTTCTATGGGAATTTGTTTCCCTTGACCACAAATCTATGATTGTGAGCTTTCTAATTTAATGAGTGTCTATTGGCACATAATTGATTGTCTGCTTTTACATGTGAAAGCTATGGTTTGAACAAAAAACAAACATTTCTCACCGTGAATATGGCCTATGCTGCCGACATGGCATAAAGCAACCACCAATCAATCAATCAATCATCATGAGAAGAAAAATCAGCTGGGCTGGTCGATCTACGGTTAGCCTCCCCCCTTCCTCCACACTCTCAAAATGGGTCAAATGTAGCCTAAGTGGGTCTTGGATACGGTCATGGTCATGGTCATGGTCATGGTCATGGAACCGAGCACATTTTCGTCGAAATGTTGTTGGCAACACACGGCCGCCGACAGAGCTCTGCCACTGTGGGTGACTACTGCGACGTTGTACATATGCTGTGTGGGGCTGTGTGGCGGTTGTGTGGGGGGCTGACCTTCCGCACGGGAAGCCTGCGCTCTACCGATTCGGCCACCGCGTCCGGTTTGCGTTTTAGGCTGACACAGCCGCACCGCCACATCCACGTGGGACAAATGTGTCTATTCTTCAGAACAACGCATTGGTCGACGCACGGGTCTGACAAGTGACAGCTATTTACACAACTCATTTTAATGATTCTGATGTTCTGTGATGTTCTGGTATGTGGGGCATGTGTGGAAACATATATGGGTCGTTCTCAGAAGTTGTGTACCAATAGTGTGACATTAGTACCAGAAAATCAAAATGCTGCCAAAGTCCTACTAGCAAGTTTCCTCAATGTGTATGTCCTTTTGCATCTGAATAATTGAAAATAAACATATTCTGGCATTTTTAAGTAGGTCAAATGATGCTCACACCCAATAAATAGCAGTATAGTATGGAAACCAATCTGACTCCAAAATCAAATATTTTCCACACAAAACTTGACATTTTTAGGACATTTCAGATGCCACTTGCTTTATAAACAGTAGTAATAATAATTTGAAACCTCATTGCTATGGTTTTGTCTTATTTGTGAATATTAAAGAGAAAAGCAAGAAAATATTAGCAGAGTAACGGATTAGCAGAGTAACAAAGTGGAAACAAACAATTTTACACAAATGTTCGGCTCAAATTTCAATGTTATGGGGCAATTTCAGGATTTATCTTTTACTATACCATAACTGGGTCCATGCATAGTGTCAAATGGTGAAAATAATTCCTGTACTGTATCTGTACTCAGTGTTTGATACAGAGTTTCATAGTATTTGCAAGTGGAAACGAAATGTTACGATGTTAATGACTCCAGAAAATGTTAACTATTTCATCATAAAATTTTTTTTTTTTAGAAAGAAATGTCTTCAACTTAATGAAGACATTGTATAAGACCATTTGAAGTGAAATGAGCTGTTGTTCAGAGGTTTTCATTAAGTTTGTGACACTTTATTTTCAATGCTGTTGACAATGTCACAAATTAGTGATGTAATTTTCTATGTATTTAGCTACATCCATCCCAATAAGATACATAATACACAATATTAACTTTTACTTTTGATCTAAACTATCTCCCACATTATTTGGCTAACTGATGAAATCTAAATATTGACACTCCAATAAAGGGTTTCTTTGAAATATGCATTTCTAGTAGACTACCTCAAGTGGTACACAGTTTCTGAGAACGACCCATATACACACACTCACACGCGCACACACACACATATATATTTTCTAGTGATATAAAGATTACTGAGCAATGAACAAAGAAATATGAATGCAAAAAAAAAAGATTTATTTTTTTAAAGGCTTGATTTCAATGTTTAGCTCCATTTTTGCATTGGCGTTTACGTGGTTTGTGCTTGAGTGAACTCTTCATATTATATAGAGGGTAGGTGGAGCCACTGGTACAATGTTGGTCTTACGGAGTATAACAAATAATAATAATAATTAACCCTTACGTATCTTTATACTCGCATAATTCGTTATACATAATATATATGATATCAAATATAAATTCCTCGGTACACAAAAGAACATAGGAGAGAGAGTAAATTTGGTTTGTATTTAATAACTGGCTCAGGGATTAATAACCCTAGCCCTTAAAAAAGTGTGTGACGTGAGGGTGGGGGGGGTGGCGCCCGCCCGGCAATTTACCCGACAGTTGGGAGAGGGTGGGGGGGGGGGACTCTACCAATGCGCAAGAGGAAATATAAGATGTACATGTTACCCTTGTAATTATTCTCGTATAATGCGTTATACATCATGCTACCGAATAAACAACAAGACACGTAACTGGGTTGAGTATAATTTCGGGTATAATTTCCCGTCCTGATACAAAAGCAAACTTGTGTGCGGAATATTCCGCGATTCCCTGACAATGCTAAACCTATGGGAGAATATCAGCATTTTCGCTTTTTTTTACCCGGAGACCACTTTTATCCCTGAAAGATGGAGATTAACATTGTGTAATATTACTGGATGCTCGGCCGCATGAACACCAGATAATACCATAAACTCTCCCCCTTCATATCACCTGTAATGCTGTTATTCAAATACCGACTATCAACTCATTAACCAAGACTAAGGAAGAATGAAGACAAGTCACACAGATAAACAGTGGAGAAGTTGTGCTTTATTGGCATCAACTCCTGTCCACCTACCAGTGACCTATCATCCACACTCCTTACCTTCTGTCCACACAGTATCTCGTTACTACTTTAGCCTGTATAGAAAGCAGTGCCTACAACCCATGGGACAGGAGTCCTATGGCTGTGTACACACTCAATTGGAATATATGAATTTTGCTAGCATCAGACAGAGTGTCTGGGGTCCTGCGCTAGAGTAGGTGTGTCTCACTCAAGAGCCAGGAGTAGAGTGATATCTCTTCAGTGTGTCTGAAGCAGAATCTTGAATAATTAATGAATCTCAAAATGAGGCTACTGTGGTCAGAGAGCCAAGGTAGTGTAGGTAACTGGGCAGTCCCACAGTCAGCCAATCAGGCGTCCGCACAGCTGGGGTGGGAGCCAACCCTCAGTGGAGGTGGCTGTCACTCAACTCAGCTGCAGGTGGTGCCCTGAGTGCATATGCAAATGAGGCTGTGGTGGGCCCGCCTCATTGTCATGGGTGAACAGGTAGTTGCAACAGTTACAATAGATCTCTGTTAATATGACTTTTTCGCCAATTGCACTCCTTATGGATGCATAGAGAAACATGTCAATAATCATGTACTGTTTTCTTACATAGGAACATCTCTTCAGTAATCTCAGGCATCATATATAACATATATTTTACCTCGGTAAACAGCCTCAGGCTAGCCTCAGGCTAGGGAGAGGTAAGCACGTCCGGTACCAGCAATTAGCATATACAACTCACGACTGGATAACGTGTCGTTGGGTTGCTCCGGCAAAATTAGTCTACATACAAGCAAATACGCAGTAAGTATAATAAAAACTGTGGTTAGCTTAATTATGATGCATTAGAGCATCATTATGGAAAGTTTAGACTTTCGTTGGTCCAATTTGGACGAGTTATTTGGTTATAAACAACCAAGGATAGAACACTCGAGTGGGTTTCTCGAAGGAACCAAACCGGTCATTAGCGGTTATGTCAACACCCGGGTCACCGTGTGACTATGGGTAGAGATGTGGGTTTCGCCCTATCTCATGTGGAAATTCTCTCGTACTCTAATAGAGAGTAATGTTGGAGATGCTCCTGGGTTTCTTTTATAGACTCCCCTAGACAAAACTTTTTCAGGCGTTTCTCCGAGTTTCGTAGCATTTTCTCCAACTTGTTGACGTAGTAGTCACAGGTGGGAGAAGTGTGCGGAACAGAGGGATGGGCGGGCCGATACACTGGTCCCGACCCCGCGTAAGGTTTGGGCTTGACCCACAACCCACGCACAAATTTAGCTTATTACGCCTGTGTTATAACGGTATAAACACGTTCTCTAACACCAATAGATGTCCAAATGAGTTTGAAACAACCATATTGTGACATATATATATACCGGGACTGACCAAAAATCTTTGTTTCAGCTCCCGATGGCCACGAAGCGGAGTAAGCGCGGTGCAGCAGCAGCCGAGGGGCGTGTTCCGAGTGGAGTGGACGAGGAGTATGACTCCTCACCTGTGTTGTCGGCAGGGCCGTCGACACAGCCCCGGGCGCATATCCTCTCCGACCCGGACGAGGACGCAGTGCCTGATGTGCCTGCGCCTCCAGATTGGGAGGCTCGCTTTGCAAGATTGGAAAGCCACATCTTGACTGCCAAATCGCCTGTGTCTCGGAAGCGGCGTAGGCCGAGTGTCCAAGAGGATTCGTTTGAGGATTTCTTGGACACAGACTCGGCGGTGGAGCTTAAGGCTCCTCCTCCTCCTTCTCCTAAACGGAGGAAGAAGAAGAAACAGGTGATTTCTTCGGGTGATGAATTCACCAAGGAGCGGGCAGAGACTGGTTTTCGCAAAAAGCGGAAGACTAAGTCCAAAAAGAAGAAGAGGAAGAGGAAATATTCTTCTTCTGAGTCGTCCACTGAGTCTACTTCTACGGAATCAGACTCAGACACCATATATGAAGGGGTCTATGCGGACATTGGCACTAAAGTGGCTAAGAAGGTGGAGAAGCCAAAGGCTAAGCGGGTTAAAACCACTACGCTTATGCGCGAGACCGTGAATGGTCATTTTCGCACGTTCAAACCGGCGGAGGTTATCTCCAAGTTAGGAGATGAGTTAACAGGCATAAAGGGTGTTCCCAACTCCATCATTAAAGAAATGGATCGGGATGTCAATATGACGGATGACCGTAAGAAGTTTGAGGATGTGTTGCACACAGTGCATAAGGCAGTGTTGGCTACCCTAACAGCTATTGTTCCTGTGGCTAATAGAATGCAGAGTGAAAATAAGTTCTCGTCTTTGGCTAAGACAATGGACAAAGGCATTGCAGTGCTAGCGGCGGCAGGTAATTCCTGTCGTTTCGAAGATATGAAAATGTCTTCAAGTCAGTTTGCACAGATGCTGGCAAAGAAGTGGCTCGCTCTAAGAAGGTTACCGATAATGAGGGGAAGGAGTTTACGCTTTATCTTGCTCCAGAGCCGATTAAAGGGAAACCTTTAGATAACACCAAGATGTTTGGCGGTCAACTACAATACCTCTATAAAGAGGTAGAGACTGCAGCCAAGAGTGGCAAAAACATGGATGGCAAGAAGAAACAGGAAGCTCCTCGTTTCAAAAAGTCACGAGGGGATTTTCGTCCACAACGGTTCACCAGAGGAACCAGACCGAGTTCAAACTTCGGTCAAGGGTTTCGGGGCCGGGGCGCTCGCCCAGGCTGGACCGACAACACCGCACGGCCAATAGGCCGAGGGTTCAACTCGTCGAGACCTTTCCCCAGGGGCGGGTCCAAGTAGAGGTCCAAACACAAACTTTACAAGTCCCTGCAGCCTCTAAAAACACACAAACTGTAAGCAACTTTGTGGCTGGTAATATTAGTAATTATATTTCTGAGTGGCACAAAATTACTAGTGACCAAGAAATTATAGAAATAGTTAGGGGTGTTCACATTCCCTTTACACAAATTCCTGTACAAAGTATAATACCTTTTCCATATAACATTCAACCAGTTGAACGAGACGCACTAACTAAACAGGTACATAAATTCTTTGAGAAAGGAATTATACAAAAAGTGACACACTGTTCAGGACAGTTTATTTCAAACATTTTCTCGAGACCGAAGCCTAATGGTGATGTTCGAATGATCCTGGATTTAACAATCCTTAATAAAAGGGTGGAATATCGACATTTTAAAATGTTCTCTCTAGATACGGCACGAGATCTGATTACACCAGATGTGTGGATGGCTAGTGTTGATTTACAGGATGCATATTATACGCTTCCCATAATGGAACAATACCGAAAATTTCTTCGATTTATTTGGGATAACCAACTCTGAGTTTACCTGCATGCCGAATGGCTTAGCTTGTGCGCCACGTTTATTTACTAAATTGCTTAAACCTGTTTTCTCGGTAATGGCGAGGAAGGGTCACATAATGTTTCCATACATAGATGATTCTTTTATTATAGCATCAACACAAATTGGTTGTGTGAATGCAGTTTTGGATTTATGTGCATTACTCACTAAATTGGGGTTTTATGTACATCAACAAAAGTCAGTGTTTAAACCAACAAAACAACTCAAATGTTTAGGGTTTATTCTGGATACACAGTCCCTTACAGTGTCGATAACAGAACAAAAACTAATTAAGTTTATGACTACAGCGACTCAGCTTATTAAGTTATCAAAGCCAAAAATTAGACAGGTTGCTGTTCTTATTGGCATAATGACCTCATATGCACCTGCTGTGTTATATGGGAAGGCCCATATTAAGTCGCTAGAAATAGATAAAAATTTAGCGTTAACACGAACTAAAGGCAATTTTGAGCGAAAGATGTTTATTTCGCAAGAAGGGTTACAGGATATTGGATGGTGGATGCAACATATAGCAAGTTCACCAAATCCAATCCGCATGGCGGAACCTAATACAGTAATTACTACTGATGCTTCGTTAGAAGGTTGGGGAGCTCATCGAGATGGGGTCACAACAGGAGGTAGATGGCTTGATGATGAAAAATCAGACTATATTAATGCACTAGAATTGCGTGCTATTTATCTGGGCTTACGTAGTTTAGTAAAGATAAATAAATCACAGGTTAGAATACTAACTGATAATACTACTGCCATGGCATATATTCGTAACATGGGTGGAACCAAATCAAAGTCTTGCAATCAGTTATCTAAACTGATTTGGAACTGGGCACAGGCTCAACAAGTCTGGCTGACTGTAGCGCATATTCCAGGGTCACAAAATACACTTGCAGATTATAAAAGTAGAAATTTCCATGACCATTTAGAGTGGTCTCTCTCTACACATTTGTTTAACTTCGTTTGTGAAAAATGGGGTACACCTGAAGTTGACTTATTTGCATCACGAAATAATAACAAGTTACCCTGTTATGTTTCTTGGCATCCTGAACCGGATGCTTGGAAAGTAGATGCGTTTGCTATTACTTGGGAAAATAATTATTTTTATATTTTCCCACCATTTAGCATTATCAGCCGAGTAGTGAGAAAAATCGGCTTGGAAGGGACACATGCGATACTGGTGGTGCCCGATTGGGACACGCAACCTTGGCTGCCAGCAGTTTCACAACTGGCAAAAGATCGTATACGATTCCCAAGAAAACTCGGGAATCTGACGCACCACGGACCGCTAGTGGTTCACGGCGACGTGTCAACGACGCCCCTATTGGCATTCCTTTTCTGAGGAAGCAGCTACAGCAATTTGGATTGGACAGAATTACTGAGGATAGGATAGTATCGGATGCCTGGAGGCCAGGAACTGTCAAAATGTATACAACCTATTTAAAGAAATGGGGTGTACATTGTTTGTTAATGAAAGTTAAACCAACAAATCCAAAGATTTCACAAGTAGCTCGGTTTCTTCGTTCTCTAGAGGATGAAGGACTTTTCTTTGGATCGATTAATGCGGCGAGGTGTGCGTTATCAATTATATTACCTAGAATTGATGGCGAAACAGTTGGAAAACATTATGTTATTTGTTATTTACTTCGTTCAATTTATCAAAGGAATCCTCCAAAACCAAAGTATAGTCGGTTTTGGGATGTTTCTATAGTATTTAAGTTGTTTCAGGCTTGGCCTCACAACTCGTGGTTAGATATAAAACAGTTAGGTTTTAAGGTCGCGGTCCTGTTATTATTAGTAACCGGACACAGAGGACAGACGATTGTTGCTTTATCCTTAACTGGATTAGAAATAGACAAGCAACAAGCTACGTTTGATTTAGAAAAATTGCTCAAATCGAACACGTTAGGTGACCCTTTATCAACGGTTCACTTAGACTGTTTTCCGAATGATCGGAAATTATGTGTTGTGTCGGCCATACGGGCTTATATATACAAGACAAAGGATTTACGTGCATCACAACAACTATTAGTGAGCTTTATAAAGCCACATAAGGCGATTTCACGAGACACACTTGCCAGATGGACAATTACGGTGTTGAAATTGGCTGGAGTGGATACGAGTAAATACTCTTCCCACTCAACTAGAGGAGCCATGGTCTCCAAGGCACGGGTGCTTGGTATTTCTGTGAAAAGAATACTAGCGCATGCAGGCTGGAAGACGGCTAAGTCGTTTGCAAAACATTATAATAAACGACTAGAAAAGCCTACCGGCGTTGCAAAGAGTCTTCTCGCCAACTAACAAGAATAGGTGAGAACAAAAATTTAGAATGTTATAACAATAAGAAAGAATGATATTAAGGATAAAAATGAATTATGTAAAGGTCTCCCTAGCCTGAGGCTAGCCTGAGGCTGTTTACCGAGGTAAAATAGTATAGTTATACGAGTCTTACCTTGGTACAGATGATGGATAACTGTTGTTTTACCGAGGTATAAGCCTCGGATAGATGTGGGCTAGGGCCCTCCCGCCACACCCTGCCACATCTATTCCGTTGGTGTACCTTCTCGGTAAAGTAATAGTATCCATTGTTTGAAAGTCATTTTTATCCTCAATAAGTAGGTTAAGATTGCTGGTACCGGACGTGCTTACCTCTCCCTAGCCCACATCTATCCGAGGCTTATACCTCGGTAAAACAACAGTTATCCATCATCTGTACCAAGGTAAGACTCGTATAACTATACTATTTCACATCACTCATTATCATGTACAATGGCAGTGGGATACTATTGCTTTTAGTTTACATAACATTGTCCCCACTCCGTCGCCCAAGAATAATAATGCCTTCTGCCAATATATAATTCTTAACCGAAAATCCGTATAATTTTAAAAATCTATATTCTTACTATTTTGTTCATTGCTCCATAATCATATAATCACATGACAAGTGGAATTAGTAAGAATTACAAATATTTTCAAGTACAAATCTTTTTTTAAACTACATTGATTGGCGTTTACATGGTTTTGCACCTGAACTCTTCATATGTATATGGTACTCCCAATGACAGCACAAGACCGGGCCGAGAATATTTATTATCTTTGGCAAGGAGGTAAATCAGGGAACATATTTTTAAGCGGGTTTTCAGGGTTTTTTTCACAGCCTGGCGGCTATTTTTCATATATGATGGGGGTACGGTGGGCCTGACTTTCTAGCATGTAGGCCGGAAATTTGCCGTCGGGATAATAATCTCGGTTTGATTTCCGCTTTTTGTGTGTGCCACTATCATCCCTGTAAATTGGCCTTACCTAACCGTACAAAAGGACAGATTCTGTCGAAGTGTGTTCAATTCACAGGCCAGACGGGATGGCTGAATGAGTTAGAGCGTCTGTCTCCCGTGCTGGTAGATCGTGGGGTCGTGGTTTCGAACCCGGGTCGAGTCAAACCAATGACTTAAAAATTGATACTTGTCGCTTCCTAGCCAGGCGCTCGGCATTATTAGGATGGGGCAAGGACTGGTGTGCTCAGTGTCAATATAATGTGACTGAGTGGGATACCAGGTCATGGTGCTGGTGGCATGGTTTCCCAGTGGGACAGCACTATAAAGTCGCCATGAGTGCGCACTGTCACAAGTCGGTACCCGTCCTGATATGACCTTAAATGTTGCTAGGACGTAAAACAACAAACAAGCAATTCACAGTACCGGTGGCGCCACTATCGTCCCACACCGCAGCGAATTGATCCATAACAAATAAGACATATTACTTCAATAATTAATCCAAGGAGCCAAGGTTCCTCCTGCATTAGCCGTGTATTTATATTTCCATAATGAATTATACATCACATATGTATGCACGCGCACTTCATGACGAGACTCTCAATTTCTGCGAAATCACATTTTATTTTCTATTAAAAACCAGAATGGATACCATTTCAGTTGGCTTTTTAACAAGAATCCGATTTTGCTGTGTGGTATTGGCTGCTGAAGGTGGAGCTCTGACAAATACTTGTTAAGCACACCTTTTCCCTCCTCCCTCCCATCCACCCCCCCCCCCCCCATCCCATTACCTACTCTGCGCCTTCCGTTCTCATGCTCCTGTCCATCTCCTATCCATCTCCCCCCTCCCCTCTCCCCTCCCCTCCCCTCCCCTGCACCATTCCCCTTCTCTTGACTGCCAGCGTCGTGACCCAATATCCCACTCAGTCACATTATCCTGATACTGAGTAAACCAGTATTTGCCCTATCATATTCCTGCCGATCGCTAGGCTAGGTAGCGACAAGTATCAATTTTGTGATTCATTAATGGTTTGACTCAACCCGAGGTATCATATTCTGAGTGGGAAATTGGGTCATGGTGCCGGCGGCCTGGTCTACCTATGGGGCAGCTCTATAAAGTCACCATGAGTGCGCACTGTCACAAGTCGGTACCTTAGATGTTGCTAGGACGTAAAACCCCAACACACCAACGATTGGGAGGTGGGGGGGGGGGGAAGGGTCCCATAGCTGGCGAGTTAGCTAGTGCCATGTCATAAACCAGACCATGGAAACTTGGTAATATGGCACTTTTATAGTCGGTTTATTGACCATGATAGTCATATTAGCAAACAATTGGCTGGAAAGTTCGCATCGTAGAATCACACAAAAGAACTACACTGTAAAAATACACAAAAGCCATGTCAGAAGTAATAAATTTAAGAACCCACTGTGAATGCGTTGTGGTTTGTCCACATAAAAAGTGACAATGTAGAAACAGTAAACATTGCATCTGTAAGATGCTGGAGATACGCTCCAGTCCGTGTTTGTCAGGGGTCAGTCTTAACGTGGCTGCAAGCAGGATGTGGCAGGTGCGGTAAACAAGATGCAGCATGTGGCGTCATTCACCCTCACACGATTCGTTATACCCCTGTCACACTACGACGTAACGAGCAAACATAAGCCTGACATGATCAGGTTTCGTCATTACGTTGATGTACGTTGGGTTACGTTATGATGATGTCAGAATGACGTTAGACTGACGTCGAGCTACGTCACATTACATCGTGTTCGGCGCGTGTCAAAGTTTTGAACCTGTTCAAAACTTTCGTCGTAACTAGAACGTAAGGGTTTACGTTCGCCATACGTTCTGTACACATTCGGCGAACATCAATGACTTTAAACGGACGTTAGTCAAACGCTGGTCACTATGTTGCATTACGTTGCATTACATTGACCCACATTAAAGGTGGTGGGAACGTGCAGTCCGCGTAGTGAAAACGTCGGGATAACGGACGCCTAACGGACGTCCAACGTATGTTTACCATCTTGCCACCGTTTCATGACGTAAGTAACATAAGGTAACGTAAAGCAATGTAGTTCTGGCGATCGAATAACGTTAATAACGTCCCATCAGCATAATTACGTTGTCCTCTCTCGTTGAATGACGCTATCACTATGCTTTACCGACGTTACGCTCTCATCAACTACGCTGCATCCACGTTCAACTTGTGCCAAAATTTGCATACTACGCCGAGAAGTTCAACGTTTTTCACGTTCTCCCTACGCTGACGTCGTTACGTCGTAGTGTGACAGGGCCTTTATGCAGGGATGAAACATCTCCCCGTGTTTTCCCAGATTTCCACGATTTTCTTATATGATCTGAGATGTTGCTAGAACATAAAACCCTAAATATAAGATTCACGTCTCATTTTGACGGCACATTTGGTTACACAGGGTTGAAAGATCTTCGCCTTTTTCCGTATTTTCACGATTTTCTTACGTGACCGGAGATGTTGCTAGAACATGAAATTCTAGATAAAAGATTCACGTCTCTCTCTCAGAAATGGGGCTGTGGGAGCACCTAATATAACGCGAACAAGAAAGAGTTAGGCATAGGCAATAACCTATGCGACAAGTATCAATTGACTCAACCCGAGGTATCATATTCTGAGTGGGAAATTGGGTCATGGTGCCGGCGGCCTGGTCTACCTATGGGGCAGCTCTATAAAGTCACCATGAGTGCGCACTGTCACAAGTCGGTACCTTAGATGTTGCTAGGACGTAAAACCCCAACACACCAACGATTGGGAGGGGGGGGGAGGGTCCCATAGCTGGCGAGTTAGCTAGTGCCATGTCATAAACCAGACCATGGAAACTTGGTAATATGGCACTTTTATAGTCGGTTTATTGACCATGATAGTCATATTAGCAAACAATTGGCTGGAAAGTTCGTAACAGGGACAGCAGAAACCTGACTTCCTGGCATTTTCCTCTCGATTCCCTGACGGTGCTAATGGCCCTGTCACATTACGACGCATGTCAAGATGCCTCAAACTTTTTGGCGTGGGGGGGCAAAGTTGGACATATACATACCGTATATACAGCGTATGGCCAATGTATGACCAACCTATGGCTAACGTACCTCCCGGCGAAAAATGCTCAAGACATGCTTGAGAAACGCTAAACGTACGTTAGACATACGTTATCTATACGTTGTCAATACGTGGACTGTACATTCCCACTGCCTTTAAAATAGGTCAACATAGTGCAACGTAGTGAACAATGTTTGACTAATGTACGTCTAACATACATCGACATACGCCTAATGCATACATAACGTACGGCGGATGTAAAATCCACACGTTGTCGTACGTTGAAAGTTTTGTGCATGCACAAAACTTTGCCGACGTGCAACGCCGTATCTCGACGAATGTCAACATACATTGATGTATGTCGACATACATTGACGTATACCAACTAGCACGTAACGCATAATGACGTATCCCGACTTGGCGGCAAAAAATCATATACGTCGACGTATGTTTGCGCGATGCGTTGTAATGTGATAGCACCATAATCCTAGAGGGGGGGGGGGGGGGGGAATCCGTGTTTTCGTGGAAATTCGCTGTTTGTTCTGCCGGGACCTGCTAGGTGATGCCAAAGTCTCGGCCTGATTTTGGCAGGGTTTGTTTTTGTTTATCGGAGACCACTTTCATCCCTCGTTCTAAAATCAGGATTTTTGTTGTTGGTGACTCTAGTACACATTTGGTTATTGAAATATAATTTCGTACATGCAATAACATTCCGTGCAAAGAAATGGTTTTCATATTATCTGAAAGCATTTCAGATATTAAATAAAAAGGAAAAACTTAGGGACTACCCTCTAACGAGTTTAAGATAGCCTCAAACCAGCATAGAATCCGATCGATCCTGCTCACTGGACCCATTTGTAGTTTAGGCTATTTTCTGTTCCAACCAGTGGTTCACAAATGGTTCATAAAAGCCTGTGGTATAGGCTGTCCTGTCTGTGTGAAAGTGCATATGAAAGACCCCTTGCTGCTTATCGGAAAGAGTAGTTTATGTGGTGGCAGCGGGTTTCCTCCAAAGAAATATGTCAGAATGACCATATGTTTGACGTCCAATAGCCGATGATGAAAATCAATGTGCTCTAGGGGCATCGTTAAATAAAACAAGCTTTTCCTAAACCAGCATAGCATCAACCTGGATAAAATGGTCAGATGCGATCCTGAGAACCTCGATATGCTTCAGAGAATCCTTTATTAGTCCTTTGATCCAGAATAAGCGATTTAAAAGCACAGGCAATAACTTGTTAAAATACCTAAAGTAAACAACATTCCATCTCATCTCAACCGTTACACCTCACCTCAACTCGTCCGCACGCCTGGTCTATGGAGCATTAATGACCTGCATCATGCATTTGTACTTCTATTTTTTAGTTTGACGGGATGCGGTGACTGCATCGGTGGGGTGCAGGCTTCCCCTGTGGAAGGTTGCGAATTTGATTCCCGGTCGAGTCAAACCAATGACTAACAAAATTAATACTTGTCGCTGCCTAGCCTGACGCTCGGCATTTCTAGGATAGGGCAAGGACTTGTTAGCTCAGTATAATGTTACTGAGTGGGATATCGGGTCATGGTGCTGGTGGCCTGATCTTCCAGTGGGGCAGTACTTTAAAGTCACCATGACTGACTGTGCACTGTCACAAGTCGGTAGCCATCCTGATATGACCTTAGATGTTGCCAGGACGTAACACTCCAACAAAAAAACCTATATGTATATATATTTTTTATAATGCTGCACTAGGCGCCATCGGATTATTAAAAAAAAAAAAAAATTCAATTATATCCCATAGAATGTATGTATACAAAACTTGCAATTTTGTAACTTAGTTTATTTTGATGTTTTTGTTAAACTGCTAATTCCGTGCGAAAGGTCTCGGTAGTTCGAATCCAGGCCGAGCCAAATAAATTACTTACAAACTTTATACTTGTTGCTACCTAGCGTGGCGTTCGGCATTACTAGGGCAGGGCAAGGACTGGTTAGCTTACTGGTACCGTACATTCCATGCACTGTATGGCTCATGAACATGCCCTGGGTATGTAATTAGACAATGACACAGCACGTAGTATCAAGTTGGGTTTAATTTCTTAAGCACGAGTACAAGTTTTGATCATCAGAAAGTTCAATTCAAATAGCAACATGTTCAATCACAGTGAGGTCAAGAAGCTTTTAACCCCAGCCCTTCAAAATGTCACGTAGGGGTGGGCGGGTGGCAATTTAAGGCTAGTCAGTGTCCTCCTCGTGCCCGTGTCGATGTGAGCTCTCAGTCGCCAAACCTGGCCTTATATAGGCAGCGACGGCAATTTAGTTCAGGAATTCGAACATAGATGGCAGATCGGTATCATTAGTTACGTAATCAAGTTTTTTTGTTTTTTGTTTTTTTTAAGTGAATATAGGCGGCGCTAGTGTACAAAGCATAAGTCAGTGTGGCCGGTTCTCGATAGGTGGCAGCATAAGGCCTTCTTAGTACTAGAGGCTATGGCTGTGTCCGAATGTCAAATTACCCGTGTTGCGAACATCACGGACAATGGAAGGGTACTACCCGGATATTTGTAATTGTAAGGCCAAATAAAAAGAAAAGTTGGTGATCATTCTTTTGATCTCATAAATCAGGGTCGGGCGGATGGGCGGGGATTAAAAAACCCCTGTATTTTGCAGTATTAAAAAAAAGAAATTGGATGACACTGGACTGATAAAAGGATTACATGTCATTCATGTACACATCACAATGTTTTCAGTCAAACAATGAACGATGTATTCTCATTTCAAAATGTATTGTATCGTACAGCTCTAGAAATGTCAATTTTGCAAATCAAATATTTTAATTTGAGCATATTTGAGGCCTCCCGACATTTGAAACAACTATACAGTTATGTAATGGTATCTAAGACTTACGAAAGTTTAATTGCTGCTAGACCAATGCATTATTAACAGTTTAAAAATAAATATTAAGAAATTAAAAATCAGGGTCCGGGGCGATTTTTCAGGCACAGGTCGGGACGATCACCAATGTTTGGAATATTTATTTGGCCGAAATTTGAGACGAATGTGGTGAGGCGCACTGACCTTCTTGTTTCTATTTGTATCAGGGAGCCTAGGTAGACTAATGGTTAGGCCTGGAATAGTAGAAGTGTGGGTTCGAGTCCCTCTGCAGGCGCCCTTTGCCTGGACTCTCCACCCACCACAATGTGCACTTGTAACTGCGTATTAAAGTTGCGTAGACCGCTCGTTTTGAGTTTCTGTAATTTTTTAGATAAATATATTAAATTGATTGTTTATAATCTACCTTATTTTAATTCTTAAATTTTGAGGGAATGGAGAGAAGGGGATGGGAGGAAAGAGGGGATGGGAGGGGAGAGGGGAGAGTGGAGGGGAGAGCATGGGAGGGGGGATATGGCATGGGATGGGGGATGGGAGGGGAGAGTATAGGAGGGGGAGGATAGGGGAGGGGAGAGGAGAGGAGGGAAGGGGGAGAGGAGAGGAGAAAGGATGGGAGAGGAGATGGAAATGGGAGGGGAGCAGGAAGAGAAGGGGATGCAAGGGGATGTGGAATCGAATGAGCTGGGAGAGGGAGGAGAGGGAGGAGAGGGGTGGGCTCATAGCCCCGACGCTTCCCAAACGCCCCCAATTTGACTTCAATAAAGGTCACACAGTTAAACTGTCCCAGTATCTGGTTTGTGAACTGTGGATTGATTGATTGATTGATTGGTGGTTGCTTTACGCCGTGTCAGCAGCATAGGCCATGTTCACGGCGTGAAATGTTTGTTTTTTGTTCAAACCATCGCTATTACATGTAAAAGCAGACAATCAATTATGTGCCAATAGACACTCATTAAATTAGAAAGCTCACAATCATATATTTGTGGTCAAGGGAAACAAATTCCCATAGAAAAAGAAAAGTTTTATTAATAATTGATAGAATATATTTAGTAAACTATATGAGGTGGTATAGTCCGGCTGCCCTCAAAAAGGCTAGAATGTGTTCCTGTTTTACTTTAGTAAACAGGTCATGCATACTGTCTGCAGTGTAAAATTGTTGGCGCAGGGCCAAAAAATCAACGCAACTTAGTAAAAATGTGTTTGAGTGTCAGCGGGGACTGACACCCAATACATTCAGGGGGAGGTTCCCCCTTGAGCAGAAAAGCATGTGTAAGCCACGAGTGGCCAATACGGCAGCGGCTAAGGACCACTTGGTCCCGCCGACCTCCCGCATGAGTCTGTGGTGGCTTTCCCAGAGATGGTTCAATTTCTTTAAGTTTATCAATGTTTTCATCCTACTCATGTTGCCATTTGGATTTTATGTGGGTAGCTGTTATTGGTTTCAGATCAGAGTGAGGGATCAGACACGGTTCAAGATCACAGTTCAGGGCCTTCTTCGCAGCCCGATCACCTCATTCGTTTCCTTGTATGCCGGCATGGCCAGGCACCCAAGGGAGGGAGGAGAAGCGAGGGAGGAGCGGGGGGAGAAGCGAGGGAGGAGCGGGGGAGGAGCGGGTGGAGAAGGGAGGGAGGGAGGGAGGGGAGGGGGAGAAAGGAGGGGGAGAAAGGAGGGGAGAGGGGCGCCCCGCCTCCACGTCGTGACACCTCGGTCTGGGGTGAGTGACATTGGACGTGCCCAATGCCAAGTCGCTTATGATGCGTCAAGTCAGTGGGCGGGTAAAGAGGATGAGGGGGGGGGGGGGGGTCGCGCGGGTGTCATGAGAAAACGTGCATCCAGAAACCAGTTCAATACCTGCGGCTGGGTCAGGCACCCAACCCAGCCGCACCCTGTTCACGGTAACCGCCGAGCTTCTGCTTATGCATCACGCGCTGCTATTAAATCACAGCCCGCGTTCCAGTGAACGCCGTCCGTAAACGCCACCTGGGCCGCGTTCAGGGTACGCCTCAGAGTCGAGTCCGAGACGTCACGCTTTTCGAGTAGGAGGTGAAAACGCCTAAAAAAATGGCTGCGTGTCAGCTAATCAGAGCTGTTCTTTCAATTGCAAATGGCTGCAGGAAGTGCATGCTATGGGGGGGGGGGCCACCATTTTTGAAGAACACAAATGTTAAAATGCCATTCAGAGTAGCACGGCATTCAGAATGAGTCGCCTCCGAGGCACCTAGTTGAACACGGCCCTGGTGTTAAGGGGTTTCATTGACCGATCCCACACTTATGCCATCTTGATTTGGAAACGAGGTCAGTTGCCCAACTGACCAGAGCGATGCCATTGTTTGCTGTTGTATGCCTCACTGTGAAGTGGATGAAGTAGCGAAAGCGTTATTCTAATATGAATGCCAGTGATTAAGCTCACTCCCAACTAATTCTCTTCCTTATGTTATTTGTGTACTGCTATTTTTATATATATATCTTGGTTGGAGGGAAATAAAGTGCCTCACCCACTTTTTTTAGAAATCTTTGTTATTAGATTAAGTTCCTAAACCGTGATGCTTCTCACAGCGCTCTGAGGGCATGGAGGGCAGGGGGACAAGGGAGATTATGGAGGTCAGGGGAACAAGGGAGATTATGGAGGGCAGGGGACAATGGAGATTATGGAGGTCAGGGGGACAAGGGACATTATGCAGGGCAGGGGGACAAGGGCGATTATGGAGGGCAGGGGGACCAGGGAGATTATGGAGGGCAGGGGGACCAGGGAGATTATGGAGGGCAGGGGGACAATGGAGATCATGCAGGGCAGGGGAACAAGGGAGATTATGGAGAGCAGGGGGACCAGGGAGATTATGGAGGGTCAGGGGAACAAGGGAGATTATGGGGGGCAGGGGGACAAGGGAGTTTATGCAGGGCAGGGAAGCAAAGGAGATTATGGAGGGCAGGGGTAAATTGCACGTATCGCCATTGCCTCTCAAGGGTTGGAATGGCCGAGTGGGTAAGGTACCTTCTTCCCGGGTTCGATTCTCAGCCGAGTCAAACCAAAGCTTTACCATGAATGGTTCTTGCCACTTGCCGGGTGCTCGGCATTACCAAAGACCCTATCATACTAAGATGGCTCACTCCCTATCTCCCCCATGGTAATGTAAATTTCGCAGTGCCATCTTGTGGTGGGTTTGATCAGCCCGGCTGCTGGTTGGGGTTTCACATGTAAACACATACAATAATATTATACATGAGATAGGTAAGTGTGAATACACATCAATATGAAATTGCTATAAACAAATACACATCATTATCAGCATTATCATCATCATCACCATCATCACACATCTTTCACATTCATATATACATTTATACATATAATATAGCAACTGTTTAACCAAGAGAACAGCAAGCGCACCAAATGGTGGGTTTGATCATTTTGATTACACAGTATAGGCTGAGTGAGCCGTCTTAGTATTATAGGGTCTTTGGCATTACTAGCACAGGTCCACCATTCCTTATCCGAAATTCCTTATCCCAAGAATTCTGAAAACTGAAGGTTTATTCGTACAAAACAGTAATAGTATTCCGTATTTGTGGTCTTTGTTTATCCAACTTCATGCGTTTCACTAGGAAAATATTAATGTGTCTGATTATGGTTCTTTTGAAGCTGTATATTCTTAAGTTTTGCCAAATGTTTTTTTTGGTGGAAATAAAATGTACTAGAATAGTTATGCTATATAAGTATCCCATTATTTCATTTATCATAGTATTAGTATTACTCTATAAAAAATAAACTGTAATAGCATATGTAGTTTTTATTTATCTCAATTGCTGCTATTCATGATGAACCCGACTGGAGAAACCAGAACATCCAGACAGTGTGGTATATTTAGTAATTGATACTGCTGGAAGGGGGGGGGGGGTGTTCACTCGTAGGCAGAGAAGACGATTATTAACAACGAATTCGCATGTTATTGTGTGTGTGTGGGGGGGGGGGGGCTTATATGGAGACCTGCATTTAGTTGGTTGGTTGGTTGTTGGAGTTTTACGTCCTGACAACATCTAAGGTCATATCAGGACAGGCACCGACCTGTGACAGTGCGCACTCATGATGACTTTATAGTGGTACCAGAAGGCCGCCGGCACCACGACTTGATATCCCGCTCAGTCACATTATCCTGTCACTGAGCCAATCGGTCCTTGTTCTATCCTAATAATGCAGAGTGTCTCGCTTTTTAAGTCATTGGTTTGACTTAACCAGGGTTCGAACCCGTGGGTTCGAATCCCATGATCTACCAAAACGGGAGACGTACTGTCAACTCATTCAGCCATCCTGTCTGGTGATGCATCTAGTAATGTTGAACAGAAATCTAGAAGTTGAACTGCCTAATTTGTTCATCTTATGTAAATGATTAGTCTTTACAAGCAGCCATGTAAATTTGAAAATATAAACCGCAATATATTGCTCTGAAGCAACAGAAGGTGGAAGACCTACCCATATAAATTTTGATTATTTTGTACAAAGCTTTAAGCCGGAGGATCATGCCAATGTGCAAAATAAAAATTTAGTACGCCAAATTTCTTTTTGGGAAAGTACACGATTTAATTTTTGTTGTTGTTGTTGAGGAAATTACATAATTATTTTCACTAATGTACTCAAATAGGACATTAGGCGTTGGCATGTCTGGTAATATATGTGTGGATATATATGTCTATTTGCAAGTGAGATAAAGTAAGCTAATTTTTGCATATCTGCTTCTGAAGACGCAGAAAAAATGAACATTTAAAAATGTTGTAGTAGTCCGTACATTAGCATCACCACCACACGGTGGTGGCAGGGACTACGCTGATCTATGTCGACCTTCCGAGGCAACAGGTAGCAGCATGCTAACCAGAGGCGGTCCCCGGGTGGACTGCCCCCTCTGCGACTGGCTAGCAGCCACCTCCCAACTGTGAGAAGTTACGTGTAGTGGCCTGCCTGGTCAGGAGGCGGGTCACATTGTAAAGTATAATGCTCGAATCTGTGGCTCTGTAGGCAGGCTATGGTGATACCAATACAGACAAAGAGAAAGGAAGAGTATAAAGTGTAAAGAAGAAGAGAGAGTCCAGCCCTCTGGCTTATTATATATATGGTTACATGGGTTCATTGTAGAGTATCACCCCACCCCTTTCCCCAATGGGAATCAAGCATTCTTGGCCCTACCAATAGGGATCCAGCATTCCTGTTCCCCATGGATACCAGTGGTCTGCCCACCACCACAAGCTGTATGGCCGCATGGCCACCACCAACCTTGACCTTTGAGTGTACTGATCCCTATCCCAGCAGAGGGGGTAGGACCTGAGTTCCCTCACACCCAGACCTCCCAGCACCACTATGTCTATTTACATCCCACTCAGGCACGACCAACCCATACACATATATATATACATACATGCGCCTGGTCACGTACACTGATCAGTAATAGAACATTTGCATTCCCCATATGCTGTATATCGGAATATTTTACAACATGATCTGTCGCACCGCGGAGAGTGGAGAAGTGGAGAATAAACAGAGAAGCACGCATTGTGGTTGTCTGGCCGGTTAGCGGCAGGCATGGGGACCGGCGTGCCCACTGTGATCGTGCACTTGCCTTATTGTGGAGGACCTCACTGTCAAATGTCATCAAGCTGTTAACTGTCAACTAGCACTTGGTCGTAATGCGAGCATTGCGTTTGATGCGTGGAGAGGAAGAGACCCTCCCCCCGCATCCCCAGTCGTAACGCAGCATTCGCACCTCGCGCGACGTCCGCCTCTCCCCCCCCCCCTTTTTTTCTCCCCCTCCCCCTCCCCGCTGCTTTCACACTCACCTGCCACCACCCTCCTGCCCTCCCTTATAAGGTCGCCCGTCGGCCTCCCTCAGCCACTCGCCTTCCAGCCGTCCTCCGCGCTCTGCTTTTTCCTGACTTTGGACCTCACCACGCCGACCTCACCACGCCGACTCCACATCGGACCGCTGCAACTCCTCAAGCATGCCAGGACAAGGAAAGGGCAAGGGCCGCAAGGGCTCCCGGGCGATGACCCTGGCCACGCCGGGACCCTCCTCAAGCTCACCTCGGGGCGCTTCACCCTCCTCGGCCGCGGCGTCCCCCTCGGCGCCCTCGGACCGCACCTCGGGCGCCGACACTACGGCGATCCTCGAGGCCCTCCAGCGCCTCCAGACACAGCAGCGCGAGACTACCGCCCGTACGGACGCCCGCATGGACGCCCTGGAGTCGGGGGGGCTCCGAGCCCTGCCGGAGACGCCCTCACCTGCCGCACCTCGGGCGCGCGCCCCGGCCGGGGCCCGGCCCCCGCCGCCACCTCAAGCGACCTTACCCGGGGCGGCACACCCCCAGTACCAGCGGTACCACCACCTCACCAGCCACGCCGCCCCTTCTCCGCCGCCTACCTACTACGAGGAGCCGCCCCAGCACAGCACGCCGTGCGGGAGATACTGGGTTCCGCCGAGGCACGGCACTCCGTGAGGCGGCAAAGTGTCCCGGCAGGTTATATCTTCCCCTCAGACCTTGTGGAGAGGGGGCCCCAGAGGAAGCCGGTGAAGAGGGGGGAGGCGACGAAAGACGAGTACAGCCTCGCCCTTCTCACCCTCATCGACCACCTCGGCTTCCCCGCCCACTCCGCCCAGGGCCTACACCACCACCACCTCACCGTGCTGAGGGACAACCTGGTCTACCCCTGGGCTACCGTCCGCGACTACTCAGAGACGATCTTCACCTGGATCGTGGACGGGAGACTCCCCCAGGGATGGCACGACCCGGTCGCCCTCGACCTGGTCGCCCTCAACCTGCTGAGGGTGGAGGCCCTCACCTTGCCCGGCCCTCAGGCCGCCCCGGCAGCACCGGCCCCCCGAGGCGACGACCTTCCCCGAGGCGCACACCTGCCCCGGGCCCAAACCGACACCTGCACCTCCTACTACAGGCACACCCACGGGGCCCCCTGCCCCACCTGGAACCGCGACCCCGCCTCGTGCGATCGGGCCCCCGTCGGGGAGGCCCACGGCGAGGTGGGGGTCAGGCACCGGCACATCTGCGCCTACTGCGCCAACGTCCGGCGCCTACTGACAATGCACAGCGAGGCCGGCTGCCTCACCAAGCAAGCCCGTGAGCGCCAGACCCCAGCCGCCTCGGCGGATTTTTGATCCGCCGCCCCCCCCCCCCCCCCCTCCCCCCCCCCCCCCCCCCCCCCCCCCGGCCGGCCCGGGGGGCCCTCCCCGGCGCCTCAGCGACACCACTGCCGACAGCCCCGTGACCTCCACCGACAACCCCCAAGCGACCACCGATCGAAACGCCGCCCAGACAGAGCCGGGGATCATCACCTCGCACCTCACGCCTCAGACACAGCCCAGCCTCACTAGGAACCCTCCCCAGACAACGCAGCCGCCGACCACGACACAGCCTTCATCAACACCGCCTTCATCGACCTGCCCGACCCGACCCCGACCCCCATCCCGCCCAGCCCTGAGGACTTCGCTGCCCCCCTGCTCGACCCTCGCCGGACCTCCTCCCCGCAGCCCTCGGGAGCGGGCCTCCCCTTTTTTGGCCACCCGCTCCCCGTCCACGTAGGCCCCGGACACCTCCTCTCACCCAGACCTGCAACCCCGGGCGCGCCGGGCCCCCGCCTCGGGCGCGCCTCGAGCCCTCTCCTCCATTTTTGGTTGAGGGCTCCTTGGCGCCCCTCACCTGAACTCTTTTACCTATCTGACATTGCTCCTTATGAGCCCCTAATTATCTGTTCCTGCCCCTCAGGAACCTTAACTGTCTGTCCTTACTTGTTCCTCTGTTGTTTGTGCTCACTGTTGCTCTGTACCCCTGTTGCCCGAGGCGTCACAATAAACGCCTCTCTTTCCCACCTCCGCCTTGCCTTCTTCCTTTTCGCGCATCGGTCGTAATGCGAGCATTGCGTTTGATGCGTGGAGAGGAAGAGACCCTCCCCCCGCATCCCCGGTCGTCGCGCAGCATTCACACCTCGCGCGACGTCTGCCTCTCCCCCCCCCCCTTTTTTCCTCCCCCTCCCCCGGCCCGCTGCTTTCACACTCACCTGCCACCACCCTCCTGCCCTCCCTTATAAGGTCGCCCGTCGGCCTCCCTCAGCCACTCGCCTTCCAGCCCTCCTCCGCGCTCTGCTTAGGAGCAGAAAATGCTAATTTGGGTGAATTCTGCAATTCATTTAATAACTCCCTCCCCCCTACACACACACATCCACGCAGTGCCTCTCAACCACGACACCCTCCTCGACACACACCTATTCACACATTCCATTAGGACCAGACGGGGTGGCCGAATGAGTTGAGTGTCCGTCCCCTGTTTTGGGAGATCGGGGATCCGAAACCATGAGTTTGTGGGTTCAAACCCTGGTCGAGTAAAAAAACTTCGCTCAGTGTCAGGATAATGTGACTGAGTGGGATATCAGGTCATGGTGCTGGCGGCCTGATTTCCCAGTGGGGCAGCACTATAAAGCCACCATGAGTGCGCACTGTCACAAGTCTCTACCCGACAAGTATAAATTGTGTAAGTCATTGGTTTGGCTATACTGGGAATTGAACTCCTGACCTTCCGCATGGGAGGTCTGCGCTCTACCGATTCGGCCACCGCGTCCGGTCCTGCTAGGATCACAGGGCATGCCTATCGTGGATTAATATGAAACTAGACGAGCCTGCGACCAGTCTCAATTGGCTGGTCCGGAATGGCGACCGGACCCAGTAGCCCAGTCGGCAGAGCGCAGGCTTCCTGTGCGGAAGGTCGTGAGTTTGAAACCCGTCCGAGTCAAAACAATAGCTTCCTAAATTGATACTTGTAACTATCTAGCCTGGTGCTCGGCATTACTAGGATAGGGCATGGACTGGTTAGCTCATTTTCAGGATAATGCGACTGAGTGGGATATCGGGGTCATGGTGCCGGTGGCCTGACCTCCCAGTGGGGCAGTACTATAATAGACGCCGTGAGTGCGCGCTGTCACAAGTCGGTATCTTGATCTGATCACTGATGTTGCTATGATCTAAAACCCCAACAAGCAAAACCCCGGAATGGCAGAGATTTGAGTTTAAATCCCGACTAGCAATACCGCTTGGCCCGGCAGACTGGCTGCACCTGACATGTGTGATTGTGGTGTCTGGATTCCCTTCTCAGTGCCCAAAGTGGTGAGAGGTGTCTAAAGCCGTGTTCACACACACAACTTTAGGCCGAACTAGATAAGGCGAACTAGATAATGCGAACTAGATGAGGCGAACTAGTGTCGGTTCCACACATGCAGTATTCGGGGCGGTTTAAGGTGGAAATCGATATCTGCGCATGAGCAAGTCCATACTAACCAGCGCCAGTTTTCGGTTAGTCGACGTCACCATGAGAGAGTGTGGGTTCGACCTAGATATGTATGGACTGAATAGTATTGTTTTGGAACGGTCAAAACTTCTGCTGGGCAGTGAAAACCTACAAATAAATGATGAAAAAAATATCTGTGCACCTCTAGCCAGTTCATAGACCAAATTATATATATGCGCTTTTGATCGACCGGAAAGTCAACAAACTCAGGTCTCAACTGCGACGTACTTAAGCCGCCTCAAGTAAACCGCTACCGTCCACACAAGCTAGATAAGCCGACTTAAGGTAGTTAAACTACCTTGCGACGCGGTTTACTTGAGGCAAACTAGTTGAGGCGATTCAGCCCTAATCTGCCTCAGCGTCGCATCCACACGGCGAATGTGAGCCGAACTAGACAAGGCGAACTAGTTGAGGCAACTTAAGCCCGTGTGTGAACAGGGCTTAAGTCCTTTGAATGTGCACAAGGAAAACAACAACAGGTGTCACCTTACCGGGCGTGACTGCCTTCTCATGAATGACAGTTGTGGCACAGATAAAGCGCGTTGTCATGATTCCCACGTTCACAGTGAGTCATACTACACGGCTGTAGATAAAAGATTCACCCTGTACTTCCAGTACAGGAGTGAAAACCAACCCATTAGAAAAGCTGGCGAAGAATTTTGACATGCTGGGTTACTTAACTGAGCTGGTAAATTCTTAATTTAAGAAGCACAATATATTCTTTATGTAAGTCTTCATATTTACCCGCTACTTTTGAGTTGGAAAATATAATAAAACATATACTTTCATACAATTTAAAAGTGGAATCAATGGCGTTCTCTGCCCGCCATCTTGTCTTTTTGCATTCTCTCCCATTTCACCAACTCTTTGTTGATATAAGTAACCATTTGACACTGGTGGCAGGCATTCTACTTCTCGTTCCATACTAAAGCTTTTTATGCCCGTATTTATATACTTTGTCGTTCACCCCTGTACTTTTTTAAGTACGGGGTGAATCTTTTATCTAACACGGCTGATGTCCTATGTTTTGACCGGGCGCGATGGCCGAATCGGTAGAGCACAGACCTGCCGAGCGGGAGATCCCGGTCGACTCAAACAAATGACTTACAAAATTGATACTTCTCACTTCCTAGCCTGGCGCTCGGCATCAATAGAATATAATATGACAAGGACTGGTTCGCTCAGTGTCAGGATAATGTGACTGAGTGGGATATCGGGTCATTGTGCTGGGTGCCTGATTTCCTAATGGGGCTGCATTATAAAGTCGCCATAAGTGTGCACTGTCAATCCTAGCTTGGCGCTTGGCATTAATAGGATAGGGTAAGGCCTGGTTAGCTCAGTGTCGTGATAATGTGACCTGATTTCCCAATGGGGCAGCATTATTAAGTTACCATGAGTGTGCACTGTCACATGTTGGTATCCGTCCTGATATGACCTTAGATGTTGCCAGGAGGTAAAACCCCAACAACCAAACCAACCAATCATGTTTTGATGGATATGTATAGCCTATACACACGCTTCAAGTTGCGAAGTCCGATGGTTTTCAGTTTCTGCCATGTATGAAAAAAAAGAAGAGATAAACATTGTAGGATGATGGTTTAAATATAAGCTACTTTACTTTACTTTACGTTACATTAAAGCTGCATAGTCCAATGAAATATCAAATGTTCAAAACCAAACCAATTATCTAGATTTGATTTTACATATCTAACTTAGATACTGTTGCACTTATTAAGCATTTGTTTCTGCGTAGAAGGCACTACTGAGTCAATTTAACAGAACCTGTTACTGCAGAAGTCTATGGTGTCAGAGTTTTGGCAAGCTTGCCAAAACTAATTTTCCATGTTTGCACTCAAAATATCTAAAAAGTTTAACATTTAAAATAAAAGTAACTTTGAACTAATGTAAAGTGGATACTAGTGATCGGTCTAATATATTGTCATTGGGGTGATGAAAATGGGAAATATTGCGCCTAGAGCAGGACTCGAACCCACATCTCTTTGCATTCCAGGCCAGTGTGCTAACCATTACACCACCTAGGTTCCCTGATATTACCATACTACCCACGCCTACCTGTCTATGTGGTTACTTGCCTGAGAGGTCAGTGCAGACCACTACAATATCTATCTCAGAAAAAATACAGAAATTCAAAACCATAGGACCATGCAACATTAAGTGATTAACTTTGGAGATATCTGAAGTGAAAACACGCCAAATTAATATGGCGTTCTCTGTGGCGGAGTGGTTACAGTGTCTGACTTTCTTCTAGGTCAGACTCCTAATCTGAGGGTCGGCGGTTCGATTCCCCGTGGCCCCAGCTCTGCCAATTTGGATTTCCACCGCTGTGTATAACTTACAGCGTCATCAAAGGCCGGTTGCTCTCATACAATGTCTATGTGGTGTGGGAGGTTAAAAATCCCTTGGGTTGGTAAAAGTATAGGCTCGGGCTTTCTATCGATCAGCAGTGGAATGAGGAAGACCAGTCGTCTATGACTGAAATTTACCCTGCTTAAACAACTAATGGACCCAAAAAAAATAAAATGTTGGCATACACATGAAAATTCTCAGACCTTAGGCTTCAACTGTAACGGGTTCTATTAAATTAACGTAGTGTCTAGCCCCTTCTATGCAGCAACATATGCTTAATAAATGCAACAGTATCAAAGTTGGATATGTAGGATCAAATCTAGGTCAGTATCTTTGTTTAAAGTATTGGATATTTTTAAAGGCAGAATCCTTATACCTGGTAACATTTACGGTATATACACATAAAACACTTGTGACGGGATCTAACAATGGGCGGGTTTCTCGGATTTGGTATTAGTGATTGGATTCACTGATTTGTATATTTACACTATATCTATGTGTAGTGGTCTGCACTGACCTCTCAGGCAAGTAACCACATAGACAGGTAGGCGTGGGGAGTGTATTGATATCAGGGAGCCTAGGTGGTGTAATGGTTAGCACACTGGCCCGGAATGCAAAGAGATGTGGGTTCGAGTCCCGCTCTAGGCACAGTATTTCCCATTTTCATCACCCCCATGACACTGGTTGCCGTGATCAGGATCCTGTACAAGCTTTGCGCTGTATGGTTGTTGAACCTACCCTGTGTATGTATGTGTTAGTGCATTGCCTGTATGTATGTAATTGTAAGCATTAAATGACTTACAATTCCAGGGGGACGAGTGTAGTGGTCTGCACTCACCTCTCAGGCAAGTAACCACATAGACAGGTAGGCGTGGGGAGTGTATTGATATCAGGGAGCCTAGGTGGTGTAATGGTTAGCACACTGGCCCGGAATGCAAAGAGATGTGGGTTCGAGTCCCGCTCTAGGCACAGTAATTCCCATTTTCATCACCCCCATGACATATGTGTATTGAAGATATGTCATTTGTTTTTGCAAAGAAAAGAAAAAAGTAAAACAAAGGAAGAAAGAAATGTTTTAAAGAAAATTCTATAATCATGCAATACCATGTGATGCATATTCACCAAATGCATAGTACCTTAATTGAACTGGAATTGTATGCAGTTACTATTACAACTAATAGTTCATTTATATATATTATGCTTCTATTATCGAACAGGATTTGCTTGTGGTTATTATTGCAACTGATAGTTTCATTTATGTACCAACAAATTGTACTGAACAGACGGATGACCCGTGCTCTGCTGCTGACAAAAGGCATTAGTCACTGAATAAACTACATTTTAGTAATTAAAAAAATGCTTACGTTGGAGATACTTTCTATGGGTGTAGATAATACATATTTCCTGATAATACATATACCCTGAAAGCGCCTACCCTGCAAAATATGTCACGCATCCACGTAGTCAGCTCTATAATGAAGGCAGGGGTCACACCTACCGAGCCCCCGCCATTTTCGTCTGACCTTAGAAGTTGCCAGGGCGTAAAACTCCAACAACCAACCTTTCATATGACCGCAAATGTGGCTAAGTTGTAAAACCCCAAGCAATTATATTTACTCTGTAAATACTTAGTGTATAAATGTATGGTGTATAATTATTATGGTTATTATCAAACCGGACGGTGTCCGAATCGGTCAGATTTATACAGGCAGCCATTTCCGAGGCAACCAGCAGCTAAAGTCGTTTAGAATAGCGTGACGTCAGGAATTTCTCCGAGGCGCCTCTGAGGCGTACCTTGAACTCGGCCCTGGTCTCGCAGTGGGGCAGCACTATAACGTTGCCATGGGTGCGCACTGTCATAGGTCGGTCCCCATTCTGATATGACCTTAGATGTTGCGACGATGGAAAATTCCTAACACACATACATTCATTTTCTAAATTTAAGTGCATACCCTAGATACTGCCCCCATTAACCAGTTTTCAGCCCATAGAAGGAATGCCAAGTGAATTTCCTAGAACCTGTCACTGCTCAAAGTCGTGCACCCGAAATGAGTAATGGTGCAGTCACACTATGACGAGTTGGGCGAGGAGTGTCCAACGAGTTGGATTTTCTTAAAACCCGACGACATATACAAATTCGGGGCCAAGTCGACGAGACTCCGACGAGACTCCGATGAGACTCTGACGAGACTCCGACGAGACTCCGACGAGAGAGGACGTAGAAGATATGTGGATTGGTTGTTGGTTGGTTGTTGGTGTGTTGTTTGGTTGTTGGTTTGTTGTTGGTTGGTTGTTTGGTTGTTGGTTGGTTGGTTGTTGGTTGGTTGTTGGTTGTGTGTCTGTGTGTGTCTGTATGTGTGTCTGTGTGTGTGTCTGTGTATGGGTCTGTGTCTGTGTGTATGTGTCTGTGTGTGTGTCTGTGTTTGTATGTGTCTGTATGTGTGTCTGTGTGTGTATGTGTCTGTGTGGGTGTCTGTGTGTATGTGTATGTCTGTGTGTGTATGTGTCTGTGTGTGTCTATGTGTGGTAATTGGGTGGCGGTTTGGTGGTGGTTGGGTGGTGGTTTGGTGGTGGTTGGGTGGCGGTTTGGTGGTGGTTGGCTGGTGGTTGGCTTGTGGTTGGCTGACACACACACAGAAACACACAGACACATACACACACAGACACATACACACACAGACATATACACACAGACAGACACACACAGACAGACACACACACACAGACACACACACAGACACACACAGACACACACACAGACACACACATAAACACACAGAAACATACACACAGACACACACAGAAACATACACACAGACACACACAGACACATACACACACAGACACACACAGACACACACATGCATACACAGACACGCACACAGGCACATACACACACAGACAAACACACACAGACACCCACACATACACCCACAGACACACACAAACACACACAGACACATACACACAGACACAGACATACACAGACAGACAACCACACATACACACACACATACACACACAGACACACAACCAACAACCAACCAACCAACAACCAACCAACCAACAACCAACCAACAATCAATCAACCAACCAACCAACAACCAACCAACAAGCAATCCGCAACCAACCAACAACCAACCAGCAACCAACCAACAACCAACCAACCAACCGACCAGACGACGTGGTCCTAACGAGAGCCTAACGACGTGACCGAGAGCATAACGAGAGCCTAACGACGTGACCGAGAGCATAACGAGAGCCTAACGACGTGACCGAGAGCATAACGAGAGCCTAACGACGTGACCGAGAGCGTGACGAGTACGTAACGGCGACGATGACAGCGTAACGTGACCGTGACGTGACCGTGACGAGTTCTGAAGTCGTCGAGCTACGTCCAACTTTTTCAACATGTCCAAAACCTCGACAACTTGCTGACGAGAGGCGACGAGAGGCGACGAGAGGCGACGAGAGTGGACGAGTTGCGACAACAGCGTAACGAGACCGTAACGAGATTCAAACGAGATCCGACGAGTTTCCAAAAGTCCAACTCGTTGGTCACTCGTCGCCCTTGTCGTCGTAGTGTGACTGCAACATAAGCCAAGCTACATGGGTGCCAGTGTAGTTCTGCGTTTGGTGCTTCTGCCCTATGATGCTGCTATCCTCCTAAATGGGCAAACAAAGCAACTCGGTGTGCACACCAACATTAATGTTGCATGCTTGCACATATGTCCTTTGGGGTGGGGGTTGGGACGGGGGTTGGGACGAGGGTTAGAGTGGGGGTGGGGTTGGTGGTTTGCAAACAAAGGGAAATACCGTGCCTAGATTGGTTCGCGAACCCACACTTCTGCCATTCGTGTGCGAGCGCCAAAACCATGTAGGTATTTAGTTCCACTGATGCAATCAATCTACCTACACATAATTTGGCAGAAACATTATCTTCACACTTCTTCGTTTGTCCGTCTTGTCTTCTTCCCCTTCGCTCTGCTTTGCTAGGTAGGTGCTTTTGGCCAGGCCTGATGAATGGGAAATATGGCGCACCACTGCAGTTTGTCTCTTTGCCATTGTCAAGAGATCTTTGTGTGGTCCAATTGCCTGCTGGATCTTGGCACAGACTTCCTAGTTGGTAATGTGGTCTTTGTATGAGATGCATATTATCTTGTGGGAGCGCCTCATTTCCATGCTTTTTTTGTTTGCTTTTTCTTGTGACAAGTTATTTATTCTGCCCATAATGTATAGGCTTCCGTGAGGGTGCTTGTTTTCAACGCTGGACAGCTGTGATACTGGATTACTCTGGTCCCACACTCAGGAGTGTTTACCTGATCTTTCTCTGGCCAACATTTTGCGGTTTTGGGTGTTAGTAGTTTTTATATTAGTTTTTTTTGTATTTTTCAAAGTTTTTTCCTAACCTGTATTTGATAACTTAGCCCACTATGTACATCTACCTTGGTGACATACAGGCTGGCAGGAGAGGATCCCATCCCTTTGTGGTTTGTTACAGCATCCTTTCACCCACACCCTGTCTTTAGTGCACGAGTGTGCCAGAACACCCCTGGACCCTTCAGGATTGCGACTACGTGGTATGGTTGTGTTGTATCCTTAGCCATTTTGTATTTCAGGGTGAATCAGAATCATGACCGTGGCCTGCCCAGTTCTGCTTTGGTTTCTGCCAGTACACATACCCAGACTGCACCCTATGGTGATAGTCATTTCGATTTCCTTAGTACTTAGGATGGCTAGTTTCCATATTTGTAATATCTACCATCTTTTCTGGCCTGTCATTTTGCTTTTTGTGCCAGAACACAGCAAGCAGTGACTGCGCCCACGGTCAGGTGAGATATTGTTCCTTCAGTAGGTGGTTGTGTTTTACCTTGTTTTCTTTAAGAATCTTTGTAGTGTTCCAGGCTTTCGATTGCCTGTTGTTGTGTGGGTTGATTATTCCAGTCATGTGCTGCCATGGCCAGTACACTTCTCTCATAAATTGTTGTGTTACTTATTGCTGTCAGTAGCACTGGGGCGGCCATTTGCCTGGTGTCCCTACGGGGGGTTGCTGTGCAGCCTTGTTTTGTGGTGTAATGTTGTGCTAGTATTTTGAGGTGTGTTTCCCTTCTACTCGTTAGTAGTGTTACGTTGCATTTTTTGTGTAATTCTATTGTGGGATATCTTTTGTGCACATGAAGGCATACTTTGAGGGCTCTATTTTGTAGCACCTGTAGTTTGTTTAATAGTTTTGTATTTCCTCCCATGTATACTAGATCGGCATAGTCAAAGTAGGGGAGGATCATGCCTTTATATATTTTAATTGCCATGTTTTCAGTCAAGTAGTATCTCAGTTTAGCCAGTAGCCATATTTTGTGGTATACTTTTTTGATAGTATTTGTTATGCAGAGGTCATAATTTAGGTGTCTGTGTAGATCCACTCCCAGATATTGGTAGTTGTCTACTTGTTCCAGTTCAGTGTTTTCCAGAAGACACTTTATTTTATCGTTACTCATTAGCCCGGTACCAAATAGTACTGTTTTCTATTTGCTGTTTATGGTTATCCTATTTAGTTGGCAACACTCGCTTAGTATTTTTAGTGTTATATTCAGATTTGTTTCTATTTCTTCGGTTATTTTGCCTGTGGCATATACCACTGTATCATCTGCATCTAGTTGGATGTTTTCAATTTCTAGCCAGTTGTTTAGATCATTAATATATATGAGGAAGAAAAGTGGCCCCAGGACTGACCCTTGGGGTACTCCACAAGTTATCTTTTCCTCAATGGATATGGATCCATTTACTGGGTTTTTTGGTGTGTTTTTTTTATGGGGTGTTTATGCTGTCCATAGCATGTACGTTTGGATGATCAAGCTTGTTTTCAGTGCTGGGCAGTTCTAGTTTTGTGTTTCTTAAAGTTATATCTTGGGTTAGTGATCTATGTTAGTGTTTTTGGATTTTCTTGGGAAGAGTTTTCCACTTTTTTCTACTTAATTCTATACTAGCCTACTCTATTTACATGTTATAGGCTTGTACGTATAGTAGGTGGTTGGGTTATGTTTGTTTGGATTTGATCTGATTATATTGTTTGTGTACATGTTATCTGGCCTTTATATTTCCGGGTTTCCTCTCATGGGCTGTCCAGCTGGTGGGCTGTGACATATGACATGCCCCCTTGTGGTGTAGCTTAGTTGGGGGTTCCTGTTTTTATTTTGCACAGATATTTTTTGTATTTTTTTAGGTCGGGAATTTGTCTTTCCTTCACCGTTTGTACGTTCCATACATTGGCGGCCATTTCCAGTGTGCTCCTTTCATGGGCTTTGATTTGGCTTCTGGTCTGCCTTAGTAGTGGTGCATTGTTTGCTCTGGTGTTCCTTAGTGGTTGGGTTAGATGCTTAATGTCTTGGCTATATCCAAATGCTAATGTTTTAGGTGGATTATTCTTCTGTTTTTTAGTAGCTTTACTTTAGTGTTTTTTGTGTGAAAATCATAGGTGGGCTGTCTGTAGTCTGGCTACTCTTAGGCAGATTTTTAGGGCCCTATTTTGTAGTATTTAAAGTTTTTTTAGTAGCTCTTTTTTTAGCAGCCATGTAGATTACATCCCCATAGTCAAAGTAGGGGAGTACCAGGCCTTTGAAGATTTTTATTGACATATCTTGTGTCATATAGTTTCTTAGCTTTGCAAATAGCCACAGTTTGTGGTATATTTTTTGGACGATTTTTGTTATACACAGATTGTAGTTTAGCTGGTTATCTAGCTCTAGGCCTAAGTATTTATAGTGATTTACATATTCCAGTGTTTGCTTTCCTAGCTTGCACTGTAGGTTTCTTTCTGGAACTTCTTTATTTGAGAAGAGTACTGTTTTAGATCTATTTGCATTGATGGTTATTTTATTGGACTCACACCAGTTGTCCAGCTTCAGCAGGAGGTTGTTCAGCTTGGCTGTTACTTCCTCTACTGTGCTTCCTTCTGCATATATGACAGTGTCATCCGCACATAGTTGGAGACATTCTGTCTCTAGCCATTTTTCTAGGTCATTTATGTAGAGTATAAAAAGTAGTGGTCCCAGCACTGATCCTTGAGATACACTACAGGTGACAGGTTGCTGGTCTGAGAGGGTACCATTTACTTTTGTTATTTGTTGTCTGTTGCTCAGGTAACATTTTATCCGGTTTATTGATTTGGATTTAATGCCCATGTTGTTTAATTTTCTTTGTAGTATTTTGTGGTCTACTGTATCAAAGGCTTTGCTGAAGTCAATGAAAGCTGCTCCAACTAATTTCTTTTGGTGCATTGATGCCAGTATGTCACTTGTAAGGTTTGTTTTTGATGTGGAGTGTAATTGCCTAAAACCTCCTTGTCTTTTGTTTAGTATATTGTTTTTTTCCAGGTGCTCATTTCTGTGCCAGTGGAATATTCTTTTCAATTAGCTTGCCTGGTGTTCAAAGGATATGTTGAAAAGGGCCACCATGGTATCTGGGATGGCTTGGAGTGCCTCTTTTAGTATTTTGGTGGCGATTCCATCTATTCCGCTTGGCTTGTTTGCATCTATGTCACTTATTAGCTGTGTTAGTTCCTTTAGGTCAGTTTTGCAGGTGGGTATTTCATCCAGGATATTTTCTGACTTGTTTTCCCAGTTTCTTATGAATTTCTTTGATAGTCTTTGTTTGCTGCATCACTATTTGTGTGCGTATTCCCTTCATTATCCTGGATGCTTATGTGCTCTTCTATGTTATTTTGGGGGAATAGTAAGTTTACATTTTTCCAGAACTTATATGTATTGCTTCCCCAGTCCTTGTCTTGTTTTATTATATACTTCTTTTTTGCTGCCTTTACCGCTTTGAGGAAGTTGTTCCTGGCAGTATTATATGCCCTTTTATCCTCTGGGTCTTTACTACGTTTCACATTGTTGCCTAGCTTTCGTTTTGTTAAGATGTGTGTCAATAGTTCACTGTCTACCCAGGGGTCTTGTTTTTTTTGTATTTTTAGTTTCTTTATGGGACCCATCTCATCCAATGATTTTTTTTATTTCTGTGATGATATTTTTCCAGTAGACATCAGTATCATCTCTGTTTTGTGTGAGGCTGTTTATGTTTTCATGTAAGTGTTTTTTTTAGTGTTTCTTCTGAGTAGTTTTTTAGGGATCTGCCCATTTTGTACTCATATTGGTTTGTGCTTTTGATTTTTTTTCCTGGTTACATATATTAGCTCATGGTCACTTATACCCCAGCGTCTAGTGCTGGGGTATAAGTTTTGAGTTGGTTAGTATTAGATTAATTGTTGAGCTATTGTTGCTTAGTCTTGTGCTGTCTGTAATAAGTTGTTGGAGTCCTAGGATTTGGATTAAGCCACCATTTTTTCCACCCCGAGCGTGGAGAAGTGTATTCGATTATTCGACCGGAGTCTGTAGGATGTGCGCATGCGCGAAAAAGTGGCTCGGGTGACCCGAGTTGATTAATCGATTACGCCCCTTGTGGTGGTGGGCAGACCACTGGTATCCATGGGGACCAGGAATGCTGGATCCCTATTGGTAGGACCAAAAATGCTTGTTTCCCATTGAGGGAAAGGGGTGGGGTGATACTCTACAATGAACCCATGTAACCATATAAATAATAAACCAAAGGGCTGGACTCTCTCTTCTTCTTCTTCTTCTTCTTCTTCTTCACACTTTCACCATAGCCTACCTACACAGCTACAGATTCGAGCCTTCGCCTTTACAAATTGGTGACCACAACGGTTATCGACACGATACGGTTAGTAACACGTAGGTCATTTGACACGATGGGTAGTGACCACGTTGGTTATTGACAGGGTGTTGATTGAAAAAGATAGAACTTGTTGGCTACTGCTTGTTTGGTTCATTGTGTAGGTAGTGTTTTTTCTACTATTTTTCGAGTCTGGGGGTTTGAAATTATTCAGAATTGGTTTGTCGCTGTATATTAGTATACGCTGATAGTGCTGCGGCGCTTAAGAAGGTATTAATAGTATATGCTGATAGTGCTGCGGCATCTGCACCACATATTAGTATACGCTGATTGTGATGCAGAGTTTAACAATGTCTTAGTATATACTGATAGTGCTGCGGTGCTTAACACCATATTAGTATGCGCTGATAGTGCTGTGTCTTTTAACAATGTATTAGTATATTCTGATAGTACTACGGTATTTAACAATGTCTTAGAAGATCAGACAGGATGGCCAAATGAGTTAAGTGTCCCTTTCCTGTTTTGGGAGATCGGGGAATCCGAAGCCATGGGTTTGTGGGTTTAAACCCTGGTCTACTCAAACCATTGACTTAAAAATTAATACTTGTCACTTCCTAGCCAGGTGCATGGCATTACTGGGATAGGGCAAGGACTGGTTGACTCAGTGACAGGATAATGTTACTGAGTGGGATATTAGGTCATGGTGCTGGCAGCCTGGTCTCTGTGGGGCAGCACTATAAAGTCACCATGAGTGCGCACTGTCACAAGTCAGTATGCATCCTGGTATGACCTTAGATGTTGCTAGGATGTAAAACAACAACAAACAAAAACAAACTTCCCCACCCTACTGCATACTGCCCCACTGGGTGGCCTAAGTGGTAGCGCGTGGGCTTCACATGCGTAAGGTCAGAAGTCTGGTTCCTGGTCGAGTCAAACCAATGACTTTAAAATTGATACTTGTCACTCCCTAGCCTGGCGCTCGCCATTAATAGGATAAGGCAAGGTTAGCTCAGTGTCAGGATAATGTGATATTGGGCCGGCGGCCTGATTTCCGAGTGGGGTAGCACTATAAAGTTGCCATGAGTGTGCACTTTCACAAGTGGGTACCCATCCTGATATGACCTTAGATGTTGCTAGGACATATAACAACAACCAACAACAACCCCTACTGCCCCACCTTACTACACACTGCCCCACTCTACTACATACTTCCCCACCTCACTGCCTACATCCTCACCCTAATACATACTGCCCCACTTTACTGCATACTGCCCACCCTACTGCATATTGCCTCACCCTACTACAAATGAAAATGAATATGTAGCAAAGAAACACAAATTAGAGTAATGTTTTGTACTTAAAGGTAGAGTTTTGAACTTAAGGATAGTGTTTTAAGCGTGGCCACAGTAGTGTTTTGAACCTACCTTCAACCAGGTTGAAAACACTACTGTATTGTTTTTGTGGGGTAGTGTTTTGAACTTACTACAGCGGCACTTTAAGCCTTTTGTGTAGGTATTGTCGTGGTGGGTGTGTGTGTGTGGGGGGGGGGGGTGATGAAAATGGGAAATATTGCGCCTACAGCAGGATTAGAACCCACACTTTTTGCCATTCCGGGACATGTGTGATAACCATTACACTACCTAGACTCCCTGTTGCATCTCCTTATCCACGTCATTATTAGGATAGGGTAAGGACTGATTAGCTCAGTGTCAGGATAATGTGACTGAGTGGAATATCAGGTCATGTTGCTGGTGGCCTGATTTCCCAGTAGAGCAGCACTATAAAGTCACCATGAGTACGCGCTGTCTGTCACAAGTCGGTATCCGTCCTGATATGACCTTAGATGTTGCCAGGACGTAAAATAAAGAATGACTTTATTTTTTAATGCTGGCATAATTTGACCACTGGATGGGATGGGCTAGTGGGTGTGACAATAGCTTCCCGTGCCGCAGCTCTTGGGTTTGATCCCTGGCCAAGTCCAAACCAAGGACATTGCAAATTGATAGTTACCAGTCATTCCTTTGGCTAGTGCTTGGCATAACTCTGTGTCAGGATAATGTGACTGAGCAGGATATCGCGGCCTGGTGCTGAAGTGGCGTGGTACCGCAGTAGAATAGTGCAATGCATCCGGTGTCGACCACCATGTCCCGTCCTGATATGACCTTAGATGTTGGCAGGGTGTAAAACTCCCAACAACCAACCAGTCGACCACCAAGTTGGCAGACATGAGGATAGCTGACACACTTCTGTTTGATTTGAGCAATTGTGAAGCAGTTCATTTATAATATGAAGGGTTCAGGCGCAAAAACCGACTAATGTTTTCTGTCAAGTATAATTTACTGTGGGTTTTTTCCAGTTTAAGTCTATCAATTTCATATTGAGTATGGCATTATATAGGGCACATGGTCGCTTCTGCGCAAACAAAAAGTGGATTAGATTATCAGAATCATGGGAGCTTCAGTTGAAACGTTGTAGTCATGGATTCATTTAGGCTTGAATGACGTTTGTCAGTTTTTGCGCCTGAATCCTCCTTATCTTCTCCGCGTCTCACTCAGTTTTGCTCTAGGTCTTTTTGTGTTCTGGGAATGACGGGAGTAACAACATAAATCTAATTAAAGTACAGCAGGTTATAATGAATCAAATGTTAAAATTCCCACAACAAAAGGCCACCCCTTTGGGCAGAACCCACCTGGCCAAACTGGCCTGCAGCCGACCTGGCTCGCCTAGCTGACCGACCCAATGGGGCCCTCTGAGCTGTTGATGGTCTTGGAGACCAGTGTAAGAGCCCCCCAGCGGTAGAGAAGTAAACTACAGTTGACCTAGAGTCAGTTTCTCATGTTTGTGGGTGGACATGGTGTATAGAACTGAAACTACGCGATGAGTATGGCTTTCCCCCTGATAGATGCATACACCAGATTTGTTTAATTTGTTTTGTTGGGGGCTTAAGTCCTCGCGCACACCGGAAGAGATGACAAATCGGTTCAATTTGTGCTCAGAATGTGCAGTAGAATGTTGGACATGCGTGTGTAACTATAGTGGGGAGAGTCTGGAGACAATGTTTTCTCTGCTAACGAATTTGGTTAGATTGAGATATATACAATCAGTTACAAATTGTGTTGTAAAAGAAGGAAAGTTTCTTTTATTTAACAACGCCTCTGGAGCACATTGATTTTTATCATCGGCTATTGGACATCAAACATATGATCATTCTGACATATATCTTTTGGAGGAAACCTGCTGCTGCCACATAGGCTACTCTTTCTGATAAGCATCAAGGGGTCTTTTATATGCACTTTCCCACAGACAGGACAGCACATACCGCAGCATTTGATGAACTCGTTGTGGACCACTGGTCGGAACAGAAAATAGCCCAAACTGCCAATGTGTCCACTGAGCAGGATCGATCGGATGACCCACAGCTTCACAGGTGGAAACTCTACCGCCTGAGATACGTCCCGCTCCTTCAAACTGTGTTGTGCTTTTGCGAATAGAAGCATGCCATGAACTCCTGCCCTTGTCCTAGCCTGGCACACGGCATTAATAGGACAGAGAGAATGGACATGTTGGATCAGTATCTGGATATTGTGACTGAGTAGGATATTGTGTCATAGTGCTGGCGACACGATCTCCCAGTGGGGCAGCACTATAAAGTCGCCATGAGTGTGCACGCACTGACACAAGTCGGTACCCGACTTGATATGTTGCTAGGACTTAAATTCCAACCACAAACCTCCCACAGTACAAATCTCTGAGTCACCTCAGATCTGTGCCTGAGTGGGTCATGCACGACTGCCACTTTCAACTGGCCATTTTCAAAGTTCACCATGAGACAAACGTGTTGTTACTGCACTATATTGAGGCTAGAAGGAGAAGGAAAAAATCTCGCCTGAAGCGACTGTGGGTGTGGCAGTGGATCAGTTTGGCTTGTATGACCAGCTTCTGGTGGAACCACATAACGAGGACCCGGCTTCCTTTGTCAACTTCATGCAGATGCCTCCCCAAATGTTTGACAAGATGCTAGCCAGAGTGGGTCCACGGATCACCAAAAATTACACTACCTACAGGAAGCCGCTCGAGCCTGGCCTGAAGCTTGCCCTCACTGTGCGTCACCTAGCATCAGGTAACAAGTACACTTCCATGAAGTTTGGGTGGAGGGTGCCACACAACACCGAATCTCTCATCATGAGAGAGGTGTGCAAGGCCATCATTGCAGAGTAGATCAGCGAGGTGATGACCTTCCCCACCACTCCGGAGGGATGGCGTGCCATCTCCGACAACTTCTAGGAGAGGTGAAACTTCCCCCATACCTGCGGGGCACTTGATGGGAAGCATTTTGCCTGTGGTTTTCACGCAAAGAGTGGATCCCTGTACTACAACTATAAGGGATTCAACTCCATAGTTCTCATGGCACTCGTTGATGCAGACTACAAGTTCATCTGGGCTGATATCGGTGGTAAAGGCTCGGCATAAGATGATTCTGAGCTGAAGGCCAGCACTGAAGATGGTACCATAGGTTTCCAGGAACCCGAGCCTATTGTGTCCGGCCAGAGGACGATTCCATACTTCCTGATCAGTGACGATGCCTTCGGCCTATGCCCGACGATGATGAAGCTGTACAGCAGGAGGGGTATGGGGCATGAGGAACGCATATTCAACTACCGAATTGCCCGAGCTAGGAGAGTCGTGGAGAATGCGTTTGGCATCCTGGCAAACCGATTTCAGGTTCTGCTCAGCACGATGCAGCACCACCCCTCCACCGTAAAGCTCATCGTCACAACGTGCATAGTCATACACAACATGATAAGGATCCGATATCCCACGCTCCAGAATCAGCAGCTAGACCGTCCTAAAAACGTCAACCACAATTTCATGCCTGGAGCACGCAGACAGGGCGGAAACCTGCTGGACATAGCAACACAATTACCTGCCCAGAACACTGGCTCCAGGACAGGAAAGGAACAGCGGAATGTCCTCAAAGACTGGGTCAACTCACCAGTGGGATCAGTGGAATGGCAGGAGAATATGATATGAATATATGAAATGTGTGCACTGGGATATTTCTGTTCTGTGGTGTCATGATTTCTGAAGTGTACAGTGTGATATGCAAAGATGTGATATGTACAAATGTCATTTCTGAAAGGTACTGTGTGATATGCAATAATTTGATATGTTCAGATATTATAGCCCGGTTAATTAAAAGCTATCGAAGTTATTGATATCGAACCTTAATGTATGGATTTGAACCCATCCTGGAGATGTGCAGCGGTTCTCCCCATCTTCTGGGCCTGGTCCTCCCACAGCTTGCTCTTTTTGTTGGTCCTCCGGTAGTCGGTCAACTTGGGGTGTCATGCAGAAAATCCAGCACCACCTCTTCCTTGTCTGCAGTCCTTGAGTGCAGTCAAACTTGCGCACCCTCCTCTTGCCTGTTCCTTGCAGATGGTGTGAGCCAGAGGAGGTGGAGGCTGCAGACAATGCACAGGAATGCGGAGAAGATGGAGACAGGGACTGCTCGTGTCCATAGTCTCCTCTGTATCCTCGTTCTGGCGAGCAGGAGACGAGACCATAGGAGATGGTGGAAGGTTGGGAGTTCTGTTCCCGGTCGAGTCAAACCAATGACTTAAAAATGTATGCTTGTCGCTTCATAGCCTGACACTCGTCATTAATAGGTTAGGGCAAGGACTGGTTAGCTCAGTGTCAGGATAATGTGACTGAGTGGGATATTTGGTCATGGTGCTGGTAGCCTGATTTCCAAATGAGGCAGCACTATAAAGTGTACAGTTACAAGTTGGTACCTGTCCTGATATGACCTTAGATGTTGCCAGGACATAAAACAACCAATCAACAACCACCAATCAACCAATCAACAACAACCAATCAACCGACATTCAGGTAAATAACCCTACCTGAGGGAGAGCTCACTCGGCGATCACACCGTTGGCATGGTAATCTGTGAATAAATTAGCTGCAGGGAGATAGCTGCATTCTGCAACAATGCACGCCTTAGGGGCTGTCACATTTGTCAATTTTTCCAGAGAATACTAATGTTCAGGCCTCTTCCTTAATTGGTAGCGTCGTAGTCTGCAGGTACCTCTCTGGTTAGGAGTCACAAACAGCAGGCCCAGGAGAAGCGATTCGGCAGAACGAGCGAAGATTACGCGCAGTACGGGAACGTCCCATCGGTGTCACGAGGGGGTCGTGGTCATGGAAACCCGAGTCAGGGTTTTCAGAAATGAGGCGCCCCGCCCAGGTGGGCGTCATTACTAACGGGTGAGCATGACCATATCACGCTAACGGCGGGTAACATTGTAAAGCATGTAATAAACTGGGAACAGCTAACAAGTGATAAATGGATCCTAAACTGTGTGGTGGGTCTAACTATACTCTTCCAGCACACTACACTACAGCAGCGGGAGCCGTTTCCATTCAGAATGGATGCAGACGAAAAGAGTTTCGTTGTAAAAGAAGTGTCAGAGTTAGTAAACAAACAGGTGTTACGTGTAGTAAGTCCAGTACAGGACCAGTGGATCTCAAATATCTTCCTGAGACTGAAACAGAACGGAAAGTTCTGGATGATCCTAGACCTAACCGAGTTAAACAAACTCATATACTATGAACACTTTAAAATGTTTAACCTAAAAACTGCACTTGATTTGTTATATGTGGGCACTTGGATGGCGAGTGCAAACTTGACAGACGCGTACTACTCAGTACCAGTAAAAAAGTCACAGCATAAATACCTGCGGTTCCATATGGAACACATCCTACTCGAGTATCAGGTCCTGCCAAACAGGTTGGCACCTGGCCCACGTATTTTCACCAAATTACTGAAACCCATTTATTCAGAAATGGGGTCAAGGGGTCATGTATGTTTCCCCTAGCTGTGCGACAGCTTCGTCATCGGTAACGCAAAAGACGAATGGGACCAGACGGGATGGCCGAATGAGTTAGAGCGTCCGTCTCCCGTGCTGGTAGATCGTGGGGTCGTGGGTTCGAACCTTGGTTGAGTCAAACCAATGACTTAAAAATTGATACTTGTCGCTTCCTAGCCAGGCGCTCGGCATTATTAGGACAGCGCAAGGACTGGTGTGCTCAGTGTCAGGATAATTTGACTGAGTGGGATACCAGGTCATGGTGCTGGTGGCCTGGTTTCAGCACGATAAAGTCACCATGAGTGCGCACTGTCACAAGTCGGTACCCGTCCTGATATGACCTTAGATGTTGCTAGGACGTAAAACAACAACAAACAAACAAACAACAGACGAATAAGTAGGCGTGGGTAGGGTGATTGTATCAGGGAGCATAGATAGTGTAATGGTTAAGATGCTAGCACTGGAATGGCAAGAAGGGTGAGCTTGAATCCTGCTCTAGGCTCAATGTTTCTCATTTGCAAATTGCATCACAAACATTGTAATGCTGATTATTGTACAATGGAACCCCATTATAACGCGCCCTCATTTAATGCGAATTCTGATTATAACGGGATGATTCATTGGTCCCAGAATTCCTTACTTCAAAGGTAATTCAGTAAAGTGAACCCCGATTTAGCACGATCTTGCTGTTTTCGCGATGATGCTGTATGGACCACAGCGATCGTGAAAGGTTGCGGTTAGAAATGTGACCGGGTGCGGGGCGTAGCGTAGTGTCCACATTTGCAGTTTGTGCTATTTTCCGTTCCAGCCAGTGGTTCACAACTGGTTCATCAAAGGTTGTAGGACGTGCTGTCCTGTCTGTCGGAAAGTGCATATAAAAGACCCCTTGCTGCTTTGCTTATTGGAAAGAGTGACCATATTGTGATATTACTGAATGCCCGGCCACGTTTGGGACACCATATAATATTACAAAACTCTCCCCTTCATATCACTTATCTATCAGTTCATTAACCAATACTAAGGAAGAATGAAGACAAGTCACACAGATAAACAGTGGGGAAGTTGTGCTTTACTAACACCAACTCCTGTCCACCTACCAGTGACCTATCATCCACACTCCTTACCTTCTAACCACATAGTATCTCATTACTACTTTAGCCTGTATAGAAAGCGGTGTCCACAGCACATGGGACAGGAGTCCTATGGCTGTGCGCCACTCAATTGGAATATATGAATTTTGCTAGCATCAGACAGTCTGGGGTTCCTGCTCAAGAGTAGGTGTGTCTCACTCAAGAGCCAGGAGTAGAGTGATCCCTCTCCAGTGTGCCTGAAGCAGGGTCCTGAATAATTAATGAATCTCAAAGTGAGGCTAGTGTGGGCAGAATGCCAAGGTAGTGTGGGTGACTGGGCCCTCCCACAGCCAGCCAATCAGGCACCCCCACAGCCTGGGAGTGTGACAATCCCCAGTAGTGGTGGTTGTCACTCAACCCAGCTGCAGTTGGTGTTCTGTGTGTATATGCAGATTAGGCTAGTGTGTGGGCCCAATGGGCATGTAGGGACAGGTCGTTGCAAACAGTTACAAATAGATCTCTGTTAAAATTACCCTTTCTCCAATTGCACTCTTTTATGGATGCATAGAGAAACATTTCAACAATCATGTGCTGTCTCTTATATAGGAACATCTCTTCATTAATCTTAGGCATCATGTATGAACATATATTTCACATAGCTTATATCATGTCATAATGGGAGTGGGATATTATTACTTTTAGTTTACATAACATCGTCCCCACTCCGTCGCCCAAGAATAATAATGCTCGTTGCCAATATACAATTCTAAACCGAAAATCCGTATATTTTTACAATATGTTTGATGTCCAATAGCCGAGGATAAAAATCAAGGTGCTCTGGAGGCATCGTTAAATAAAACAAACTTTTTTTTAGAAATGTGGCCGAGTCAAACCAATGACTTATAAAATTTATACTTGCCGCTTCCTAGCCTGGTGCTCGGAATTATTAGGATAGGATAAGGACCGGTTAGCTCAGTGGCAGGATAATGTTACTGAGTGGGAAATTGTGTAATGGTGCCGATTACCTTGCCCAGTGGGGCACCACTATGAAGTCAACATGCGTACGCACTGACACAAGTTGGTACCCATCCTGATAACCTTCGATATTGCTAGGACGTAAAAGTAAAAGAAAAAAAGCCCTTCTCTCCCATCGCACCGTTCTGCCCTTTGTACATTTTGTATGAATAGGAAATGCGGTTTACTACCCTTTTAACAATGAAGCTCACAGTAATCGCTGACACATTAATTGAATTAATGCGGCTGGGTATCTCTCACAGCGTACCCTCCCACCCATCCTCCCACTCTCTCACCCTCCCACTCCCTCACCCTCCACCCTCCGACTCTCTCACCCTCCCACTCTCTCACACTCCCCCTCTCTCACCCTCCACCCTCCCACTCTCTCACCCTCCCACTCTCTCACCATCTCACCCTCCCACTCTCTCACCCTCCACCCTCCCACTCCATCAACCTCCACCCTCCCACTCTCACCCTCCCACTCTCACCCTTCACTCTCCCACACTCACACCCTCCACTCTCCCACACTCTCAACCTCCACCCTCCCACTCTCTCACCCTCCCACTCTCTCACTCTCCACCGTCCCACTCTCTCACCATCCACCCTCCCACTCTCTCACCCTCCACCCTCCACCTCTCACCCTCCACCCTCCCCACTCTGTCACCCTCCACCGTCCCACTCTCTCACCCTCCCATTCTCACCCTCACCCTCTCTCACCCTCCACCCTCCCACTCTGTCAACCTCCACCCTCCCACTCTCTCACCCTCCACCATCCCACCCTCTCAACCTCCCACTCTCCACCGTCCCACTCTCACCCTCCCCCTCTCTCACCCTCCACCCTCCCACTCTCTCACCCTCCACGCTCCCACTCTGTCACCCTCCCACTCTGTCACCCTCCACCGTCCCACTCTCTCACCCTCCCACTCTCACCCTCACCCTCCACCCTCCCACTCTGTCAACCTCCACCCTCCCACTCTCTCACCCTCCACCATCCCACTCTCTCACCCTCCCACTCTCTCACCCTCCCACTCTCTCACCCTCCCACTCCCCTCCCCCCCGCCACCATCCTGAAATGTGTTGGCTACTGCCCGTCTTCAACAGAAAACTCTGCATCCAGACTAATGTAGTGCTCACATAGCATGGCCCGTATGCATGGGCGGCTTTTGGTGTTACAGCCTGATACCGTTTAGCTATCACTGATGTCAGGAAATATGTCAAACGGTATGCAGGAGTGCTTAGCACTTTGATTATAGCTAAACGTGAAGTTATTTATAGATTTAGGAAATCCCTCGATTCGACAATATGAATAACGCCGCCAATGCGGCAGTGGCGTTAATATCGGTTCGAATTTAGGGTTAATTTGATTAAATGTCACTTATGGCGTATGTAATTCTGTTAAATATGACAGCATTTAATAGATTTGGGCCTAATATATTGCCGCCGATACGGTGGTGATGGCGGCGGCCATGTTTAGTTGATGTTCGACAGTATGGATATCGACGTCGACGCAGTGGCGGCGATTTGTTTACTTTACATTTGTCGATTCGAAAATATTAATATTGATATTAATATTGCCACCTTTGCGGCGGCAGCGTTAATCTCGCTTCGATTTTAGGGTTAATTTAATAAAATTTCACGATTTGAGTATGTAATTCTGTTAAATATGACAGCAAGCATTGAATCGATTTGGCCCTAATCGGATCCTAACACCGCCAGTAAACCTGCTATTTTTCTGGTTTAGCATAACCTAGTTTAAGCTTATGGTGTTAGCCTTATCACTGACTCTTGCATGCGACTTTTCGCCGCTAAACTGGAAATCCCGGCCAAAACCCGTTTTGGCTCACTAACACCGCGTCATGCATATGGGCCCAGGTGTCTGGGGATAGTGAAAAGAGATGAATGAGACAAATTACTGTACATTGAATAATTGGTTGCACATGGCACTTGGTCGCGGCGTGGATCACAGAGAGTGGGCAAGAAGCTGCGACTATATAGACAAATTGGAGACTTTTGAAATTCGCCTGAGGAAATAAATACCTCGCAATCTTCTAGTGTGTGTTTATACACGTGATAAGACGAGGTGGTAGTGGCAGAAGGCAGCTGACAGGAAATGGAGCTGACGGTGAGAGGCAAGTGATAGATTTGTGACGTGACAGTGGGAGGGAGGTGACATGACAGTGGGAGGGAGTGATGGTGGGAGGGAGGTGACGGTGGGAGCGAGGTGACGGTGGGAGCGAGGTGACAGTGGGAGCGAGGTGACGGTGGGAGCGAGGTGAGGTGACAGTGAGAGGTAAGTGGTGTGATAGGATATTTGGGACATGACAGTGGGAGGGATGTGACATGACAGTGGTGGGATGTGACATGACAGTGGGAGGGAGGTGACATGACAGTGGGAGGGGTGTGACATGACAGTGGGGGGATGTGACATGACAGTGGGAGGGATATGACATGACAGTTGGAGGGATGTGACATGACAGTGGGGGGATGTGACATGACAGTGGGAGGGAGGTGACATGACAGTGGGAGGGAGGAGACATGACAGTGCGAGGGAGGTGACATGACAGTGCGAGGGAGGTGATGTGACAGTGGAATGTGGGGTGACAGTGGGAGGGAGGTGACAGTGGGAAGGATGTGACATTGGGAGGGAAGTGACAATGGGAGAGACGTGAGGTGACAGTGGGAGAGAGGTGAGGTGACAGTGGGAGAGACGTGAGGTGACAGTGGGAGAGACGTGAGGTGACAGTGGGAGAGAGGTGAGGTGACAGTGGAAGAGACGTGAGGTGACAGTGTGAGGAGGTGATGTGCCAGTGTGAGGAGGTGACAGGACAGTAGGAGGGTTGCGACGTGAGTAACGTGAGAGTGACGTGACAGTGGCGTGACCTGACAGTGATTTATGTGTCAGTGACAGTGACAGTGACGCCACAGTGCCATGACAGTGACGCCACAGTGACAGTGGGCGGCGAGTTTCACACCAGTGCCCACACGGCGTGACGCCTAGCGCCGACAAGAGGCTCCGGGTGGTGGAGCTGGTGCTGGTAGTGCTTAGAGTGCGGGTGTGCAGTGAGGAACCCGCCTCGGGTGTGCAGTGAGGAACCCGCCTCGTGGTGTGACAGTGCGCGAGGTGCAGTGGGCAGCGGAGGCAGGGGTCCCGGAGGCCTCGAGCTTCACCCTCCACGGCCTGCGGAGTAAGGCGGCGCAGGCGTGTGCCTCGAGAGGCGTCGACCTGGCGGCCATAATGGCACAGGGCACCTGGGAGTCCTCGGCGGTGTTCAACTACATCCCCCGCCCTGCTGTTCCTGAGGCCCCCCGAGCCCTAGCCTTGTTTTTTTGGGTCGGCTCCGGCGCCTCAGAGCACCCAGTGATGGGGGAGGCCCCCATCGACATTAATGCCGTCAACTGACTCCCCCCCGTGGTACCTTTCATAACATTGCAAATAAATTAACCTTTCTCCCACTCGGTCTCTGGCTTCCCTTATTCGAATCGGCGCATAATTCCGAATTGTGGTTGATTCGATGGGGGAAGCCGGGTATCCACCTCACCCCAAGTGGCCAGGACGAATGTCACTGACCTGGAAAACTCCCCCCCCCCCCACCTCCAGCCATTCGGATTCGTTTGGCCATTGGACACTACTTTTACCACACCCAACCTCTATTTCAAGGACTACTTCATAGGGGTCGGCTCCAGCAGCCTCAGAGCACCTGGCGATTGGGGAGGCCCCCATCGACATCGATGCCGTCGACTGACTCCCCCCCCCCCCTCCCCCCACATTGTACCTTTCATAACATTGCAAATAAATTAACCTTTCTCCCACTCGGTCTCCGGCTTCCCTTATTCGAATCATCAAACTTTCCAAACCTAAACACTTAGCTAGATTTGTTCCTAAGCATCAAACTTAGATACTGTTGCACTTATTTAACACTTGCGGCTGCATAGAAGGGACAGTTCATTCAATTTAATAGAACCTGTCATTGCTTAAGCCTATGGTGTCCGGCATTATGGTGTGCGCGTCGAAATCAACTGTGCATGTTTTTACTTCAAATATCTCCAAAGTTAGCGCAACTCATTCGTAATAAAACTTTAAAAGTTACTTAAAAAACAAATTTAGCAGAAAGTTAGATTATAGTGATCAACCTAATATATTTATCTATGAAAAGAAATATGAGGCACTGTGCAGCGGGGCCTGCGCGGGTTTCAACGGCTACCTGTACACAACTGCCTGCCAGTGGGTGACTTCATTGGGTTAAGCGCCTGTCACGCCTTACCGGATTGAGCAACGGACACAACCGGACAAAGAATTGTCTAGTCCATTGGTGTTCGGTATCAAAATGTACCGAAATGTGTCAAAATGTTGCAAAGGGACACGGACGAAACGGATGATAAACGGACAAGGGACGTACATTAACGAATAGCCACCGGACGATAACTGGATGACAACTGGACGACACCGGATAACAATGGACAAGTAACGGTCAACCGACGGGCGAAAACCGAATGTGTCAAACGGATGGACCGAACATTAACGAATGGACTGAACATTAACGAATAGGCAGTGGACTGTCACGGATGCGCCGAAAAAAAACCGACGGACTGAATTTCCCCAACACCGTCAACGGACTCTTCAGGCAACAAACTGGAGACGTAACGGATGGGTAACGGACATGAACCGGACAAAACAGACTAAACGTACTTAAAACAGACACCAACTGTACACGTCAGTCCGGCGGTGTCCAGTACACGTTTTGTGCATGTTCAAAACTTGCCACCGTACACAACAGACACCACCGGAAAGAGAATGGAAACGCCGGATGCCTACTATATATAAACCGGACATTGACGTATTTCAGCGGACAGTGTCCGCTTTCTATCCGTTTACCCAGTCCGGCGAGGTGTGACAGGGTCTTTAGGCTGGTGGACTCTGTTGAATGAATTACTGTGCGCCAGCTGTAGCTGTAGTTGTGCTGATGATATCAGATATTCAGTCAGACACACAAGGTAGCTTCATCGTCAGCTGTTCAACGCCCAGACCCCGGCCTGGTATTCCAATGCAATTCCAATGCAATACAGTAAAACCTCCCTAACCGACCACCTCCTCAGATCGACCACTCCCCTATATCGATCGCTTTATTCGGGTCCCAACAATACCATTGTAAGCATATTCTAATTCTCTAAACCGACCACCTCCCTAAATGGACCACTTAAAGTCGGTCTCAAGGTCGGTCGATTTAGAGAGGTTTTACTGTAGTTTGTTTCTTGTTGCTTTACATCCTAGGATCATATCAGGACAAGTACAGACTTGTGACAGTGCACACTCGCGGCAACGTTATAGTGCTACATACTGGGAGTCCAGGCCACCGGCACCATGACACAATACCCCACACAGTCACATTATCCCCATACTGAGCTAACCAGTCCTCGCCCTATCCTATTACCGCAGTGCTAGTCTAGGTAGTGACAAGTATCAATTTTGGAAGTCATTGGACTTGGATTCGAACACCGGCCCTTCCGCACGGGAAGCCTGCGCTCTCCCGATTCGGCCACCGCGTATGGTCGCAATGCAATGGACAATGGAACGGACAATAACAGGCAACGCATATAGAGATAAATGGGTGGCACTCTTCGGGTGGTAAATAATATCACATGGGATTTATTTTTTAAATAGTACAAATGCTAATCGAAAGACAAATGTGTGAAGTGTTAGTGTAGCAGGGGAAACTCGTCGACTGTGTTGTAATGCAGGCTCAGCCTACCAGCGCTCAGGCGCCCCCCCCCCCCTCCAGCCCCCCCCCCCATACACACACCCGTCCTGATATGACCTTAGATGTTGCCAGGACGTAACACTCAACACAACAAACCAAGACACACATACCCACCCCCACACATACCCACCCCCACACATACCCACCCCACACATACCCACCCCGGGAGATCCGAACCCATGAGTTTGTGGGTTCGAATCTTGGTCGAGTCAAACCAATGACATAAAAATTGATACTTGTCGCTTCCTTGCCTGCCGCTCGGCATTATTATGATAGGCAAGGACTGGTTGGCTCAGTGTCAGGATGATGTGACCGAGTGTGATATCAGGTCATGGTGCTAGCGGCCTGGTTTCCCAGTGGGGCAGCACTATAAAGTCGCCAAGAGTACGCACTGTGACAAGTTTGTACCCATCTTGATATGACCTTAGCTGTTGCTAGGACGTAAAACAACAAACATACCCACCCCACACATACCCACCCCACACATACCCACCCCACACATACCCACCACCAACATACCCACCACCCACTCACCCACCCACCCACTCACTCACTCACCAACTCACTCACTCCCTCACCCACTCCCTCACCCACTCCCTCACCCACTCCCTCACCCACTACCTCACGCACCAACTCACGCACCCACTCACACACCCACTCACTCACTCACCCACCCACTCACGCACCCACTCACGCACACACTCACGCACACACTCACTCACTCACACACACTCACTCACTCACTCACACACACACACACGCACCCCGCACCCGCCCCCGCCCTGCAGTCACGGTGGAATAGCCACCTGGCGGCAGACGTGGTGCGGTGAGTTTGTCAGTGTCACGTGGTGGATGGCTTGTATTGTTTAAGCCCGGCTCGCTTGAGGGAGGTCGATCAGTATTTTAATTAAAGAACCTCCCAATAGCTGGTTGGCCCTGTTAGAAGACAGTCTCGTGAGGTCTCACCAAACTCGCATTAGTTCACGGGGCTTGTGTTGGTGAACAGCTGCGTTCCGGAGCTCTGCTGTAACAGTTTCCGGTTCCGGTGAGTTGTATTTTTTCCCCAGATAGATCCTGGATGCAGGATCGGAGTGTGGGGTGGAGGGTGGGGGTGGGAGGCTGGAAGTATTTGGTTGGATGGTTGTTACAGATCTGTCACGTGACCTAGCGACTTCGTGATTGTCCCATCCTAATAATGCCGAGCACTTGGCTAGGAAGTGACAAGTATCAATTTTGTATGTCATTGGAATGACTCGACCAGGAATTGAACTCCCGACCTTTCGCATGGGAGACCTGCGCTCTACCGATTCGGCCACGATTCTGTCATGGTGTTGGCGGCGTTATTTCACAGCGGGGCAGCACTATAAAGTCACATTGAACGCGCACTGCCACAAGTCAGTACCCTCCTGATATGACCTTAGATGGTGCCGGGACGTAAAACGCTGATAACCAATCCACCTAGGGAATCCCTTTGCGGTATATTGATGCGACAAACATAAAGTATGTCAGACTGGGGGGATGGGGGTAACACTAACAGGTGCGGAATGGTGTGTGGGTGCTGGTATGATTGATTGATTGATTGATTGATTGATTGATTGATTGATTGGTGGTTTAACGCTGTGTCAACAAGTAAGGACCATCCCAAAAAACTAGTGATGTTTATTCTGTCAGCCTCCCAATCGCATCATCATCATCATCATCATCATCACCACCATCATCATCATCATCATCATCAATCCCTGAACCATGAGGATCACTAGGACACCACACATAACTTTGCAACCAGTTTTCTTCATTTTTCCCTGTTCTCCACTGCCCTCTGGGACTTGTCGAACTCCATGCCTGTTGATTCACATTACTATGCCGGTGTCATGGTATAAAACCCCGGCCCGATCGCAGCCCCTGCCGTGAAGACAGTTGACTAAGCATTTATTTTTGTAAAATAAATTTAAAAGCTTTCATTGGATCGATTAAAAATATCTTAATGCGCGATTGAAGAGGAAGATCTGAAGTATTTAATGTAACCTAAGAGCAATTTATGCTGAAAGTATTAAAAACAGAGATAATAGTGAAAGTTGGGATATTCTGAGTGTCAGTGCAATCTTCATACAGAAAAAGTGAAATATCTCTAAAGCTACACCACTTAGAAACAAGCTGCTTGGTACACTATAGAAAACATATCGACGGATAGATTATATTAAATTTATATGGTTAGGATTGTGCATTTCTATTACACTTTAATAGACACTGGCAGTGCGTATTCGTTCTGCAGCCTGTTTACAACCTCTGCGCATGCGCAGAGGCCACGGCAGGGGCTGCGATCGGGCCGGGGTTTTAAACCGTGACACCGGCTTTGACATTTACACGGCGAGGCATGTGAATATGATTGGCAAGATGATCACCTAGTGATTGACAAGACGATCACCTAGTGACTGGCAAGACGATCACCTAGGGACTGGAAAGACGATCACCTAGTGACTGGCAAGACGATCACCTAGTGACTGGCAAGACGATCACCTAGTGACTGGCAACATGATCACCTAGTGACTGGAAAGACGATTACCTAGTGACTGGCAAGACGATCACCTAGTGACTGGCAAGACGATCACCTAGTAACTGGCAAGACGATCACCTAGTGAGTGGCAACACGATCACCTAGTGACTGGCAACACGATCGCCTAGTGACTGGCAACACGATCACCTAGTGACTGGCAACACGATCACCTAGTGACTGGCAAGACGATCACCTAGTGACTGGCAAGACGATCACCTAGTGACTGGCAAGACGATCACCTAGTGACTGGCAAGACGATCACCTAGTGACTGGCAAGACGATCACCTAGTGACTGGCAAGACGATCACCTAGTGACTGGCAACACGATCACCTAGTGACTGGCAACACGATCACCTAGTGACTGGCAACACGATCACCTAGTGACTGGCAACACGATCACCTAGTGACTGGCAACACGATCACCTAGTGACTGGCAAGACGATCACCTAGTGACTGGCAAGACGATCACCTGGTGACTGGCAAGACGATCACCTGGTGACTGGCAAGACGATCACCTGGTGACTGGCAACACGATCACCTAGTGACTGGCAACATGATCACCTAGTGACTGGCAAGACGATCACCTAGTGACTGGCAAGACGATCACCTTGTGACTGGCAAGAAGATCACCTAGTGACTGGCAAGACGATCACCTAGTGACTGGCAAGACGATCACCTAGTGACTCGCAAGACGATCACCTGGTGACTGGCAACACGATCACCTGGTGACTGGCAACACGATCACCTGGTGACTGGCAACACGATCACCTAGTGACTGGCAACATGATCACCTAGTGACTGGCAACACGATCACCTAGTGACTGGTAAGACGATCACCTAGTGACTGGCAAGACGATCACCTCGTGACTGGCAACACGATCACCTAGTGACTGGCAAGACGATCACCTAGTGACTGGTAAGACGATCACCTAGTGACTGGTAAGACGATCACCTAGTGACTGGCAAGACGATCACCTAGTGACTGGCAAGACGATCACCTAGTGACTGGTAAGACGATCACCTAGTGACTGGCAAGACGATCACCTAGTGACTGGCAAGACGATCACCTAGTGACTGGCAAGACGATCACCTAGTGACTGGCAACACGATCACCTAGTGACTGGCAAGACGATCACCTAGTGACTGGCAAGACGATCACCTAGTGACTGGCAAGACGATCACCTAGTGACTGGCAAGACGATCACCTAGTGACTGGCAACATGATCACCTAGTGACTGGTAAGATGATCACCTAGTGACTGGCAAGACGATCACCTAGTGACTGGCAAGACGATCACCTAGTGACTGGCAAGACGATCACCTAGTGACTAGCAAGACGATCACCTAGTGACTGGCAAGACGATCACCTAGTGACTCGCAACACGATCACCTGGTGACTGGCAACACCATCACCTAGTGACTGGCAACATGATCACCTAGTGACTGGCAAGACGATCACCTAGTGACTGGCAACACGATCACCTAGTGACTGGCAACACGATCACCTAGTGACTGGCAACACGATCACCTCGTGATCGTCGGTAATAATGGTAATAAAGGTAATAAAGGTGGGTACTATGGAAAAGTGAAAATTCAGGCAGACAAGTGACAATGACACCAGACTTGTCCTATGGTCATGTGAAAAACTTAGCTTATTTCTATCACTGCATCGTCGCATAGTGACCCTGGTGCACTGGTACATAATGTGTGGTAGTTCCATACAAGGGTAGAAGATCGAGCAATCATTGGTTTTAGATGGTCAAGTTATGTAGCAAGTTTCTTTGGGTAAACACAATTCACGATTGTGCACATTGTTGTTGTTGTCAGGTTGGGTGAATGTGGGGGATGAGAGATGGTGTGAGAAGGGTTTGTTTGTTGGGGTCTTACCTCCTAGTAACAATGAAAGACCAGCGCTGACTTGTGACAGTGCGAACTCATGTCAACTTTATTATGGTGCCACACTGGGTGACTAGCCTGATGGCACCATGATGTGATATCCCACTCAGACAGTATCCTGATACTGTGCTAACCAGTCCTTCTTGCCCTATCCTATTAATGCCGAGCGCCAGGCTAGGTAGTGACAAATATCAATGTTGTAAGTCATTTGCTTGGTTTGGCTCAGGGGTTCTAACTCAAGACCTTCCGCACGGGAAGCCGTGTGACCTACTTTCTAACTGTCCGCGGTCATCGAACTCTAGCTCCGCCTATAGACCTATACTTTCTGACTGTCCGCGGTCATCGAACTCTAGCTCCGCCTATAGACCTAGTTCATATCACGTCAGCATAGGTATCTAGCATCCAGACAAGTCAATACAACACACACTGTCACACTGCAAACTTAATGGCTATGAGGAATCTTCATAGAGAACAAGTGAAATATCTCTAGAACCACAACACCTAGACACAAACCGCCTGGTACACATATAGAAAACATATTCAATGAATAGATTATATTAAATTGATAAGGCTATGGTTCTGCATTTCTATTAATTTTGAATAAAATAAACGTTTTGCACTGTGCGTACCGGCAAACTCAATGCATTGTCAATGGCCGTGAGCAATCTTCATACAGAAAAGGTGAATTAATCACAAAGACATGTAAATGCAAATTCTTATTTCAAACAAACCATCTTTTATGATATACATACACACATATATACATCAACATACATGGAAATGAGTAGCTATAGATATCATGTCTTTAAAATAATCAAAAGTGGGCATATCCGCTAACCGCCCACAAAAATCCATTAACCTCCAGTCGCAATCTGACATGTAGGGTCCGTACAGATCCTGGAAAGTCTTCAAAAGTCTGGAACTTAATTAGCCTAAAATTTAACCTATTTGGGGTTTAATTAATCTTGAAAAGCCTTGAATTCAATTTACCTGTCCCCACTGATCTAAATTAGTCCGAATTTGCCATTCGCCATGATTGTTTTTCCTGAAATCTAAATGAAAATAATCATGAATTCCTATTAAAAAAACACCCAGCCTTGAAAAGCCTTGAAATAGCCTTGAAATAGCCTTGAAGTCAATATCTTCACATGTATACGGACCTTGGATAGGTCGGGGTGCCATTATTATGCATAACAAAGTGACAGGGGAGTTGCTTTATTGTACATAGCAAAGTGACTGGGGAGTTGCTTTATTGTATATAGCAAAGTGACTGGGGAGTTGCTTTATTCTGCATTACAAAGTGACTGGGGAGTTGCTTTATTGTACATAGCAAAGTGACTGGGGAGTTGCTTTATTATACATAACAAAGTGACTTGGGAGTTGCTGTATTATGCATAACAAAGTGACTGGGGAGTTGCTGTATTATGCATAACAAAGTGACTGGGGAGTCACTTTATTATGCATAACAAAGTGACTGGGGAGTCACTTTATTATACATAACAAAGTGACTGGGGAGTTGCTTTATTATGCATAACAAAGTGACTGGGGAGTTGCTTTATTATGCATAACAAAGTGACTGGGGAGTTGCTTTATTATGCATAACAAAGTGACTGGGGAGTTGCTTTATTATGCATAACAAAGTGACTAGGGAGTTGCTGTATTATGCATAACAAAGTGACTGGGGAGTTGCTTTATTGTACATAACAAAGTGACTGGGGAGTTGCTGTATTATGCATAACAAAGTGACTGGGGAGTTGCTGTATTATGCATAACAAAGTGACCTGGGAGTTGCTGTATTATGCATAACAAAGTGACCTGGGAGTTGCTTTATTATGGGAGTCAGAATATTATCTCAAACCAGTCTTCATAATACTTAACAGGGACAATTCTGACCGCCGCCCACGCTAAGTCTGGAATGAGCGGGGACGCTCATTCGTGGTCATTGCTGGGCGCGGAGACTGCGAGGCTGCACACACCCACCACCTCCCGCCCTCCTATGGGGGCGGGGGTGAGGGGGGCGCCCACCACACAAGGCGGGGAAGGGGTACACACACCCTCCCCCGCACATCAAACAATCACGACACACTCAACCCCTTCAGCCAATCATGTCACAACAAAACCAGGAGCCAGGGGCTCCACACATCCCGATGGTCAGTCTGCAAAACAGCCCACGACTGACCACACACATAAGCCATTTCATGTCCCCACCCACACCTGCTGAGTGATTGGCAAGCCAATCAAACACAAAAATAAATAAACGCCCAAAAAATGAAATATATTAAGAAATTAAAATATACCATTCAACAAAATCACCATAATTGACACCCAAGCAATTGAAAGACAGTTATCAAATCATCACGTTTGAACATAAATTCATATTGTTCTATTACCCTGCTTCATTTATACCAATGTCTATGTAATATCCTATGTCCATTATGTCATCCTGAATTGCATAATTATCACATGTTGCATCCCCATCACATACCCATCCATTATCATATCACATGACCTTGTGTCGGTCGAGACTGCCGACGAGCCCTGTATATGCCAATGACGAGATCAAAGTTGTACTTGCCACTGGGGGGGGGGGGGGGATGCGCCCGAATAAAGCGTCATGTTTTTCCCAACATCAGCCTCCTCGTCTTATGTGCCCGTGAGCAATGGTAAATGACATGGACAGAAAAGGAGCAAAGATGACCTTTCTGGTCCCCTACTTGACGCCGCCCTCTATGCCGCTCACTGCACACCTGTCCCCGCCCACAGCTGGGTGTGACAGGGTGAAGAGGGACGAGCAGCTGGGGCTGGCCTAATCAGGACTGCACTGCATGTGCACGGCACTCTGATCGAACATGGCCCCCACTCAGCGTGTGTGTACACTGACACACGACTGCGGGCGTTGTGCAACGCCAGTACTCTGAGTGTGTGTGTGTGTGGGGGGGGGGGGGGGCGTCAAGGACTCATCAAGTGGTCGTCAAGGGGTCGGCGTGGGCGTGTGGACGGGGGTGTCAGTCTGTGGCTGTGGGGTCCTGATGTCACGGTTGGTTGCTTGGTTGGTTGTTGGGAGTTATATGTCCTGGCAACATCTAAGGTCATACAAAATGGGATGGCCGAATGAGTTGAGCGTCCGATAGTGGGATTCAAACACTGGTCGATTAAAACCAATGACTTAAAAAATTGATACTTGTCGCTTCCTAGCCAGGCGCTCGGCATTATTAGGATAGGGCAATGACTGGTTGGCTCAGTGACAAGATAATGTGACTGAGTGGCATATCATGTCATGGTGCTGGTAGATTGGTCTCCCAGTGGGGCAGCACTATAAAGTCGCCATGAGTGCGCACTGTCACAAGTCGGTATCCGTCCTGATATGACCTTAGATGTTGCCAGGACGTAAAACTCCAACAAAAAGCAAACTGCATGTGGCTGTGAAGCGCTGGCGTCATGGTAATGGGCGTTCATTCAAACAGAGGCGCCAAGTCTCCCGTAAAATATAGCAAAATCACCCCGATCTCCCGATTTCCCGCCAAAGAATCATTTTATCATGTTTTTGTTTGTGTTTTTACACATATTTCTTTTTCTATCTGAGAATGCACCATTTTGTATCACTTTGTTCCCAAATTTTATGGTAGCAGCCCCCCCCCCCCTCCATCCTCTCCCCACGGAATACCCCTGTGAGCGCGGCCGACTCTCCTTCCTGCACCCCCCCCCCCTTCGCAGCCACATTATTTCTGCCTATTTGCAATTTGTTTATTAGGCAGATCTTCCTACTCACCTACTTGGTACCTCTGTTCAAACCACTCGCGGGCAAAGTGACACTGTCAAACACAAGTCAGGGTGGTTTATCTGTTTATATTAATTCAAACACCTAGTCATGGTGATACTGAGGTTGAGAATAAATGCTCCCAGCTCCGACCTTTTGTTAATGGCTGTAAAATACCCCATGTCAGGTCCCGTTAGAGCCGAGGTAAAATCCCTTAGTTTGGCGGTCTTTTGTTAATAGGCATACCCTATGTAACCGGGCAGTTCTTAACGAGTGCTAGCTCAGTGGGACATTCTTTATTCATGTTTTCATGCACCGCCGAATTATTATTAATATTATTATTGACTTCAAATATCTCCAAAGTTAGCGATTTTTTTCTCGGTCCTAAGGGAATTTGACGTATGATATTTTAACGCCAGTAAAAACAAAAGAGGGGGTGCAGGGTGCACTTATTCTAAACCTGTGCCTACGCAAGGAATTGTAATCTTTGTTGAAACCCCGCATCATTAAGGGGCCCCGACAGAACCCCCTCCCCCCCCCCCCCTGTACCTTCGTACCCTCACCCCACCACCCCCCCCCCCCCTCCCACCCACCCCCTTGTATTTTAGTTTAGGTGGATGGGTATCAATCACAGTGTGTCAGCTTGTGGTTCAAAATTAAATCAAATGCAATGCTGCTCCAATAAATTGAATGGGGGAGTGCGTCTGTGTGTGGGGGGACCGGGGGGTGGGCACTACAGAACTGTCCATTATTATTTGTGTTGTGCCACCTAAAATGCCAAAGGAAGCTAGCTATGCACAGAATGGTACAGAAGGGTGGTGTGTGCAGAACTGACCCATCCCAGACTTTGTCAAGTGTTCATTTATTTATTTATTTATTTATTTATTTATTTATTATTTTGTGATGAATTTATTTGCTCTGCCCATTACGGGTGTTAACACTTGTTCATTAAGTTTGCAGTGTCCAATAGATTTCTCGGGTTTTGCGCCTAAACCATTCATATGATGGATGGATGGTGGAGTTTTACATCCTGGAAACATTTAATGTCATATCAGGACAGGCACCGACTTGTGACAGTGCACACTCATGGCGACTTTATAGTGCTGCCCCACTGAGAAATAAGGCCCCCCGCACCATGACCTGATATCCCACTCAATCACATTATCCTGACACTGAGTTAACCAGTCCTTGCCTTATCCTGTTAATGCCAAGCACCTGGCTAGGAAGCGACAAGTATCAATTTTATAAGCCATTGCTTTGACTCGACCGGGAACGAAACTCCCGATCTCCCGCACGGGGGGGTGCCTGCGCTCTACCGATTCGGCCACCGCTCCTGGTCCACTCATATGGATGTTACCTAATTGACTTCCGCCCTTCTCTCTACTTCCAGACTCGAGCTTTGGTGGGAGAAGGAGAATTTACAGGAACCGAAAGGTAAGAGATTAGTGGGTCTCCTCTTGTAGTGTATTTCAATAGTGTCTGTATTTAACTTGCATGGTCCGATACTTTTGAATTTCTGTCATATTCTTAGATGATTACTGATCATTACAACCTACTTTCAGGGTCCGTACGGAAAACCCCATTTTAAGGCCTTGAAAAGCCTTGAATCTAACCTAGTTTGGGTAATTAGTCTTGAAAAGCCTTGAATTCCATTAAACTGTCCCCACTGATCTAAATTAGTCCAAAACTGCCATTTCCCATTGTTGTTTTCCCCTGAAATGCAAATGAAAATAGTTTTGAATTCCTATCAAAAACAAGGTTGAAAAGCGTTGAAATAGCCTTGAATTCCATATGTTCACATGCGTGTATTTAAACTGCATAGTTCAACTAAAAACATCAAATTTTCGAAATCTAAATGGTGACCTATATTTGATCCGACAGTATTTTGATTAGCATGCCAAATTAAGTTGGCGTGTTTACACTTCAAATATCTCGTAAGTTAGTCATTTTAAAGAAAAATTACTTCAAACTAAAGCAATGGGGGTGGGGTGTTTTAGCCTGTTGCCTTTCAGTCAATGTGACTGAACGTGGGGAGTGGGGGTGGGGTATTTTAGCCTGTTGCCTTTCAGTCAATGTGACTGAACGTGGGTAGTGGGGGTGGGGTATTTTAGCCTGTTGTCTGGCATTCAATGTGACTGAAGGTGGGGGGTGGGGTATTTTAGCCTGTTGCCTGGCATTCAATGTGACTGAACATGGGTAGTGGGGGTGGGGTATTTTAGCCTGTTGCCCGGCAGTCAAAGTGATGGCATGGCGAGTGGGGGTGGGGTATTTTAGCCTGTTGCCTTTCAGTCAATGTGACTGAACGTGGGGAGTGGGGGGTGGGGTATTTTAGCCTGTTGCCTGGCATTCAATGTGACTGAACGTGGGGAGTGAGGGGTGGGGTATTTTAGCCTGTTGCCTGGCATTCAATGTGACTGAACATGGGTAGTGGGGGTGGGGTATTTTAGCCTGTTGCCCGGCAGTCAAAGTGATGGCATGGCGAGTGGGGGTGGGGTATTTTAGCCTGTTGCCTTTCAGTCAATGTGACTGAACATGGGGAGTGGGGGGGAGGGGGGGGGAGTATTTTAGCATGTTGCCCGGCAGTCAAAGTGATGACATGTCGAGTGGGGGTGGGGTGGGGGAGGGGATGGGGGGGTGGGGGTATTTCAACAGTACCGCATTGTCGGTGTATAATGGGAGTGTACCGCATTGTCGGTGTATAATGGGAGTGGTTTCTCCTGAACCACTTACATTAGCGACAAAGAGGAGGGGTGTGGGGGGGGGGGCACTCTATGTCAGTGAACTCTATCAAATTTGTAAAAAAAAAAGTCTGGTTTGCGATTTTTTTGTATGGATGAGTTATGTTTATTTACTGTACAAATGAAACAATAAAAAAAAGTACTGGCTTAATGTGGTAATGGATGGTTTCATAAGTGTGTATTGATACCGTTTCTTAAGCCGTACATTTATGCATCCTGGGAAGTGAAGCGCCTAGGCTTCCTGCGGCCATCAAACTGTATGTTTCCCCCTAAGACCTGTCACCCCTCTGAACATCTTTAGGTTATATCAGGAAATGCACCACCAAATGACTGTGCGTGATCATGGTGAGTTTTAGTGCTGCCCCAATGGGACCGGTGACCCAATATCCTACTCAGTCCCCTTATCTAATCAGTCCTTGCCATATACTAGTAATGTCGAGCTCCATGCAAGGTACCTCAGATGTTGCTAGGATGTAAAACTGAAAGCTATCAACTCATCAATTGACTGTTCTACCACAACCACCTTGATATTACAAAGTAATCGCCTTTAATTGTTTTGGCTTGATAAATTGAACAACAAATTGCTTAATCACTCAAATATATTTTTGAACTAAAATAAAGGACTATTTCTATTCCAAATCCACCGGACGTGGCTGAATCAGTAGAGCGCAGATTTCCCGTGCAGAAGGTCGCGAGTTCGAATCTCAGCCGAGTTAAACCGATGACATATCAAATTGATACTTGTCGCTACCTAGCCTGGTGCTGTACATAAATAGGGATTGGGTCAGTATGAGGATAATGGGGTTGTATGGAATATCGGGTCATGGTTCTGGTGGCCTGGTTACATTTGGCAGGCATTGATATGGACAGGTACAAGGCACACAGCATGAAAGGCGGCTATTCTCAAAGCTATCATGCGGAACACGTCATGGAAAGACGCAAAATCCTTTGCGTTATATTATAATAAGACGATAAATGATCCAGTCCAGGCACAGAGGGCTATTCTGGAACCAGCCAATAGAAGGAGATAAATTTGGTAAATTTATGATGGATGTGTGTTGATTTGTGGATAAATTGTTCAACTGTTACCATTGAATTGTGGAAAGGATTGTTACAACATGAGGTAATAAAAAAAATATATAAATATAAAAATCATACAAAAACTTGAGACCGAGACTTGTGGTCAATTGTTAAGAATTATAAATGAGAAACATTAAAAAGTAATAATAATGAATAAAATAAATGAAAATAAAAACTCGGTAAGAAATAATAATGGATAAAGAAAGGTTTGGAATAATAATAATGCTACAAAATCTCTCCCTTGACGTTGGCTTTATGTATTCGTAGATGATGTAAGAATATTACAGTTAAACTAGACTTACCTGTAAGTTGAAGTATTACTTAGATTCTTACAAATCTATCGAATACCAAGATGATGATCAGGGCCCCCCCCCCCACCCACGCCATAGGGTTTGATAAAAAAATAATGGAGAAAATTAATTATGTGGACGTTAGTTGTGTTGTGATCCACAACTGGTTCATCAAAGGCTGTGGTATGTGCTGTCCTGTCTGTGGGAGAGTGCATATAAAAGATCCCTTGCTGCTTATCGGAAAGAGTAGCCTATGTGGCGGCAGCAGGTTTCCTCCACAAATAAATATGTCAGAATGACCATATGGTTGATGTCCAATAGCCGATGATAAAAATCAATGTGTTCTAGAGGTGTCGTTAAATATAACAAACTTTTTTTCCCCTGTACTGAGTTCTTGTGTATTTCCGTGAAAATGTGGACATTTCCTTATCAATTAAGCATTGTCAGGGAATGGTGGGAAAATGGCGGAAGTCAGGTTTCATCCAATACGGCCCTCGCACTATCCTAGCTCCATTTTATGACCAGTCAAAATAGACTATTCTTGGAGCACGTTCCACTGTCTTAGTTGTGATCGTATTGCACTGTCACAAGTTGGTACCTGTCCTGATATGATATTAGATGTTGCTAGGACGTAAAACAACAAACAAACAAGCTACCCACAACACACACCCTGCACCTGTAAGTCACGCGGGTTCAAACCCTCCCCTTACACCCTCCTTTCCTGACATTGACTGACCGTCATGGCTTCTCCGCTGCAGGACATGTCGCTTGTGCTGCCCCCCTTCGGGCGCGGTGGGGCCGGAACCGGAAGTCAGCTGCCCCCGCGTCTGCAGCACGGCCACCACCAGGAGGCGCCAGACGCGGACGTAGCCGGCAGGTCGGCGTCCCCCTCATCACACGTCGCGATCAGGTGAGTCAGGCTGCGTTCTGTCTGCTAATAGGCCTTTTCTGAAGAGCATGCGCAGTGGGCTGCTATCCGCACATTAATTCTTGCCACCGCCATCAGGGGGCAGGTTGCTGGTGGAACTTTTCTCGATAAGACCTTTTTTTAAATAGTATGTTGCACGGTGAATTGTTACCAACATCAGTTCTTGCGCTGCCATCAGAGGGCAGGTTGGTGGTGGAAATCTTCTATAAGACTGCCATGCCACGGAGCCTGCTGCAGTGTGAGTAGATGGAGACATTAATTCTTCCACTGCCATCAGAGAGACTGGCCGAATCGGTAGAGCGCGGCCCTCGCGTCCGGGAGATCGGGATTCAGTTCCCTGTTGAATCAAACAGATATCTTATTAAATTGATACTTCTCACTACCTAACCTGGCGCTCTGCATTATTAGGATAGGGCAAGGACTGGTTGGCTCAGTGTCAGGATAATGTGGCTGAGTGGGATATCAGGTCATGGTGCTGGCGGCCTAGTCTCCTAGTGGGGCAGAATTATAAAGTCGCCATGAGTGTGAACTGTCACAAGTCAGTACCCGTCCTGATATGACCTAGATGTTGCTAGGACGTAAAACAACAACAACAACAACAAACAAACACAAACAAACACAAACAAACGTCTCCCAGTAAAGGTCATCATAAGTGCACACTGTTTGCAAGTTAGTACATGTGCTGATATGAAATTAGATGTTGCTAGAATGTAAAACCCCGACAAACAATTGTGTTAGGGGAGTACCGAGTACATGAAAGCAAGGGAATGGAATGCACCAGTTGGGAGTAGAAGAAGAAGTACAGGGACAATGGAAACATAAGATTTGTTAATCAAAATGGAGCTCAATGCACTGCTAGACTAACACAAATATATATAAAATATAAAATAGCATAATGACTAAGACAATATATATAAATATTTTTTTAAAGACTGATAATTCAAGCAAATTCTTAGAAGGTATAGATGCTAGGCATGATACACCCGGGAGGTAAACTTGAACTTAAAACCAAAAACTAATGACCACTAATGCAGCAAGGTGGAGGCACTGAGGGAAAGTAGCTAAAGGTAAGCAAACAACTCACCAATTGTTCTAACTAACAATAAAGTGCCTGTCACACTATGCCGGATTGAGCAGCGGACAGAATTGTTGTCCGGTGGTGATAAGTATCAAAATGTATTAAAATCTGTCAAAGTGTTGCGACATCGGGTCTACGAACGGACATGAAACGGACATGAACGGATAGCCAACAGACAAACAAAATCAAACCGGACAAGAACCGTAGACATCAATCCGGTGGCATCGGTTCCTAGTTTTGTGCATGTTCAGAATTTGTACGGACACAAACCGGACATTGTTCATTTTGTGTCCGTTTCCCCCAATCCGGTGAGGTGTGACAGGGCCTTAACAGACTCAAGAGGGTAGAGAGATGTGGGATAATACTTACAAACAAACAACGAAGGTGTGCAGTAGATAGCTACACAACTGAAAGTTACAAAACAAGGGGACAACAACTGTCTAGCACTAGTAGCAGCAAAAAGAAGTCATTAGATTCATCCTTTATGGACAGCATAAATACACCACCACAGAAGAAAAGCATAGAACCACTCACCACTCACTATATTGTCCTGTGATATTAATTAAACGCGAATAAACGCTTTGTGTCTTGCACTAAGCTTTGTCAGCCTGATTTTCTTGTTAAAATTCAACACATAAAACAAAAGGAAAAGAAATCACTCCCATGTCGGGGGGCGGGGGGTGGGGGGGGGAGGTCACCATATATCATGACGGGGGAAGTGTAGGTAATTCTGTTGATTAATTATTGAGTTGGTTACAGGTCTGTATTCCGTAGACTATCATGTCCTGTTTGACGTGATCTGAGACAATGTAGGTAGTTTTTGTTTTAACACCGGACGCGGTGGCCGAATTGGTAGAGCGCAGGACTCCCGCATGGGAGATCGGGAGTTCGACTCCCAGTCGAGTCAAACCAATGACTTCTAAAATTGATACTTGTCACTTCCTAGCCTGACGCTTGGCATTAATAGGATAAGGCAAGGACTGGCTAGTCTAGTGTCCGGATATGTAACTGAGTAGGATATCGGGTCATGGTGGTGGTGGCCTGATTTCCTAGTGGGCAGCACTATAATGTCACCCTAAGTGCGCACTGTCACAAGTCGGTACCCGTGCTGATATGACTTTAGATGTTGCTAGGATGTATAACAAACAAACCAATTCTACGCCAACATCATTATAGAACACAATTAAAGTAAGGCAATTCAAAACTGAATCTAAACCCACAACACAAACTAAACACAAATTACAGGTGGATGTCTGCTATCACTCTCCCACCACATGTTAGTGGCACAGCACAGGCAAAGTGCGCTAGGAACTGCCAGAGTACAAAGCTGGCTGTTTTTAGTCTGTAGCCAACTCTTTTAATGGTGGGAACCAAAATAAATTAGCATTTTGAACAAATGGCATCTTGGGGCAGCAGGGTTACATTCGTTGATTAAAGTTGCATAGACCGATGGTTTTGAATTTCTGTATTTTTTTCTGAGATAAATATATTAGATCGATCACCAGCATCTACTTTACATTAGTTCAAAGTTACTTATATTTTAAACAGTAAACCTTTTAGTTATTTTGAGTGCAAACATGGAAAATTAGTTTTCGCAAGCTTGCCAAAACTGACACCATAGACTTCTGCGGTAACAGGTTTTGTTAAATTGACTCAGTATTGCCTTCTACGCAGAAACAAATGCTTAATAAGTGCATCAGTATCTAAGCTAGATATGTAAAATCAAATCTATATAATTGGTTTGGTTTTGAAAATTTGAAATTTTTTTTGACTATGCAGCTTTAAACAGGATAAATTTCCATCGCAAACAAGTGGTCTTTCCTCTTTCCACTGCTCCTTGCCCTATCCTAGTAATTCTGAGTGCCAGGCTAAGTAGCGACAAGTATCAATTTTTTAAGTCGTCAGTTTGATTCAACTGAGATTCGCTCCCGGGGTTCGAATCCCGGGTTCGAATCCCACAACCTGCTAAATGGGAAACTTTTGTTTGAAGTGACTGTTATTTTAAATGGCTAACTTTGGAGATATTTGAAGTGCAAATATGCAACATTAATGTTGTCAACCATGCCTCAATTCTGATACCATCGGCGTCAGCAGCCACAGGTTCTATTAAATTGACTTAATATTCCCGTATATATAGCAACAAATACGTAATAAATGCACCAGTATCTCAGTTGCATATGTAGGTTCAAATCTAGATAAATGTTTTTGTTTTGAAAATGTGATGCTTTCATTGGACTATGCAGCTTTAACTCTGAAACGTTGCAAACACTGAAGGTCTGGTTTTGTTCATAGTTTATCTGTCTATGGTCTGTTCATGGTCGACCTAAGGTATATTTAACGTTTTTTATGGTCTGTTTAAGGTCTATTTATGGTCTGTTTATGGTCCGTTCACGGTATATTGCGTTAGTAGTTGTAGTGGTTTGCGCTGAACTCTAAGGAACCGCATAGACAGACAGGTGGGAGTGGATAGGGTGGTGACATCAGGGAGCCTAGGTGGTGAAATAGTTAGCACACTGGCCCGGAATGCAGGAGATGTGGGTTCGATTCCCGCTGTAGGTCCAATATTTCCCCATTTCCATCACCCCCACAACATTGATTGCCGTAACCAGGATCCTGTACAAGCTACATGCTGTATGGTTGTTGAACCTACCCTGTATGTAAGTGCATTGCCTGTATGTATACAGCTACGGACAGACAGGACGCGTGCGTCAAGTACAAGCGGGCGTCATGCGGTTCTCACGTGCAAATAGCGAACACAATGGATGCGTCTGCCACGCGTCTAAGGTCATATCAGGACCGGTACCGACTTGTAACAGTGCACACTCATGGTGACTTTATAGTGCTGCCCCACTGGAAGACCAGGCCGCCAGCACCATGACCTGATATCCCACTCAGTCACATTATCCTGACACTGAGCAAACCAGTCCTTGCCCTATCCTAATAATGCCGAGCGCCTGGCTAGGAAGCAACAAGTATAAATTTTTAAGTCATTGGTTTGACTCGACCAGTGTTCGAACCCACGATCTACCAACACGGGGGACCAGACGGGATGGCCGAATGAGTTAGAGCGTCCGTCTCCCGTGCTAGTAGATCGTGGGGTCGTGGGTTCGAGTCCCGGTCGAGTAAAACCAATGACTTTAAAATTGCTGTGTGTTACACACATAACACGATGTGTGGTACAGACATAACACACTGTGTGGTACACACATAACACTGTGTGGTACACACACATAACACACTGTGTGTAACACACACATAATATACTGTGTGGTACACACACATAACACGCTGTGGCGTTCTCTGTGGCGGAGTGGTTAGAGTGACTTTTTTCTAGGTCAGACTCCTAATCTGAGGGTCGGAGGTCCGATTCCCCGTGACCCCAGCTCTGCCAATTTGGATTTCCACCGCTGTGTATAACTTACAGCGTCATCAAAGGCCGGTTGCTCTCATACCATGTCTATGTGGTGTGGGAGGTTAAGAATCCCTTGGGTCGGTAAAAGTGTAGGCTCGGGCTTTCTATCGACCAGCAGTGGAGTGGGGAAGACCAGTCGTCTGTGACTGGGATTTACCCAGCTTGGGACAACGAATGTACAAAAAAAAACAAAGAGAGACAAATAAGTGTTCACACTTCCTGTCTACCATTCGCTATATCGATATATCGCTATAATACACCGTCTGTTACACACACATAACATACTGTGTGTTACACACATAGCACTGTGTGGTACACACATAACACAATGTATGGTACACACACATAACACACTGTGTGTTACACACATAACACGCTGTGTGTTACACACATAACACACTGTGGTACACACACATAACATGCTGTGTGTTACACACACATAAAACACTGTGTGGTACACACATAACACACTGTGTGGTACACACACATAACACACTGTGTGTTACACAAACATAACACACTGTGTGTTACACAAACATAACACACTGTGTGGTACACACATAACACACTGTCTGGGTCACACACATAACACATAACACGCTGTATGTTACACACACATAACACACTGTGTGGTACACACACATAACACACTGTGTGGTACACACAAATAACATAGTCGATTCAGGTAGAGTCGAGTCAGGTAGAGTCGAGTCGAGTACAGTGAAGTCGGTTAGAGTCAAGTTGGATAGAGTCGAGTCAGGTCGAGTCGCCTGCGAGCTCGAGCTGGGCGCCCTCCTCGGCCCCTTCGAGGTCCCCCCCCCCCTTCTCACCCTGGGCGCAGTGCAGCCCTATTATGACCAGACCAAAGACCGCGCCCGGCAAACGGCGCATCATCGTCGACTTGTCATACCCGGCCGGCAGAAGCGTGAACACAGGCATCCCTCGGGGCGGGTACCTCGGCCTCCCCACGGCATCCACCCTCCCCTCAGTCGTGGACCTGGGCCGCAGGATCGTCCGGGAGGGCCAGGGAGCCTTTGCGTGGACCGTGGACGTCGCCCGAGCATATAGGCAACTCCGCGCGGACCCCCTCTCTGCCACCCTGTTCTGCATAACGGTCGACGGCAAGACCTACGTCGACATCGCCCTGCCCTTCGGCTGCAGGACCTCCGGGGACGCGTGCGTCCGAATGATGTCGGCCATCTCCTGGATCCTCGTCCGACAGGGCTTCTTCTCCATCGTGTACGTCGATGATTTCGTCTGCTGTGAGGCCTCATACCTCGATGCATGACGGGCCTTCGACGCCTTCCGGGCCTTGTGCGCCGGGCTGGGCGTCGACCTGGCACCCGACAAGTGCCCGCCCCCCCCGCGGTGAAGCTCTCCTGGTTGGGATTCGACATGTTCCCAGCGCATGGTCATCAGCATCCCAGAGGCAAAGCTCACCCAGGTCATCCAGGAGTGTCGAGCCTGGCTGCGAGGCCCTCCCTCACTAGGAAGGCTCTCCAGCGGCTCATCAGTAGGCTCGCACACATCAGCGGATGCATCCCCGTGTCGCGAAAATTCATGTGCCGGCTGCTGCGGAGCCTGCGCGACCTTTCACCCCCCCCCCGGGCATCGCCGAGGTGGACCCTGAGTTCCGGAAAGACGTCCGCTGGGGGCACCTTCTCCCCTGAGAGGTGCTTCTCCGAGGCCTACGACGAACGCCACATGCGGGCCTACCCCAAGATCCATGAGCTCGAGGCCATCAATCTCGTGATGGCGGTGAAGGCGTTACGGCCCCTGGTTCGAGCGGCCTGGAGATCATCGTCAATACCAACAATGCCGCCTCAGCTGCTGCGCTCGAAAGCGGCCGAGCCTCCGACCCGACCCTCGGGGCCTGCACCCGCGAGCTCTGGCTCGAGGCGGCCCTCGGGTCCTTCACTCTTACAATCAAGCACAAGCCTGGTGTCAAGTTGCTCCTGGCCGACGCCCTCAGTCGAGCGCACTCCTCCCCGCTTGTCCTTGAATAGTCCTTGAATATGTCCGTGAAAACTGTGAATTGCTTCGACTTTCCCGCACTCGCGTCCATCATAGCTCTGGCCTATTCGACCATCGCCTATGATTGCAGATATTGAGTCGGTGGACCACGCCCACCTGATGAGCATCCACCACACGATGCTGGCGCCCGGCACATGGCGCAACTGCTGGAGGCACACCACCCGCTACGTGCAATTCATGGTAGACCATTGGGTCGACCACCTGGCCCCGTCCCCCTACGACGTCGGGATGATCGTCGCGCACCTCCACCGCCTGCTCCCCTCACCATCCTCCGTGGCCAACGCCTTGCCGGGTATCGCTTGTGGGTGTGGGAGGCAGGCGGGGACCCCGCCCCCTTCGACGCGCCCTTTCCTGGGCTCGTCCGTCGGGGTGGTGAGAGGCTGTTTCCGGCTCCCATCAGGCGCGCCCCCTCCATCATGCGGCCCATGATCGGGTCCATCTACGACCACCTCCGCGCCCGGGGACACCGGGGGGTGGTGCCTTAGGCGGCCATCATCATCGGCTTCTTCACCCTCATGCGCCAGTCAAACCTCCTCTCCCCCTCCCATGGCGGGTGGGGAGGCCCCCATACAGTGCGACGTGGCGACGTCACCCGCGCCCTGGGGGGGCTGTGCGTGGCCATCTCGTCATCGAAGACCATCAAGGACCCCCTCACAGGCTGTCGCCCTGTTCGTGCCGGCTCTGCCCGGCTCGCCCATGTGCCCAGTCCGTGCTTGGTTCCGGGCCCTGCGGCAAGTGCCGGCCCCTTCTGACGCCCCGGCTTTCATATGCCACACGAGCACCCCATTGACCCCTCAGCTACTGACCCCCATGGTGAGGGAGGCGCTCGCGGAGGTGGGCGTCCTGGAAGCTTCGTGCTTCACCCTCCACGGCCTACGGCGGGGGGCTGCCCAGGCCTGCATCGCACCCGGCGCCGACCTGGCGGCCATAATGGCGCAGGGCACCTGGGAGTCGTCGGCTGTGTTCGACTACGTCCCCCGCCTCGCCCCCTCTGAGGCCCCCCGAGCCTTAGCGCTGTGTTTTGGGTTGGCCCCGGCGGCCTCAGAGCCTCCGGCCATCCAAGAAGCCCCGCTCGACATCGACGAGTTGGACTAAGACCCCCATTGTGTAGCCCTCCCTCACTGTGTCAATAAATCTCTTTACTCCCACCAGGTCTCCGGCTTCCTTACTCGAATTGGCGCATAATTTCGAATTGTGGTTGATTCGGGCGGGAAGCCGGGGACCCACCACGCCCCAAGTGGCAAAGACGAACACCTACCGAACCTCCCCCTGCACAGGCATTCAGTTGCGATCCTCCACGGTGGAAACATTTCACCACGCCCACCCACCCTCTTTTTTAAGGACTACTGCGTAGGGGTCGGCTCCGGCGGCGTCAGAGCCTCCGGCCATCCATGAAGCCCCGCTCGACATCGATGAGTTGGACTAAGACCCCCGTTGTGTAGCCCTCCCTCACTGTGTCAATAAATCTCTTTACTCCCACCAGGTCTCCGGCTTCCTTACTCGAATCATGACCGTGGGAACTCATGGCGACTTTATGTGTTTTAAGTGTTTCTCTAATTGTTGCTGGGTTAACAAAAAATATTATTCTAAAAAGGGTTCATGGTTGAGGAAGATTGTCTTTATTGGACAGCCATTAAAAGTGTGACCGGACGCGGTGGCCGAATGTGTAAGAGCAGAGGCTTCCAGTGCGGAAGGTCGGGATTTCGAATCCCAGTCAAGTCAAGCCAATCCTTTAAAAGAACTATTTTTGTCACTACTTGGCCTAGTGTTTGACATTACAAGGATATATATAGCAAAGACTGGTTAGCTCAGTATCAGGATAATGTGACACTGTGTGATATTGGGTCATGGTGCTGGCAGCCTGGTCTCCTAGCGGGACAGCACTATGCGTCGCTATGAGTGTGTACTGCCACATGTCGGTACCCATCCTGATATCACCTTAGATGTTGTTAGGATGTAAAACCCCAACACAAATTCAAAGTGTGCATTCAAAGGGGCTGCATTTGAGATGCGGACAGAGAGAGTAAGAGACAGAGAGAGAGAGCTATGAGGCAGTGAAAGAGAGGAAGCAAAGAGAGAGACAGCGTGAAAGACGGGAAGGGGGCAGAAATGGAAAGAGAAAGGGAAGAGAGCCAAAGAGAGGGGGCGAGAGGAGACAAATAACAAATCATTCATCATTTTTGCCAATTTAATCTTGGGTGGGGGAAATAAACTGATGGTGTAAAACCATCATAGATGTTCGAACGTAAAACACCAAACATGTTATTCAGACTAACAATTTATTGTTGTTGGGGTTTGACATCCTGGCAACATCTAAGGTCATTCTCAGGAAACAATGAATTTGTTGGCTGATAATGACTACTTTGGAATGTGCTATATATATATATATATATATATATATTTGCCGTTCACGGTTGGTTTAACGCAACTGGAGTAAGGAGTCCTCTTTGGACAGACAAGAAGCACAGCTTCTCAGAAAGTCGACAAGCATGCAGCCGGCCATCCATCTCCTGACATATTTGTGGAGGTGCTGGCGCCTGGTTGCCTTCTGTTAAGCCCCGTTCACACAGCACAACTTTAGGCCGAACTAGATACGGCGAACTAGATGAGGCGAACTAGTGTCGTGTCCACACATGGAGCTGTTTAAGGCGGAAATCGATGTCTGCGCATGAGCAAGTACCCCCATCTGTATCTGGCGAGCACTGCTATTTGTTTAGTTTTCACTAGTCGATTCGACGCCGATGTAGCTGCTACGTTAATATCGCTTGGAATTTAGGGTTAATTTAATTAAATTTCATTATTTGAGGATGTAATTCTGTTAAATATGATCGCATTCAATAGATTTCGGCCTAATCAGGCCCTAACACTGCCGGGCACTAGCAATAGTTATACCTGAGCCTGTATCTGGCAAGCACTGCTATTTTACACTATCACCGCCCAGGAACCAGCTACATCGCTTCATCTATACTACCTCGCGAGGTGGTTTACTTGCAGTGAACTAGATGAAGCGATTCACACATACATCGCTTTAGCGTAGCGTCCACACGGCAAATGTGAGTCGAACTATACAAGTCGATTTAAATTAATCGTTTTAACTCGCCAGTGTGAACGGGGCTTTAGACTCCGTAACGCACCGCTCCCGTTTTGGGAGACCGTGGGATTCGAACCCATGGGTTCGAATCCTAGTCGAGTTAAACCAATGACGTAAAAATTTATACTTGTCACTTCCAAGTGACACTCAGAATTATTAGGATAGGACAAGGACTGGTTGGCTCAGTGTCAGGATAATGTTACTGTATGGTATATCAGTTCATGGTGCTGGTGGCCTGGTCTCCTAGTGGGGGCTGCACTGTGATGTCGCCATGAGTGTGCACTGTCACAAGTCTGTACCCGTCCTGATTTGACATTAGATGTTGCCAGGACATAAAGCTCCAACAACCAACCAACCGTAGCGCATCGCAAATCTGGCAGCTACATAGGTGTAAGAATCCGTTTTCGGGTTCGTGTCACCAGACCGTGACCTGAATGTGTTTAGGACCTGGGTGCATTGACATGTCATGCACTGATTAACAGCATCTATTGGTCGGTGCTGGGGGGTCCTACCATCCAACCCATCCCCCACAACACCCAACCGGCACCGAATCTCTCAGACGTCAGGGGACAGGCATATAATACGGCACCCTCATCTTGTGACTTTCTTAAGAAATACCCTCACACACACCCTCACACACACCCTCACACACACCCTCACTCACACCCTCACACACACCCTCACACACACCCTCACTCACACCCTCACTCACACTCTCCTAAGCCGGTCAGATTGGAACCCAGACAAGTTGCGTGCCTTGTACCCTGTGTGGGCGCTGGGCTAGCTACACGTGCCCGTCAGGGTGTGGTGACTGGGCGTGCAATTGTAATGTATGCCCACCGTGGACACAGCTCGCAGTCAGTTGCACAGCTGGCTGGAGACCACACAGCCGCCGGGAGGAGCCAGCTTTGTACACAGGAGGACAGTGCTAGAAGTGGCACCACCCCCCGGATGGACTAGCGGTACAGTGCTCGTTATCCCTGCGTTTGAGCCCCCAGTGGGTTAAACCGAAGACGTACAAATTGCAACATCATCAGGAGCTTGGGATTAATGTTGGTTGGGTGTGATATGATAATGTAGCTGTGCTACTGGCGGATTGGTATATCGATAGCATATCACTATAAAGCAGTGCACACTGGCACATGTTGGTAATGTCCTGATTGATTGTGCTACTGGCTGTTTGGTATATAGAGAACACTGCACTATAAAGCAGTACGCACTGGCATACGTCTGTAATGTCCTGATTGCTTGTGCTACTGACGGTTTGGTATATCGAGAACACTGCACTATAAAGCAGTACACACTGGCATACGTTGGTAATGTCCCGATTGATTGTCCTACTGGCAGTTTGGTATATCGAGAACACTGCACTATAAAGCAGTACGCACTGGCATACGTCGGTAATGTCCAGATTCCTTGTGCTACTGATGATTTGGTATATCGAGAACCCTGCACTATAAAGCAGTACATACTGGCATACGTCGGTAATGTGCCGATTGCTTGTGCTACTGATGATTTGGTATATCGAGAACACTGCACTATAAAGCAGTACATACTGGCATACGTCGGTAATGTGCCGATTGATTGTGCCACTGTCTGTGGGAGAGTGCATATAAAAGATCCCTTGCTGCTTATCGGAAAGAGTCAATGTGTGGCGGCAGCGGGTTTCCTCTAAAGAAATGTGTAAGAATGACCATATGTTTGACGTCTAATAGCCAGTGAAAAAAAATCAATGTGCTCTAGAGGTGTCGTTAAATAAAACAAACGTGCTTGGTATATCAATAGCACAGCACTATAAAGCAGTGCACACTGGCACACATCGGCAATCGCCCTGATATAACTTCAAATGTATAATGTATCAAACTGCCAATCACCCAAAAATCGGCGTCGTGTGGCTAGGCCCACTGCGGTGTTTAGTTCCCACCCCTGCCACCAGGGCGGGGTGCCGTACCGAGGGTACAGGTTGAGGCTGCAGGTGTGGAGCGAGACGCATTCACCAAGGTGAGGCCTAATTGTAGCCGGTACAACTTTTTTAGTGTTCTTTTATTTTGGTGACCGGGCGCAGTGGCCGAATCGGTAGAGCGCAGGTCTCCCGTGCGGGAGATCAGGAGTTCGATTCCCGATCGAGAGTTCGATTCCGGGTCAAGTCCAACTAATGACTTAACAAATTGATACTTGTCGCTTACTAGCCTGGCAGTCGGCATTATTAGGATAGGACAAAGACTGGTTAGACTAGTGTTGGGATAATGTGACTGAGTGGGATATCGGGTCATGGTGCTGGTGGTCTGGTCTCCCAGTGGGGCAGCACTATAAAGTCGCCAAGAGCGTGCAGTCACAAGTAGGTACCCGTTCTGATATGACCTTAGATGTTGCCAGAACGTAAAACTCCAACAACCAACCAACCAACTTTATTTTGGTTTCGGGGGTAGTAGGGGGGGCAGGTTGATGCGCGCTCCTGACCATGGGGCCTCACACGCCATTATGTCACGTGACTGCAGGTCTTAAAGGGGCACTTTACCTACACAACTTTACTTGAGCAGAATTATCATAATTGAATTTGACCACCGGACGCGGTGGCCTACTCGGTAGAGCGCAGGTTTCCCGTGTGGAAGGTGGGGAGTTCGAATCCAAGCCGAGTCAAAGCAATGACTTATAAAATTGATACTTGCACTACCTAGCCTGGTGCTCGCCATTAATACTAATCGGATAAGGACAAGGACTGGTTGGCTCAGTGTCAGGATAATATGACCATGTGGGATATCAGGTCATGGTGTCGGCAGCCTGATTTCCCAGTGGAGCAGCACTATAAAGTCGCCATGAGTGTGCACTGTCACAAGTCGGTACCCGTCCTGATATGGCCTTAGATGTTGCCAGGACGTAAAACTTCAACAACCAACTAACCAACTTTACTTGAGCAGAATTATCAGGATCGAATGTGACCAGTCATTGTATATATATATATTTGATGTATAGCGAATTATGTGAGTATAAATGCGTGGAAGGGAGTTTGAATATATATATTATGAGTACCCTGATTCTATGTACTGCCTCCTGCCCTCCCCTGACGTATTCTCTGGAAAGCTGGGATTTTAGAATCCCAGCCGAGTGAAACCAATGTCTTACAAAATTGATATTTGTCACAACTTTGCCCGACAGTTGGCAGTAATAGGATAAGGCAGGAACTTGTTTGTTCAGTATCAGGCTCATGTGACAATGGGATATCGTGTCATGATGCTGGTGGCCTGGTCTCCCAGTGTAGCAGCACTATAAAGTTGCCATGAGTGCTCACTTTCACAAGTCGGTACCCATCCCGATATGAATGTATACGGCGTAAAAACAACAACAAACTGCACCAATGTCGACCGAGTGGAGGGTAAAGTCGGCGGCTTTCTACCTTCCAGCGATGAATATGCTTCTGCTTTACCCCCACCTTATTTAATGCATCCATTTTCGTCACACTCTAGAAATTCTAGAGTGTGACGAAAATGGATGCATTAAGTAAGGTGGGGGTAAAGCATAAGCATATTCATCGCTGGAAGGAGCAGGACCACCAGCCACGTTTGAACTCGTTTGAGCCCGTTTGAACTTGCCGGAAATAGACTTTCCTCTTCTCGTCTTCGCGAGAACTCAGTGAAGTAGATTAGTTTTCCGCGTTATTGATAGATTATAGAACAGAAATACTTGACAATAAACATTAACTTTGTTATAACTATAAAATGATATTTATTTCAATTGTCCATGATGTGCGCAACATGGGTAATTGAATGAACGAGACTGTGAATCTCAGTAGATTAGGGCACCATGGCGCCGACTATATTCTATTCTTAGAACTATTAACTTTGGCCGCTGATCGACGCGCCATCTACATGATACTTCTTGAACTAAGGGGTGGCCATTTGCAATCGAAAAGAGCAGCTCTGATTGGCTCAAATTATGGAAAGATTCCATTATTTTTTTAGTAGTTTCTTGTTCAGACATAGTTACACATATATATGTATCTTTTGCACAGATTAAAGTGCTTGAAGTATATTTTTAATTTATCGATATCGACTTCTGTTTAAATCATACAATATCAGGACTTAAAGAATGGAAAACTATTCCTGCAAGGGTATGCTCAATATGGGACAGTGGTCACCTGTTTTTCCTCCTTTCCTCGCTGTGGATCCTTCTCGGGTAAAGTCGAAATGCAGACCACGGCAGTGGGTCAAAGTGGAATATTGAGCATCCACGCACCCAGTACACCCCCCCCCCCTGTGTGCAGACCTAGCCGACACTAGGCTGCTCAAGCTGCCTCTCACCATGTAGAATAGCAATAGCACAATGCCAGGGGGAAACCCAGGCTTCTCGCGCGGAAAGTCCGGAGTTCGATTCCCGGTCGAGTCAAACCGATGACTTACAAAATTGATGCTTTTCGCTACCTAGCCTAGCGCTCGGCATTAATAGGACTGGTTATCTTGGTGTCAGGATAATGCGACTAAGTCGGAAATTGGGTCATGGTGCTGGTGTCGCGGTTTAGATTCTCAGTGGGTTTAGAGTCTATGGTCAGTGTTCTGCGCATGTGCGTATTCGATTAACACGGCCCGGGCAACTCCAGTCACCCAAGTTCCTAAAAATTCAAATAGAACACCACGAGTGGAGTTGACAAAAACATGTGCCATGTGCAAAAAGTTTAACCCACCTCTTGGCTTGGGTTGGCTAGGAGCGATGACATCACATTTGTGCATCAAAAAGTCGCTATGGTCACCCAAGTTGATTAATCAAATACGTTGAAATGCCGTTCGATTTTGACACATGCGCAGAACCCTGACCGTAGACTCTAAACCCACTGAGAATTTAAACCACGACACCGGCCTGATCTCTCAATGGGTCAGCACCATGCAGAACCCCTGAGGTGCTTGACAAATCGCGCCCTCGTCGCGCCACTGAGACTTAGGCTGTGTATTCATAGACTATTCCTTTGTCGCATGTTGCCTTGTTCCATGGTCACTTGTGACGCGCCACACATACAATGAACATGTTCATTCTCTATGTTCCCGGTCAGTACATCACATGTGCAGTGTACAAGGCCATGTGGTCCCTGGGTCCAACCTATGGAAATGTCCATTAAGCAAAACACAGGTTAATAGTCTGTGTGGCGTGTCACAAGCGAACACGGAATAAGGGAACATGCCACAAGGGAACATTCTGTGGATACACAGCCTTATATTACTGTGTGTTCCCACGTGGTATGTCCTGTTCTGTCTGTGGGAAAGTTCACATAAGAGACCCCTTGCTACTTATTGGAAGGATTGGCCTATGTGGCAGCGGCGGGTTTCCTCCAAAGAAACATGTCAGAATGACCATAGGTTTGACGTCCAATAGCTGATGATAAAAAACCAATGTGCTCTGGAGACGTCGTTAAATCAAACAAACTTGTGTGTGTTCCCATGCCCCTCACACCCCTCTCACTTGTCTTATGATTGCAGTGGTCGCGGTGTCCGAGTCAACTGGGGCCGGCAGCCGCCGGGTACCGGGCGCGCCACCCTGCCCGTTCCACCCACCCTGCCCGCCTCTCCAGACCAGCGCGCCGACAGCAGCCCGGGCGACGCAGCGGCAGGAAGTGCAGTAAGTGCAGTAGCCTTAAGTGCAGGCCCAGCCGCGGGCGGCGCCACTTCCCACCCGCAGCGCGACGCGGTGCAGCCGAACCCGTTAGAACGCGGTGAATGCGACGAGGTGCAACCGAACCCGTTACAACGTGGTGAATGGGACGCGGTGCAGCCGAACCCATTACAACGCGGTGATCGGGACACGGTGCAGCCGAACCCGTTACAACGCAGTGATCGGGACACGGTGCAGCCGAACCCGTTACTACGCGGTGAGTGGGTGGACTCGGCTGCCACCCACCCGGAGTGTGACATGGTGCAGCCGAACCCGTTACAACGCGGTGAGCGGGCTGGCTCGGCGGTACCCCACCTGGACCTGGAAGACTTCCCCGCCTTGCCAGTAAGTGTGTCGTGTGATGTGACAGCCGGAGCTGGTGTCACACCCCGGTGTTATCCCGTGGTGCAGTGGTCTTGTATGGTGTGGTGTCATTCTGGTATCGTGCTACACCCCACTGTGGTATGGAGTGGTGTGGTGTAACAGCAGAGTGTTGATTAGTCCATTTTTAATGCCTTGAAAAGTCTTAAATATGGTAACTTTTCTGTGAACGGTCTTTAAAAGGTCTTAAATTGGGTTTGGCCACTACAATATTTTTTCAATATGTTTTACCAGCTATCTTCACAAGGCACAAATGCCTGTGGAGCTGAAATATCCATAGATTGCATCACGTCACTAATTTCTGTTAATATTTAATTAAATATGTATTTTATATTTGCTGTGAAAATAGGTATTAAATTGTATGAAAATTGGTATTAGAAAGTCTTAAAAAGGTGTTAAATGTGATTGGCTGACAGGTCCAGCAACCCTGTCTGATAGCCTCATTTTAGATTTCCGCTTTTTCTTTGCCGGAAACCACTTTCATCTCTGGTATGTTCATCGGTAAGAGTAAGACCATCCTGAACTTTACTGTATTTACCTGCAGTTTTCTTTTTGTGCATTTCAGACACGGAAACCAGAACGGGAGTTAATCCAAGGTAAGTCGGTGTTGATAAGTTACATCATCCAAAGTGGGCAGGATTCACCAATACATATGCTACACTCCTCAAAGTTCCTAAACCACTCACAAATAGACTGACAAGAGCCCCTATCTACAAAGGCAGCAAATTATGGAATGAACTCCCAGTCAGAATGAGACATGCACAAACACAACTAGAATTCAAGAACCTGGTAAGAATTCACCAAGCCAATCAGGCCCTTCTACAGGCCTAGTGATGAGGTCACCATATTTAATTAGCTATCTATTATAAGCACCTATGACCACCCAACCCCCTCCCAGCACCCCATGCGCTCCTTTACCTGCTGCCAACAAACCAAGTTATCCACCATACAAATTATTTGCCCAGCAAATTCGGAAATGTGTATCAGTCTGGTAGTATTGCTATAGACCGGGGGCCCTATGGTACTGGGACGGCTCACTCCCTATCTCTCCCTTGTGATGTAGATTGTGCGGCGCCACCTTGTGGTGGGTTTGATTGACTCAGCTGCTGGTTGGTGTTTCACATGTAAACACATACGGTTATATCATGCATGAGATGGGTAAGCGTGAATACACGTCAATATGAAATTGCTATGAACAGGCACATATCATCGTCGTCCTTGTCGCCATCATCACACATCTTTCACATTCATATATACATTTGTGCATATAATCTAGCATCTGTTTGGCCGGGGGAACAGCCGGCGCACCGGGTGGTGGGATTGATCATTTTGTTTACACAGTACAGGCTGAGTGAGCCGTCTTGGTATTATAGGGTCTTTGTATAAACATAGACACTAATAAAGTCTGTACTAGACTACTAAATGACTTAAACGTACAATCCTCCAAGCATTGTTTATCCCATCATTACTAACATTGCTTACTCAAACTACTTCATGTAGTCAAAAAACACACCTGAGGTATTAACCTTTTAAGCTAACCACACTCTATCTAACAGAATAAACAAACCATTCTACTAACACTCACTCCATCTCAAAATGTTAACTCCAACAACATGATAGTTTTGCAATTCACAACATTGTAGGCATACAAACCTATGAAGGGAAGCTATGCACCTAACCACTCCGTAGTGTAAAGGTCTAATCAATACATATGTATGTATCAAGTGTGTAGGAATACAACATATAACTGCTATTTTTATATGTGAATTGTCAAACTATACCATTGAATGTTTGATATTGTTATTTCAGCTGATTTGGACTAGCTGCTGATGACAATATCAGACTACATATGCATATATTGTAAATAACTGTATTGTCACATGGCTGGAAGACCAGTGCCACGGCGCTGACAAAAGACTTTATTCAATGAATAAACTATATTTACAACAACAACAAAAAAAGTCACACACCTGTGTTTAAAGCTGAATAATCAGACAGTGTTGAGTTAGTTTAGGTGGTTAAGTATGATCTACATTGCTCTAGTCTGAAGTATAATATACATTGCTGTAGTCTGAAGTATAATCTAGATTGTTCTAGTCTGAAGTATAATATACATTGCTGTAGTCTGAAGTATAATCAGAGAGCGTGTATACAGATGAGAGGGACAACTCCCATACTACACCATGTAACAGATGCCGACTGTGGCGCTCCAAGTGGTGGTTGTTGAACAGTATATGACACAGCTGTCAAACTCAAGGCATTGTCAATGGTCGTGTGCAATCTTCCTACAGAAAACGTTAAATATCTCTAAAACTACAACACCTAGAAACAAACTGATTGGAATACACATAGGAAACATGTTTACCAACTAGATTATATTAAAGAGATATGGTTAGGGTTCTGGATTTCTATTAATTTGGAATAAAACTGACGTTTTTCACTACGCGTACGGCAAACTCAAGGCATTGTCAATGGCGGTGAGCAATCTTCCTACAGAAAACATTAAATATCTCTAAAACTACAACACCTAGAAACAAACTGATTGGAATACACATAGGAAACATGTTTACCAACAAGATTATATTAAATTGATATGGTTAGGGTTCTGGATTTCTATTAATTTGGAATAAAACTGACGTTTTTCACTACGCGTACGGCAAACTCAAGGCATTGTCAATGGTCGTGTGCAAACTTCCTACAGAAAAAGTGAAATATCTCTAAAACTACACCAAATAGAAACAAGCCGCTTAGTACACATATAGAAAACATGTTTACCGAAAGGATTATATTAAATCGATAAGATTAGGCTTCTGCATTTCTATTAATTTTGAATAAAAACAAATGTTTTGCACTACACGTATGGCAAACTCAAAGCTTGTTCAACACTAACCGCCAGGAACGCCACTGTAGCCTGTGTTACCGATTTTCGCGGGAGTTGTCTCTCTCATCTGTATACACGCTCTCTGGTATAATCTAGATTGTTCTAGTCTGAAGTATAATCTACATTGCTCTAGTCTGAAGTATAATCTATATTTCTCTAGTCTGAAGTATAATCGAGATTGCTCTAGTCTGAAGTATAATCAACATTGCACTAGTCTGAAGTATAATCGACATTGCACTAGTCTGAAGTATAGTCTTAAGTATAAGCTACTTTGCTCTAGTCTGAAGTATAATCTACATTGCTCTAGTCTGAGGTATAATCTAAATTGCTCTAGTCTGAATGACCTTAGATGTTTCTAGGACGTAAAACTCCAACAAGGGATGGCTGAATAGGTAGGGTGCATGTAAACGACAACAGGTCCAGTGCGGCGGAAGTAAATAGACTCATGAATATTAAGTTTGACCTATATATATGTTGAATCGACCTTGAACTTGGTCTCCGCATCGCTTCTGTGCTTCATTGAGTTTGCCGCGCAGTGCAAAACATTAGTTTTATTCAAAATTAATAGAAATCCAGAGCCCTAACCTTATCAATTTAATATAATCTTTTCGGTAAACATGTTTTCTATATGTGTACCAAGCGATTTGTTTCTAGGTGGTGTGGTTTTAGAGATATTTCACTTTTTCTGTATGAAGATTGCTCACGACCATTGTCAATGCCTTGAGTTTGTCGGTATGCGCAGTGCAAAACCTAGTTTTATTCAAAATTAATAGAAATCGAGAACCCTAACCTTATAAATTTAATATAATCTTTTTGGTAAACATGTTTTATACATGTGTACCAAGCGATTATATTAATCATTATTTTGGTATCGCTGAGAGGGGGGGGGTTATTTTTGGGGATACCTCACTTGACTTGTTGTACATTTACAAAACACAACAGGTGGAGTGTGTTCTAGGATCCCCTCGTGGTTTGTTATTAGAACACACTTACTTCATATTTCATAGCAATCGTATATTTAAGTTCGTTTTTTATCAAAACATCTTGGTTGAATACTTTTCCCCTAAGTTGTGTCTGGCCGGATGGGTGTGATACATCACATATAGGTCAAACTTAATATTCATGAGTCTATTTACTTCCGCCGCACTGGACCCGTTGTCGTTTACATGCACCCGAATAGGTAAGAGCGCTGGCTGGCTTCCTGTCGGGGAAGGTCGTGAATTCGAACCATGGCCGGCTCAAACCAATGACTGACCAAATTTAATCTTGTCACGACTGGCGCTTGGCATTAAATTAACAGGATAGGGCGGGTTTTCTGAGAATCAGGAAACTGTGGCTGAGTGGGATATCGGGTCAAAGTGCCAACAGCTTGGTCCACCAGTGGGGCAGCACTATTAAGTCACCATGAGTTTGCACTGTCATAAGTCTGAACCCATCCTGATATGACCTTAGATGTTGCCAGGACGTAAAGCCCCATCACGCAACCAAGTATGCAACAAGTGCACTCCAATTGACTAGTTCGTAATTCCAGCAACGTGGTGCATTGTGGGATGCGTGGAAGAAAAACAAACCCAAGCGAAGCACATGGCTCATGCTAAGACACTGGGTGCAGCTATAGCCGTGTTCACACTGGCAATGTAAATCGATTCGTAGAAAGCGACTTGCCTAGTTCAACGCACATTTCGCGTGTGAACGGGCGTCTGAGTCGAATTAGGGCTGAATCGATTTCTGTGATCTGGATACTGTAAACCACCTGTCGGGGTACTTTACGTGTGTCGATTTCTGTGAATCTATTTATTTTGCCCGTGTGGACGCACCGAGGCGGATTAAGCAACTCACATGCATGCGTAGTCGACACCTTAGTTTGTTGACTTTCCGGTCGATCAAAAGCGCATATTATATAATTTGGTCTATGAACCTGCTAGAAGTGCACAGATATTTTTTTCATCATTTATTTTTAGGGTTTCACTGCCCAGCAGAAGTTTTGACCGTTCCAAACCAATACGATTCAGTACATACATATCTAGGTCGAACCCACTCTCTCGTGGTGACGTCGCCTATCCGAAAACTGGCGCTGGTCAGACTGGACTTGCTCATGCGCAGATATCGATTTCTGGCCCAAGTACTGCCCGTGTGAATGGGCGGCTAATTCGACTCCTGGTATCCGCCTTGGCTGAATCACTTTACTTTTTCCCCGTGTGAACACGGCTTATGAAATGTGCTAGTTTCAGCTCATTTCAGCTCCTGTTTGAAACACCAACTAAAAAAAGTATATAATATATTAAGATGTTAATCTTTTATCTAGCATTGCATTTACACAGATCTAATCAGCATGTCTTATTCTATCTGCATTTAGATTTGGACAAATCTGGGCACTCAGGCTAGTGTTAGAACTACAGGCTAGCCAGAGTCAGTTTTACTTATTTTATTCATGTTTTTTATTTATATCCTATGGTTAATAACATCTGTACAGCTAGGATAATCAGACATTTGTTATATATTTCTTTGAAACAAGTTTGCTTTGACACATTTGATATTTTAATACAACAAGAATTAGAAATAGTAATTAAACATCAGCCTGTAAACTTAAAGTGACTTGATTGTTTTGTGGGGAATTGTATGTTTCTTAGCTCAAAGTGCTCAATTATGGATAGTTGTGTCTTAAATATATTCATTATATTATTATATTGCATCTGTTCATCCATGTTTATGCCAAATTGTTCTGTATTTCTATTAATTTAGAATAAAATCGACGTTTTGCACTGCGCGTAGCAGCAAATTCAATGGCCGGGCATCTTTGTTTTACTCTCGACACCATTTTCAGCGCATGCGCAGTCGGACTGACGAACTAGTCTATTAGCGCAAGGGTGCTGGTTTTTAACTTGACGCTTCCTGTCCAGTTCCTGATATGACCTTAGAATGTTGCCAGGTTGCAAAACCCCAACCAAGAAACTGTCCAGTCTGTACCAGATGGCCTGGTGGAAGGGCCCGATTCCTATACTACTTACTCTGCGACCAAGTTTGGTTACACTCACTGGGGTGTATAGACAGGGTGGGTTGGTTGTTGGAGTTTTACGTCCCGGCAACATCTAAGGTCATCAGGTCGAGTACCGATTTGTGACAGTGCGTACTCATGGCGACTTTATAGTGCTGCCCCACTGGGAAATCAGGCCACCAACACCATGACCTGATATCCCACTCAGTCACATTATCCTGACACAGAGCTAACCAGTCCTTGCCCTATCCTATTAATATCAAGTGCCAGGCTAGGTAGTGACAAGTATCAGTTTTGTAAGTCATTGGTTTGACGTTATTCAAACTACAAACGAGTCCATTTAGATAGTGCTGACGCGTGGTAATGTGCAGGGGATATCGGCGTCCCGTGTGGGCTGACCTTTGACCCTTACTTGCAGTGCCGACGCGCTGTGACCGGCCCGGTGAGATGTTGCCCCCGGGCCTACCTCCCCCGGGTCTACCTCCCCCGGGCCCGCCTCCACCTCCGCCTCCGCCCGCGCCTGCCCCGCGGCCGCTCGGGGCACCCCCGCCGGCCGTGTCGGGGTGTACGCCCGTGCCCGTGTCGCCGTCGCCCTTCCTGTTCCCGCCGCCGCAGTGCCCGTCGGGGGGCGCCGTCAGCCAGGCGGTGCCGTTCTGCCCGTACCTGGTGGTGCCGCACGTGGACCACGCGGCGCCCGTCAACGTGAACGCCGTGTGCTCGGCCGACCCGTCCGGCGCAGACCTGCCGCACAACGGTGGGTGCTTCCCGACATTCTGGCTGGACTTGTGTCCCCTCTCAGTCAGTTGAAGTGGCATAGTCCGATGGTTTTGAATTTCCGTCATTTTCTGAGATGAATATATTAGGTTGGTCGTTATAATCTACCGTGACGTACTTCGAAGTAACGTTGATTTAAAATTACTAACTTGGGGGACATTTGAAGTGTAAACATGGAAAAGTAATGTTGGTGTGTTTGTCAAAACTCCATAGGCTTCAACAGTAACAGCTTCCATTAAGTTGACTTAGCACACCCTTACTACAGTTTGAAATAACGTTGATTTAAAGTGACTAACTTGGGAGACATTTGAAGTGTAGACATACTTAAAATAAGGTTGGTGTGCTTGTCAAAACTCCATAGGCTTCAACAGTAACAGCTTCCATTAAGTTGACTTAGCACACCCTTACTACAGTTTGAAATAACGTTGATTTAAAGTGACTAACTTGGGGGACATTTGAAGTGTAGATACTTAAAATAAGGTTGGTGTGTTTGTCAAAACTCCATAGGCTTCAACAGTAACAGCTTCGATTAAGTTGACTTAGCACACCCTTACTACAGTTTGAAATAACGTTGATTTAAAGTGACTAACTTGGGGGACATTTGAAGTGTAGATACTTAAAATAAGGTTGGTGTGTTTGTCAAAACTCCATAGGCTTCAAAAGTAACAGCTTCCATTAAGTTGACTTAGCACACCCTTACTACAGTTTGAAATAACGTTGATTTAAAGTGACTAACTTGGGAGACATTTGAAGTGTAGATACTTAAAATAAGGTTGATGTGCTTGTCAAAACTCCATAGGCTTCAACAGTAACAGCTTCCATTAAGTTGACTTAGCACACCCTTACTACAGTTTGAAATAACGTTGATTTAAAGTGACTAACTTGGGGGACATTTGAAGTGTAGATACTTAAAATAAGGTTGGTGTGTTTGTCAAAACTCCATAGGCTTCAACAGTAACAGCTTCCATTAAGTTGACTTAGCACACCCTTACTACAGTTTGAAATAACGTTGATTTAAAGTGACTAACTTGGGAGACATTTGAAGTGTAGACATACTTAAAATAAGGTTGGTGTGCTTGTCAAAACTCCATAGGCTTCAACAGTAACAGCTTCCATTAAGTTGACTTAGCACACCCTTACTACAGTTTGAAATAACGTTGATTTAAAGTGACTAACTTGGGGGACATTTGAAGTGTAGATACTTAAAATAAGGTTGGTGTGCTTGTCAAAACTTGACTGAGTAGAGTGCAGGCTTCCCATGCGGAAGGTCGGGTTTTTGGGAGAAGTCCCGCCGAGTCAAACCAATGACTTACAACATTCATACTTGTCGCTACCTAGCCTGATGCTTTTTTTTTTCTTCTTTTTTTTCTTGAAGATTTATACTGCCTATCATGGATACATTTGAATAGACTTGTTTTCACCATTAGACAGTTTGTCGATAGAAAGCCTGAGCCTACACTTTTACCGACCCAAGGGATTTTTAACCTCCCACACCACATAGACATGGTATGAGAGCAACTGGCCTTTGCTGACACTGTAAGTTATACACAGCGGTGGAAATCCAAATTGGCAGAGGTGAGGGCACGGGGGAATCGAACCACTGACATTCAGATTAGGAGTCCGACCTAGAAAAAAGTCAGACACTCTAACCACTCCACCACAGAGAACACCATAGGTTAATAGGTTAGGACAAAGACTGGTTAGGACAGTATCAGGATAGATTCCTGGTATGCCAGTTTGTCAAACCGGACATGGTGACCGAATTGACAGGTTCCCTGTGCGGAAGGTCAGGAGTTCAATTCCCGGTCGAGTCAAACCAATGACTCGCAAAATTGATACTTGTCACTTCCTACCTTGGCGGTCGGCATTAATAGAATTAATTAATAGGACTAATTAACTAATTACTGTGGAGTTAGTTAAGTGGGTTAAAGGAAACAATTATAAAAAACCAAAAAAGCTCACACTAACCAGAACCACCAAAGAACCATTCGTGACGTCACGCACTGCCCCACTAACCCCTGACTTCTTCCACTGAACTCATTTTACCTTCCACTTATATTAACAACTTTTTTTTTAAATGCTGCCTCATAAGCATAATTACCAGGCACTAAAACTTGAATTGCTCTAAACAATATCTTCTATATGAATTGGTCTAAATATCTTTTTAATGAATTGGTTGAAATAATATCCTTTAATTGGATTGATCGAAATAATAATCTTTAATTGTGTATATATATATAAAAGGTAGTATTTCTAGTGGTGCCACCTCGTGGTTAGGTGAGTTAGATTCAAGTAGAGTAAGTTTGAGTATTTCTTGTGCTGCCTGCTAATGATTCAAGTTACTTTAGAACTAAGTTAACGATGCGCTGAAGGCTGTACTTTCACTAACACGAGTTCATCAAAGTGCGTATAAATAATTAGATATTTACATTATTGTTTTAGATACAGCGACTCTACGATTCTTCTACAACCTTGGCCTGGAGGTAAAGTGAAGAAAACCTTATCAGTAACTTATTGTACCGTGATTAAAATTGTTTGTTTAGATAGTTATTTGGGCAAGTGTGCATTTAAACTTCTCATTATGAACATACATTTGTGAACGTCTTATCTTCTTTTGTTTGTTTTGTTTGTTGTTGTTTTACGTGCTAGCAACATGTAAGGTCATACCAGGGCGGAGACCGACTTGTGACAATGCGCACTCATGGTGACTTTATAGTGCTTCTCCACGGGGAAATTAGCCCGCCAGCACCATGACCTGATATCCCACTCAGTCACATTATCCTGACACTGACCGAACCAGTCCTAGTAATGCCGAGTGCCAGGCTAGGATGCGACAAGTATCAATTTTTAAGTCATTGGTTTGACTTGACCAGGGTTCGAACCCACGATCTCATGGGTTCGGATCCCCCAATCTCCCAAAACAGGGGACGGACACTGAACTCATTTGGCCACCCCGCCTGGTCCCGTGTTAACTTCAGCTGGGGTTAATGTTGACCTTGGGCCGAAGTTCATGATTGGAGGCGGTGGCCGGTTCGCTTAGCATGCAGGCTTCTCCTGCAGAAGGTTGCGAGTTTGTATCCCAGCCGAGTCAAACCAATGACTTACAAAGTTGATATTGTTGCTACTCAACCTGGCACCCGGCATTATTAGGATAAGGCAACGACTGGTTAGCTCAGTATCAGGATAATGTGACTGTGTGGGATATCAGATCATGTCCCAGTGGGGCAGCACTATAAACTCACCATGAGTGTGCACTGTCAAAAGTTGGTACCCATTCTGATATGACCATAGATGTTGCTAGGATGTAAAGCCCCAACAAACAAACATCACCCGTCCTGATATGACCTTAGATGTTGCTAGGACGTAAAACAACAAACAAACATCTTATCCATATCTAGTTCTTATGCACCGTTTTTGTATTTTTTTAGTTTTTTTTTGGTCCATTAGTTGTTTAAGCAGGGGAAATTTCAGTCACAGACGACTGGTCTTCCTCATTCCACTGCTGGTCGATAGAAAGCCCGAGCCTACACTTTTACCGACCCAAGGGATTTTTAACCTCCCACACCACATAGACATGGTATGAGAGCAACTTGCCTTTGATGACGCTGTAAGTTATACACAGCGGTGGAAATCCAAATTGGCAGAGCTGGGGGCACGGGTTAAGGCCAGAAGTCAGCACATCGGTGTTGCAAAATGATATTATTCAACGGGAATAAGAAATTTTAACAACATGTTTTAGTTATTGGAGTTTTACATCCTGGCAACATCTAAAGTCAAATCAGGATATTTGAACAAGAAACAAACAAAAACAACAAATAGTCTGCTGGGTCAGCGAGGGGCATCGATCGGCCTAGAATATATTTTGTATGTCTTTTCCAGAAGCTAACATAATTGTACTTTGTACTAGTTGCAACACTTACTGGGAAGTTGCTTAGATATTATTAAGTAGAAATACTGGGTAATGTCAAACTATGGTGTCACTTAGGAGGGCATAGTGACTCAATAGGATCGACAAACATCGCTGACTGAGAGAGTAAGTGTGGTAACTGTAATATCTAAGTGGTATGACGTAACTAAGTATGTAAAGTGGGATCGAGCAGGGGATAGTCTGGGCTTGTGGGGTTGACTGCCACAAATTACCATTTTGCAGAACAGTGCGCACACATTCTCCCAGAGCTGGGTGGGAATGTTTATTTCTTTATTAGTTCCTGTCCGAGTCACTGGATGGCGCCCCAAACTATACTCAATGTCTCTCAGCAGTTTTAGTTTTTTTTTAATTTATGGGGTGTTTATACTGTCCATAACATGTAAGCCCGGATGATCGGGCTTGTTTTCAATGCTGGGCCATTTTCGGGGTTTTTTCTCTTATAGTTGGTGTTTACGGTTAGTAAATCTATGTTAGTTTTTGGGGGTTTTCTTGACAATTGTTTTCCTTCTACTCTTATCCCTAGACTAGCCTACTCTAATTATATATAATAGGTTTGTACGCAATAGATGGTTGGTATGTGCTTCGTGTGTAGGTTTGTTGATAACTGCTTAGTTTTTTTGGTCTGGGCACCTCCCAAGAGCTGTTTCAGCTGGTGGGCCGTCACATATCACATGGCCCGCTTGATCACAGTTCAGGGGTGGTTTCCTGGTTTTAACTTGCACAGATATTTTTTGTATGTTTTTGGGTCAGGAATTTGCCTTTCCTTTACCGTTTGGGGGTTCCAGACTTTGGCAGCCATTTCTAGTGTACTTCTTTCATGTGCTTTGATGTGGCTTCTGGTTTGCGTTAGTATTGGTGCATTGTTTGCTCTGGTGTTCCTTTGTGGCTGGGTTAGGTGCCTTTTCTCTCGACTATACCCAAATGCCAGTGTTTTTAAGTGTAATTTAACTTCTTTTTTTTTGTGGATGTCGTAGGTTGGGTGTAGTTTATCCACCTTAAGGCAGGTCTTTAGGGCTCTGTTTTGCAGTATTTGCAGTTTTTTTTAGCAATTCCTGTTTGGCACCCATGTAGATGACATCCCTGTAGTCAAAGTAGGGGAGCACCATTCCCTTGAAGACTTTTATTGACATTTCCAAGGTCATGTAGTTTCTTAGCTTTGCAAATAACCATAGTTTGTGGTTTATTTTTTGGATGATTTTTGTTATACATAGGTGGTAGTTTAGCTGGCTGTCCAACTCTAGGCCTAGGTATTTATAGTGGCTTAGTTTTTCTAGTGTTTGGTTCCTTAGCTTGCAGTGCAGGTTGCTTTCTGCCATTACTCTATGCGAGAAAAGGACTGTCTTGAATTTTTTTGCATTTATGGTTATTTTATTAGACTCACACCAGTCATCTAGTTTTAGTAGGAGCTTGTTTAGTTTTGTTATTGCTTCTTCTTCTGTACTTCCTTCTGCATATATGATGGTGTCATCTGCATACAGCTGGAGGTGCTCTGTTCCAAGCCACTTTTCTAGGTCATTTACGTCGATTATAAAGAGTAGTGGTCCAAGGACTGATCCTTGGGGTACACCACACGTGACAGGTTGGTGGTCTGATAGTGTATTGTTTACCGTAGTTTTTTGTTGTCTGTCTTTTGGGTACCATTTTATCCAATTTATAGAGTTAGATTGGAATCCCATGTGGTTTAGCTTTTGCAGTAGGATATTGCGGTCTACCGTGTCAAAAGCTTTGCTGAAATCAATTAAAGCTGCTCCAACTAATTGTTTTTGGTTCATTGAGGGGAGTATGTCGTTTGTTAGGTTGGCTATTGTTTCTTATGTGGAGCGACATGACCAAAGTATCGCAGCTGAGTGCTGTAAACCTGTGAAATTAGGCTTTTAGGAATTAGGCTTTTAGGTTTCCCAAATTCTTCTAAAACACTTACGTTAGTTTGATACTCATAGCAAACACAATTATCCTAAAACAGCTAAGCCGTCGAAGGTGCGTTTTCAGCAGGCCTTTGATAAATGTGATGAGGTGATATCTCTGTTTAGAAGGTCAGCCTCGATTTGACACAAATCAGTTCTAACAGTTGGTCATGTGTCCTTCCTTGTTGCAGTATTACCGACTGTGCATGATGTTCCAGCTTCAACAACAGCAGCAGTATGCTGCCGCCGCCACCTATGGTGGTAATCACCAGTTAGCAGTGGAAGCGGGCACTCTTCCCCCACCAGAGGGCGCTGTGTATGTGACGGACACTGAGGACATGAATGGTACGTCTAGGGTTAAGGACCTACATAAGGACCTACTTAAGGCTAGTGATAAGGCTACGGTGGACCTGGACATGGCCGAGGGCATGGTGCAGAAGGCTGGTCGGGAGGCGCTGGGCGAAGTGGGCACCCTCGAACGGGGACATGAAAAAGAAGAGCATGACAATGCTGTGCTGGTAGTTGGTAAACAAATCGGCAGCAACAGTTTCTCACAGTGTGAAGACGTCACCGGGGACAGTGGGTGCACTTCTGATGTCAGCAGTGCCACCGAGGGTTGCTTAGCAACCGAGGAGTGCTGCGATGAGAGCTTCATGCCGTGTATCTGTAGCGATAGCCACCTGGACAGTAACGACAGTCGCAGCAACCCCACGAATGACTTGCAGAGTGACAGTTCTTCACAGCACTCCATCTCGAACGTGAGTGTGCACAGCAGCGGCAGCAGCGGTGGGTCAGAGTTCAGCAGCGGAGACAGGTGCGGCGCCCTCCAGCAGCCCTACTGCATTCCGCTGCGGACCCGCGGAACTCCCAAGCTGCTCAAACCGCTCAAGGACATCCCTCCACGCTTCCAGAAGATGCTCTCCTGCAACCCGTCCATCCGCAAGGACCAGTTTGAGGGTCAGCCCATCATGCGCCAGCCCTACTACAGCCACCAGCACCAACACCAGCACCTGCTCGCCCAGCAGCAGCAGCAGCACCACCAGCACCACCCCACCCAGTACCACCACCAGCACCACCCCGCCCAGCACCACCACGCCCAGCACCACCACCAGCACCACCCTATGGCTAAGTCGGTTGTCGTGTCCGCCAACAACTTGGGCGAGTTTCCGGCGCCTCTGCACAGCTTCAACCCGCAGGCCGAGGCGTTCGTGCCGCGCCAGCCGGCCGGCCCCGACCCCACCTGCCCCGGCACCACCTGCCCCGGCACCACTTGCCCCGGCACCTGCCCCGGCGCCCCCAGCAGCACCAGCCTCGTCGCCTACCGCTGTCGGGCCGGTCCGGGCGGTACTGATGTGGTGGTGGCGCCGCCTGGTGAGCTGTGCGACGTGGCCGGCTGCGAAGTGACCCACGTGACCGGCGCGCCGCCCAGACACCTGCCGTGGGCGGCGCCTGCGCAGTGTGCGGCCGTGCCGCCAGGCGGCACGTCGACTCCCACCTACACTATCCACATCCGCTCAACCAGCTGCAATTTCGAACCACCCCCCGCCCCTGCCTCCATCCCCGCGCCCGCCGGCTCCTCGACCTGCTACGCGCTGACCACGAACCCCCTCCTCCCTCCCCCCGCCCCCTCCGCTCGGCCTCCTGCTTCTAACACCAGTTACGATCCTGCTTCGGTCACTTCTATTGTAGTTCCGCCGGCGCCACCACCCGGGGGGATTGTGTACTACTGCCAGCAGCAGCAGCAGCAGCAGCAGCAGCAGCAGCAGCAGCAGCCTCAGACGGACGCCTACAGCCACTACGCCTCCTACCCGCAGTACGTGTACGGAGCGCCCACTTCGTACCCGGCCTACGACAGCGTCACGTACGCGTGATGTCGGACCGACCGCGCAACAGGCGGTTAACCCCCATTAATACCTGGAGGACAGGTGTGGGGATCTGTCGTGTTTGTGTCGCTGTGTCTTGTAAGGTGCTGGATGTGTGTGGGTTAGGTTATGCCCGGTACACACCTCACGTATACGACCTAAAACTGCCCGTTTCGCGACTAAGTTTGAGTTTTAGTCGTTAGGTGTGCGACCCCCTAGCACACCAGAGCCTTGCGATTCGCGACTTAAAACTCAGTTTTAGGGGTTAAAACTGAAATCGCAAGGGATTTGAAAAACGAATCGGGCAGTTTTAGATCGTATACGGGATGGGTCGGGGTCGTGATGCGCAGTCAGTTTTAGTGCGTGAATCGTAAACGGGAGGTGTGTACCAGGCATTAGGATGGTCAGTTCTGTAACCGGCATCTAGTAGTATCTAGTGAGTATTGGTGTCTTGATATGACCTTGGATGTTGACGTAAAACTCCAACAAACAAACAAACCAATGTGTGTCTTGTGCGTATAGCCAGTATCACTTAGCAAGCATCAAACTAAAACAGTTGCATTTCCCCATTTTTTCAGAGGTTCCATACTTGATTTTTATTCGGCTACTAAACTAACAGGTCCTTAGATGTTTCCAGGACGTAAAACTCCAACAACCAACCAACCAGCTGAACTAACAGTGGTGTATATTCATATATATCTTAATACAATTAAATGAACACAGGTGCAAACAACTACAACAAGCAAACAACCTTCAAGAAATAGAACAGAACTGCACAGTAATACCCTTGTACTTCCTGTCGCTCTCCTAACATATGTGTGGTTCTATACACAGGAAAGGTATGTGCAGACATCTCATGCATTTGTGCTCCGTGTCACTCTCCTAACACGTGTTTGGTTATGTATACAGGGAAGTTACATATAGATAGACCCTTGTACTTCCTGTCGCTCTCCTAACATATGTGTGGTTCTATACACAGGAAAGGTATGTGCAGACATCTGATACATTTGTGCTCCGTGTCACTCTCCTAACACGTGTGTGGTTATGTATACAGGGAAGTTACATATAGATAGACCCTTGTACTTCCTGTCGCTCTCCTAACACATGTGTGGTTATATACACTGGGAAGTTAAATGTAGATCGATATCTGATAACTTTGTACTTCCTGTCGCTCTCCTAACATAATTGTCGTTTGTGTTTGTCCGGTGTCATGGTATACAACCCCTGCCTGATCGCAGCCCCTGTCGTGGCTTCTGCGCATGCACAGAGGTTGTAAACAAGCTCAGCTCAGCTGCAGAACCACTACACACTGCCAGTGTCTATTAAAGATTAATAGAAATGCACAACCCTAACCATATAAATTTAATATAATCTGTTCATTGGATATGTTTTCTATATATGTTCCAGGGGGTTTGTTTTCTAGGTGGTGTATAGTTTCATAGATATTTCACTTTTTCTGTATGAAGATTGCACTGACACTCAGAATATCCCAACTTTCACTATTTAGTCTATTATCTCTGTTTTTAATACTTTCAGCATAAATTGCTCTTAGGTTACATTAAATACTTCAGATCTTCCTCTTCAATCGCGCATTAAGATATTTTTAATCGATCCACTGAAAGTTTTTTAATTTATTTTACAAAAATAAATGCTTAGTCAACTGTCTTCACGGCAGGGGCTGCGATCGGGCAGGGGTTTTATACCATGACACCGGTGTTGCGGTTTGGGGTCTCCGTCAGTTTCAGCTCTATGCTGTTGCTTCTGCGCATGCGTGGATGCCCTGCGCATGCGCCAAATTCGACCGACGCTTTCAATTTAAGCTCTACGTTGTCGCTTCTGCGCATGCGTGGATGGGTCCCTTCAAGTTTGATTTAACGCTGTGTGAATAGAGTTAGGAAATAACCCCCCCCCCCCGCCCACAAAACCAAGCCATGAATAGATAAATAAAAGTACCCCCCCCCCTTTCAGCGATACAAAAAAAATCACCCCCCCCCTCTCACATACAAAAAGAATTACTAAAGTAATCCCCCTCCCCCCCCCCCAGGAGATACGAACAAAAATAAACAAGAATTAACACCCCGTCAGAGATACAAAAATAATTATTAAAATAATCCCCTCCCCCCTCCCGAGTACCCCGCCTCAGCAATACAAAGCGAATCCCCCCCCCCCCCCCACGCTTCTCAGATACAAAAAGAATTATTAAAATAATCCCCTCCCCGTCTCGAGATGACAGTGACACTATAGTGACAGTGATTTGCGACGATCGGCAACGGTTTGAATCTGGCTCGATTTTGACGCATGCGCAAACGATGCTGTTCGATTTTTACGCATGCGCAGAAGCGATGCATAGAGCTGAAACCGACGGTCACCCCAAACCGCAACAGCGGCTACAGAACTGGGCCCATAGGCATGGAGCAGTGTTAGTGAGCCAAACCGCGGTTAGGGCGGGATTTCTGGTTTAGCGCCGAAAAGTCGCTATGCATGGAGCAGTGTTAGACAAACACCGTGGGTTTAAAATCGGAGATTCTAACCCCAGCCCATAGCAGGTTTACAGCGGTGTTAGTGTTAGGTTAGTGTCAGGATGGACTCCAAATCTATTCAATGCTATCATATTTAACAGAATTACATACGCAATAAGTGAAATTTCAATAAATTAACCCTAAATTCGAAGCAATATTAACGCCGCCGCTGCATTGGCGGTGATATTCATAATGTCGAATCGATGAATTTAAACAAAACAAATCGGCGTCGCCGCTTCGACGTCGATATCCATACTGTCTGACATCAACAAAACTAACATCGCCGCGACCGCCGCCAAATCGGCGGCTATATATTAAGCCCAAATGTATTCAATGCTATCATATTTAACAGAATTACATACGCAATAAGTGAAATTTGATCAATTTCACGCTAAATTTGAACCGATATTAACGCCGCCGCCGCATTGGTGGTGTTATTCATATTGTCGAATCGAGGGATTTCCCAAATCTATAAATAACTTCACGTTTAGCTAACACAAACCGTTTAAGTGCCCATGCATACGGCGTGACATAGTTCTCAACGACGCCGATAACCGGTGGTAGCTACCCTGTGTTAGACAGTTAACACCACACGACGCTAACACTGCTCCATGCATATGGGCCCTTGCCATGCTGGGTGATGTGTACGTATACAGCTCCTTCAATGCAAACAGACAGCGACAGAAGCTGACGAAGGCTTGTGATTGATGTCAGCCTAATCCAGCATTTAAAGTTGGTAGCCCGACGGTTCTGAGATTCTGCCATTGTTCTTTAAATAAATATATTAGGTTGATTGTCATAATTGTCATAATTGACTTCACTTCAGTTTGAAGTAAGTTTGATTATAAATGGTCAACCTTGGGGACATTTGAAGCGCAAGCATGCCAAATTAATTTTGGCATGCTTGTGGTAATTCTGATACCGTAGGCTTCAACAATAATGTGTTTTTATTAAATTGACTCAGCGTGCCCTACTACGCAGCAACACATGCTGAATGAGTGCCCCATAATCTAAGTTTGATCGGTGTAATCAAATGTAGATAAGTGATTGTTGTGTTTGAAATTGTTGATGTTTTCATCGGACTGTGCAACTTTAGCAAACAAGGAAAGTGATATTGGTGTAGTACATGTTGCAGCGTCCGTACGGGGCCTGGACAGTCTTCAACTTCAATTTCCCCCATTTCAAGGCCTTCAAAAGCCTTGAATTTAAGTTTGTTAACCTATTTTGGGGAATTAGGCTTGAAAAGCCTTGAATTCCATTACACTGTTCCCACTGAGTAGGAAATCGCTATTCGGCTTCAGATAAGTTGACATACCTACACTAAATAAAACATCAATACTCGCCTGAATTCCTATAAAAAAGAAAAGAGCCATGAAAAGCCTTGAAATACTGTTGAATTCCATATCTTGACATGTGTACGGACCCTGATGTTGCCAACTCGACTTGAATAGTTACTTCTGCTTCCTCCCGCACTACGTCCTGATATGTTACCAGGACGTTGAACCCCAGACGCCAGTCCTACTTAGGGAGACGCAGCCCGCAGCATGTGAGTGCTTAAACTACAAAGCAGATACCATTAGATTTCAACACGCCACGTCCTACTGCTACGGAAACAGACAATTCTCTATGCAGTACCAACTGTGGCGGAGTTTATGCCTTGTTTGTTTTATTGGCGATTTGCTGTTTGATTCCTCGGCTCACCAAGCTCGCGATTCTATGAAATATGGACCAATATTGTAAGTTTAGTACTTAGTTAGTAGATAGTTGAAATGTATAGCCCCTACTTTAATACCAGGTTGCAGTTATTCCTGGCTATTTGGTACACTGTTACTGTTAGTGCACTGTACAGTGCACATACTCTGGTTAAGGTAAGCAAGTCTGTGTTTATTTGCTGTGTTACTTAGTTATTTACCCTTGTTAGAAGCATCAAGAAGTGCGATATTTATGGTTTCAATATTAAGAAACCAAAAAGTACTATTAATGTTAAGTCAATGTTCACTGTATTTGCCCTTGGTCTATATGTGATTTTTTGTTATTGTTTCATATATTTAAAAAATGTGGTGATGGTAAACTTATTTATTCCTGTCTCCAGAAGAAAATGTTGGATACTTTACGCAGCATCATGGAATGTGACCATCTGGTGCCACCATTAACCTGTAGTCATAGAATTTACATGTCATGACGTGTATCTAGCGGTGTCACCATTAACCTGTAGTCGTGGAATTTACATGTCGCGATCTGTAGCTAGCTGGTGCCACCATTAACCTGTAGTAATAGAATTTACATGTCATGACGTGTATCTAGCGGTGTCACCATTAACCTGTAGTCGTGGAATTTACATGTCGCGATCTGTAGCTAGCTGGTGCCACCATTAACCTGTAGTTGTAGAATTTACATGTCGTGACGTGTATCTAGCCGGAGTCACCATTAACCTGTAGTCATGGAATTTACAGGTCATGATGTGTAGCTAGCTGGTGCCACCATTAACCTGTAGTCGTGGAATTTACATGTTGCCACATGTGGCTAGCTGGTGTCACCATTAACCTGTCGTCGTGGAATTTACATGTTGCAACATGTGGCTAGCTGGTGTCACCATTAACCTGTCGTCGTGGAATTTACATGTTGCAACATGTGGCTAGCTGGTGTCACCATTAACCTGTCGTCATGGAATTTACATGTCGCGACGTGTAGCTAGCTGATGCCACCATTAACCTGTAGTCGTGGAATTTACATGTCACGACGTGTGGCTAGCTGGTGTCACCATTAACCTGTAGTCGTGGAATTTACATGTTGCGACGTGTAGCTAGCTGATGCCACCATCAACCTGTAGTTGTGGAAGTTAGATGTCATGACGTGCAGGCAGCTGGTGCCACCATTAACCTGTAGTCGTAGAAGTTACATGTTGTGATGTGTATCTAGCCCGAGTCACCATTAACCTGTAGTCGTGGAAGTTACATGTCGCGATGTGCAGGCAGCTGGTGCCACCATTAACCTGTAGTCGTGGAAGTTACATGTTGCGATGTGCAGGCAGCTGGTGCCACCATTAACCTGTAGCCGTTGAATTTACATGCTATGATGCCCACCAGCACAGAGCCCAACCTATCAGGAGCTTTACGTCCTAGTTAGATGTGTGTGTCGGGGGGGGGGGGGGGGGGGGGGGGGGGGGGTCTGCATGACTTGGGAGCCACAGATTACAGAAGTGTATTCCGGAACTGTCCAGCAGTGAGAACTGGTTCAATGTGCATAGTGTGTGTGTTCACGTAAAGCTCTGTGCAAAATAGACATTTTGTGTGGTACAACTACATTACAGCATCAAGCATAGTTCATGTGTATTAGCCGTTAGAGATATGAGTGGATTCTGTATCAACTATCATAACAACTAATGATTCCCACATTAAGAAGTATATGTAAATTATATATATTTTTGTATGTTATAATATATATGATATGTTGCATAATGTCTCTTTTAATATATGGTAATATATGATAATATATATCATACATATATATCAGACTATATACCGTACATATATATAATATATATGATGTATTACATAATATCTATTGTAATATATTATAACATATATCATACATTTATATTATATATCACAGACTAAATATATCGTATATATAATAGTGTATATAACAGTATAGTATATATTATATGATATAGTATATATATCATATACATATATATTACGGTGTATATATCATATATTATCAAATGTAGGATATACTATGTTACATATATAATATACTTATATTATAGTATATATATCATATCATATATACATATACATATATTACAGCGTATATGTTATATAATATATATCACCAATAAAGTGTCTTGATGCCTGCAGTGGTCTTACAGAAAAAGAAAGCTGTGATTGGTATATAGCTGCGATAGTAATTGAAAACTATCAAAAAGCAGTTTTCCGGTGTGCAAGAGTAGAAGCGGAATATGTAATATGCAATATGCACCGTCCTGCCAGAGAGGTGAGGAGCTTTCACATGAGAACTGTCAGAACTAGACTGGTTGCTTATCTAGGTCACTGCTGGTTCAGCTGCGACTTGGCCAGACTGGCGTAAATAAAGACGGGTCTTTCTCAGATCTGTATACCACTTTTGTGACGTGGAAACATTCCAAGCAATATTAGAAAATACATTCAAAATAATTCCAGAATCTATATTCATATGAAGATTTATATGTTGTGCATATATATATCAGAGTTCATTTTTCTTGTGCTTTTTGATTTTGATCTCAATACAAATTGAGAAAGCTGTTGAAATGTACTGTGTAATATCGATCCATAATTTTATTTTAGGACACATCCATAACATCATTTTAACACACAATAAATTCAAACCATAATTTAAAGAATTGTTTGTTACAAGAATAAAGTTGGGGAAAAAACATGTGGGTAAATGTATGGTATTTATTAGATAAAAGATTCACCCGGTACTTGTAGTACACGGGTGAATGACAACGTAGTGTAAATACGGGCGAAAATAGCTTTAGTATGGAACAGGAACTAGAAACTGTGGCTCCAGTATCAAATGGCTACCCATATAGGCACAGAGTTGGTGAAATGGGGGAGAATGCAAAAAGACAAGATGGCGGCGCTAGAACACCGTCGATTTCACTTTTAAATCTTATTAAACTAGATATTTTATTATATTTTTCAACTCAAAGGTAGTGGGTAAATATGAAGACATCTACAAAGAATAAATGTTGCTTCTTAGATTGTGAAATTAGGCTCTCATTTCATTAACCCACTTTTTCGACCGTTTTTATATAGGGTTGGTATTCACCCGTGTACTGCGACTGTGAGTACCGGGTGAATCCTTTATCTAGGTATTTATATGCAAATATTTATATTTTTTTAATTCAGCACAGAATCATGTAAGCATATTCTGGTTACATGTTGTGGCATAGTTAAATACATGGAGTGTTGCTAACATACTTAATACACAATGTCAACAAGAACTATTTGACTTACCCCTGTGAGGACGTAAAACCACAAGCAACCAATTTACTACCCCCCTAAAAGAAAGGAAAAATCATTAACAATGTAACGTGGAAACCAAAAATGTTGTACAGTTTCTGAGAATGGCCGTGGTCGAAATGGGTGAGGAGGGAATTTCTGGCACATGTATGTTGAACCAACTGGAATAGTTAGTACGAAACAGTAGCAAACTGGCCGTGCTCGACCCTCAGAGGCATCCAGTGAATGGGGGTGAGGGGGGTATATATTGTACCTCTGTTTACAGTCGCCAGGTTATTCTTATGCCAGTGAGATGAGGCTATAGGCATATAGCAATATGGCTATGTATATATATGTATGTATACAGGGGCCTAGCTTCGGAATTTCAGGTGGTATACAGATGGAGATATAATTTATATATATATGTGTGTGTGTATGTATGTATGTATATATATATATATATTATTATATATATATATATATATATATATATATATATATATATATATATATATACAGGTGTGTGTGTGTTTTTATATGGCCTTTATTGCCAAGACGACGCATAGCCACCAGCTATCAATCAATTATATATATATATATATATTTTATTATATTTATATATATATATATATAATCTGCACCTGCGTCTGTGTGTGTGTGGTGATCCATGACTAACAGTTGGGGGGGGGGGGGGGGGGGGCGGGGGGGGTGGGGGGGGTAGTGAGTGGAGCTCTTGGGGCTCCTTACACACTAACAGGAGAGCCTCCTTCACACTGTCTACCTAATACACAATGACTATTGACCATAAGTAAAGAATCACCAGCAACTACATAAATACATTCATGCACCTGGCACTATACATCATTTACATTAATAGACAATGTGTACTCCTTTATAGACCATTTCTCATTCCCCACCATTGCATTTTATCGGAATATTTTACAATAGTTCATAGACAAAGATCTCTCTGGTCTAAGACCAGTCCGTGTATAGGCCGAGGTAGAATAGTATAGTTCAACAAATTTACCTTAGTGAAATTAAAGAGTAAATTCTGCTTTACTGTAGACTACAACAGACTGTAACGATGTATTACACCTAGTTACACATACCCCTTCATAAAAAAGAGCGATTACAAATAGAACCAATAATCGTACTAAAGATAACAATGCTATAAGATAACTGAGCAAAGTTATCTAATCCATGTCCTTTTTATAGCCTTGGTTACAATCGTTGGTACATCAGTTACTCTTTAACTATACAAAGGTTAATTTCGCTTAGCTGTTCTATATTATATATCCATATATAATTATATATTTTACTCTATATATAATTGATATGGATATAGTATCAGTAAATATGTGTGCAAGTTAAACAGCCGTACAATACCTTCGTGCACAACCTTAGCCTTGGTGCACAAATATGTGAAACGGTTGTTTTCATGTCTTTAATATCTGCCTATATATGATTGTGCAACAACTTTGATTGTAAGGCAACTTATTAAATCATTAAAGGGACAGTAACATGACCAACAGAACTTTACTCATTCACAATCACCATGACTTTCTGGGTAGTTATAATTTGTGTGGCGTGAAACATTATCCTCTGGGAGTTATTTAGTGCGCAGTTATAGGCCTACAGACTTTAAAAGTAGTGCAAACCCGACTGTCACTTACAATAAATTTGAAGCTTTTTGAGTATGCCTTATAGCCGATGTTAGTCCACCCTGCCTACATACATTACATGACGTCACACAGGGATGGGAAGAAACTACGAAAATTAGGGCATGGGGTACTCAATCTGTCTAATTGTGCAGAACAGATCAGCCTTATCTCGAGGGTTCGAACTCATCCTAAGTCCAATAAGATTGATATTTTTTCTGGAATATAAATATAAGCTACATAGAATATTCATGCAAGGAATACATGGTGAAATCACGTGACGGGATCTTGAGAGGTTTGCCATGTCATGAGTCATGAGTCATGATAGCCAATTCGTTATTGTTACCATCTACTAAATACTCACAGACAACAATTCACCCTGAGATTTACTTTTTATACACAAACAAAACCTAGAAATTTAGCTAAGTTGTTTCAGTTTGAAATGTGTATTTATCTATCTATTTATAGATACATCTATTTATTTTTTTTAGATAATATGTCCGAAAAGGAGTAGTTCCGTTTAAGATTGCAAGTTTTATGAGGACATTTTGGATGAAGTGAACTGGATTAAGAAGTAATGAGGTGTCAAATGCAAGAAAACGTCGCAACAGTCAACAAGGTGATGTTTGTGTTTTGTCTAACTACTGACGCAGGTACTCGGGTAGTGGGGTCTATGTCCTTGTCACTTTCAGCGTTTTGGGGTGAATTAGGTCAAGTTACACTTTTTTGTTTTTTGTTTTACGACCTCCTAGCACAACCTGTCAAGTTACTCAACCCCCCCCCCCCTCCCCCTGGTAAAGGTTAGCCAGAGGCTGGTTTGAGATAATGTGATTCCCCAGTCACTCTATTATGCATATTATATTATTGTCCCTAATTAACCAGCTCCCCGAGCATATTGTGACTCCCCACTAAGTTTCTTTTAATGTTTAATTCTTTTCTAATATGAATTGATTGATATGTTTGGTTAAAAGAATTACAAAATGTAAACAGCATTTTTATTTTAAACAAACAATATTCTAGAATATTTTTCAAACTAAGTTTTTTTTCTTCCAAATAAACCATCTATAATATATACAGACATACATCAACATACATGAAAGTGAATAGCTATTCATATCGTCTATAACCCCCCAAAAAGGAGTATTCCTTAACCCACCACAAAGATCCATTGACCTACATTCACAATGTAATAGGGGGGGGCACTTTATTGTGCATAATTAAGTGACTGTGGAGTCACTTTATTTTGGGAGTCAGCATACTGTTTCACCGGCCATTCCATTGGCATCAGAATGTCATCAGATTGTTCGGAGGGGGGGGGGGGTGCATGGCGAAGTGTTACCAGTGGGAGCCATGTGTCACTGTACGCTCCTAGTTGACTGGGATCTCAGTGCTAGCCTTACCAATGTTGTCACTAGCTTTCTCTTTTTTTGCAGAACTTTGAACATTTGGTCATATATTTGTTTACACAATCATGTGTTTTCAAACAAAAGGTGGTTAGAATGAGAAGTACTCGGATATGGCCAACTAAATGGGCGTGGTTAGTCATTTGAGTTTAATTTATAAGTACCCTACAAACTGCTTCTTTCCAGTGCTGCTTCAAATCCTCCAAAGTCCTGAGTGTATCTTAGTAGATTTTAAGAACATTTTATAGCTTTTAAGTGAAAAGAAAAAGACAACGCCCCATAGTATGAGACAATATATAAATGAACAGAGAACTGATGTTCGCTATAGAGGTTGATATTTTAAAGCAAACAAACTTTAATGTTTTCATGCCTCACATGTTTTATGTTGTGTGATTAACCTTCCTATTTCGGAGCTTTTAGCCGTATAGTGATTATTGTCATGACAAAGCCTATTTTTCGGTCCTACCCGGTTGTGGTAAGTGGTGGAGGGGTAGACCTTGGTTACTCTGGCACAAGCATCTCAGTACTGAAGAACCGAAGGAAAACGATGCCCCAGAAACGCCGCTCTATTTGTGGGCAGGATTCAGTCGTGTTCACGTTTGTCTGCCTACTTTTAAAGTGAGCAAACCTTGTGCGATATAAGCTCATGTAATGCAGCTTCTGTCTAAATAAACATCGTTAAAGTTTGTCGTCCTATTACTTTCTTTTGTTGTCAGTGTACTTAAAGTGGATAAATACAAGATTCTCCCCGTATTTGCAGGAGACTAGTACGGTGTGAATCTTTTATTTACACTTAAGCTGTATTCACATGGGCAAAATCTAAAGCGATCTAAAGAAGGCGATTTATATGAAGCGATCTATGCGCGCATTCACACGGGCTGAGTTTCAAAGTGTGTCGCATTCACACGGGCAGTGCTTTGAATCGGTTTAAGGCGGAAGTGGATATCTGTGCATGAGCAAGTCCAGACTAACCAGTGCCACTTTGGGTTTGTCAACGTCGGCCGAGAGAGTGTGGGTTCGACCTAGATATGTATGGACTGAATCGTATTGGTTTGGAACAGTCAACACTTCTGCTGGGCAGTGAAACCCTAAAAATAAATCATGAAAAAAATATATGTGCACAGCTAGCAGGTTCATAAAGCAAATTTATCGGAAAGTCAACACACTCAGGTCTCGACTGTCACGTTTCCCTCGACTGCGCATGCGTGTGATGTCATAAATAAAACGATTCAGCGTAGATCGCTTCCTGTAGACCACCTTGGTAAGCGTTTTACATTAAACGATTTATATGAATCGATTCAGCCCTAAAACGCCTCAGCCGTGCATTCACACGGCAAATCTGAGTCGAACTACACAAGTGGTTTTGCGTGAGGCGTTTTAACTCGCCTGTGTGAATACAGCTTTAGAGCGGCATAATCACTATTATCAACCCCGGCCTGATATGAACTTAGATGTGCCAGGAAGAACAACTCCAATAAACAAAACTATAATCTATCTTGCTTTATTTGGAAGTAACCTATTTAAAAGGCCAGTTTATCAGATATTTAAAGTGTAAACATGCTCAATTAAATTTGGCAAAGACGCCAAAACTCAAGACACCATAGGCTTTGGCAGTAATGAGTTCTATTATTAGATTGGCTCTATATTCCCTTCTGTGTGGTGACAAATGTTTAATAAGTGCACCAGTATCTAAGTTAGATATGTAGGATACAATCTAGATAATTGTTTTGGTTTTGAAAATTTGACGTTTTCGGTGGCCGAATCGGTAGAGCGCGGGCTTTCCGTGCGTTCCACGTCTGACACCATGTAATGTGATTAAGCGACCAACGACTGCACACGTTGAGGTCTAGTTACTTAATGCTTTATTCAGCCCGTGCGATACCACTACACTGGTTCCTCCGCTCTGCTCGGTCCCGGCCGTCGCGCCGCTGCCCTGCAGAGAACACCATACATAACAATCCTGGTCGAGTCAAACCAATGGCTTACAAAATTTATACTTTTTGCTGGCCTGGCGCTCAGCATTACTAGAATAAGGCAAAAACTGGTTAGCTCAGTGTCGGGATAATGTTACTGAGCGGGTAATCGGGTCATGATACCGGTGGTCTGGTCTCCCAGTGGGCCATCACTAAAAAGTCACCATGAGTGCAATGTTACAATACCCTTCCTGATATAACCTTAGCTGTTGCTAGGACGTAAAGTAATCAATTAAATTTGAACACAGAAAATGTATTGACAAATTTGGTTATGAACAATACAACTTACAAGTGGTAGAAATTTGCTGTACTTTTTAAGTCACTTTTCAAACTGTCTACATTAATGCACATTTTGGATGAATTTGGAAACCTGATTATTTGAGGTCCATATAGCTAGCTATAGGTGTTCTACTCCATTATACAATAACTTGCAGGAGTCCATAATTGGATCTTAATGTCCATGCACGTATAACATAACATGTTTTAAATGCGTAAAACATGACAAAAATGTATATTAAAAAGGGAACAAATTGGAAAAATGCATGGAAGTCATAACATTAAAATATGCACAAGTAATACTAATACATTATTATTTCTGTGGAGCATGTGTAGTGAGTCACTGCACACATTAGTTGTCACTGCCACCAGAGGGCAGGTTACTGGTGGAAATCCTCTCCCTGACTTTTCCAGGGTATGTACAGTGAGTTTGTTACCTGTATTAGTTGCTGCCGCTGCCACCAGATGGCAGGTTAGTGGTGGAAATCTTTTCCAAGTATGTACCAGTGAGTTGTTATCTACATTAGTTGTTACCACTGCCACCAGAGGGCAGGTTGGTGGTGCAAATATTTTTCAGAGTATGTAGTAAGTTGCTGCCTACATTAGTTGCTGCCCCTGCCACCAGAGGGCGCGTTGGTGGTGGAAATTTTGTCCAGGGTATGTACAGTGAGTTATTACCTATATTAGTTGCTGCCACTGCCACCAGAGGATGGGTTGGTTGGTGAAGGAAATCCTCTATATGGCAATGTCTATTCCAACTCACTTTTCCAGTCATGGTACAGAACTGATTGTTTGGCCGTCTCCAGTTACTCGTCTTATATTCACTACTATCGGGAGGATCCTGGCAACTAACTGTCTGCCTGTCTTCCCCCCCCCCCCCCACACACACACACTAAATACCAAAACACAACTCATAAGAAAGAACGGGAGACAAGTCACGCAAGATTGACAGTGATAAGGTTGAGCTTTATTGCTACAACTCTTGTTCACCTACTAGTGACCTGCCACCCTGACTCACTTACAACCTGCTACACAGACCCACATAACTTCTGCTTGTTCAGTCAAAATCAGTGCCTACAGCCCAGCCCATTGAACCTAAGTCATATGGGTGTTACACACAGCTCAGAGGTGAACCGCTTCCTTTGGTATCTCAGCCAATCAGACATGGGAGCAGCCTGGGAGGGGTGGCGCCCAAGATGGGGGCACCTGTCACTCAACCCCAGGGGAGGTGGTGTCCCTAATGTATGCAGAATGGCTGGGTGTGCTTACCTAGCGGTCCCGTGGTAACAAGGTGTTTGTTGTTTTACATCCTAGCAACATCTAATGTCATATTAGGACGGCTGTGGTAACAAGTAGTCGTCATACAGTTACATTAAACAATGATACCTGTCCCTCTCCCTTTTTGCACTCTTCCTGGTGCATGGAGGGAATATTCCTGTAATTCTTCAACCTATCTTAATATCCGGACATCATACTGCAATCCCGGTCACCGTGTCATAACATTTACACATAGTTATTTCCATGTCACAGAGCGAGTGGGCACACATTACATCACTATTACATAACAATGGTCCCCAACTCCGTCACCCGAGATATTGATATGATTTCAAGCTGGGCTATCACGACCGAAAGACCGTATATTTTTACATGATTATTAACAGTGAGTGCTCAGACTAGATAAAAATAGCTCCGATTTTCTAGTTCGTAGAATTCTAATAGTCTGACCAACTTTATAGTGCTGTCCCACTGGGATACCAAGCTGTTGGCGACCAGACGGGATGACTGAATGAGTTGAACGTCCGTCTCCCGTTTTGGTAGATTCGTGGGATTCGAACCCATGGATTCGAGTCAAAACAATTACTTAAATAATTGATACTTAGCCATTTCCTAGGATAGGGCAAGGACTGGTTGGCTCAGTGTCAGGATAATGTGACTGAGTGGGATAACAGGTCATGGTGCTGGCAGCCTGGTCTCCCAGTGGGTCAGCACTATAAAGTCACCACGAGTGTACACTGGCACAAGTCGGTACTCGTCCTATGACCTTAGATGTTACCAGGATGTAAAACTCCAACAACCAACCAAGCTGCTAGCACCATGACCTGATTTCCCACTCAATCACATTATTCTGAGACGAAGGTAACCAGTCCTTGCCCTACTCGAGCAGTGCCGAGCACCAGGCCAAAGACCCTATAATACTAAGACGGCTCACTCAGCCTATACTGTGTAATCAAAATGATCAAACCCACCACTTGGTGTGCTGGCTGTTCTCTTGGTTAAACAGGTGCTATATTATATGTATAAATGTATATATGAATGTGAAAGATGTGTGATGATGGCGATGGGTATTTGTTCATAGCAATTTCATATTGATGTATATTCATACTTACCTATCTCATGTATAATATAATTGTATGTGTTTACATGTGAAACACCAACCAGCAGCTGGGCTGATCAAACCCACCACAAGGTGGCACTGCGAAATTTACATTACCATGGGAGAGATAGGGAGTGAGCCGTCTTAGTATTATAGGGTCTTTGACCAGGCTAAGTAGCAACAAGTAGCAATTTTGAACTCCCGACCTTTCTCACAGGAAGACTGCGTTTTAATAAATTTGGGCACCGCATCCGGTTTTCACATTGGAAACACTCTTTGTGATTATATAAAACAAGGAACACCAAAAAGTCGTAATAATTGACGAACAAGCCAGAGTAGAAGTTGTTTAAAACTTGTATTCGTAATTTTGTACAAAAATCGAAGAAAAGTAGGGAACATTAGTTGGTCTTCAGCGACTCGTGTGATTAGCGACCACTTGGCACCTTCAAACATTTTTTTCAATGGATGTCTCATTTGACAGGGATGAATGTGGTCTTGGGGGGAAAGCCACATGTGAAGGTGTAGGTCATCCTATCGATCCTGCTCAGTGGACCCATTTGCAGTTTGGGCTTTTTTCTGTTACAACCAGTGGTCCACAACTGGTCCATCAAAGGGGCTATCTATGGGAAAGTGCATATAAAAGACCCCTTGCTGCTTATCGGAAAGAGTAGCCTATGTGGCAGTAGCAGGTTTCCTCCAAAGAAATACGTCAGCATGACCATGTGTTTCACGTCCAATAGCCGATTAATACAGATCAATGTGCTCTAGAGGCATCATTAAATAAAACAAGCTTTAATCTTGAAAGAAAAAGCAGAAATCAATATTGAGGTGCACGATAATAGTCACAATGACAGCAGAACGCTCTCCAGCCCGTGTGTAATGATTGGTCAGAGGCATGGTGCAAAGACTACGCTTGGAGAGTAATGAATGAAACGGGACTTCCGGGAATCTCCCATGATTCCCTGACAGCGCTAAGCCTATGGGAGGATTCCCGCGTTTTCACGCAAATCCACCCCTTACATACGAGACCAGGGAGGAAAGTTCTCCGCCATTTCTCGGATTTCCGATTATCACTGATTAATTATTACAAATTCCAGGGATAAAAGACAGCAGTTGTTCGGTCACAATCTCCTATACAAAGGCTGGACTGTCCTGATATTATCTTAGATGTTGCTAGGGCAATCTTTTTTTTAAAGGAGGGGAAAAGCAAGTAGTTTTTTGGCGAAAACGCGGAAGTTCCCTCATAGGCCTAGCCTTGTCAGGGAATCGTGGGAAATTTCCGGAAGTCTGGTTTCATACCATACTCTCCAAGCACTATCCTAGCTCCATTCCACCGCCCATCAGCAGACTATCCTTGGAGAGCATTCCACTGTCCTTTTTGCGACTGTATTATCGCCCATGTCACCAATTCCTTCTCTCCGTGTCAGTGATAAGTTTGACATCGGTTTTTTGGTGTTTAAAAAAAAAAAAAAAATGATTACTAGGATGATGCTATTATTGGAGCAACATTATTTACAGAAAATCTCACCATGGATTTCCGTTTTGGGTGGGTTTTTTTTTTTGCCTGGGACCACTTTCATCCCCGAGGGACTAACCTACTGACTACTGTCATATATGGTGATAGAGTTTGTGATAGTTAATAGCGATTATCAAAAACTGTAGAAATCCGCAGAATTGTCGAGATATAATCCTGTCTCTCCGATAATAGGACACCTGCTGTCAGAATAATAATGTTATTCTTTGAAGACAGGTACTAATGTATTCTATCCATGGGATCACCTCTAACCCCCCCCCCCCCCACCCCCCCGCAAACAACCTTGCACACGCCAAGCGCTACCGGTCGAGGGTCGTGTGCGTTTCGTCCACTAGACGGCGTACTTGTGTTGCCCTCTGGTGGGAGCGAAAGATGCACAACTGCAACTGCTGCTCTGTAATACTACTGCCACCTGTCGGGAAAGATCAGAATTTATACTATTATAGATTGTTTTTCGTTCTAGCAACATCTAAGGTCATATCAGGACGGGGACTACTGTTAGAGATGAACAAATGAAAAGTATGCTATCCCTGTAAGAGGGCATGATTTAATATGAATATGCATGGTTTGTATATCCTGAAACAACCTATATATTTATTATTTTTTAAATATGGCAGAAACTTAGTCATATTATGCAACTTTAAATACAAATTCATAATGATTGTTGGTGGTTGCTTTGCAGCATGTTGGCAGTAATGGCCATATTCATAGCGGGAAGAACTTTTGTCTTAATATTAATGAACCTACAGTTTCATGTGATATATAATTTATTATATGAGTATAAAGGGGCGGAGCATCTATTCTATATGGTTTTATGGAACTTTGTATTTAATTGCTTGCTATCTATGTATTATTATTAGTCCTATTTGCTGCGGCCGGAACCCGCTGCTCACCTCTGGCGCCACCACCGTTTAGGCATAGGCCAGCCAGAGAGCATCAGGATCACATGAGCTCCTCGTCTTGCCTCTCTTTCCTTGCCCCCGTTATTCGTAACCAACTTTATACAGAATATAAAAGCTTACAATCATGTATTTGTAAAATGACACTTAGACTGAAAGCTCACAATCATAAACAATTGTGACAAACCCATAGCTGAACTTCAATGGTATAACTAATTTTTTGTAATTTACAATTTATCAACTAAGATATATGATGGCTAAAATTTCTTCTTGGTTTTTGTTTATAATAATAAGCATGGTGTTTGCATTGTATAATTTTTGGCACAAGGCCATAACAATCAACACAGTTTAAAGTTGCATAGTCCGATGGTTTTGAATTTCTGTATTTTTTCTGAGATAACTATATTAGATAAACATATTAGATTGATCACTAGTATCTACTTTACATTAGTTCAAAGTTACTTTTATTTTAAATGGTAAACTTTTGAGACTCTGACACCATAGACTTCTGCAGTAACAGGTTCTGTTAAATTGACTCAGTATTTCCTTCTATGCAGAAACAAATAAGTGCATCAGTATCTAAGTTAGATATGTAAAATCAATTGTAGATAATTGGTTTGGTTTTGAAAATTTGATATTTCATTGGACTATGCAGCTTTAATCCAATTGTTATTTGAGTGTTAGCAGGGACAGACACACTGACGGGTGGGGGTGAGCGGAAAAGAGTGTACGCCACGAGTGGCCAATGCGACACTGGCTAAGTGCCACCTGGTCCCACTGAATCCGCCACATGAGTCTGTAGTGGTTTCCTGACAGATGGGACAAATTCATGCAAACCTGTCCTATGATCTCAGCACGTAAAACAACAAACAATCATCCAAATAACATTTGTTGCCTCGTAGAAGGGAATACTGAGCCAATGTAATAGAACTTGTTACTGCAGAAGGCATGCTTGCCCAAATTAATTTTGCATGGTTCCACTTCAAATATCTCAAAGGTTAGCCACTTAAAATAAAAGTTACGTCAAGTTAAAGTAAGGTACATTATAACGATCAACCGTATCTCAGAAAATGTCAGAAACTCAAAAACCATCGGACTATGCAACTTTAAGTATATGAGGCGAAATGACGCATATGACCAAGAATAAAATTAGAAAGCCGCATGAGACGAGAAACTAGTCGTACCTGGTAAATGGACCAGTTGGTGGGGGGGTGAGGGGGTGAGGGGGGGGGCTCACCTGGTTTGTGAACCATGCACAGCTGCTCATCCTCTCCCGTTACTATGACAACGCTACCAGTACACAGCGACTCCTCCTCCGATGTCGGGTCGACGAGCAGGATGCGGCTACAATAGAGTGTGAGTGATTGGTTTTTTTTTCATGTCCAGGCATCACGACAGGTCATGTCTGTCAGACTGGCCAACTGCCGACTTTTTACAGTGCATATTCATTAGCGATAGCGTGAGAGTGGATTTGAGTTAGTGATTGAGGGTTTTATATCCTAGCAACATTGACAGTCATGTTCGTCAGGGCCAAAATACATGAGTCCCATTTAAATAATATCTGCATCAACTCTTTATACATATACATGTTATGCACAGTGGTAGAAATAAGCAACACTTTTTTTCACTTGTCCATAATCTGGTGTGGTTTTTACTTGTCCGCCTGAATTTTCACTTTCACAGTGTATTGGAAATTATTTTTTATTTTGTTATTGTTGAATAAAGTTTGCTTGTATTTTAAGCCCAAAATGTTCAATTGTCCAAAAAGGAAAAACTCAAGCCATGTTCTGCTTGTTCGTGCCGACTCTCACTTGACTCGACTTCGAACGGTGATGTACATATATATATATATGCACACTCATGGTAACATATTCAAAGTTCATATTCACAAAACGTGTAACTTCCTTCCACCATGAACAACACCAATGGAATATTCTCATTCTCATTAGCTGTGAACACTTGACCCGGTTCTTGAACGTGTTCAATGCCGAATGTTCCCTTCTCATGGAATACATGAATACAAATGGAATACTATGCCTGGGATAATTTCAATGGCGACAAAACGATAGAAATCTTGTTACTCTCCGTAGCTCATGTCTCCAGCGACCCCCTGTGAACGGTGAAACCCAGCCATGTGCGAACAATTTTTCGATGTACAAACTGTCTTGATCGCATTTGACTGTTCCGCCGATGACACCTGCTATATCAGGACAATATTGGTCTGGACGGTTGGTTGTTGTTGTTTTAAATCCTAGCAACATCTTAGGTCATATCAGGTCAGGTACCGAGTTGTGACAGTGCACACTCATGGCGACTTTATAGTGTTGTCCCACTGGGAGACCAGGCCGCCGCCACCATGACCCGATATCCCATAGTCACATTATCCTGACACTGTGCTAACCAGTCCTTGTCCTATCCTATTAATGCCGAGCGCCAAGGTAGGTAGTGACAAGTATCAATTTTATAAATCATTGGTTTGACTCGGCTGGAATTCGAACTCCCGACCTTCCACACGGGAGGCCTGCGCTCTACCGATTCGGCCACAGCGTCCGGTAACAGTGAGCTGATGATGCCGAAGACTTACTCGTCGAAGATGGCAAAGGACGTGGCAACGGGGTGTGTTCGTACACAGACTGAGGTGCGCGTGTCCAGGTCCACCTCCAGCAGACCGGTCTCCTCCCCCACAGTCACCTTGGGCAGCCTCACTGTGGGCAGCAGCGGGACGAAGCAGAGTAAGCAGACGCACAGTGGGTTAGGTTGTTTGAGTTATATATCTTGGCAACATCTAAGGTCATATCAGGACAGGTACCGACTTGTGACAGTGTGCACTCATGGTGACTTTATAGTGCTGACCCACTGGGAGACTAGGCCGCCAGCACCATGACCCGATATCCCATTCAGTTGCATTATCCTGATACTGAGCCAACCTCTCCTAATAATGCCGAGTGCCTGGCTAGGAAGCGACAAGTATCAATTTCTAAGTCATTGGTTTTGACTCGACCAGGGTGCGAACGCAGGGGCACAGTAAGCAGGAGCAGTGTGGAGATCTGTTGCCTAGGGGGCCCCGAAACATTCAAACACTTTGGGAGACATTCGCTGATAATTTCACTTTTGAACAAAACTGCCATTGAATTTCGAAAAAGAAAATGAGATTATTTCAGAATAAATATATTAGGTTGACTGTTATAATCCACTGTACTTTAGTTTGAAGTAACTTTTATTTTAACTGGCTAACTTTGTAAGGAAAACATGCTAAATTGATTTTGCCATGCACATCAAAATTTGGACACCATAGTATCCCCTTCTATGCCACAACACTTTTTTATTAAGCGCACCTGTATCAAAGTTGGATGTGAGGAATCAAATCTAGGTTTTGGTTTTGGAAATCTTATGCTTTCATCTGATTGTGCAATTTTAAAGACAAGCGGGTGTCACTTACGGTTTTTTAGGGCTGCTATGAGGGCGATGACGCATGCGTCATACAGACTTCCGTCATGGTCCAGACACATGAGGTCACAGTAGAGCACCCACACGAACTGACAGCAAGAAAACCTCTATTAACCACCCAGCTGTCAGGGATGAAAGTGGTGTTCAGCAAAAAAAAGCGGAAATCTATGCCTATGGTGAGGTTATCTGTAAACCGACAGCGACTTTCCACGAAAAAATAGATATTCTCCCCCAGACATAATTCGTGGAAGTCAGGTTTCATACATAATGGTATACCCTGATAGTGCTGTGGCATTTGAACAACATGTTAGCATACGCTGATAGTGCTGCGGGATTGCAGTAAAGTAAAAATCACGGAAATTCCATCATCTTTCATCCCTGATTACTTGATTAAACAGGGGAAATCCAAACAATTGAATTCGTCTTTCCCACTCCACTGCTCCTTGCCCTATCTTAGTAATGCCAAACACCAGGCTAGGTAGCGACAAGTATCAATTTTTAAGTCATCGGTTTGACTCGGCAAGGGTTCAAATCCAACGACCTACCAAAACGGGAAGCAGGTGCTCAACTCATTCGGACATCCCGTCTGGTTATGTTTGAGGTAACTTTGATTTTAAATCACTAACTTTTGGAGATATCTGAATTGAAAACATGCAAAATTACTTTTGGTGTGAACACCGAAATGCTGTACGCTATAGGCTTCAGGAGGACCAGGTTCTATTAAATTTACTTAGCATTCCTTCAATGTAGCAACAAATGCTTAATGGGAGATTTAAAGATGCCTCGTCCGATGAAAGCATAAGATTTTCAAGACCAACACATTTTGATAGATTAGATCTCACATATGCAAGTAGATACTGGTGCACTCATTAAACAGTTGTTGCAACATAGAAGGAAACAAGTTAGAACCTGTTGCAGCTGCATGAAACCTATGGAGTCAGAATTTTGATGTGCATGCCAAAATTATGTTCCATATTTTCACTTCAAATATTTCCAAAGTTAGCCATTTATAATAAAAGTTACAATCAACTTAATATATTATCTAAAAACATTTGACGATTCCACTTTTCACATCAGGCTTGAACGCCACATTTTAAAAACATATTTCTAATTGGTAAGATCTTATCATTTCAAATACAAGCCGGTATTAGATATTTATCAGGAATGATGCGGTGAGGTTTATGCTAACTGACACATTGAGTGCACGTGCACTTAGGTACTTTCAGGTCATTACATTCTTACCTTGCCTTCGTCTATACACAAGTCTGCTCGATCTATGCATTTTGATCTGGAAATACAGGCATACTAATTGAACTTTGCATTTTTATACCCCCACATAATACATTTTTAACCGTTAGCTACTCGTAGTTTTATACTACAACCTATTCATTTACATTACTGATGAATCTCCTTAAAGTTGCATGGTCCGATGGCGGTTGAATTTTCGTCTTATATTTTAGATAAAAATATCAAATTGATCGTTATGGGCTACTAATCATTAGTCCGGAGTCATTTTGATGAAAAATGACTAGTTTTGAAGCAATTTGAGCTGAAAGAACCTAAAACACTTCCGACAACTTTCCAAAAGTCCTCTCGCTATGACCAGTATTGACATCTCGCAATGACCACGTGATGTGGAATGACCTAAATAAAATATAGCCTGGGTACCTTTTTTTCCTACTGATGGCACCATCATTTGTTTCTTGACATGTGATGTGATGTGGGCTGACCTAATGATTATCAAATGTATTGTTCCCGGGTAATAATATACATAATTATTACATCACTCTTATTCAGATCTGTAACAATTATTTAATATAAAATTCCATGCAACTTTATATCAACCCAGGCTATGGTGCCAGCAATACTACTACTGGACATCCTGGAACCTGACTAGGTACTTGGAATGAGGGTCAAGGCTATTGAGGCAATGAGATTGCCCGAATTGATTAATGGCTTCCTTGTGTAATGGGTTTCTCAAAGTAGGATGAGGTAGTAAATTCACTGATTATTCTATATATGCTGTCCCAAATCACTTGTTAATGCACCAATATCTAAGATGGATATATATATAACCAAATTAAGATAAATGTATTGTTTTGAAAAATAAATATTTCATCGGACCATGCAACTTTAAATTAACATTAATATTATATGTCCATACTCTGGAAACTATTGTAAATCCACTTTTGTCCACACTTGGCCCATTAAATAACCCAAAAGTGCAACATACAAAAAACTTTATAATAGTTGAGCACATCCTGGCGTTGTTTTGGTGCTAATAAACGTAACAAATGTGGTTTACCTTTTTTCATGTGTTATTGAGTTGAAATGGGCTATGTGCGCAATATGTCACGATTCATGCAATATGTGGCGATTCGCGTGAAAAGGATTAGGCTTTCCAATTTTCAAATGTTGGCAGCTTTACTAGTTCATCTATAATAATAGTCTCTGAAAAATCTGCAACAGATTTATGTGTTATTAAATTCAATAATAAAAATGTAATTGTACTTTTCATGAGCATTCTTTAAAACTGCGACCCCCAATAACCGATGTTTACTTTTTGTGTTGGGGGGTCGTTAAACAAACAAACAAACAAACTCTTTAAACAGACATGAGCAGAGAAGTAAAACAAATTAGCTGATTGTGGGCGTATGCCTCAAAACTCGGCCAAAGGCCGAGTAGGTGGGAGGGTGTAGGGAGGGCCCGTCCCACGGAGAAATTATTTTACAAGTAGGACACAATTGGTGCAATTTGGTAGCCACGTAGGAGGGAGAAATTTCACTCTTCACCTGTGACATAAGGTAAGAGTAGGCATATAGACCAGTACTCTAAGAATACAGAAGTGTTTTTCTTGTAATCTTGCATAAATGATAAGTCAATAATATAAATAATATAAATAATACAACTTTACCATAGTTAATAGTTTCAGTTACTTAATTTATTGTCTTATACTCCTTCAGCTGGCCGTCCTTGTAATATGGTAATACTTGTTTAATTGTTATAATAAATGTAAAGGAATATGATCAAAGTAATGTAAATTCCATTTTAACAACAATATATAGTCTTATGCTCCCTCAATATATAGTCTTATACTCCCTCCATCAGTTCTTAATACTTGCATAACTGCTATAATAAAGCATAAAATGTCAAGGAATACGATAATAAAACTAATCTGAAGTTCATTTTAATAACAATGTTGGTTCATTTTTTCTTTTTGTTCTTTTCCTTTTCATTTAATTGGCGGAAATCAGCTCATGCCTGTTTAAAACTGCATAGTCTGAGGAAAACATCAAATTTTCAAAATCAAAACAGTAATCTAGATTTAATTCTACATATCCAACTTAGATTCTGGTACACTTATCAAACATTTTTCACCACATAGAATGAGGAGCTTTCATGAGCCAGTTCTCTCGATATACACTCTTCATTCTACTAAAAAAGCAAGGTAGATTATAACAATCAACCTAATATATTTATCTTAGAAAATGACAGAAACTCAAAAGCATCGGACTATGCAGCTTTAACAAAAATAGCAGAAAGTGCACGGGTGACTGCGCATGCGTCTTACGTGCGTATAACCTGGTCGAGGAGGTGCGACGCGATCTGCGCTCTTTCCGACGGCGGGCCAGGACGGAACTGGGGCGAGCAGAGCGGAGGCAGGTCCACGTTGGGAACTTTAAAAAGTAAATAAAAAGAAGGTTCAAAGCTGCACAATCAGAAGAAAGCCTCGAATTTTCCTAACAAAAGCATTCGCTTCGATTTTCCTCCTACTTAGATACTGATGCAACCATTAAACATTGATTGGTCAGTTTCTGTTATCTTTTGTGTTGAAGCTGAGCAATTCAATTTTAAGAATAAAAGTCAACTCTGACCCAACAAAGCAACAAAAACAGGCAACCTGATTTCCCATAAATTTTATCCCATGACAGCTTTTTTCTTTCTTTTTTTCCTACAAAAAAACGAATTTAAAAAATCGCTATACTGAAAACATAAGATATTTATCTTCCTGACTTCCTAAAGTAACGGGCAAAACCAATTCTATTTTTTTTAAAAGGTCTATCGCGATAAGGGCGCGGGGAGGGGGAGTAAGGGGCGAAAGGGCCGCAGGTGTAGCAAAGTGATACTTCAACCAGACTACATCTTGGTTTTATAAGTGTGTGTGATTTTCAAAATTTTACTTTACTTGCAACAAACAGAAATAAAGTAAAAATGTATATGACCAATTTGGCTAGGGATTCCTTTTTTTCCCTAAACCAATTACCGTGAATAGATGAAGATGTTACATTCTAACATAACATCTTAATTAAGGAGGCAAGTGCATACAGGTACTTAGAAACAGTGATTGATTCTACCTTAAATGAGAATCAACAACTGGCTAGACTAACTCAATCATTGGCACTAAAAATGACTACAATCAGGAAGATGCAGAGCGTCATAAGCGAGAACACTGCCCTACTGCTATATAAATCAACAGTTCTGCCAATAATAGACTATAATTTATGTATTGCTCACTAAGCAGCAACTGACTGAAGGGGCTGTCACATTACGACGCATCACGCAAACGTACGTGATATTTTGCCGCTATGTTGGGATATGTCATAATGCGTTACCGCGTTCGTTATGCGTACGTCGATGTACATCGATGTTCGTTAGGGGGTCGCGAAAGTTTTGTGCATGCACAAAACTTTGACGTACAACAACATATGGGTGTTACGTTGGCCGTACGTTATGTATACGTCGATGTACGTTAGACATACGCTGTTCACTACGTTGACCTATGTTAAAGGCACTGGAAACGTACAGTCCACGTACTGACAATGTATGGATAAGGTATGTCTAACATACGTTTTGCATTTCTCCACCATGTCTTGACATATGTAACGTATGAGGTGTAGTTCTGGTGATCGAATAACGTATATAACGTTCACCGGCGTTCTGCGAATGTACCGTGAGGGTGATTAGGGCATTTTTCACTGGGAGGCACGTTAGCCATACGCTAGGTATACGGTATGTATACGTCCAACTTTGCCCCCCGCACCGAAAGGTTCGACGCATCTCGACGTAAAAAAGTGATTTTACGCATTGGCCATGCCCTTGAGATGCGTCGTAATGTGACAGCCCATTAAGCTAGAAAGGATCCAAAACCAGGCGTTAAGAACAATTTATTGAGGCAAAACACTAAGGAAATGCATGACAAAGCAAACATAGATTACCTAATGGATAGAAGCGATTCACATCTCCTATCACTTATGTACAGAAGAGCCAGACACCCAATATATAGACGGCACAAAGAGGAATACTAGATGGGCTGATTCCACTCTACTCAAAGTTCCCAAGCCTTCCACAAACTAATTAAAGCACCAATTTACAAAGGCAGCATGATGTGGAACAACCTACCAGCCGGAACTAGAGCACCGCCCTCACTAAGAGTACATCGGATTGGGTAGGCCCTTATCCAGTCACAGTAAAGGATGTTCCATTGGCATCACCATACCCTAAGTGACTGGCCACCAAACACTCAGCATCAGTTCTCCCCCCCCCCCACCCCCCAACCCCCTTTTATTTGTTGCCATTCCTCCGTTATTTCCAGTCAACCATATACAATGACAGAGACAGTCCAAATACAAATGTAAAATCTAAGACCAAATTGCACTGGGATTGGTCCCGCTGTTTCACTGGACACAGCTGGTCCAGTGTTTTACTAACAACCCCATCCCAACAGCATAATTCATAAACTCACATAGCTAAATACTAGATAAATACTCACAATGATCTGACTTATATTGATCTAGTTATATGACACTACTGTTAGCATATTGCTATGGAACTTTTGGGTTCCAGAATTTCATTGTGTTACATGCTGCAAATTGTGTATTCAACAGTTATTGCATACCTTATTCTATATACCCTTTGTATAAATAACCTTGAATTGAAATATGGCTGGAAGACCAGTGCTTCGGCACTGACGAAAAACTTATTCAGCAGAATAAACATATTTACCAACAACATAAATGTCCCATATATATATATTTTTTTGGTAAACATTTTTAATCACATGAACACATACTTTTTTTCCAGCATCGAGGTACTGGTATTCCGGCCATGGTTAACTTCGGTCATTGACACTACAAGAATATATTACAAGAATATATTGACACATTTAATTATTTCAACGAAGGAAACTTACCTATAAATCCAGCTTTTGGTTCTTCGGACTTCGGAACGGTAACCTCCTGCAATGTACGGCAAACACACCGCTTGTACTCAGAGTGTTTAATTAAAGTTGTGGAATCATCACATTTTCAAAAACAATTGGACACGGTGGCCCAATCGGTAGAGCGCAGGCTTCCTATGCGGAAGGTTGCAGTTTGAATTCCAGTCGAGTCAAAGCAATGACATACAAAATTGATACATGTCACATCCTAGCCTGGTGCTCGACATTACTAGGATAGGTCAAGGACTGGTTAGCTCAGTATCCTGATAACGTGACTGAGTGGGAAATCAGGTCATGGTACCGGTGGCCTGGTCTCCCAGTGGGGCAGCACTATAAAGTTGCAATGAGTGCGGTTCAAATCTGGCAGTTAAACCAATGATTTAAAAGTTTATACTTGTCACTACCTAGCCTGGTATTTGCACTTTGACATTATTCTGTAGAATATGGAAAGTAGTGGAATGAAGAAGACCAATTGAACAATTTTGAATGTAATTTTCAAGCAAATACCCATGTTGTACACACCTAATAATTACCGCTCCTATAAAATTCTTGCAAAAACAATAATCGTGAACAAGAAATATATCCTGTTGCTTAGATTATTATCTCTTGACAAAGCTGGTTTCTGGCTACATCTATATTACAGTGCATACTTACAGCCTTGATCCCACACACCACGGTGGTGTTGCCCAGTTTGACTAGTGACGAGCCCTCCGCTGTGCTTATGGATCCTGTGATGGGTAAATGAAACCGAAAATGTTCATTTTATGGAACATTGTTTGTTGTTTTACATCCTAGCAAGATCTAAGGTCATATCAGGACGGGTACTGACTTGTCAGTGCACTTACAGCGAGTTTATAGTGCCGCCGGCACCGTGACCCAATGCTATATCCCAGTCACATTATCCTGATACTGTGCTAACCAGTCCTTGTCCTAGCCTATCCATGGATTGCCAAGTGCCAGGTTAGGTGGTGTTCTCTGTGGCGGAGTGGTTAGTGTCTGACTTTTTTCTAGGTCGGACTCCTAATCTGAAGGTCAGTGGTTCGATTCCCCGTGCCCCCACCTCTGCCAATTTGGATTTCCACTGCTGTGTATAACTTACAGCGTCATCAAAGGCCAGTTGCTCTCATACCATGTCTTTGTGGTGTGGGAGGTTAAAAATCCCTTGGGTCGGTAAAAGTGTAGGCTCGGGCTTTCTATCGACAAACTGTCTAATGGTGAAAACAAGCCTATTCAGGCTTATCCATGATAGGCAGTATAAATCTTCAAGAAAGGGGTAGCAATAAGTATCAATTTTATTATAAGTCACTGGTTTGACTCGGCTGGGATTCAAACTGCCGACCTTAGTCGATTCGGCCACCGCATTCGGTTTTTATGCAACATGTTCATATGCATTATTCGATAAAGATCTGCCTCAATGCATCACCAGATGCGGTGGCCGAATTGGTAGAGCGCAGGTTTCTCCTGCAGATGTTTGGGAGCTCGAAAGCCGGCCAGGTCAAACCAATGACTTACAAAATTGATACTTGTCGCTACCTAGCCCGGCACTCGACATTACAAGGATAGGGCAGTAACTGGTTAGCTCAGTATCAGGATAATGTGAGAGGGAAATTGGGTCATGGTGCCAGTGGCCTGGTCACCCAGTGGGGCAACACCATCAAGTCACCATGAGTGTGCACTGTCACAAGTTGGTACCCATCCTGTTATGACCATAGATGTTGCCGGTATGCAAAACCCCAACCAATGCAAACACAAAACACACCTCAACCCGTAGAGATAAAGATGTAATGATACTAAAAATTGGGGCATCAATTACTTAAAAAATAAATGTTTCCATTGCATGCTATATTATATACATTATATTAATATTATTAACAGAGTGCTGGTAGCGTCTCGTCCACTGAATGCTACTATTGCCCAATCTGCTGTGCAGGGAGGCAAACCCACCGCGAGCAGCCACTGAGCTGGTGTGGGTACCCCTATCGCTATCACTCCCTGTGAAACTTTTGACCATAGGAAATAAAGCGTAGGCTAGATAACATTCTCAACCAACATTTGTGTCTGTGTTATGTGTTACGGAGTGTCAAATAATACCATACTAAAAACCAGAACCCTTACTACTTCCCGAATTTGATGTAGAATACAGTACATAGTAAATATTTCTCAGCCCCGCACCCCCCCCCCCCGCCCTTTTTTCTACACTTGTGTATAAATATCAATAACCCAAGTTAGATGCATTACCTATGTTAAGTGTTGTCGGTCGAACCTCTCCCAACTCTCTACCATCGGGGCGGACATTCTGCTCCTGAAATCGGAATTTATTACAATAAAACAAGCTCATATTATTTAGCTCCACGATTACAACCAATACTAGTTTCTCCCGCAGGACTACGTCGGTTGCAGAGTTGCTAAACAACCGCATAGAAAAGATTTCGGCAGGCTCGGTTATCATATCAATATTGAATACATCGAGTTGCATAGTCCGATGGCGATGCCGATGGTTTTGGGCTTCAGCAATTGTATGAGATAAATACATATTAATGACCGCACCCCTTTAATTTAATAGCATTGCTTCTGTGTCTAACGGACAACTGTCTTATGCGGACAACGAGCCATTTTTCACCCATTTGATCAATATTCTGTCAATAACGACATGCCATATAGTTATTATAACATGTCTGTGCCTGTGCCTGTGCCAGTGTATGTGCATGTGCCTGTTCCTGTGTCAGTGCCTGTGCTAGTGCCAGTGTATGTGCCTGTGCATATTCCTGTCCCTGTGCCTGTGTCCTCTGTCAGTCAGTCTCTGCCTGTAACGGATCTCTCTCTATAACGGTATCTTGCTCCAGTCCCATGGGTAGAGACTTGCAAATCCGCGTGTACGGGTCGGGTCCTCTCGCCTTGCTCCATAGGAAAAAGTTGACTGCGCGGAGTGTCCCGGCATGCAAACACCCCTTATCAAACATTGTTTTTCTCATGCTTTATGTATCAACAGTACAAATGTTGAATGGTAATTCGAATGTTTAAGATATCAACATTCTGCTAGGTCATTTTCCAGGGAAAAATATGTGACAGTTCAGCTGAGAAAATTCCTCAAAAGTCACCAAGCTTTGAGAGCTCATCCCCGCTAATCGGTAAAGGTCACCCATATAAAATTAATATAATATGGTTGTTAAACATGTTACCTGTGTGTGTGCCAGGCGATTTGTTTGTATGTGGTGCGATTTGAGAGTTATAGCACTTTTTCTGACACTCCTCTGCCTTGCGCCAATTGGCACAGCTGAGATGAGATATCAGGTCAAAAGTCCTACCCATATAAAACAATGTAGTTACTGTGAAGTAAATAGCCGATTTTGGGGGGCATTATACACCATAACTTTGCTTCTACTTGACATATTAGGTCCATCCGTATGTTAAATTAAAGTGCTTTATCAGAATATGTTTCATTTGAAAACCTATTTGATATTTGAAATGTGTCTGCAAGTCTCTACCATGGGTGTCCGTTATAGACAGAGTAGACTGTATTTATTATACAGATAAACGATTCACCCCATACTTACAAGGTTCATATTACAGTTGACAGTAGTCAGGCTACTAAAGTACTGTTACAGTATCATAGTACTGTATGGGGTGAATTAGACAAAAGATCACCCCGTATGTGTAGAAATAAGAAAAACTGGCGAAGAATTTCGATATGTTGGGGAAATTAACTGAGTGGATGAAATCTTAATTTAAGAAGCAAAATATATTCTTTATAGGCAGTGGTTACACGTATGTGACCGTATTCGTAGCCTCACAGTCTAGGGGTATGTGAGGATGCGCGCATGCGCCGTCGTTCCTCACGTATCTTTAGCAGTGTTTACATGTACGTGACCGTATTCGTAGCCGGCTGGTCTAGAAGTATGGCAGTGTGCATGATTTGTAGCAATGGCTTGATATATATTTATTTTATTGTATTTAAGGGCCTGTCAAACATGACCATCTTCATTTGCAGGGTTTCCTCCATACTTTAGTCATTATTTTATTTGAAAAAATTAACTGACCACATTCATTTGTAGACATTAAATGCTAGATCATTATGTTTGAAGGACATCAAATATACTTTTAATAGTCAGTGTAGTTTGACCCGAAATGTTTGTCTTTTTGGAGGCACGTTAGCAACATTTTGGTATATATCTAGGTACTCCAAACTGAATTTTTCTTTTCATGAATTTAATTACATTTTAATCGCATCATTATTCCTATAACTTATTATTTCTAGTACAAATTCTAATCTCAATTCTTTTTTTTTTAGTACCTAATATATCTACCCCATGCGCATGTGTCTTTTTGTGGTAAGTAGGGGGCCATGTATGACATGAGGGTTAAAAAGTAGGCATAAAAAGTAATAATGTGTATAGCCCCTAAGAAATTAGTACTCAGTGTAGTTTAGAAATTAGTAGTCAGTGTAGTTTAGAAATTAGTAGTCAGTGTAGTTTTTGGAGGCACGTTAGCAACATTTTGGTATATATATATATCGTGCCCAACATGATGTCCGCCATGCTCAACGTCAACAGTGTAAGTGACAAATTTCAAACCGATGCGCACGCAGCCTCACGAGATAGATGCATGCATCTGCATGTACGCCCAGACCGCGAGGCTATGAATACGGGCACTTACGCATTGACACTACGTTCTTTATATGTCTTCATATTTACCCGCTACTTTGGAGTTGAAAAATATAATAAAACATGTAGTTTAAGGAACTTTAAAGGTGAAATCGATGGCGTTCTATCACCGTCATATTCAGTCTTTTTGCATTCTCTCTCATTTCAACAACTACGATAGGTCCCCTACAATCCGCCGGGGATGCCACTGTCAGCGGACCTATAAAACTCGTACAACTTTTTGCGATCTCCTGAGCGGCACAGTCATGTCGGAAAACGTCACCACACATGAAGCAAATGCACAGTACATTCGTTGTTACATTCCTTTTTGAAGCACCAAAGACTTAAGGGGAGACACGGGTGATCGGAACATGAATTTTGGTGAAACTGGTGATTTCTGGTTTTTGGTGTACTAATTTGGTGTAAATGATATGTTTTTTGGACAGAAAATTACTTGACTGGATATTTGTGTATATAATATGGGATTCTAGATGATGATACTGGACTTGACCATTTGAAAGAAACACTTTGTGAACTTTGAAGCTTGTTTTCTCAGAACTGCTTTTCCCAGGGTTTTGCCAATTTGCCCCCTCTAAAAATGTAAGTTATAATTGTAGCAGAAAGTTGAAACTTGTCAGTCTTATGTAAAAGTTGCTGCTGAGTGCAATAAGATGGTTAAAAACACTGTATCTTTCATACTTCAAGAGCTAGGGATGGAGACACAAAAATTGACCATTGAATTTTTTTTCCCTCTGGTTCGTCATGTAGGGACATGTTGGTAATGACATATATCAATTCACAAACCACCTTCTTGCACTCAACTGGACCAGTTCTTCATATAATAACTTGATTCAGGCAAATCTAGGCACATTTAGTATACTTCCTGGAGGGGGTAACATTTTGATTTTTCTTTTTGCAAGATCCTTCATCATATGACCCCTACTCAAGATATAGCTTTGAATCTCGGCAGATATGCTTCTCTTGATACAGAGAATGTGTGCTCCAATTTTCAAAGCTCTATATTTAATAGTTTTTGAGATACGGAAATCACCCAAAAATCACCCGTGTCTCCCCTTAATCACAGATACTAGAGAGAGACTATTTTCAGTGTTGTATGACATTTGAAAGGCATTTTACTAAGCCACTCAAGTCTTCAGATGCAAAAATCAGAGGTAAGACTGCCAGGAATGTCCATGTTAACTATTAGAATGTGAAACTTTAGCATTTTTTCTTCCTAATAATGCTCATACAATGACAACTGGAATCGCAACTCTAGAGTCTGGCAGCCAAAAGTTGGTGTCAGGCAGTTTTGACTGGATTCTCTAGGTCAGAATTTTATGGCTGCCATGGAAACCTACATTTTCCTGTGATCTTATTTTTTTTATATCAGTTTTGATAAGCTGGGGTGATTTGCTATACGAAGAAGAACATTGATGTCAAGTTTGATCAGGATCAAACCATTAATAAAGAAACTGCAGTTGTGGGCATGATTGTATTACAGTTGCCATGGAAACCTACATTTTTCTGTGATCTAATTTTTGTATATCAGTTTTGATAAGCTGAGATGATTTGCCAGACCAAGAAGAACCTTGATGTGAAATTTCATCAGGATCTGGCCATTATTTAAAAAGAGCTACAGTTGACTCATATTGTAGGTGGGAGTGATTGTATTACGGTTGCCATGGAAACCTACATTTATCTGTGATCTAATTTTTTTATATCAGTTTTGATCAGCTGGGGTGATTTGCTATACGAAGAAGAACTTTTGATTCATTGGAGCTTCCAATGACATTATAATTTGGATGTTTGATATAATTTGAAAATTTTAGTGGGGTACCTAACCATGACGTGCCGATAAGTAGCCATTTGATAGTGGAGCCATGCATTCTACTTCCTGTTCCATACTAAAGCTATTTTCGCCAGTATTTAGACTTCGTTGTCAAGCTATAGTAGCCTCAGGGGTGAATTAGTCTAGTTATGAATATAATTGGAACAAATTCAATCAACAAAGTCAAAGATCCACCTCTCCTCTGGCTCTGACTGACGATTTGGACCAGTTTTCATCACTGCTAGATAATAGTAGATTGTAATGGTAGCTATAACTATACGACGCTTATGGAGATAATTAGATTAAAATTGAATTAAGAGATAATGGACAAGACATAAAAGATTCACATCGTACTGGTTTTATCCGAGTCTGACTCTGAACCACCCATTCTCGATGTCGGCATGACGTCACAACCCCGGAAAGTAGCCCGCGAAGGGTAAAAACCGCCGTGATGTGTGCTGCGGCAATGCTATGTCTATGGGGAGCATTTATTTTTGTAAAATCAATTAAAGAACTTTCATCGAATCGATTAAAAATATCTTAATGCGCGATTGAAGAGGAAGATCTGAGGTATTTAATTTAACCTAAGAGCAATTTTCTCTCAAACTATTAAAAACAGAGATAATAGTGAAAGTTGGGATATTCTGAGTGTCAATGCCAGTGTTACTGTTAGCCTTACCAGATCATGGCCTCAAAAACTATTTTCGCCAAATAAATTCAAGAACTTCCAATTGGCTGATAAAAAAAAAGCTGAATATGAAATTATAGAGAAAGATCTAAACTAGTTAATAGAAACAAGAGAAATTTGCTTTCAAAGCACCAAAAAGCAGAAATCACTGTGATAGATAGGGTAGTTCTAATGTTGTTTCTGTGAGAGTGGCATTTGTTTTACCCTTTGCGCGCCGTGAACCCGAAAAGTACCCGGATGTCCGACATCGAGAATTCATTATGAAGCTATTACACTACAGTCCCTATATTATCGCTCCATGACGAGTCTACTTACCAGATATTTCCTGTAGTATTCGACCGGCTGTGCCGTTCTGAAAGGATACACACAGAAATTGTAAGAGCCAGCAAATGTGAGTGTTGTTGCTACCTTTTTATTTAAATGACAACATAAATTAAGCAAGTCATTATGTCTTACTTGAAATCAACAGCCATCGTTTTATGATTGTTTTCCCCACGTGAATGTGAGCAACGGAATACACACGAGACTTCGTGTTTTATCATACAACAAGGTATATGCATTTTGTTGAGAGCATGCATTTGACCTTTCTGAGTGAGTATATATATAGAGGGGGGTGTAATGACGTCACAAGACAACTTTCGGTGGCCATATTGGCTTGCAACTGTCTACACTGTGTTTATTTACTGATTTGTTGGTTTATTTGTGACTGTTTTGAGCAGTTTGGCCTCAGAAGTTGTTGCTAAAGTGCTGTAAGTAAACACATTGGATGTAAACTGCCCAGAACCTCCCAGAATACAAGAAAACTCTGTTTTACTGCATCTGCATGCATTCACAACATGGCTAGGGAGGGTGCTCATAATCAAAGATGGCTGGCCGCTGACCGCTGACGTCACGTGCACTCCCTCTATAGGAAATTACATGTCCACAACCAACATCTAGTTAAGTCAATTCATTATTTTAGACACATCCAGTTGCCTTTCGTTGTTACTTGAAAAAAATTAACTTGTTTGAATTATATCCTACTTATTCAAGAAATGTATTACTTATTAGTATTATTATTACCCAGATATCACAGAGCCGTCGTCGGGCCGAAGTTGGCTATTGGTCGCACGGTCGTCACACATTTTCCACCGTCGGGCCACCGTCGGCCGACAGTGGTGGCCCGCCGCTGGTTGCCGTGCATTTTCCATCGTCGGGTGCTCGCTGGTGCACACCAAATGGGCATTTAAATCGTCGACATCCTCAGTACACTACTCCTTTCCATATCCTAATTATGCTAAGTACCAAGCTATGTAGCAACAAGCATAATTATCTATCTGCTACTGAAATGCAGGCAATCAAGTACCTTATCAGCAGCCACTGTGTGGTAAGATAACACCAAGACTACAACTGGCCAGCATTGAAAACAAGCCTGGGTACCCGGGCTTATATGCTATGGACAGTATAAATACAGCCTCAATTAAAAAAAAACGGAAAAAAAACAAACACAAGTTGCCGGTAAATGAACTTTGCCCAGTGCGTGTGGTGACTGTTTCCAAACGGGCAACTCGGGCAAACCCCCACACAGGGGCAGAGCAGGTAGAATTACAGGAGGGCAGCATGACCACAGAAGTGAAGAAGGAGGCACGTGGAGCGACGGGGGGTGCGGTAGTGGAGACCTTGGCGGAGGAGGAGCGCGCGCTAAAGGACCAAGTAGAGACGCTTGAACGAAGGAAGCATGTCTTGACGCTGCTGCAGCAGCAAAAGCAACTGGAAGACGAACTGAAGCAGCTCGACATAAAGCAAGAGGAGCGTGGTAGGAGCAAGTCTGGGCAAGCATGCCGGTGTCGACATGGGCGCAGGTCGTTGTCGTCCAGCTCAGGCAGCAGGACACCTAGTCAGGAGAGACGACGAAGACATAAGTGGTCCCTCAAGCACCACACTTGTGACAATAAACAGGTTAAGAAATTAAACGTATGAAGCCGTGTTTACGCGGGCAATTGTGAAGCGAATTAGACAAAGCGATTCATATGAAGCGAAGTAGCGGCGCGTTTACACGAAGCGAGTTTGAAAGTGTTTCGGCGCCGGGAACCAGCAGCCTTAGTTCTGCCTGTAGCCGGCGAGCACTGTTATTTGTTTACTTTGCACTCGGCGATTCGACGCCGATGCAGCTGCTACGTTAATATCGCTTGTAATTTAGGGTTAATTTAATTAAATTTCATTATTTGAGTATGTAATTCTGTTAAATATGATCGCATTCAATAGATTTCGGCCTAATCGGTCCCTAACACTGCCAGGCACCAGCGATAGTTACAGCTGCGCATGTAGCCGGCAAGCACTATCCCCGCCCGGGAACCAGCGGAATCGCTTCATATAAACCACCTGATGAGGCGATCTACAAAAAGCGCATCATATGAATCGAATCAGCCCTAATACGCTTCAGCGGCGCGTTTACACGGCGAATGTGCGGCGAACTAGGCAAGACGATTTATATGAAGCGATTTAACTCTCCCGTGTAAACACGGCTTATGAAATAATTGAGACCACTTGTGCATGGTTCCAAGACACTACTGAATATACTGACATTGACTCGTGCCACGCAGTAGTTAAAGTTGCATAGTCCGATGGTTTGCAGTTTCTGTAATTTTTCTGAGATAATTATATTCAATTGATTGTTATAATCTACCTTAGTCTAGTTTGAAGTAACTTTGATTTTAAATGAGTAACTTTTGAGATATTTGAAGTGTAAACATGTGAAATTAGTTTTGGCAAGCACACCAAAACTCTGACACCATAGACTTCTATAGTAACAGATTCTATTAAATTGCCTCAGTATTCCCTTTTATGTGGCAACAAATGCTTAATAATTGCAGCAGTATCTAAGTTAGATATGTGGAATCAAATCTATATAATTGTTTTAGTTTTGAAAATTTGATGCTTTATCGGACTATGCAGCTTTAAGCACATTGGCTATCTGAGCTCTAAAGCTAAGTTTAATCAATTCACAAATACCGCTAAAAAGGGGACGACTGCTGCTGGTGCGTCAAATCGTCTGTTCACGCATGATGGCAAAAAACATTGCTTTGCCCATAATGGTGAGCAAGGTTGCACTCGCGATGAAAAAATGTGTGACTTCGGCCATTGGTGTTCTAAATGTGGCAGCCGCAGTCACAAACGTGGGAGTTGCCGAAAAATGACTGGGAGCGAAAGAAGTTTTTAAAGTTAAATTCTCATAAAAACTATATTAAAGTAAATGAATTAGTTATTGCTCAAAAAGTGGATAGGGAAAACAGTGAGGTGAAATACGGTAGTAACTATACGTTAAGTGAGATTGGTGAAGGGTGTGCTTCCCCACCTCTGCTACAGGTGCCCACGGTGAGTAACCGGTGCTTTGAACACGTGACAGCTATTGGCGCAGATAATTACGTAACAACCTTGCCACTATCGAAAAAGAAATGCTCGCAATATGTTTTGGCTGCCAGAGGTTTCATGACTATATCTTGAGGTAAAAGTCATGAAATTATACGGTCAACATGACTTGAAATGTCTATAAATTTAAAGGGTAGGGCTAGATATATGTAAAAAAAACAACATTTCTTCAGATAATATCAAATTAATTGTTTGCTAGTGGTGGCCCTATGTTGTAGCTATTTAGTGATACCTCATTTGTAATTCTATTCTAAATGGTTCCAAAGTTATGATAATGATACTTTGAAAAAGTATACATTGCTGAAAATTATCGCCCACTCAATATTTTTTCTAATGTTCATGAAATTTTCTAGAAAATGTTTTTAAGTTCTAAAAACTAGACATGAAATTGAGTAAAGGTACAGTGGATATTGTATAATATTCATCATTATTACCTATGCCATCACATACCTCATTTGACACAAATTAACATAGAAAAATAAATAAAAATTCCCTAAATATTAAGGGGTAGCAGTACGTATTAACAATATTAACTGCTCATGTGTCATTATTGGTCACATATGATTATATGTTTTTATGCTCTGGGTCTTGCCTACCTGTTGAGCCTATAAATTTTGATATACTTCCTGAATAGGTAAAGTTATAGTCTAATCACTACACACAAGTATGTATAACAGCAAACTTAAAACAAGTGAAGAAATCATTAAACATATTGTCGATTTTCATACCATAAGCTACGTTGAACCGGTTACCACACGTTTTTTTATGTCCCTTTAATAATTAAGATAGTCAAAATGGTATAAACATAAAATTGCCAGTCCGGGTGGTACCAACAAACCTACTGGGCCCATGCATGGACTATATGGGGAGTGCCTTGATATGGATGAGCCACGGCGTCTCTGGTTACGGTTGATATCCTTCCTCCTTACCACCCCTCAGGAAAACTTGTAATTCCTCATGATAGGATAAAAGGAGCATTTCATCCTTCCCTTGGCTCACATGTATAAGGCTGGCTTCAGTCAGTGCCTTTCTGTGTGTTACTTAAGAACCCCCTGGCTAGCTCCCAAAACACCATAATTCACAACGATGGAGACATAAGTAGTGCAACAAACTCTTTTATTACAGTAACAAATGCTATCAGTCAATAGTTTTGATCTTCATATCTATATTTGCAGTACTGACACCACAATTAATATTTTGTTTAGCCAAATTTTTGTTATCTTGAACGGTATAAACGTTTATCACAGATCATTACTTAATTATTATTTCTTCAGACAACACTACTTGTTATAAATACTGGTCTCTATCAACAGGTGATTACTTACATGCATATTGTACTCACACCGTAACATTTTTGATAATATTAGAATATACATCCTCATGACAATTATTTCTTTGTATCATACTTAGTTAACTCCCTTACCCGCAGTCATGTATATTATGATTAGCCTAACACTGTTTATTCATGTCGTACAGTTTTTACCTGAACATGTTACAAATATTTCTTGCATACCAAATATTGCCTTTATTAACAGTCTTCATGTATATTATGGGTACCTATTGCTGGTTAGGCAGGCCACCAGTCTACTTGGAAAAATACAATGCTACCAATTTGGGAAAAAACACTCCCTAAGACAGGCGCCTCAGACACTCAGCCCAGTAAATCTAAGATGGGAGGGATGGGCGGTTTTTCTTTTCCTGACTATACGGTGACTATATTAATATCGATCCGTCCGGTTTGATGCTTCCGTAGTGAATGCTAGACCGTTAACACTGTCAACGTCATAACAACTAATCTTCGATCCCTTAGTGACAACAATGCTATGACGATATGCATCTCACTGGTATCCACCAACGTGACTCGGTATATCACTAGGCAACACTAAACGGTCTCCAACGTCGTGAATTAATCATGTTACCGGCAACATGCATAATTCACAACGATGGAGACATAAGTAGTGCAACAAACTCTTTTATTACAGTAACAAATGCTATCAGTCAATAGTTTTGATCTTCATATCTATATTTGCAGTACTGACACCACAATTAATATTTTGTTTAGCCAAATTTTTGTTATCTTGAACGGTATAAACGTTTATCACAGATCATTTACTTAATTATTATTTCTTCAGACAACACTACTTGTTATAAATACTGGTCTCTATCAACAGGTGATTACTTACATGCATATTGTACTCACACCGTAACATTTTTGATAATATTAGAATATACATCCTCATGACAATTATTTCTTTGTATCATACTTAGTTAACTCCCTTACCCGCAGTCATGTATATTATGATTAGCCTAACACTGTTTATTCATGTCGTACAGTTTTTACCTGAACATGTTACAAATATTTCTTGCATACCAAATATTGCCTTTATTAACAGTCTTCATGTATATTATGGGTACCTATTGCTGGTTAGGCAGGCCACCAGTCTACTTGGAAAAATACAATGCTACCAATTTGGGAAAAAACACTCCCTAAGACAGGCGCCTCAGACACTCAGCCAAATAAATTGGAGAGTGTCTGAGGTGCTTCCGAGAATACTTGCCTGCTCACGTACTGGAAGAGCACATTGGAACGCCACCTACCGACCTCTCGCACCCCTTCAACTGAAGCACCGCCTTTGGCACTGGCTTGAGCCCCACCCCTTCTTAAACTGTGGAGCGTGACCGCCTCCGGCTGTGGATGCCTCGTCAATATCAGCGCTCGACGCACTGCCTGCAGCAGGGTCGACGCCAATAGCGGTGACCCATCCAGGTGTAGGAAGGCCGAACCATCATATTCAACCGGTGTAGCTCTCTTATACCTCTTCCAGGCGTGAACAGGGCAGCATAAGGAACCCGGGACGCAAGGCAGCATCACCGTGTATACGTCTTGTCCCTCTCTCGCTGTCTTAGAGGAGCGCACTCGAATCAGTAGCTTGTTCGCCCGCACCTTTACATCTGCTCCCCTTAATGCGTGGTCCACTTCATTTTCCCTCATTGAAAAGAATAAATTACATTGGCGTAAGAACGTATAGTATGCTATGAGTGTGGCTATTGACAATACATATGCAGGTTTCCTTTCTTTGCTAAATACTAGTATAATATTTTTAACATCTTTTATTGTCAGCGCTCGTGCTTGAACCGGCACATGAACACTGAGCCTTGCTATCCCCTTTTTCATTAGATGTACTATATATGAGTCAAATGCTTTTGTATTACCCCCATTCATTAAAACCCACATTCTTGCTCCACTTATGTAATTATTAACTGCTCCCGGTGACTTCAGCTTCTTATTCAAGTATAAAATATATTGGAGTATGTCTTCCTTATTTGGATTGTGTACATTAACATAGTTCAGAGTTGCAAATTTCTCATAACAATCGACTTGATATATCTTATTCTTCCATGTGCCCGCCGCTAGCCCTGCTCTTATAACCTCAATAATGTTGTCGGGTAGCAGGGACAGGTGACCTAGGAAGAGAGAGGCAAATAAAGTCGATCTTCCTAGGTCAAATTAAATATCACAAAAAACGGTTTGAACTGTGAACATGTGATTAACAGAGACCTTAGACAAACCTAACTTACGACACATCTCCCCCCCAGTTGCCTTATATGCATCCGTCAGATGACCCCGGCTTAATGCATCAGCCAGAATTAAATCCCTTCCCGGTTTATGTCGAACTTCAACCACACAAGTAAATTCAGCGGCAAAACGCCAAATTTTTCGTGCACACGCACAGAGGACCCTGTCTCTCCCCTTACCCGACGAAAGCACTATTTGGGACGCCTCATTGTCGGTGTTAACTACAATCTTAAACAGTTCCGGTCTCGGCGGGGCAAGCGCGTACAGCGCCGCCACTAGGTTGAGCGCCTCAAGTTGTGCAATATGGTAACCCTTGCCTAGCAGTAAATCACTGTACTGTTCAGAGAAAAAATGTGTGCTCGAGAATGCCCCTCCCCCCGTCAGGCATGAATCACACTCTAACACCCAGTCTTGCACCGGCTCTGGTCTTAATAGGACCAGGCCATTAGAAGAACCGGCATAATCCTTAAACCACTGAATATCGTCCACGGCCTCCTGGGTCGTCATTACCTTCCCTTTAAATGGAGCTGCCCGCAAAAATTCCAACAGCCTATTCATGAACCTTCGAGCCGGAACCACACATCGAGAGATAAATTGTAACTTTCCCACCAGCACCTGAATGGCCTTTCTCGACACCAACATCCCTACCTGCCAACAATGACACAGCCGCAATATTTCCTGTAGTTTCTCTTTCGGTATAGTTATAACCATGCTGATCGCATCAATATGAAAGCCTAACCAAATAAGACACCGAGTTGGCGCACAACACTTCTTAACTGACCTAACCAAACCCAACCTTTCCAGCAAAGCAAGCATGAACGCATAAGCCTCTCTAGCCTTTCCCATAGACCCCTCTATCCCGACAAAATCGTCTAAGTAACATAGTGTAAAAAAGCCAGCTCGTCTCATAAGGTGAACAACCGCCGAGGTCGTGCGAGCACAAGCTAACGCGGACGTACGGCATCCGAACGGCGGTGCTATGTCAAAATAAAGCTTACCCTTAGATTTTATCCCAAAGAGAGGCACCGACAGGGGGCACGTCCTTAGCTGCCGATACGCCCTCGCTAGGTCAACGCTCCACAAATAAACCGAACCACTGCCCAGCCTCGTAGCTTCTTTCGCAAGATCTAGTATCCCAGGAAGCTTAAAACTCAACTCTGACCCTTGGTAAACCCCACGCCTAATACCACTATTCACACTTCTACCTCTCGGATAGCTTAAGTCCACTATAATCCGCCTTTCCTGCGTATTCTTCTTAGGCCTAGTCATCAATGGACTCACCTGACCCCACGGAATGAAGGGCGGAACACCAAACGGGCCCAACAGCGAGCCCTCCTTGAGTTCATTCTCAATATACGAATCAACCCAAAATTCATGCTTACTACAGTCTGCATGGTTCTTGACAGCCGGCACCGGGGGGTCCCTGCCCACATAATCCGCTGGCCACCCAAACTCCAAATACTCCAATACCACCCTGTCACTATAATCTTCCAACTCACTCCGCCAAGCAGCTATGTTCAGCCCCGACGGCACCGTTATCCTAGCCTTTAGATAATTAGGCACTCCCGTCCCCCTTACCTGATTATAAATTTCCAGATAACTAAATTCGACTAAATCTACTCGGCTATCCACCACTGGCCAGAACTCGACCAGTCTTTCCTGAAATTGCAACGGTGAAAGCGCAATGCTAGGCACGACGCCTATGTGCTCAGATGTCACGTCATCCATTACTCCTAGTACCTCCAACCCCCCTCGTCCCTCTAGCTCTTCCACCACCAGCACAGTTGGCTTGTCGACCACGGCCCCCCACACTTTGTCAACTTGCCCACTACCCACTGGTTGCACCTTACTCTCAACTAACCCCATTGAACCCCGTAACCCGGTGCCTCCTGCCAACTCCACCCTCTTCCCACAGTCACCCTCGCCATTTCCCTGCAACCCTATTAAGCCCAAGTTACCACTGCTCACACCATCCCCAACCGCATTAATCAACAGACCATCAGCATCCACGTTACACATACCACACGAAAATGAAAAGCATGAAGACCGATCAGCATCACCGGTAGGACATAATAATGAAGATGATACGACTGCATCGTCGGTGATCGAATGAGCAGTGTGTGAACCGCATGTATGAGAACCATGATCAATTGCCTGATTCTGGATTTTGCAATTGAAAGAAGGAAGTACAGAGTAGGGCGACATCTTACGGTAAGCAACAGAAGAATCCGATAAGGACAAAATGTCAGGTATGTGTAACGCAGAATTTTCCACTAAACTCCCGTCAACGTCCCACATCGCATAACTTGAAGACAAATCTGTTGCTGTACAAGACACATTACAACCATTAACCCCAACTGCCAAGTCCACCCCACCAGTCAACCCTGTCCCGGTACGTCCTAATTCAAACTGATTTGTAACGGCAACACCATGACAACCAGCCTCGAAATCTCCCAACACGTTAACGCCTTTATCCAACTTTACTGCAATTTCAGCGGCCTCAGAGAGGCCTACCCCGCAAAAACCTGTTTTTCATTACTACCAACATTCCCACCTGTGCCAGCCCCGGTGTTATCCTGCATTCTACGCTTATTGTTGCAGTCAACCTCACGGTGATAATTAAGGCGTTTAAACCGCCTAGCGCACCAACCACAACAATGACAAAACCGATTTGGATTAGACCCGTGCGAAGTAAAGAACCCGCAACTATTTCCCCGATTCCACTCCTCACACGGCTTTCCGTCAACTGATTCATTTATCTCCCGTACAACCCAACCCGAACCACCAGCACTGTCTTGTTTCCGATCCCGTTTCATGCTATTGGGACCATCTAGCCTGGTCCCAATAGCATAAACATCCCTTTGTATGTCCTTGATTGTTGCACGGTCAGCCCAACCGTCCTCAATTCGTCCGTCATTTATCATTGAAAAAACCTTCTCCGACCACAATAACACCGTCGGCCACTCCCAGTTAGCAGCCATATCGGAAATATCCACAATATGCCGCCTAATGTGTTTTACCCAATGCTGCGGCAGCATCGGCTCCTCTAATAAACGATGAATAGCGGACATATACTCGTACCATGTAGCACACCCTTTACTAACCTTCCCCATGGTATCATCCCTAATAATAAACAAATGAGGCAACAATGCCGTCTTACCCCTGGTTTTCTTGAACGACCTCCCCCGCCGCCTTAATAACCGGCGAATCACTGCATCCGATTCATCATTCTCCAGCTCAGATAGCGAATCATCTGAGCCGCTCGTCCAACATTCCACGTACTTGCGACGCCGTTCTTGCCTCCCTCCATAGCCGCGCGTCGACGCCATTGTGCGTACTCTCCTCGACCGTGTAACTCCAGGTGGCGACACCGACATCATCGTTTTTCTTTTCCTATAACGGTGACTATATTAATATCGATCCGTCCGGTTTGATGCTTCCGTAGTGAATGCTAGACCGTTAACACTGTCAACGTCATAACAACTAATCTTCGATCCCTTAGTGACAACAATGCTATGACGATATGCATCTCACTGGTATCCACCAACGTGACTCGGTATATCACTAGGCAACACTAAACGGTCTCCAACGTCGTGAATTAATCATGTTACCGGCAACATGCATAATATAACCGCTTCCCCTCACCACCGTACTGTGCGCAGCAACCATTTATGTACACGAGTTGTCTAGTATCAGAGAGCGTGTTTATATACACGCTCTCTGCTAGTATACAAAATGCTATGTGTGTGTACGTGTCTCTTAAATGTCGTGCGTACATCTTTACATCTTCAATCTGGTTCCAGAACTCCCCGTTGATATCGGTGGCGCTTCAGTGCCCTTATGGCGCCACCTTTCAGAAGGCTTGGGAACAAGGCTGGACTAACTTCCGGCCTCATAGGTGTCGGCACGGCGTGATGGAATTCTTCACGGCAATACTGTTTCTGTTCTGTTTGGGAGTTGTTCTGGTAACTTTGGTGAGTTGAGAGGTCAAATAGTTACTATCTAATTCATTTATGAAATTACGCATTCAGTAGAATGAGAAAAATCGCCGTAAACCTGTTGACGTCCACCGTGCTGCACTGCTACGTGTCATGTTCTCCAACTGCTGCCCGTCGGCGTCGAGTCGATCAGCTTCATGTTTGTTTGTTTGTTGTTGTTTTACGTCCTAGCAACATCTAAGGTCATATCAGGACGGGTACCGACTTCTGACAGTGCACACTCATGGTGACTTTATAGTGCTGTCCCACTGGGAAACCAGGCTGCCGGCACCATGACCTGGTATCCCACTCAGTCACATTATCCTGACACTGAGCACACCAGTCCTTGCCCTATCCTAATAATGCCGAGCGCCTGGCTAGGAAGCGACAAGTATCAATTTTAAAGTCATTGGTTTGACTCGACCGGGACTCGAACCCACGATCTACCAGCACGGGAGACGGACGCTCTAACTCATTCGGCCATCCCGATCAGCTTCAAGTGTGTTTATGGTGCTGTCACACTATGACGTAACGCGCCCACGTGGGTGCAACGTGAAATGTATCGAAAATCTCAATGTAATATGCAAATACGGGGCCAAGTTGGACGCCGCCGCAGTGTGGTCGTAACGTCGTCGTAACGAGAAAGGACGTAGAAGATATTTATTTGGTGAATTTTATGCCAGCGAGGTCTTCGCATGCTCGACATCGTTCAAATGTGACCGTAGCGGTGGCGGAACGTCGAGCGGGGGTGATAACGTCCATCCCAGCATGGACATGTCCGACTAACCGACGTGTGTCGACGTCGCCACAACGAGTGGCGGACGTGATCACGCCCAGCCTAACGTCGCCACATCGTACTCAAAGGGGATTTCCCAGCCGCGTTGACGACGTCGCTCCGTTGCTCTGACATGGTGCTAACGTGGTCGACGTGACCTCAACGAGGCTTCGACGACACTCCGACGTCATCGCAATGTCACCGGAACGTGCACAAGCACTTGCTGGACATGGCAGCTTTTATATACCCAAAGGCAAAATGTTCAGACCATGTTCAGAGCACATTCAGATCACGTTCCAAAACGTTCGCACAACGCTACGGCCGCGCTGGATGCTCGTCAACGACGTAACATCACGTGGACCTAACGTAGATGAGGTGAGCATAGCGAGAGCCTAACGTCGGCGTAACGTGACCGTGACGTGACTGGAACGTGTTACCATCTCGTCGAGCTACGTCAAAAGTTTTCAACATGTCCAAAACTTCAACGTTCTCCGACGTACCTCGATGTGAGTGGACGTGATGCGACATGACCCTAACGTGACTCTAACGTGGTCTGACGATCTTCAACGTTATGACGAAACGTCACCCACGTTGAACTCACGTTGGCCATTACATCGTAGTGTGACAGCACCATTACGCTTCTATAACTATATATATTATTTATATTCTTTCGGGGAGGAACAACGAACACATATATATAGTTGGACAAGATAATACTCTGGCAGGTACCTCTAAAGGCCCCTCTGTTTTATCAAATAGTTCAATTCATCAATCAATATAAACAAACAATCACTCAAAAGTTAAAATTCCGACCAAGGGCGAGGGTGGGGCCGCGCTGCCCGAAGTCACCTCCCCCGGAAAGCTTCCTCCTGATTGGAGGATAGCCAGTGGCTCACCGGAGAAGCAACCGGGGGAGTACAGGCGGCACAGCGCCCACCCAACCGCCGGTGGAGGATAGCCAGCGGCTCACCAGAACAGCAGCCGGGGTAATGCAGGCGGCACAGCGCCCACCCCCGCTGGTGGGCTATAGGCGAGGCCCTGCAGTCTAAATAATATGTGCATAACTAGTTATACTATACATAATAGCAATGTGGACAAAATTGTCAAACCACACCAATCTGAAAATGGATTACATTGTTGGAAAGATCTTTGAAAACCATACAATAAAATCCAACAATCATGTCAATCGGTTGATTATTAAAGGGACCAGATATAGGTCGCTGAGACACTACCCATACTCTGACAAATGCTCTCCAAGCATAAATTTGCCAGTTTTCAGTTTATGCAACTACATATGTGGGGCGAGAGTGCTGACATTGGTTGCTTCTGTTGTGTTTTATTTAGTCCAGCAGCACTGACACTTTTAGACAACCATATAGAGAAAACAATGTTAGAAATTGCAATCTAAAATGATAAATATAAAGTTCAAATGTTTATTTATCATAACCAGCTACTTTTTGTGTGAATAATTGATTAAATCATGTAGATTAATAATCTTTAAAAGTTGAATTGAGAGCTTTCTGTGCCTGCCATCTTGGTGGTTGCCATGGCTTCCCCTGTATGTGGGGAACCCCTCTAGGTCCTGTGATGAGTGAATCCCACCTATGATGTCATTCATACATCACAGACCTCAACTCTCCTCCCACATGTTCAGTGGCATGAACTGAACAAACTAAGCAAAGGTATGTTTGGAGAGCTTTTGATGCTGGATTCGTTTGTATCTGGGTGAGGTATAACCGGCGACTTTAAGGGTGCTAGAGCTATTGTCGCACGTTATATGCTCAGGGTCAGGGAAATATGCTCATCAGGAAATTTCATGTGTACAGCTGATGTCAAGGTAAATTTATTTAGAACTTTCTGTACTCCCTTGTATACTGCCCAGATTTGGTGGAACTATAGAATTATAGCATTAGAAAACTGAATGTAGCATATAATGACATTATGAGGTTATTGCTCCGTCTACCTAGGTATCACCGTGCTACTGCTAGTCAGCTGTTTGCCAATATTGATGTGCCAGCCTTCTAGGCTGTTATCAGGAATCTAATATTCAAATTTATTACTAGACTTGACAAGTCAGAAAATGTTATAATACACTGACTTGTGAAAATAGAAGAGAGTGATCTCAGATGTATGCCTGCCATATGGAGGCATTGGTACAAACTACTGTATGTAGACCAACATTTTGATATTGGTTAGTATGGTAGTATTCATACTATTACTTATATCCTATTCACATTAATTATTATATCTACCTACTATGGACCAAATTATGTAACTACCATAATCCTGAGTCTGAAATATTGAATTGAATATTTCAATTTCGGTAATGAGGGGTAATTTTCTGCCTTTGTTTTAAGGCTTTAGCATCACAAGTGTGTGACCCAAAATCTAGATTTGTACTCAATTTTTGTTTTAACTTGCTTAATAATCGATATATCTCACTGAAATTTTCAGTGTAAGTAGATGACTATCTGCTCTGTCGATTCCACCCATTAAAGCTGCATAGTCCGATGAAAATATGAATTTTTCAAAACCAAAGCAATTATCTAAATTTGATTCTACCTATCTAACTTAGATACTGGTGCACTTATTAAACATTTGTCACTGCACAGAAAGGAATACCGAGGCAATTGAATAGAACCTGTTACTGCAGAAGCCTATGGGGTCAGAGTTTTGACAAGCTTGCCAAAATTAATTTTGCATGGTTCCACTTCAAATATCTCAAAAGTTAGCCACTTAAAATAAAAGTTACTTCAAGCTAAAGTAAGGTACATAATGAGTGTAGTGGTCTGCACTGACCTCTCGGGCAAGGAGCCACATAGACAGGTAGGCGTGGGTAGTGTGTTGATATCAGGGAGCCTAGGTGGTGTAATGGTTAGCACACTGGCCCGGAGTGCAAAGAGATGTGGGTTCGAGTCCCGCTCTAGGCGCAGTATTTCCCATTTTCATCACCCCCACGACAATAACAATCAACCTAATGTATTTATCTCAGAAAATTTCAGAAACTCAAAACCATCGGACTATGCAACTTTAAAATAAAAGTGAGTGAGTGACTTGAAGGATTTAGACCATTAAAATAAAAGTAAATGAATACATTAGTGATTCAGAAAGGTTATAGAAATTTCTCATTGTGTAATGAGTATATATATGTCCATGGGTCCATTGTAACTACTTTCATCCTTACCTTCATATTTTTAGATTCATAAGAATCTCAGTAATACGTCAACTTACAAGTAAGTCTAGTGTAACTATCATATATCCATGAACCGTTAAGTTTTCTTCCTTTGTTTTAATGTTTAGCATTGCAAGTGTGTGACCCAAAACCTATATATTTAATAATTTAGTCATTTTTTGTTCTAACTTCCTAAATAATCGAGGTACCTAAATGAAATGTTCAGTGTAAGTGTTAGTGACATATTTGTGGATTTTTGGTCGTCATTCAAATGATTGATGTTATAACACTGAAAATTTGGGGCCCTAGCAAAGTACCTTTTCGACCTTACACCATCATGAAACATCACACAATGGTCAAATAACAACAGATTTAAATGACTGCCTACTTTTTAAAGATGCCCAAGATATATTGAAGGTGGAGTTTGAGCGTTGAAATCAAATCAAATCTTCTGAATACGCACAAACACGGAAAATGTGAACAGATTTGCAAATTGTAAACACAAGGTTGTAGAGGGACATTTTATCTACATCATAGGCTGGAATTCCTGGGGATATCCCATAAGAGCCAATGAAAGTCAAGCATTTTGGAGCACCCCTCTGCCATCAGACAGTCTATTCCAGGAACACTTATTTGGCAGAAAACGGCCGTCGCGTAGCACTCGGACGTGCACATACTTATATAATATAATATGTGTGCAGCTCGCCCCTTTCAACTAACTGCGATATTCAGAATTTGAGATAGAAGAAAACCAACAACACATGATTCACAGTAAAAAAAACTAAATCCGAAGCGGATGAGTATGAGTACTACTACTAGTAAAGTAGTAGTGCGTGTGTGTGAGTATCTGTCGTACCGAGTATAAAACTTTTAATCGTACACTAATTAGCCTAATACAATATACTATAGGATAGGCCTACTTACTACTACCACTACTAGTAGTAGTAAAATGTAATTTAGCCACCCACAACAGTATATGACTAACTATATAGGTATGTGTCAACTTTTGAGAATGCATTTGATCTCAATGGAACATATATCAATGGAAAGAGCTTGAATTGAACTTTGTCAGGGTAGCCATATAATTCTTTCTAAAGTAAATAGCAGGAATGTTATGTCGATTTAAGTTGGGAAAATGTGTATCATTTTGGCCCCTTTGTTCTATAGTAAACCTGCTGAAAGCTGTGACCCAAATTTGAGCAAGCAGGGGTAAGAGCTTTGAGTGAACTCAGTGGCTGGGGTGAGAGACTTTATTGACATCAACTCCTGTGCGTCCTCAAAATGCATCTACTAATTACTCAATCTTCATGAAAATTGGCCAATAGATAGGAAACAGGTATGTGAAAATGAATACGGTAGTTTAAACAATTAATATCCTCAAATTTTGTTGCTTTGCAGAGGTTTTTGATAAACAAAAGAAATTTAAAAAAATTCGAAGTCATTTTCATCAAACTTCTAGTTGACAAATTCAAAAGATTTGAGGACCCAGATGAAGAAGAACATTTTATCTACATTATGCAAAAGACTGCTGGTTCTATAGAAGTCTCCCCACAGCAAAGCAAAGAGTAACACAGGCTCCAACCTAGTGATTGCCATGCCGTTCGGGCTGATAATTGCGATTTAGGCCAAAGCGAAAGTTGAGTAAACGGCGTGATGCACACATACCTAAACTATGATCTTAAGACTATGGGTGAAGCTGTGCACTGACCTCTCAGACAGGTCACAGGGAGCCACTTAGTGACTGAGGCAGGTGGGCGTGGACAGGGTCAGGGTGATTGCATCAGGCTTTTTCAGGGAGCCTAGTTTAGTAGCTAGTCTAATATTAAGATGGTGCCTTTTCTCAGGCACTTATCGTGATGTTGATGTCAAGTCAACCACCAAATCTGCATCGTTATGAGAGTGAGAAGTCATTCATCGACCCCAAAATTAAGGACGAGAAGAAACAGAAGATACCTTTCCCTCACATAACTGATGAACCAAGTGTCGATCTTTCCGTCATAGTGCCAGCTTATTATGAGGAGAAAAGATGTGAGTATGCATCAACTATTTCATGTTCTTTAAATTATTTGCTTCCGGTCTCTAGCACCGTACATCACATTATTATTTCACTGCATCACATCAAAGACCCTATAATACTAAGACGGCTCACTCAGCCTGTACTGTGTAATCAAAATGATCAAACCCACCACTTGGTGCGCCAGCTGTTCTCTTGGTTAAACAGGTGCTATATTATATGTATAAATGTATATATGAATTTGACAGATGTGTGATGATGGCGATGCTGATGATGATGGCAATTTCATATTGATGTGAATTCATACTTACCTATCTCATGTATAATATAATTTTATGTGTTTACATGTGAAACACCAACCAGCAGCCGGCTGATCAAACCCACCACAAGGTGGCGCTGCGAAATTTACATTACCATTGGAGAGATAGGGAGTGAGCCATCTTAGTATCATAGGGTCTTTGATCACATTGATAATCAAAGAGAATAATTACTTATGTTTTTATCTTTATTTCATTTTAAATATAAATTAGTAATAATGTTCATGAATATCAAATGACTGAATACATGGTACAACAATGTACAACCGTACGTAGTGTGTGACGAATGCTTGTGATAAATATTATTTGCCTTGAAATTATTGAATGTTTTATTTGAGTTCTTTTTCATATTGTTTCTGTAAATGATATACACATGCACAGTGAAGCAATGCAGGCCAGACAATATAATTGATCTTATTCACAGTTTCTGCAATAATAGAAATATTTATTAGTAATTTCTTTTTAAAGAATGATAACCTTTTTATCGGTCGTAGCTTCATATTTGGTGACTTAGTTTGTTATTATGTAACTGACTGTTGGTACAGTATGTATTACTGTATTCCGTTTGGAAGGTCAGACTTCAGAATTAAACCAATTATACATGGTGGTTTAAAAAGAAAGAGATGTTGATCAAATGAATGAATGATTTGACCCTGATATGTCCAGTGCCGGTGATGATGAAAGAGACGATGGGTTATCTGGAGGCTCGACAGAAGACTCAGTCAGGGTTTACGTATGAAGTTATTATCGTGGATGATGGCAGTAAAGACGACACCTCAAAGGTGAGACTCATTCTCAGCATTGTAAGGGCGGGGGAGGAGAGAAAAGATGCTCAAACAAATAAATGGAGACGATTTGTCCTAAATGGTACCATTAACACTGATATGTGTCGTATAGTACATCCGAATCCTCCTTGTCTGATAAAGCGACAACGCGAAGAAACAAGAGGAAAGAATAACGTATGTTTCTTGGTTCATTCCTCCTTTTTCCGCGGTGCCACAGATCATGTGACCCGCCCCCTGACCAGCCAGGCCACAGGTAACCTCTCATGGTTGGGGTGTGGTTGCTAGCCAGTCGCAGAGGGCCAGTCCACCCAGGGACTGCCTCTGGCTAGCCTGCTGCAACCTGTTGCCTTGGAAGGACAACATGTCAGCGTAGTCTCTGTCACGACCGTGTGGTGGTGAGGCTCATGTATGGACTACTACAACGCTAATATATTGGCACTATGCTTATGACCGATCATTACAAATTATGCTCGGTGAACATTCTGTCATTGCTTTGAATGTATTATCACTCATCTTGCTGTTGATTTCTATTCGCCCTCCCACTTTGCAATCACTTTCATCCCTAGTTATTGTAGCAGATTCTATTTTCACCTTCACTCTTATCCTATTCTCGCCTAGTTATAGATTTTCGGTTTTTCTTCAAGGACTTGGTAATTAATAGATGTGAGTATGTTAATTTGTAATTAAATTTAATTATATTTGAATGATGTTACCCAGGTTGCCTTGGGATATACATACAAGTACGGATCGGATAAAGTACGAGTACTGAGGTTGCGGAAAAACCGCGGAAAAGGTGGTGCCATACGGATGGTGAGTGGAACCACTTCCCCGTCTCAAGAGACTGACGCGACTTACTTATATTTTATAAGGACACAAAAAACAAACAAGCGAAACAGAAATTGCATGCCCATTGATACATTCGAAAACTCTTGCAACACATGTTTGGATATTTAACCCGCTGCCTCCTGGCACTTCCTACCGGCTAATAAACCAGTCACACTACTGCTTGTGACCACTTTGCGACCACAAAAAAAAGGAGTGGTCACATAATGGTCGCATGGTCGTCCTCAGTGGTTGCCAATCTCCTTGCAACCAAAATGGTTGCAAGGAGGTTTCAGCTACTGCAGTAAAATAAAAAAAAACTTGCGACCAAAATGGTCGCACAGAGGTTGACAACCATTGCTTTGGTCGCTAGGAGGTGAGTTCTTTGGTCCAAAGTGGTCGAAAGCGGTTGCAAGCCAGTGTGACTGGGGCTTTAGTTGACATGGGTTTATGCAATCATATATATATATTTTCTCTCTAAATTGTTGCATCTGATAGTATTATACGTCATGACATAGAGAACAAAATACATGATACAGACAGCTTTTGGTGCTTTATGCATGAAATATGTCCGACAGGCATATCCTGTAGCTAAAAGGTAATTATGCCTGGAGGTGGTTCGAAGGGACAATGGGGTAAAAAAGGAAGTTAGGCAAATATTTGCTTACAGAACATTTGTCAGAGTACCAGGCATTGTACTCCTCGAAATTTCGGAATTCCATGAAAAGCAACAAAAGAAAACCCATGAAAAACACCCCAACAATTCCTTGCTTGTTATATACCATGTTGAGTAGATAATTAGCCACCCCAGTCCATATCCAGCTCCTTTAAGGGAGAAATTACAGAGAAAGCTGCATAGTGCGTTTTTCCCCCACCAGGGCATGTTGTCAGGACGGGGTAGGCTGCTCCTGTTCGCAGACGCTGATGGCGCTACACAGTTTAGTGACGTGGACAAGTTGGAGCAGTGCATGACCAGCATAGTGGACCGCGAGGTAAGTGTGATAACTCTAAAACCATCGTTCAAAAAAGTAATAATAGCCACATAGTGGCCCCGAGGTAAGCATGACAACTCTCAAGCTATCGTTCAGTAGAATAATACTGTAGTGGTCTGCACTGACCTCTCATGCAAGTAACCACATAGACAGGTAGGCGTGGGGAGTGTGTTGATATCAGGGAGCCTAGGTGGCCCGGAATGCAAAGAGATGTGGGTTCGAGTCCCGCTCTAGGCACAATAATTCCCATTTTCATCACCCCCATGACACTGGTTACCGTGATCAGGATCCTGTACAAGCTTTGCGTTGTATGGTTGTTGAACCTACCCTGTGTATGTATGTGTTAGTGCATTGCCTGTATGTATGTAATTGTAAGCATTACAAGACTTACAATTCCAGGGGGACGAGTGTAGTGGTCTGCACTGACCTCTCAGGCAAGTAACCACATAGACAGGTAGGCGTGGGGAGTGTGTTGATATCAGGGAGCCTAGGTGGCCCGGAATGCAAAGAGATGTGGGTTCGAGTCCCGCTCTAGGCACAATAATTCCCATTTTCATCACCCCCATGACAATACCAACCAGGCATAGTGGACTGCGAGGTAAGTGTGACAACTCTCAAACCATCGTTCAATAAAATATGTGTAATACTAACCGTCATGGTGGACCAGGTGAGGTAAGCGTGACAACTCTCAAACCATTGTTCAATAAAATAATACTAACCAGTATAGTGGACTGCGGTGAGATAAACGCGACAAGTCTTAAACCATCGTTCAATAAAATAATGCTAACCAGCATAATGGACCATGAGGTAAGTGTGACAACTCTTAAATACAATAATACTAACCAGCATAATGGACCGTGATGTAAGTGTGACAACTCTTAAATACAATAATACTAACCAGCATAATGGACCGTGAGGTAAGTGTGACAACTCTTAAATACAATAATACTAACCAGCATAATGGACCGTGAGGTAAGTGTGACAACTCTTAAATACAATAATACTAACCAGCATAATGGACCGTGATGTAAGTGTGACAACTCTTAAATACAATAATACTAACCAGCATAATGGACCGTGATGTAAGTGTGACAACTCTTAAATACAATAATACTAACCAGCATAATGGACCGTGATGTAAGTGTGACAACTCTTAAATACAATAATACTAACCAGCATAATGGACCGTGATGTAAGTGTGACAACTCTTAAATACAATAATACTAACCAGCATAATGGACCGTGATGTAAGTGTGACAACTCTTAAATACAATAATACTAACCAGCATAATGGACCGTGATGTAAGTGTGACAACTCTTAAATACAATAATACTAACCAGCATAATGGACCGTGATGTAAGTGTGACAACTCTTAAATACAATAATACTAACCAGCATAATGGACCGTGATGTAAGTGTGACAACTCTTAAATACAATAATACTAACCAGCATAATGGACCGTGATGTAAGTGTGACAACTCTTAAATACAATAATACTAACCAGCATAATGGACCGTGATGTAAGTGTGATCAACTCTTAAATACAATAATACTAACCAGCATAATGGACCTGTGATGTAAGTGTGACAACTCTTAAATACAATAATGCTAACCAGCATAATGGACCGTGAGGTAAGTGTGACAACTCTTAAATACAATAATACTAACCAGCATAATGGACCGTGATGTAAGTGTGACAACTCTTAAATACAATAATACTAACCAGCATAATGGACCGTGATGTAAGTGTGACAACTCTTAAATACAATAATACTAACCAGCATAATGGACCGTGATGTAAGTGTGACAACTCTTAAATACAATAATACTAACCAGCATAATGGACCGTGATGTAAGTGTGACAACTCTTAAATACAATAATACTAACCAGCATAATGGACCGTGATGTAAGTGTGACAACTCTTAAATACAATAATACTAACCAGCATAATGGACCGTGATGTAAGTGTGACAACTCTTAAATACAATAATACTAACCAGCATAATGGACCGTGATGTAAGTGTGACAACTCTTAAATACAATAATACTAACCAGCATAATGGACCGTGATGTAAGTGTGACAACTCTTAAATACAATAATACTAACCAGCATAATGGACCGTGATGTAAGTGTGACAACTCTTAAATACAATAATACTAACCAGCATAATGGACCGTGATGTAAGTGTGACAACTCTTAAATACAATAATACTAACCAGCATAATGGACCGTGAGGTAAGTGTGACAACTCTTAAATACAATAATACTAACCAGCATAATGGACCATGAGGTAAGTGTGACAACTCTTAAATACAATAATACTAACCAGCATAATGGACCGTGATGTAAGTGTGACAACTCTTAAATACAATAATACTAACCAGCATAATGGACCGTGATGTAAGTGTGACAACTCTTAAATACAATAATGCTAACCAGCATAATGGACCGTGAGGTAAGTGTGACAACTCTTAAATACAATAATACTAACCAGCATAATGGACCGTGATGTAAGTGTGACAACTCTTAAATACAATAATACTAACCAGCATAATGGACCGTGAGGTAAGTGTGACAACTCTTAAATACAATAATACTAACCAGCATAATGGACCATGAGGTAAGTGTGACAACTCTTAAATACAATAATGCTAACCAGCATAATGGACCGTGATGTAAGTGTGACAACTCTTAAATACAATAATACTAACCAGCATAATGGACCGTGATGTAAGTGTGACAACTCTTAAATACAATAATACTAACCAGCATAATGGACCGTGATGTAAGTGTGACAACTCTTAAATACAATAATACTAACCAGCATAATGGACCGTGATGTAAGTGTGACAACTCTTAAATACAATAATACTAACCAGCATAATGGACCGTGATGTAAGTGTGACAACTCTTAAATACAATAATGCTAACCAGCATAATGGACCGTGATGTAAGTGTGACAACTCTTAAATACAATAATACTAACCAGCATAATGGACCGTGATGTAAGTGTGACAACTCTTAAATACAATAATACTAACCAGCATAATGGACCGTGATGTAAGTGTGACAACTCTTAAATACAATAATGCTAACCAGCATAATGGACCATGAGGTAAGTGTGACAACTCTTAAATACAATAATGCTAACCAGCATAATGGACCGTGATGTAAGTGTGACAACTCTTAAATACAATAATACTAACCAGCATAATGGACCGTGATGTAAGTGTGACAACTCTTAAATACAATAATGCTAACCAGCATAATGGACCGTGATGTAAGTGTGACAACTCTTAAATACAATAATACTAACCAGCATAATGGACCGTGATGTAAGTGTGATAACTCTTAAATACAATAATACTAACCAGCATAATGGACCGTGATGTAAGTGTGACAACTCTTAAATACAATAATGCTAACCAGCATAATGGACCGTGAGGTAAGTGTGACAACTCTTAAATACAATAATACTAACCAGCATAATGGACCGTGATGTAAGTGTGACAACTCTTAAATACAATAATACTAACCAGCATAATGGTCCGTGATGTAAGTGTGACAACTCTTAAATACAATAATACTAACCAGCATAATGGACCATGAGGTAAGTGTGACAACTCTTAAATACAATAATACTAACCAGCATAATGGACCGTGATGTAAGTGTGATAACTCTTAAATACAATAATACTAACCAGCATAATGGACCGTGATGTAAGTGTGACAACTCTTAAATACAATAATACTAACCAGCATAATGGACCGTGATGTAAGTGTGACAACTCTTAAATACAATAATACTAACCAGCATAATGGACCGTGAGGTAAGTGTGACAACTCTTAAATACAATAATACTAACCAGCATAATGGACCGTGATGTAAGTGTGATAACTCTTAAATACAATAATACTAACCAGCATAATGGACCGTGATGTAAGTGTGATAACTCTTAAATACAATAATACTAACCAGCATAATGGACTGTGATGTAAGTGTGACAACTCTTAAATACAATAATACTAACCAGCATAATGGACCATGATGTAAGTGTGATAACTCTTAAATACAATAATACTAACCAGCATAATGGACCGTGATGTAAGTGTGACAACTCTTAAATACAATAATACTAACCAGCATAATGGACCATGAGGTAAGTGTGACAACTCTTAAATACAATAATGCTAACCAGCATAATGGACCGTGATGTAAGTGTGACAACTCTTAAATACAATAATGCTAACCAGCATAATGGACCATGAGGTAAGTGTGACAACTCTTAAATACAATAATACTAACCAGCATAATGGACCGTGATGTAAGTGTGACAACTCTTAAATACAATAATACTAACCAGCATAATGGACCGTGAGGTACGTGTGACAACTCTTAAACCATCGTTCAATACAATAATACTAACCAGCATAATGGACCGTGAGGTAAGTGTGACAACTCTTAGACCATCGTTCAATACAATAATACTAACCAGCATAATGGACCATGATGTAAGTGTGACAACTCTTAAATACAATAATACTAACCAGCATAATGGACCGTGATGTAAGTGTGATAACTCTTAAATAAAATAATGCTAACCAGCATAATGGACCGTGATGTAAGTGTGATAACTCTTAAATACAATAATACTAACCAGCATAATGGACCGTGATGTAAGTGTGATAACTCTTAAATACAATAATACTAACCAGCATAATGGACCGTGATGTAAGTGTGACAACTCTTAAATACAATAATGCTAACCAGCATAATGGACCGTGAGGTAAGTGTGACAACTCTTAAATACAATAATACTAACCAGCATAATGGACCGTGATGTAAGTGTGACAACTCTTAAATACAATAATACTAACCAGCATAATGGTCCGTGATGTAAGTGTGACAACTCTTAAATACAATAATACTAACCAGCATAATGGACCGTGATGTAAGTGTGACAACTCTTAAATACAATAATACTAACCAGCATAATGGACCGTGATGTAAGTGTGATAACTCTTAAATACAATAATACTAACCAGCATAATGGACCGTGATGTAAGTGTGACAACTCTTAAATACAATAATACTAACCAGCATAATGGACCGTGATGTAAGTGTGACAACTCTTAAATACAATAATACTAACCAGCATAATGGACCGTGAGGTAAGTGTGACAACTCTTAAATACAATAATACTAACCAGCATAATGGACCGTGATGTAAGTGTGACAACTCTTAAATACAATAATACTAACCAGCATAATGGACCGTGATGTAAGTGTGACAACTCTTAAATACAATAATACTAACCAGCATAATGGACCGTGATGTAAGTGTGACAACTCTTAAATACAATAATACTAACCAGCATAATGGACCATGATGTAAGTGTGATAACTCTTAAATACAATAATACTAACCAGCATAATGGACCGTGATGTAAGTGTGACAACTCTTAAATACAATAATACTAACCAGCATAATGGACCATGAGGTAAGTGTGACAACTCTTAAATACAATAATGCTAACCAGCATAATGGACCGTGATGTAAGTGTGACAACTCTTAAATACAATAATGCTAACCAGCATAATGGACCATGAGGTAAGTGTGACAACTCTTAAATACAATAATACTAACCAGCATAATGGACCGTGATGTAAGTGTGACAACTCTTAAATACAATAATACTAACCAGCATAATGGACCGTGAGGTACGTGTGACAACTCTTAAACCATCGTTCAATACAATAATACTAACCAGCATAATGGACCGTGAGGTAAGTGTGACAACTCTTAGACCATCGTTCAATACAATAATACTAACCAGCATAATGGACCATGATGTAAGTGTGACAACTCTTAAATACAATAATACTAACCAGCATAATGGACCATGATGTAAGTGTGATAACTCTTAAATAAAATAATGCTAACCAGCATAATGGACCGTGATGTAAGTGTGACAACTCTTAAATACAATAATACTAACCAGCATAATGGACCATGAGGTAAGTGTGACAACTCTTAAATACAATAATGCTAACCAGCATAATGGACCGTGATGTAAGTGTGACAACTCTTAAATACAATAATACTAACCAGCATAATGGACCGTGATGTAAGTGTGACAACTCTTAAATACAATAATACTAACCAGCATAATGGACCGTGAGGTAAGTGTGACAACTCTTAAACCATCGTTCAATACAATAATACTAACCAGCATAATGGACCGTGAGGTAAGTGTGACAACTCTTAAATACAATAATACTAACCAGCATAATGGACCGTGAGGTAAGTGTGACAACTCTGAAACCATTGTTCAATACAATAATAAAAACACACCATAATGGACCGCGAGGTAAGCATTAGCAACACTGAAGCCATTGTTCTGTCATATTATTGATTATTATTATTGTAACCAGCATATAATAATTACCACTGGATGCGGTGGCCGAATCGGTAGACAGCAGGCTTCCCGTATGGCAGATCAGGAGTTCAAATCCTGATCGAGTCAAACCAATGACATACAAAATTGATACTTGTCGCTACCTAGTCTGACACTCAGCCTTACTAGGGTAGGACAAGGACTGGTTAGCTCAGTATCGGGATAATGTGACTGAGTGGGATATCAGGTCATGCTTCCGGCGGCCTGATATGGGGCAGCACTATCGCCGTGTGTGCGCAATGTCAAAAGTCGGTACCCTTCCTGATATGACCCTAGATGATGCTAGGACGTAAAACCACAACAAACAATCAAATACCTAAGTCTGACTACTGTTATATACTTCACTTAATTGTTCAATTGCCATTCCAATACACCTTATTATGTGCACACACAATTTTGTAAATACCTGCGGGTATGGATGGCCGGAATTCATGGCATGACATAAAATTATTCAGAAGAATAAATATTTACCAAATATATAACAGGTATTGATCCTGCCTGTTGCTATGTCAGTTAAAGTTGCAAAGTCCAATGGTTTGGGTTTCTATCATTTTTCTGAGAAAAATATATTCAATTGATTGTTATAATCTACCTTACTCTAGCTCGAAGTGACTTATTTTAAGTGGTTAAATTTTTAGATATTTGAAGTATAAACATATCAAATTAGTTTCAGCAAGCAAACTTTATGACACCACAGGCTTATGCAATAATGGGTTCTATTAAATTGACTCAGTATTCCCTTCTATATGGCAACAAATGTTAAGTGCTTCAGTATCTAAGTTAGGTATGTAGAATAAAATCTAGATAATTGTTTTGGTTTTGAAAATTTGACGCTTCATAGGACTGTGCAGCTTTAATAAAGCGAATTGACACGTTGGATCTCCAGTGCTCCGCGCTGACGGGTGCTGCGCGGGGAACTATGGGTAATCAATACAGCATGTTGTTTCACATTGCAGACCAACCTGGGCGTTGTGTGTGGATCAAGAGCACATCTAGAAAAAGAATCAATTGCCACGGTACGTGTTTGTGTGACCTTGTACTGGTTGGTGTGAAGCCAGGCGTAGAGGTCAGTGTGAATGTGTAAGCAATTAGCGGAACTCCTGGAAACAAGACAAATTGTCTTATTTGTAATTATTATTATTATTTGGTGCTCTATTTTAGTTTGTCTAAGACCGGACGCGGTGGCCGAATCGGTCATGCGCAGGCTTCCCGTACAGAAAGTCAGGAGTTCGAAACCTAGCTGAGTCAAAGCAAAGACTTACAAAAATGGAAGGTTGTCGCGACCTATCCTGCCACTCAGCATTAATAGGATTGGACAAGCACTGGTTGGCACAGTCAATATCAGGATAATGTGACTGTGGGATATCGGGTCATGGTGATGGCAGCCTGGTGTCCCAGTGTGGCAGCACTACAAAGTCACCATGAGTGCACACTGTCACAAATCGGTACCCATCATGATATAACCTTAGGTGTTGCTAGGATGTAAAACAAATAAACCTATTTGTAATCATTATTTGACTGCATTTTCTTTTAACTGTCTGTCTAAATGTTTAAAAGTTTGTTTAGTGTTCAAAGGCATTTATTTTTATTGCATCAGCATCAGGTTACACTAGAATTTTCCTAACAAACCAACATTTATATACCGCTTGCCTAACTGCAACTGAACATTCAAACTTAGTACAAATTTACCAACTGAATACAGAAGATAACTTCTGCTTACATTCTAAATACTATGTAAATACTCACATTGATCTGACTAATATTGATCTGGTTATATGACACTACTGTACCATATTGTTATGGAACTTTTGGGTTTCAGAATTTCATTGTGTTACATGGTGCAAATTGTGTATTCAACAAGTATTGTACACCTTATTCTATATACCTTTTGTGTAAATAACCCTGAATTGAAAAATGGCTGGAAGACCAGTGCTTCGGCACTGACAAAAGACTTATTCAGCAGAATAAACATATTTACCACACAAAAAAAGAAAAAAAAATAAAAATGGCAACATTTTATTCAAAGGAACAAAACCATGTAACAATATGAAAGTGGGTGAACATGTTGGTAGTGGTTGCTGTGGTTGGACACTGATGTGACTATCCGTCTCTGGCAGAGGTCGCTGTTCAGGACGATGCTGATGCGCGCCTTCCACTTCTTGGTGTGGTCCCTGTGTGTGAAGACGGTACGCGACACGCAATGTGGCTTTAAACTGGTGACCCGCCCCACAGCGCACCTCCTCTTCTACAATCTCCATGTGGATCGCTGGTAGGTCACCACCTTCCCTCATCTCCCTCCCACCCTCTAGCAGGCTAGCTTACCAGGGCCGCATTCAGGGTACGCCTCAGAAACGTCTTGGCCTATTTGCGTTCAGATTGCGTCTCGCAGACGCCTCCCATTTCAGACAGGAGACAAAAAGCGCCTAAAAAATGGCCGCCATATTTAGTGGTTTCAGCCAATCAGAGCGCTTCTTTTCCATGGCAAAATGGCTGCCGCCTATGGGGCCGGCCATTTTCGAGGCGACAGACTGCTTTTACCGTTAAGACTAGCGTGACGTCAGGGATTTGCCCAAGACGTCTCGGAGGCGTACCCTGAACGCGGCCCAGGCTAAAGTATTTTCTCATGGCAGCCCGCGGGGCACCGCGAAACGAATAAGTAACAAACACAGACGTACACAGTATAGATCCAGGGACCTAGCTTCCATATATGCAGGTACACGACTGCATACCGCCTGAGATTACATTTGTATTTTTTTAATTATTAAAGCATATGATATTTTATAGCGTTTTATTCCATCTATGTACCACTTTAAAATCCCAAGCTAGGCCCCTGTTATCAAAATAGTATTAGTGGAAATGTCTGGGGTGTTATATTTTTGTTATCTGATACTTATTCACTATTCTATAGATTCCCCTGGTGCTGCTCCTATTCAGGAGTCATATGGAGTGAATAGGAGATCTGACGGGTGATTCAGGGATGGTCACACCTCATTTATCTCCATTAATGAAATAAATAAACAAATGTAAATTTAATCCAGTATCCTCACTAGCAGAAGTCATTCTAAGACACGGTTCAATAATTCCATGATATGACAATTTTATAACCTTAGTTAAAACTGCGTAGTCTGATGAAGCATCATATTTTCAAAACGAAGGCAATTATCTAGAATTGATTCTACGTATCTAACATAGATACTGATGCCCTTTTTAAGCATTTGTTCTAGGGGATACTAAGTCAATTTGATAGAACCTCTTACTGCTGAAGCCTATATTTGCACTTTGCACAAAACAGCCATTTAAAATAAAAGTTACTTCAAACTAAAGTTAAGGTAGATTGTAACAATCAATTTAATCTATTTATTTATTTAAGAAAAATGTCAGAAACTCAAAACCATCGGACTATGCAACTTAAAAATAGTTGAAGGATAGACAATTTCATTTACCATAAAAATCTCCCATAAACAGACGAGTCTTGAGGACATATTTAGATGGTCACGAAATAACTGACAAGAAATGGCGATGACAATAATGTTTGTGGAAGTAACAAAATTGAACTGAACATGGTTCTTGCTTCTCTAAAAACAACTCCTAACTGAACTGTTTTAAATACCTTTGAGGGTAGGACAAGGACAGCCTGGGGCACCTAGTTTACTCGGTCGGGCTGGTGAAGTTCTTTCTGACCTGCCCGAACGGGCAAGTCATTATTTTTCTGGTCTGCATTAGCAGATTTCAGTTTCAATTGGCTGATTTGGGCTTGGGCAAGTAGTTTTGTCACTCGGGCAAGTAGAAATTCAGTCACTTGCCCAATTAGGCAAGTGGGGGAAAAAAAGGTACTGTCCTACCCTGCCTGTGTGTTGTGAGTGACGCCTCTCTCTTTCTTTCTTCAGGGCATTTGACACCGACATGCTTTTTATAGCTGAATTCTTCAAGATTCCCATTGGGGAGGTCTCCGTTAAGTGGACAGAAATTGAAGGTAGCTATGTTTTTGTTATATTTTGTGTTGTATATTTTAATATGCCAATATTATTACTAAAGGGCTATACTGCCTGGTCTAGTTCCATGAGTCCTCACTAGCTGGAACTGGCGCTCCTTCTGGTCAGGCACGCATTTGCAAGGACCCAAGACACCACCAACTCCAGCAGCGGCCACCTCCCTGAACCACCATTACCAGATTTTTGCTTTTAATATAAACAAATTATAGTAGGGTGCTATTGACAGTACCAGCTAGTTTAGTGGACTAAACCAATCACAATCATTGTTGCCATCATTTGATCAAGCGTTACTAATGCGGTGAATAAATGTCTCTTCAGGGTCGAAGCTGACGCCGATCTTCAGCTGGTTGGAGATGGGGCGGGACCTACTCATGATTCGACTCCGATACATGACGGGAGGCTGGGAGCTGAAGCCGCTTGACAAGCTGCAATAACCCACCAGGGAGCGTAGCAATGTAGCATATAGAAAACATGCTGGGGAACAGCTCCAGTGATATAGCACTGAAAACATGCTGGGGAACAGCTCCAGTGATATAGCACTGAAAACATGCCGGGGAACAGCTCCAGTGATATAGCACTGAAAACATGCCGGGGAACAGCTCCAGTGATATGGCACTGAAAGCATGCTGGGGAGATGGCTCCAGTGATATAGCACTGAAAACATGCTGGGGAACAGCTCTAGTGAGTAATACAGCACTGAAAACATGTCGTGGAATAGCTCCAATGATATTTCATCCTGTAATATACTATGGCACAGGTCCAGCTATACTTGACCCTGTAATATGTCATGGCACAGCTCCAGCGATATTTCAGCCTGTAATATGTCGTGGCACAGGTCCAGCGATATTTCAGCCTGTAATGTGTCGTGGCACAACTCCAGCGATATTTCATTATGTAATATGCCGTGACAGTGACACAGCTCTAGTAATACTTCATCCTGTTATATGCCTTTGTGGCCCTTGAAAACCATTTTTTGTCAGTACCATGCTTAGTTTCAGAACAGCACAGGTTTTTGTTTTTAGTGGAGTTCAAAAAGTTCCTTTGAAACGGCGGAAATTCGCGTTATTCTGAGGTTGAGTATGGAAATAATACCAGCTGTACTTTTACTGGCTTAGTTCTCTGGAAATTTTCCGGTATAAAAACACAGACTTACAAATTTCACACAATCACAGCAAAACGCCATTATAATTTGCTAAGAAAGTACACTTTAGTTTTACACTGAATTCGTTTGCATATCTTTATTTCTGAGAGTTATTTTAGTTGATTTGTATTTGAATACAGAGCTAGTCATAAGATAGTCACCCATCTAACCATAATTAGAGGGATATACCACAAACAAATTATACGAAGCTTACAACAAGCTAAGAGGCAAACTTTGCGGTCATACCTTTTTACCGACTCTCATACCCCCGGCCCAATTTTAGTTTTAATCCTCAGGGATGAAAGATCTCTGCGATTTCGCGGATTTCCGGGATTTTTCAATCCCGCAGCACGATTAACATATACTCTGGGCCCTACTGTTCTACGCTGTAGCACCATCAGCATATACTAATATGTAGTGCAGATGCCTCAGCACTATCAGTGTATACTACTAATAACTGCTTCAAACGGCGCAGCACTATCAGCGTATACCAATATATATGAAACCCAACTTCCGGGAATTTTCCGCGATTCCCTGACAATGCTAAACCTATGGGAGAATATCAGCATTTCCGCTTTTTTTTCCTAGAGACCACTTTCATCCCTGTTTTATAAACGGGGAAGCTATGCAAAGATCTTGTAGGGCGCATTTGTCAGAATTATCTCCACCAACCATCCCATTACATATGGAAAATGACTAGAACTAGTTGATTATTCATCCTTATATTAGCTCCGTGTATTGATGAACATTTAGTACCTTCAAATGGTCCGGACACGGTGACCGAGTCGGGAGAGCGCAGGCCTCTCGTGTGGGAGATAGGGGGTTCGATTCCTGGTTGAGTCAAACCAATGACTTACAAAATTGATACTTGTTGCTTCCTAGCCTGGTGCCCGTTGTTAATAGGTTAGGGCAAGGACTTGTTAGCTCAGTGTCAGGATACTATGACTGAGTGGAATATCGGGTCATGGTGCTTTCAGCCTGATTTCCTAGTGGAGCAGTACTATAAAGTTGTCATGAGTGCGCACTGTCACAAGGCGGTACCCGTCCTGAAATTACCTCAGATGTTATCAGGACGTAAAATTCATTCCAACAACCAACATTCAAATGGCGATGTAATTGGAAGTAATATGCTGCTTAATACAAATAGCTATGAATTATGGCCGTACACTGTCTCAATCGAAATAGCCTAAACCTGGAGAGCTAGTTACTGAAAGGTCAGTCACCATAGCAACTGGGCACTCAGTGTTTGCAGATAAACACCACATGGTCAGAAACTCATGGTGCCACTCTGTAAGTGTGCTGATGGGTGAGCGCAGGAGAGGATTTAAAACCTTATCAGAGGCAGCACCATGTGACCTGAAAGTCTGCCACCGCCCCGAAATAAGGATGGGAGAGGGCCAAGTGTCTTAATTGGCAACTGACCAGTTCATCCTACGCAGACACTGCAGCGTTGAACATTACTAATGGTTGTTCATTCAGACAGACCAGGGGCCAAATGTAAGAGCCACAATTTATCGGCTGCGGAGTTAAGGGCGGCCAGCGGGGTATCTATTGTCGGCGTTAATATATGTGTCACGGGGATGTATTAGTCCAAAGCGCGCGCGGGTTAGCTAACGTTTCAGTTATTTATAGATTTGGGAAATCCCTCTGCCTTTGTAGCCATATATTAGGCTCAAATATATTAAATGCGACCATATTTAACAGAATTACATACTCAAATCATGAAATTTCATTAAATTAACCCTATAATTCGAAGCGTTATTAAGGCTACCGCCGCATTGGCGGCGATATTAATAGTTATATTTTCAAATCGACGAATGTAATGTAAACAAATCGCCGCATCGACGTCGCGTTCCATACTGGCAGCGCCGGCGGTTTGTTTACTGTACGTTCGTCGATTCGAAAATATAACTATTAATATCGCCGCCAATGCTGCAATAGCCTTAATAACGCTTCGAATTTAGGGTTAATTTAATGAAATTTCACGATTTGAGTATGTAATTCTGTTAAATATGGTCGCATTGAATAGATTTGGCCCGAATCGGTCCCTAACCTGCACGTTATCCATGGCTCAAGTGGGAGTTAGTGAAGGCGACGTTAACCCTCGAGGCGGTAGCCTAACCTGCGCACATTCATTGACACTTTGGCCGCTAACCCGGGAAATCCGCACGACGCGTGGGTTACGAGCCCTAACCCGGACTCTTACATTTGGCCCCTGGTGTCAGTCAGTCTTGGAGTTAAGGGACCACATGATGTGATATGTTTGATATTCTGGATTCATTATTTAAAAGATCTAGTAATATTAATGCATCATTGTTATATACCGTTTTGAATACGCCACTATTGAGGTATAATTTGGTTTAATTAACTACATGTATGCTTATACATGTATACTTTTTACCTGCATCAAAGTCCCTACGAGTGTCACTCATACTTGTTAGGTTGCCATTGCAAATTAATTGATCTGAAGCTGAGATAGTATTTAAAATGGGGCAAGACTAGCAATGATAGTTTCTTACATGATGCTACAACCATTTGTGCTACTGTGTAAGTGCATGAAACACTTGAATCTTGTACATTATATGTATTATTATGTATATTGGTGGATTCTGGAGCGCAGACTGGGACAGATGTTTGTAAATAAATAATTTATTTCTTTGAGTTTCTATTTCTGGGTGATAGTTGCAACATTACATCGAGCGAGGACGAGTGATTCAGAACTATCGAATCAAACCACTATCAATACGGAGTCGCCTTACTGTGGCCTTCAAACCCAACGTCCTTCGGTCATGGTCTGATGACATGGTCAGGCGGCTTTGGGGCAAAGCGATTTGATTCTCTGTGAAAATGAGAATTAGCGAGAATGTTAGATCTGTTCTGAAAGTGTTGTTCCCTAAACCAATGACTACTATCGATGGCCACTCAGATTGTACGCTTTAAATCTAGCGTTGCTAAAACCTCTGATTAAACCTGGTTACCCGGGCATAATCTACTTGACCTAACTGCTATTGAAACCAACATTGCAGCAATTGACAACGCTGACTGAGCTTGCACGTGAGTGGTTAGCGCTAATGATCACAGTGGAGTCGACTCCAGATCTCAGAGCATCTTCGCTACTATTATGGACAATGCAATCTGCATATGAATTCATTGTAAATAGTTTTTATTTTCATTCTTATAGGTAGTAGTTATCTCGGTGTCAGGACACCAAACGGTTTGGGTGACTTGTGAAGAATCTGGAGATTGATTCTCTGCGACCCTTGTGTTTTGTGGACCAAGCATACACTACGCAAAGCAGGTATGGTTCAGATCAATCAGTGATTACTGGGGAGTAGAATCTGGACTTGGTCTCTTAAGCAAAATGTAACATGTATTTGAATAATAATAAATACCTATTTAAGTGTGTCTGGTACTTGGTTGTTATTCTTTCATTTACTAAAGTGATACTTGTCGCTACCTCGCTGAGGACTCGATATGATGTATGGGCAAGGTTTGTTGCGGTTTTACGTCCTGGCAACATTGAAGTTCATATCAGGGCAGGTACAAACTTGCGACAGTGTTCACACATGTTAACTTTATAGTGTGGTCCCACTGTCACATTATCCTGATACTGAGCTAACCAGTCCTTGCACTATACTAGTAATGCTGAACGCCATGTTAGGTAGTGACAAGTATAAATTTGGTTAGTGATTGGTTTGACTCGGCTGGGATTCGAACTCCCGACCTTCCTCATGGGCAGCTCGAGCTCGAACCGACGCGTCCAATGGATAGGTAAAGGAGCAACTAACAAACCCACCCACCTTTTAAGTTGCATAAACTGAAAACCTAGTAACCGTGTGCTTGGAGAGCATTTGTTGGAGTACGATTCCAGTCTCCACAGTCTATACAGAGACCGTTTAATTAAACAATAAAAAGGAAGTCGAAGCTGCATTCTATTGAAAGCATAAAACTTCATAAACCAAAGTATTTCCCTTAAAAACCTGGCCTGTCCGTGGCGCCACCTACTGAGAAACTACTGGATTGGTTTTGATTAGATTCCACTAGGTGGCGCCCGGGAGTTCATTTCATTTGTGGCCGTTCCAGTAAATGAGAGGTGTGATGATTTTGAAGACTGTCCCTACTTGTGCAACTTGAGTCGTCCAGAACAACATAGCCGCGCACTAACCGAACTGACAGAACCTGTCGTTGTCAAAAAGCAGGGACGGTTAACCAATGACACATCTTGCTGAACCAGCGGTCGTTTTCATATAAATTATAAGCATACACAGCTCAGAAAAAAAAGGCGCTTGAACTGGCGCTAACAGTAACACACATACTGGTTCACCGGAAACAACTCTCACTCTTCTCATCCTCTCGAGAATTATTATTTATGTCAGTTGTCGTTGTTATTATTTATTTCAATTATTTATCATTGAATTATTTTGTTCAATTATCTCTATCGTGTGTTGTGTAGTTTTCGAGAAGATGGGTAGTCTCTGGTATAAAAGCCAGGGGACCAGACTAACACTGCAACGAGGAAAAGCAGACTAGCCTGACCCCCTGGCCTTTGTTTACACAGAGCAACCTTAGGTCTACTTCCGCTGAAAGCAGGGCTGTGTTCAGGATACGCCTCCGAGACGTCTCGGGGGAAATTCCTGAAGTCATGTTAGTCTGAACAGCAAAAGCAGTTGGTCACCTCGAAAATGGCCGCCCCATAAGCGGCAGCCATTTGCAATGGATAAGAACCGCTCTGATTGGCTGAAACCACTGAATACGGTGGCCATTTTTGTCTCCTGTCTGAAATAGGAGCTGTCTGAGACGTCTCCGAGACGCACCCTAAACGGAAATAAGCCAAAAGGTGTCTCCAAAACGTCGTGGAGGCATACCCTGAATGCGGCCCAGCTGTAGCAGTAGTTTCTTATTCAGACATAATCAAAAATTTGTATTTATATTTGACACCGATTAAAGTGACTATGCGCAATGAAGCACAGTGTGGTCCTGTGTCTCCTCCTTTTTTCGCTGCAGAGACAAGACGGGATGGCCGAATGAGTTGGAGCGTCCGTCTCCCATGCTGGTAGATCGTGGGGGCGTGGGTTCGAACCTTGGTCGAGTCAAACCAATGACTTGAAAATTGGTGCTTGTCACTTCCTAGCCAGGCGCTCAGCATTATTAGGACAGGGCAAGGACTGGTGTGCTCAGTGTCAGGATAATGTGACTGACTGGGATACCAGGTCATGGTGCCGGTGGCCTGATTTCCCAGTGCGACAGCACTATAAAGTCACCATGAGTGCGCATTGTCACAAGTAGGTACCCGTCCTGATATGACCTTAGATGTTGCTAGGACATAAAACAACAACAAACAAACAAACTTCTTCGCTGCTTACCCTTCTCCGTTTTCATCTGTCCAGGGTGTTTAGTTTCTGTTGGTACCTCGTGTGTTTCTTTTAATAGTGCTCGACTGGGTGATTGGGGTTGTATGTCTTAGCAAAGTCTGATGTTATATCATGACGGACACAGACTGAGCAAACCACTCATTGCTCTATCTATCAAACTGGATGGCCGAATGAGTTGAACGTTCGTCTCCCGTTTTGGTAGATCATGGATTCGAACTTCGTTCGAGTCAAGGCAATGACTTAATATTATAATAATTGATACTCGTCGCTTCCTAGCTCGGCATTATTAGGTTAAGGCAAGGACTGGTTGACTCAGTGTCAGGATAATGTGACAGTGGGATATCAGGTCATGATGCTGGTGGCCTGGTCTCCCAGTGGGGCAACACTATAGAATCATCATGAGTGCACACTGTCAGAAGTCGGTACCCCTCCAGATATGACATTAGATGTTGCCAGGATGTAAAACTCCATCAACCAACCCCCCAACGTTGCCCTATCCTATTAATGCTAAGTGCCAGACCAGGTAGCGACAATATAATTTAATATAATGTTTTTGGTAAAGATGTTTTCTATATGTGTACCAAGCAATTTGTTTCTAGGTCATGTGGTTTTAGAGATATTTCACTTTTTCTGTATTTTCTGTATGAAGATTGCTCACGACCATTGACAATGCCTTGAGTTTGACGGTACGCGCAGTGCAAAGCATTAGTTTTATTCAAAATTAATAGAAATCAAGAACCCATACCTTATAAATCTAATATAATCTGTTTGTTGAATATGTTTTAGGCATGTGTGCCAAGCGGTTTGTTTCTAGATGGTGTAATTTGAGAGATATTTGACTTTTTCTGTATAAAGATTCCTCACGGCCATTGACAATGCATTTGAATGTATGTGTACCTCGCAAACTGGCGTACCGCGGAAACTGCAACACTGGCCATGCAGACCGGTGAATGATGGACAAGAGTGTGACCATAACGGGTGTTGAATTCAGCTGCCTTTATTGAACGACTTGTATTGTAGAGCACATTTGATATTACATTTTGATGAATAGTATTGTGTAGCTTTCATTTTGAGCTATCCAATTTTATTAGTTGTGTTCATATACAGGACAACCAAATTAATTGACCTCAGTGCTCAGATGTAAACACACCTTGTGGTTTGGCGTGTGATTAATTAACCTATGGAGACAATTATGACTGTACATGAGTAACCTTGACAGCATTAGTATCCTGCGGTCACATGGATTAATGGATTTGTGATATATATAGATGAACAGAAGCCATCAAATGCCTTGAATTACATATTTTTACATGCCTCACATTTGATTTAATTCTCATTACAGTGAACACAAGTTTGTATATGTTAAAGAAGCTAGACGTGGGTTAAGATGGCCAGTTCTGTACTCCGGTAAATGCAGAGATAACTTTGTACAACTGACCTGTTTATATAACCAAACAGGTGCTGGGATACTGGGAGAAAGTACAAAGGTATCAGCGTACAGTTTCTGCTTTGCTTTTTGATTCTGTAATATTTTGTGGTGTCTTCATCTAATCATGTTTAAATGGATGAATAGAAATATAGATGAGCAAAAAGAATTCAGTGCAAAACCGAACACAGTATATATGCCTATTTGGTGTTTTGCATTGTGCCACCTAAATGACACTGACTATACACACAGTACTCGTGAGAGTTTATCGAAGCACAGAATGGACCATCCCAGTCTATATGCAATACCTTTATCTGTAGCCATAAGGAGGACGGCTGTCTGATCTCAGGCAACCTGCCCACTTTACCACAAATAAAATAACTTGTAGAAGGCATTTGTAACCATTTATTCCTTTTCTTCTTCTTTTTGTTGTTGTTCAAAAATGATGGAAGACTACTCTGGATGATCGAATATTCTATGTACAATTAGATGAAAAAATATCATAGAATAATGAGAATATCACCTGTCAACTATAAATTACGGATTATGTACGAAAATTCTAGTAACCCACGAATAAAACAACTAGGATACGGATGGTAACAAGTATGATGAATCTCAACAATAACATTCAAATTGTCTACAAGGGAGTAAGTAGGCCAAGCCAACGCGCGTTGTTTCCTTTTGTAGTCAATTTACATTAGTTCTGGCGCACATTCATTCAAACAAGACCACTTTTGGGATGTTTTCTCCCAAATCCTAGTTTCACCTCATCCCGTTCTATATTCTCCCTTCGACTGCACAACCTGAACTTTTTACATTTGACCTCTCTTCCCCCCCCCCCACCCCCCCACATGCATGTATGCCATATAATAGTTACTGCCACAACCCTGTTTCATGGACAGGGCTGATGAACAACCCTATAGAAAAGGTGCTGGATGGCTGGGTTATAGACATAACTATATGAATTCACAATCTAATATGCTAAATTTATTATTCAAATACTTATCCATCATAGTCCGCTACTTTTAAACTGTCGATTTGATTAAACCATGTAGATTAAAGCTGCATAGTCCGATGAAATCTCAAATTTTCAAAGCCAAACCAATTATCTAGATTTGATTTTACATATCTAACTTAGATACTGGTGCACTTATTAAACATTTGTCGCCACACAGAAGGGAATACTGAGGCAATTGAATAGAACCTGTTACTGCAGAAGCCTATGAGGTCAGAGTTTTGGCGTGCTTGCCAAAATTAATTTTGCATGGTTCCACTTCAAATATTGGAAAAGTTAACCACTTAAAATAAAAGTTACTTCAAGCTAAAGTAATTGTAGTGGTCTGCACTGACCTCTCAGGCAAGTAACCACATAGACAGGTAGGCGTGGGGAGTGTGTTGATATCAGGGAGCTTAGGTGGTGTAATGGTTAGCACACTGGCCCGGAATGCAAAGAGATGTGGGTTCGAGTCCCGCTCTAGGCACAATATTTCCCATTTTCATCACCCCCACGACACTGGTTGCCGTGATCAGGATCCTGTACAAGCTTTGCGCTGTATGGTTGTTGAACCTACCCTGTGTATGTATGTGTTAGTGCATTGCCTGTATGTATGTAATTGTAAGCATTACAAGACTTACAATTCCAGGGGGACGAGTGTAGTGGTCTGCACTGACCTCTCAGGCAAGTAACCACATAGACAGGTAGGCGTGGGGAGTGTGTTGATATCAGGGAGCTTAGGTGGTGTAATGGTTAGCACACTGGCCTGGAATGCAAAGAGATGTGGGTTCGAGTCCCGCTCTAGGCACAATATTTCCCATTTTCATCACCCCCATGACATAATGTACATTATAACGATCAACCTAATGTATTTATCTCAGAAAATTTCAGAAACTCAAAACGATCGGACTATGCAGCTTTATAAAATTTGTTATGTTGAATCGAGAAAAACCAGTGGCCACCATCTTGGTGTGGTAGCATTCTCTAGCAGTTCATCAACTTTACGCCAATATAGATAAACACTGCATGCTGGAACCAAGCCCAACACAGCTTGTTTACATTGGATTCCTACCAGAGCAGTTTTTGCTCGGATTTAAACATGGTCATTTTTCATTAATACTTGCGGGGGGGGGGGGGGGCGGTGAATATTTGAATTAGCTATATATTAGTGCACCTGATGAACTTTATACAGAACTAAAGCTTAATGATTATTGACCCTGATATGCCTTTTTTTGTCCATTTATTTGAGCAGAAATCCTGCTTCAGAGACCTTATTCACAAACACAAATCGTAAACCAGACCCAAGACAAGCGAAAAAGGGCGAAAAATGTCTTAATAGGTACTGACCAACGCTTTGTTCCATTTAGGATTTCAACCCCAAGTGGGAATATGTGGCACTTAGAAAACAAGATCAACATAGCCTTGCCATTAGGTGACACCACAATAGATTGAAGCCATATATAATCCAATGTTTTTTTAGTTTCTTCCATAGGTTAGATATATATATATTAGATTGGTTGTTCGAATCTACTTTACTTTGATAAGAAGTAGCTTTTATTGTTTAAAGGGTTAACAATGGAAACTGTTGAAGTTGAAATATGTCAAAATAAATTTGGAATGCACATCGAAATGCTGAACTCCATAGGTTTCAGTTGTGATAGATTGTATTAAATTGAATAAAGGCCCGTTTATACTTTTGACGGCATGTGATGGTGCTAGAAGGTGCTAGAAGGCGCAACATGGCGCAAGCCAACGCTCCCATTTAGACATTACGTTGACACTTGACGGCGTTAGACGGCGCAAGCGTTGGCCAGAGTTCAACTATGTTGAACTTTCAAGGTCAGCGCTTCCACACATCGGGAGTTCGGCCAATCAGAGATCGTCATTCCAACTGCCCATGCGCGCAGTGCAAAACATCGATTTTATTCTAAATTAATAGAAATACAGAACAATTTGGCATAAACATGGATGCACGAATGCAATATAATGATATAATTAATATAGTTAAGACAACTGTCCATACGGAAAACATGGACAACATAGGTCAACGTTAGTGATCGTGTGCGTCAAAGCATTCAGACTTTCACGGCGATGTTCCACTCGTAGCACTCGGCACTGTTTTGCGCCATCAACCGGAGTAAAGTTGATGGTGTCACACGCCATTAACAGTATAAACGGTCCTTTAGTCAACAAATGAGTGTATCCAAGTTAAGTTGGATAATGATAAAATCTCTTTGTCTGTTTGGGGTTTACGCCCTCGCAACACCAAACGTCTTATCAGGACAGAGTGGTCAAATCTAGGTGTGTGTCTTGGTTGAGAATCATCGGATTATGTGGTAACATGAACAACACAACTTTACTCATTCCCGATTATCATGATCAACTGTCGCAATTCATGGTTTGTATGTCTTGAGACAACGTTTTGTCCGGGAGTTATTCAAGGCTGAGAGTCGCTGTGGTGAGGGGACTGTTACAGTGTTAGCGCCATTCACCCTCATGACGTTCCTTCCATGTTAGAGTGACGTAAGCCAGGGAATCCTTACACAGTTGGATAGGCTTTCATTATTAAATAAAACTTATACCTATTTAGACGCACAGGTCACTGCATACAGAGAGGGCTCTACAAAAAGCCCCAATCACACTATGGCTAGCATTCACTTGCGACTACTTTGCGACCTCCTTGCGACCAAAGCAAAAAAATCAATGGTCAGCGACCAGTCACCGAGCAGTCGTAGCGGTGTTATGGTCGCTGAGTGGTTGGCGACCAAGATGCACCCACTGATTGTACGAGTGGTGACTGGTGCTGGAAATGGTTTTGGTCGCAAGGATGTTTTTGGTGCAGCAGCTGCAACCTGCTTGTGACCAAAATAGTCTAAGATGGTTGCCGACCGGTCAACAACTGGTCAGTGACCGGTTGGCAACCACTCACGAAGTAGTCACAAAGTGGTTGCAAAGTGGTCACAAGCGTAGTGTGACTTGAGTGGGGGAGCAGTGAACTGCAATAGAGGTCGCCACCGAAAGTATCAAGAAGCCTTCGTTGACTAATAGTGAATTTGAAGCCCTTTCAGTGTGCCTTATAACCTCTGGAATTCCATGTACCATTGTTGTTGAAGATTTATACTGCCTATCATGGATAAGCCTGAATAGGCTTGTTTTCACCATTAGACAGTTTGTCGATAGAAAGTCCGAGCCTACACTTTTACCGATCCAAGGGATTTTTTACCTCCCACACCACATAGACATAGAAATCCAAATTGGCAGAGGTGGGGGCACAGGGAATCGAACCACTGACCTTCAGATTAGGAGTCCGACCTAGAAAAAAGTCAGACACTCTAACCACTCCGCCACAGAGAACACCATGTCCCGATGTGAGATCCCTGAATGGACTGTTCGAGCTCCAGCCCAGTAGATAATGCCTGATCGACCTTGGAGTATTAGACTAAGTATCCCACTACTATTGTTAGTAGTTCCAAAAGTTGATATTTCTAGAATATGAATGTTTTATTATTATTATAGGGTGCAGTGCCATTGTAGTGAAAACGAATAAGCGATTATGCGCATTAGTACAAGCCTCGTTTTCGATTCTCTGTGAATAAGGTCCTATATTTTGGTTTCACAGCGATAATAACACCAGGGATATTTGCAAATTATTCTGAGGCACTTTGCGAGCAATGTGAGTCACAAAGTAAACGTAGCGTAGTAATATATATATATATATATATATATATATATATATATATATATATTCTGAGTTCTGCAGGTTCCTCAGGAAGGACTGAAGCTGTGACCCAGCAGTATGCCAACGCACAGCTTCAGTTTACCCGATGGAGGTTGGGGGTTCGTATCCTTCCCACTCCTATAAGTCATAGTAGGTCGAACACTTTAAAGCTGCATAGTCCGATGAAATATCAAATTTTCAAAACCAAACCAATTATCTAAATTTAATTTGACATATCTAACTTAGATACTGATGCACTTATTAAGCATTTGTTTCTGCGTAGAAGGCAATACTGAGTCAATTTAACATAACCTGTTACTGCAGAAGTCTATGGTGTCAGAGTTTTGGCAAGCTTGCCAAAACTAATTTTCCATATTTGCACTCAAAATATCTCAAAAGTTTACCATTTAAAATACAAGTAACTTTGAACTAATGTAATGTAGATACTAGTGATCGATCTAATATATTCATCTCAGAAAAAATACACAAATTCAAAACCATCGGACTAAGCAACTTTAAACTCACTTTGCACGTACAACAAACCGCGCGCCTCCTGGTGACCAAACTTGGCAGCGTTCTTGCCATACATTTGTTTCTAATGCGGATATCAGTGAAATCATGCTAGCAAATATCCTTAATGAGACAAATTACCATGTTGTGTTTGTGTGTTCACTACCTCCCTCACCATCACCATGTATGCTTAAGCTGCGACCGGGCATGCTGGGTCGCAGCTTCAGTCCTTCCTGAGGGACCAGCAGAAATTTGAACAGCAGCATTGTAACACATGCCGATATGAGGAACATTTTAATCAAGATAGCGCACATAAGTATTGCCTACCCTTCATCTGTAATACCCTTTATCTGTAATATATAATGTGCAGATACACTGTAATTTTACTTTGATGTGTTGTTGAACTTTGACCCACGCAACATAAGGAGCTCTCTTAGTTAGACCCAGTGTAGACAGGCCTTAAGAAGTGGTTGACAGTCGACGGGAGAAGCGAGAATTAAAGGGACCGGAGGAGGCGGACCGGCCTTAAACATCAGTCAGTCACCTGGCAGTAAAGATCCAATTCCAGCCCCGATGTCTACCGCTGTTATTGCAGCACGGCAGGCCTATCATATTGCGGTATATACAACATGTGTCACGTGATAACATAGATACCTGAATGTACACGGCGTACATGGAGTACACACCATACACCGGCGAGACACACAGAGGAGACCTGCTGGTTTATGTATTTATTTACAAGTCCACTTCCTGCCAATCCCGGCCGAGGCGAGAGTCTGCGAGATTTCCCTCCACATTCAGTCTGTGGGGTTCACAGTCACCCCAACACGGCGCCCACCTGTATAGAATTATGGATGGGCCTGCCGGTTTGATTGAGAACAGTGGACAGTGGGGGGTGGACCAAAATCACTCCCTTTTTCTGAGCAGCCTGTCCAGACAGACGCTGCCCGCTAACGGCGATTTCACCTGTTATCGCCAGCACAGTGCACCGCGCGGCACTGAGACGTGGTCATGTAGTCACGTGGTCAGGCCAGACTGGGGACTGGCGATGTTCGCACCACGTGACTAGGATGCAGTGAGAGGACAGACGCCAGCAGGTGGCACTGCCACCTGGCGGCGTGAGTAAGTGAGGGAGTGAGTGACGCACACAGCTAATACTGTCAGTAGCAGCACAGAACGGGAAGCCAGTCACGAGCGCCAGCTCCCAGCGCCGCCCCGCCTCACCCCGCCCCGTCCCCTGGCGGGATGTACGTCTATACTAGCGTCTCCTGCTCCTGGAATTCATCGCTGTGTTCTTTGGCAAGCATCTCCCACCGCTTCCACCGCTCCTTCTGCCAGGCCGAGGTGCGCGTGCGCACAGGTCGCGGCGTCTCCTCGGCCGACGGCGGCGGCGGCGGTGGTGATGTCAGTCGCGACGGCGGCGCGCGTAAGAGCCCCAGAGGGCGTTGTCTCGAGGAAGAGGAGGAGGAGGCAGAAGAGGGGGAGGACGGGGAGGGCGCGCTGCCATCGGGGACCCGGGCCGGGCCCCGCGCGCTGCCGGGCGGAGAACGCGGCGAGGCGGGTGGGGTATTGACGCTCCATGAGTACGGGGCGTCCGGGGAGATGGGGCTGTTGGTGGCGGAGCGGGACGTGCTTGGGTAGCAGCTGCTCAGCGACGAGCTCGAGTCAGAGTCGCGGTCGCGCCGCAGGTGGCCGTGGCTGTGACCGCCGCAGGGCACAGACAGGGTGCGACCCGGGGTACCGGCGGCGGCGGGGGACGGCGCCGCGTCTGGAATGCTGGCGTTGAGTGTCAGATGGTACTTGAAGCGGACAGGTCGCGGGCTGATGAGCGAGTTGGGCGCCGGTCCTCCGGTGTCCTGCCCCGCCACGTCCGGCACGGCGCGGCGGGCGACTGATGCGGAGGTAGCGGGGGGCACGGCCGGCTTCATGGCCTTGGGGCTGGGTGAGATGCGTGGCGACATGGGGCTGGGGCTGCGGCTGTCCGGCCGGTACCAGCCCTGCTCCGGCGAGCTGATCCGGAACTGTGGGATCTTGAGCATCTCGAGCGGCGGCGGTGGTTCGGCGCGGTGTGCCCGGCCGAGGCCGCGGCTCGGGCGAGCCGTCCCGGGTTCGCCCGGGACGGCTCCAGGAGTAGCCGGAGAGCCTGGCTGGCCCGGGGTCCCGTCCGTGAGGCCCCTGGCCTGGCTGCAGGCATCGGCCCCCACCGGGCCGCCGTACCCCGGGGTGGCCGGCAGAGACGAGTTGTCGCTCTCCTCGTAGAAGCTGCTCGACGTCTCGGGGTCAGGCTCCACGCTGCAAAGGTCAATCACCCAGCCCGTCAGTAACATATATTACATACTCAAAGATGCTTTATTTTCTAAAGAAAATTCACTTACAGATAGTAGCAAATAACCACTTACTCACCTATCCTACCTCTTAATTTCAACTAAAACTTTGTTGTACATAGTAGTCCATCAACAGCCCCACCACCACAGGTGGCGGTCTCGACTATGTTGACCCCTGCCAATAAGAAGTATCGACAGGTGGCAGCACGCTAGCAGGAACAGTCCTGATCGTGGACTGTTCCACTCACGGCTAGTGGTCACCACCCCCGTGGGAGGTTATGTGCGACTAATGGGCCTGTCACATTATGGTGTATGGCGGCGGCATATAAAAAACGTACCGATAAAATTTGAAAACCGTTGTGGGACGATGTATGGTGACCTTTGTGCACTGATATGAGCGTATGCGTAGCATGTGAGTACGTATCACTTTTCCGTGCATACACTGTCATACGCCATCATATGCTACGCATACACCGTATACGCCCGGTACCTCCCTCCCCCTCTCTCCCTCGCTTGCGGCGCCATGGGTATGCCGGGCATACGCTGAATATACGCTTTGTACACGCTGAGAATACGCTACGAATACGCTCAAATACGTTACATGCACGCCAGGCATACGCTACATATGCTATAGATACGCCGAAGGAGCGGTTTTAGCATATGCGTAATGCAAGACAGTGTACGTATAGCATATGCGCAACATATGACGGCATACACTTAGTGTATGCATAGCGTATGAGGAGAGTATGAGCCTTATGTCGACATACGCTGACATTTTTTAGCATGCCCAAACAATTTTAGGATGGACGCGAGTATGACGGCGTATGAGGGATACGCCGGGCGTATGAGGGATACGCCGGGTGTATACGACGGATGCGAAGTGTATGTGAAGCATATGCGAAGCGTATGCAAAGCGTATGCGAAGCATATGACGGCGTATGTGATGCAAGCCGATACGCCGGCATACGCTTCCGCCATACGCCGTAATGTGACAGGCGCATAAGCTGGGTAGCGACAGATCACTCCAGTGTTACTTGGTTATTCCTCAGACAGAGCAAAATTCAGTCTATCACTTACATTTCTTTTTACTTCTCATGTTAGTTATTCACCCCAAAAATGGTGAAATTAGCTGTGCCACAATACCAGTTCATCAATGTGGAACAAAGATTATTCTGAATAGTAATATTTACCAAAGAAAAGTTCTCAGCGAGCGTCAATATTATTTCATGTTATTTCCTAATTATTTTCATACATTCAAATCAAACAATCTGATAATTTTGAATTTCTTTCGATATATATATATTAGGTTGATTGTTATAATCCACTTTACATTACTTTAGAGTAACTTTTATTTTAAAGTATTAACTTTATAGAGATATTTGAAATAAAGCTATTTGATAAATAAATTTTGTATTGAATTCGAATTTTTATGGTGAAATAAAAGTAAAAATTAAATACAAAATTAACTTTGGCATGTGCATCGAAATGCTAGACATAGACTTTCTTTACCCATTTTTGAGCACAGTACAGGAAAACCAAACTGCAACAAATGTTCAATGACTACACCAGTATCTAAGTTGAATATGTAACATGAAATCTAGGTGAGTGTTTCAGTGTAAACAATTTGATGCTTTCAGTGGATTATGCGGCTTTAACACAAGGGAGTCAGACCTACCCGGATAATGCACATTTCCTCCTTAGAATGTAATCTGCAGACTCTGGGTTTGTCTCCATCAGTAACCGAATGACGTCATCGTAAAGTTCCACAGGCACCTGCAGTAGTAACAGCCAGGTTAGGTCTCAGGCCACGGCACTAAGGAACTAGAACTAGTTGGTTGGTTGTTGGAGTTTTACGTCCTGGTAACATCTAAGGTCATATCAGGACGGGTACTGACTTGTGATGGTGTGCACTCATGGCAACTTTATAGTGCTACCCCACTGGGAAATCAGGCCGCCAGCACCATGACCCGATACTCAGTCACATTATCCTGTCACTCAGCCAACCAGTCCTTGCCCTATCCTAGTAATGCCAAGCATCTGGCTAGGAAGCGACAAGTATCAATTTTTAAGTCATTAGATTGACTCGACCAGTGTTCGAATCCCACGACAGGAGACGGAGGCTCAACTCATTCGGCCACCCCGTCTGGTGGGATGGATCTAAATAGACCGGTCTAGTGACCACCATCTAGTAAAGACCTAAGTAAAATAATGGACCCAGGAACATCTGAGGTGCCAAAATGGGATTACGAAACTGCCATCACTGAAATTCTGGAGTTTTGTAAATGAGATTAATGCAAACAACAAATCTATCTACAGTAAAACCTCTCTAAATCGACCGACCTAGTGTTCTATTTAGGGAGGTGGCCGGTTTAGGGAGCTAGAATATGGTTACAATGGTATTGTTGGGACCCAGATAAAGCTATCGATATAGGGGAGAGGTTGGTTTGTGGAGGTTGTCGGTTAGAGAGGTTTTACTGTATATGTACATATTTTTAGCTGTCAATATCTGTCAACCAAACAAAGTGGGCGAATCAGTTGAGCATCTGTTTCCTGTGTGGCAGGTTGTGGGATTCAAACCCACGGGGTTTAAATCTGCCTGAGTCAAGTAGATAATTGTCGCTACCGAGCCATGCACTTACCATAACTAGGATAGGACATCGAGCAGTGGAATGAGGAAGACCAATTGTCCGTGATTGAAATTTATATTGCTTAATCAATGAATGTAATACAAATATATAACTGTTCGCGATTGAAATTTCTCTTCTTTAATCAATGAATGTACTAACAAAAAAGTTTTTTTTAAAAGATGCAGCCAGACAAATTAGTACACTTATATGACCACCAGACACATCTGAACAATCAGCGCAATGTCATCTATTCTCCAAAGTAAATATTTCAGTCCACAAAGTCTTTAAACCACAAGCTCCCCAAGCATGGGTTAGCAATTGTCAACCTGAATGTGTGAACATCCCATTTGAGCCTACCTCAAACAGTCGCGTGTGATTGTCGATCATCTCCTTGATAACAGCGATGATGTCGTGGCGCTCTTCCGCATGCTCTGCGGATGTGACCTCAAACTCTCTGCCTTTTGCTTTGTGCATGATGTTGGGCCCGAACAAGGTTGCCAGGTTATGAGAATCCATTTTGTTTCCAGGTACCTGCAGGGAAGGTAATGTTAGAGATCAAGATATTGTGTACAAGTATAAAGTGGCTTTGATCTTATGTCACTCAGACCCATCTAGAAATGAGATCACCCCAGATTCAACAGACAACAATCTGGATATACAGGTCAAATAACCTTCAACCAGTAAAGACCTCAGTAAACCTAAGTAAGTAAGGATAGGTAGATCCAGGTTATGTGATTTATTGTGAAGAAACCATCCTGATATGACCTTAGATGTTATTAAGACATAAAACAACAACAAACAAAATATTGTCAAGAAACAGGATGGTATCTACTGAGCTTGTATTTTGTCGCACTCATGCATAACTTTCATACAGACACACTTTCTGCTTGGCCGAATGACACTCGTACCATATGAAGTCGTCAGAATATAGTTTGATAGCGAGTAGCCAAATAGCTGTGCACATGTGCAAACAATCTTGGAAGCACGTTATTGTATATACTTCATCACAATAATATATGCGTATGGGTGGATTTAATTTCAAATGGGCCTCAGCCTTTTCCTTCGACTAAGGCTCACTGAAATCACTCCACCCACCCAGTTGGATTACTACGCAGGCCTACACATATGTAAAATAGTGTTCTTCTATTATATATAATAGAAAATGTCAATGTAAATAAAAATGTCTTCATACTTCATGAAGCATCGTGATCTTATTAAATATTATACCACGAGATGTCACAATTAAATTCTTCAAACTAAACAGGAAACTATATACCAACTATTCCAACAACAAACAACTTTGTTTTATTTAATGATGTCTCAAGAGCACATTGATTTTTATCATTGGCTATTGGACATCAAACAATTTGTCATTCTGACATATTTCTTTGGAAGAAACCTGCTGCCGCCACATAGGCTTCTTGTTCCGATAAGCAGCAAGGGGTCTTTTATATGCACTTTCCCACAGACAGGACCGCACATACCACAGCCATTGATGAATCAGTTGTGGACCACTGGTTGGAACGGAAAATAACCCAGACAACAAATGGGTCAACTGAGCAGGATCGATCTATGACCCATACCTTCATAGGTGGACACTCTACTGCCTGAGTTACGTCCCGCTACTGAACTATTCCTATAAGGAAATGTTCCTAATTCATAAGTTGACAATATAGTAGTAATGTAGTTTATTAGTGCCACTTCTTAAACAACTGCACAATAAGGTTGAACTTTATGAGTGATTTGTGGGCGTGAAGTGGGCGACGGATGTGAAGTGGATGGTGTGGGTGATGTATGAAGTGGACATTCTGTGTGAAGTGGGTGATCTTTATAACTTGTGTGAAGTGGACAGGCTGTGTGAAGTGGGTGATCTTTGCGATGTATGTGAAGTGGACAGACTGTGAAGTGGGTGATGTTTATGTTGTGTGTGAAGTGGACAGGTTGTGTGAAGTGGGTGATCTCTGCGATGTATGTGAAGTGGACAGACTGTGTGAAGTGGGTGATGTTTGTGTTGTGTGTGAAGTGGACAGGCTGTGTGAAGTGGGTGATCTTTGCGATGTATGTGAAGTGGACAGACTGTGTGAAGTGGGTGATGTTTGTGTTGTGTGTGAAGTGGACAGACTGTGTGAAGTGGGTGATGTTTGTGTTGTGTGTGAAGTGGACAGACTGTGTTAAGTGGGTGATTTTGTGTTGTGTGTGAAGTGGACATTCTGTGTGAAGTGGGTGATATTTAGAATGTGTGTGAAGTGGATGGTATGGGTGATGTGTGAAGTGGATGGTGTAGGTGATGTATGTGAAGTGGATGGTCTGGGTGATGTATGTAAAGTGGGTGATCTTTGTGACTTGTGTGAAGTGGATGGTGTGAGTGATGTGTGTGAAGTGGATGGTGTGGGTGATGTGTGTAAAGTGGACAGGCTGTGTGAAGTGGGTGATGTTTGTAATGTGTGTGAAGTGGACAGTTTGTGTGAAGTGGGTGATCTTTATAACATGTGTGAAGTGGACAGGCTGTGTGGGATCTGAGTGAGGTGCCCATACCATGTTCCCATGCGCGTCTATGGAGTCCGTGGAATGTGCGTGCACCCTGGCGAGGAAGCTGAGCAGCGCCCAGAACGTGTCGCGGTTCACGGCCGGCAACAAGGACACCAGCATCGACAGCGCCTGGACACGCTCGGATGCGTCGTCAAGCTCTGTAAGACAAGGTCCACCAGTGAGTGAAAGTAACTACCGCTGTCTGACTAACCACAGATGTAATGAACCCGGGGATATTAACAGGTTCTACCTGTTTACCAGTCTGGTTATTAAGGATTCATTAGACGAGGTGGCCGAATTAGTTGAGCTGAAGGCCCGTCGCCTGTTTTGGTCGGTAATGGGTTTCGAACCTTAGATTTTAACCCTGGTGTAGTCAAATTAATGACTTAAAAAATTGATCAAATTGATTTAAAGATTGACTTGCCGTTACCTAGCCTGGCATTCGGAATTAGTAGGATAGGGCAAGGAGCAGTGGAATGAGGAAGACCAATTGGCCATGGTTGAAACTGTCCCTGTTTAATGAACTAATGTAGAATGGGGACACGGGGGGGGGGGTCAGTCAAGTATGACTTTTATCATTTAATAAAATGTTGATATTTAAAACGTTCATATTCTTGTTATGTTCCATAGTAAAATGTAGGCCTACTACTTCGGGAAATAGTCTGCTTTGTATGACCGTGAAAATGTTGACAACTTTAGATGGGTCCTTACTTCTTGTTACCAGGAATGCGTTGTAGAGGTCGCGTGTGAGGAGCGGGTCTGGCAGGTCACGACAGAACTCCTTCAACAAGGCGCCCACGTCATGCGGGTTGTGGTCCTCGTTCAGCTTCACGTCCCGCCCACAGTCGAACTCCTCTCGCAACTGAAGCAGAGCGGAGCAGAGAGCTGTCAGTGGTGTTCTCTGTGGCGGAGTGGTTTGAGTGACTGACTTTTTTCTAGGTCAGACTCCTAATCTGAAGGTCAGTGGTTTGATTCCACATGCCCCCTCACCTCTGCCAATTTGGATTTCCACCGCGGTGTATAACTTACAGTGTCATCAAAGGCCAGTTGCTCTCACACCATGTCTATGTGGTGTGGGAGGTTAAAAGTCCCTTGGGTCGGTAAAAGTGTAGTGTCGGGCTTTCTATCGACAAACTGTCTGATGGTGAAAACAAGTCTATTCAGACTTATCCATGAGAGGCAGTATGAATTTTCAAGAAAGAAATTGGAATTTCCACTGCTGTGTATAACTTACGGCATCATCAAAGGTCCGTTGCCTTTTTTACGTTACATCGGTCACATTTAATTTATGTTTTTATGTTAGGATTATGAAAGATGGGGAGTCGGCTGTGGGGGGGCGGGGGTCAGACCCAATCTTAACATTGTTAGGATTGTGAAAAACCTTGACATATATGGAATGTCCGTAAGACAATCTCCTCTTCAACTACTTCATTAACTTTACCTGTTTAATCCGCTTCTTTGAACTTCCGATACGGAAGATCCCTAGAACGTTTAATCCTGCAGAATTAAAGAAAGACAGCTCCAGTCGGTTAAATTCTCACTCAACTTGCACGATCCGATGGTTTTCTGTTATTGCATATTATTTAGATAAATATATTACCTCTATAATTATGATCCATCTTCCTTTAGTTTGAATGAACTTTCACTTCAAATTCTTAACTTTGGAGATATATTTAAAGTGTAAATATGAAGAAATAATCGTGACATGATGTCGAAAGGCTGGACACCATAAGCTTCAGAAGTAACAGGATAAATTAAATTGACTTAGTATTCCTTCCATGCATAAATAAATGCTTAATGAGTGCACCAGTATTTAAGTTGAATATGTAGGATGAAATCTAGATATATACAAAAAAAACAAGGACAGAAAACAAAACAAATAAACACACCCAACATATGGACAAGGTGGACAAAGGAAGAGGTGGGAAGACAGCATCAGGGAATGGACAGGCCTGGAGTTTGACAAGTCCCAGAGGGCAGTGGAGAACAGAACACAAATGGAGAAGAAAAAACTGATTGCAAAGTCATCTGTGGTGCCCCAATGGCCCTCGTGGTTAAGGGATTGATGCTGCTGATGATGATGATGATGAACATACCATATGTCTCCAGATGCTTGCAGCAGGTGTTGACCAGGAAAGGCACGACTGGGGTGTGAGGCGCGAGTGATTCTCGTTGTTCCCGCCAGGACTCGAGTTTGGCGGACGAGGAGAGGGAGAGGGCGTCGATGAGGTTGGACCCCTGCACGGACCCCTGGGTGGACCCCGCCCCTCCGGTACTCCGGCTGTCAGTCTCAGACAACGAGTCGGAGCTCATGGCGCCCGTCTGCGCGTGGTGCATGGTGGGAGACAGGCGTTAACGTTGTATATATAGTATGTATAGCATGGGGTGAATGTGATGTATGTTATATTAATGTATGGTAGGAGACAGGTGTTAACATTGTATATATAGTATGTATAGCATGGGGTGAATGTGATGTATGTTATATTAATGTATGGTAGGAGATAGGGGTTACTGTTAGCATTGTGTATATATATATATATATATATACTAGATATAGCATGGGGTGAATGTGATGTATGTTATATTAATGTATGGTGGGAGACAGGTGTTAACATTGTATATATAACATATATAGCATGGGGTGAATGTGATGTATGTTATATTAGTGTATGGTAGGAGACAGGGGTTACTGATAACATTGTATATATATACTAGATATAGCATGGGGTGAATGTGATGACATATATAGCATGGGGTGAATGTGATGCATGTTATATTAATGTATGGTAGGAGACAGGTGTTACTGTTAACGTTGTATATATACTACTACTAGATATAGCATGGGTTGAATGTGATGTATGTTATATTAATGTATAGTGGGAGGCAGGTGTTTGCGTTGTATATACATCATATATAGCATGGGGTGATTGTGTGATGTGTGTTATATTAATGTATAGTGGGAGGCAGGTGTTTGCGTTGTATATACATCATATATAGCATGGGGTGATTGTGTGATGTGTGTTATATTAATGTATAGTGGGAGGCAGGTGTTTGCATTGTATATACATCATATATAGCATGGGGTGATTGTGTGATGTGTGTTATATTAATGTATAGTGGGAGGCAGGTGTTTGCGTTCTATATACATCATATATAGCATGGGGTGATTGTGTAATGTGTGTTATATTAATGTATAGTGGGAGGCAGGTGTTTGCGTTCTATATACATCATATATAGCATGGGGTGATTGTGTGATGTGTGTTATATTAATGTATAGTGGGAGGCAGGTGTTTTCGTTGTATATGCATCATATATAGCATGGGGTGATTGTGTGATGTGTATTATATTAATGTATGGTGGGAGAGCCATGTAGATGTTAACATTGTACATACAGTGATAGGTGGTACATTTAATGTTACATTTATAGCATTGTATATACATTATATAAAATATGGTGAGTGTGACATATGGTACATAAAAAACATAGATGGAGAACTGTGACTGTATTAGTATTATATATCAAATATTAAATAGAATATTTATTTAGTATTATACATTACATATGATACTGATATCATTATATTGATAGCATCATATTATAGGCCTACATATATTTATAGGATATTATTTGTTTATATATTATTATACATTATATACACTTTCAATGCGGTATATATATTATCATTCCATATACAGTAAAAGTAAAACCTCTCTAACCGACCACCTCCACAGATCGACCATTCCTCTATATCGACTGCTTTATTTGGGTCCCAACAATACCATTGTGACCATGTTCTAACTCCCTAAATCGACCACCTCCCTAAATCGACCACTTAAAGTCGGTCCCAAGGTCGGTCGATTTAGAAAGGTTTTACTGTAATATAATTATATATTTCTATCATACTACTATATTACTATATATCATGCATTATATCATGCATTATATACAAAGTGGTAATTGGCCCAGAAATTGATGGATTTGAGGAACGTGCGGGTGAGTATAGCTGTATTTGTATTTACTGGGTGCCGATGTACTAACTAACTCCTCCCCATGTACTGTCAATCACTACCAGTTTTTCGTTTTAAATCGTTTCGCAATGAACGATAGTTGAACCCACGCCAACCTCTTTGGTTGAAAACTAGATTATTACACAGCGTTAATAACAGTATATTTAATCAGCTTGGTTCAAATTCAGCGGATAGATCCTGTACACATTCTAACGTAAGGTTCAGTAGGTGCGTGGGTGGGTGAGGTGTGCAGTCAGAGTTAGTAAAGTATATTTTATTTAACAACACCTCTAGAGCACATCGATTTTTATCATCGTCTATTGGACATCAAACATATGGTCATTCTGACATATTTCTTTGGAGGAAACCCACTGCCGCCACATAGGCTACTCTTTCCGATAAGCAGCAAGGGGTCTTTTATATGCACTTTCCAACATACAGGGCAGCACATACCACAGCCTTTGATGAACCAGTTGTGGACCACTGGTTGGAACGGAAAATAGCCCAAACTGCAAATGGATCCACTGAGAAGGATCGATCCGATGACTGACAGATTCACAGGCGGACACTCTACTGCCTGAGCTACGTTCCGCTCTCCAGTCAGAGCTAGCAACTGAAACCAAATCTAGAATATCTGCCAATATATCTGAATATATTTGCCGTTCTGGATATATCACCCTGACCTCGAAAACCGGAAAAACGAAGTATTACACATGAAAATAAGATAACAATTGATGACGATATGGAGATTTAAAAATATGGTGCCCATCTTCGATGCCATCTTGAATTGCAGTTACAGTAGCCTGTTGGAAAGGATGTCCACTGGAATTTGTTGCTGGGGGTCTAAGGAATCCAACCATATACAACAACTTTTTATAGTAGACCGTGTCTGCTTTCACAAAAAATGGGGCGTTTGGCCCCTGAGTATTAGTCACATTATCCTGATACTGCATGAGTATGCAGGTATTGCAGGTATAGCAATACCTCAGGGAGTTTCATGCCCCTGCCCTGCAGAGTTGAAAACCACTGCCTTGTGGTACAGGTTCTTAACAGAACTGAAGGCTAAGGGAGCAAACCATAAACAGAAAACGATGTCACTGTGGCAGCATTAAGGGCGGTTGATGTATGGAACTCCCAACATCTCCCAACCAGCCACTGCAGGGACAAATGTTCTTGCCGGTGTGAAACCTCTATTTGCTTGGTAACTTGCAAAAGCACACCATACCGGCTCGGTCATCGCCCGGGTTACATTAAGACTGACTCATGGACGCAACTCTCACAGCAGAGAGCTAAATGGAGAGCGGCAGTCAAGTAATGAAAGCAGTCTTTGTCGCATCGCGACCGACAGCATGATGATGATGATCCTGATACTGAGCTAATCAGCCCTTTCCCTATCCTAGTAATGGCGAGTGCCAGGCTAAGTAGCGACAAGTATCAATTAGGACATCGGTTTGACTCGACCGGGAATTGAACTCCCGACGTTTCAAACGGGCAGCCTGCACTCTACTCCCCGCCCCCCGCCCGTCCGACCCATGGCCATGCTATTTCTCCCTATTTACAATTTGTGTATTAGGGCGACCTCATTACTCCCATTCTTATCTACTTGGCACCTCTGCATGACTGCGCACCAAGTCAGTAGTCGCCGCCCCGATGTGACGTGGGATGTTGCGTGGGTAGTGGTGAAAAGTTGCTATGCATGTGTCCGGGGTAAGGCTACCCCGGGGGGGTAAAAGTCGGGTAAGCTACCCCTACCCAGTAGCAGGTATAAGGCCGGGGGTAGGGACCGACTTGGGCCAAATCTATTGAATGCGATCATATTTAACAGAATTACATACGCAATAAGTGAAATTTGATCAATTTAACCCTAAATTCGACATGCATACGGCCCCAGGTGTATCCCCGCACATGGCGAGAAGAGAACAGATTAGGCGGGTAGTATTTAAAAAACAACACACACACAAACAACTATTTCTCCCTGCCTCTCTAAGCCTGCTTCGGATCTACTCACGCGTGTTGACAGCAGGACAGTGTGATTGGTCTGATCTGATTTGTTCTGGTCTGATCTGGCCTGATTTGGTTTGGCCTGTTCTGGTCTGGACTGGCTTTGGTCTGGTCTGGACTAGACTGGTCTGGTCTGACCTGGTCTGTTCTGGACTGGTCAGGTCTGATCTGGTCTGATTGGCCTGGTTTGTTCTGTACTGGTCTGGTCTGATCTGATTGGCCTGGTTTGTTCTGTACTGGTCAGGTCTGATCTGGTCTGATTGGCCTGGTTTGTTCTGTACTGGTCTGGTCTGATCTGATTGGCCTGGTTTGTTCTGTACTGGTCTGATCTGGTCTGATTGGCCTGGTTTGTTCTGTACTGGTCAGGTCTGGTCTGATTGGCCTGGTTTGTTCTGTACTGGTCTGATCTGGTCTGATTGGCCTGGTTTGTTCTGTACTGGTCTGGTCTGATCTGGTCTGATTGGCCTGGTTTGTTCTGTACTGGTCAGGTCTGATCTGGTCTGATTGGCCTGGTTTGTTCTGTACTGGTCTGGTCTGGTCTGATTGGCCTGGTTTGTTCTGTACTGGTCTGATCTGGTCTGGTCTGATTGGTCTGGTTTGTTCTGGACCGGTCTGGTCTGGTATGATCTGATTGGCCTGGTTTGTTCTGTACTGGTCTGGTCTGATCTGGTCTGATTGGCCTGGTTTGTTCTGGACTGGTCAGGTCTGATCTGGTCTGATTGGCCTGGTTTGTTCTGATCTGGACTCGTCTGGTCTTGGTATTCACTTTTAAGTGCATCAGTATAGCTCATGGCCGGTGAACCAGACTGACCTAGTTTAGTTGTGGACTGGAAGTTCAGATCATGGCCGGGGAACCAGACTGACCTAGTTGTGGACCAGAAGTTCAGCTCATGCGCAGCCGTGCATGTGTCGTCTGCAGACGTGGGGACGCCGCTGTGCGTATTTACAATGCATGCCTTTAACCAAAGAGATGCTGAGCGACTTAATCCGACTTAGCCGTCTTGTCTTCCTTTTAAAACAATTATAAGCCGGCCGCAAATTGCCGACTTATTGCCCTTTAAAAAGGGTCGTCGGACCTGAGCGCATTTTGTCGCCGATGGTTATGCTAGTACTTGTGCACTTAGTGTCATGTGGACACAGGGTCATGAGTACTCAATCATTCATGTGTACTCATGGGCAGGACGCTGGACTCGTCTTTTTCAGATATGACATTTCTTTTCCCCTATTCCCTTCTCCTTCCCTTTCCACCCTCCCCCTCCCCTCCTCCTCCCCCTCCCATCCTCCTCCCATCCTCCTCCTCCCCCTCCCATCCTCCTCCTCCCCATCTCCTCCTCCCCCTCCCATCCTCCTCCTCCCCTCCCATCCTCCTCCTCCCCTCCCATCCTCCCCCCCTCCCATCCTCCTCCCCCTCCCATCCTCCTCCTCCCCTCCCATCCTCCTCCCCCTCCCATCCTCCTCCCTTCCTATCCTCCTCCATCCTCCTCCTCCCCCTCCCATCCTCCTCCTCCCCATCCCATCCCCCTCCTCCCCTCCCATCCTCCTCCCCCCCCCATCCTCCTCCTCCCCCTCCCATCCTCCTCCTCTCCCCTCCACTCATCCCCTCCTCCCCTCCCATCCTCCTCCTCCCCTCTCCATCCTCCTCCTCCCCCTCCCATCCTCCTCCCCCCCTCCCATCCTCCCTCCTCCCCTCCTCCCCTCCCCCCCTCCTCCTCCTCCCCTCCCATCGCCTCCCTCCCCTCCCCCTCTCCTCCCCTCCCATCCTCCTTCTTCCACTCCCATCCTCCTCCACCCTCCCATCCTCCTCCTCCCCCTCCCATCCTCCTCCTCCCCCTCCCATCCTCATCCCCCTCCCCATCCTCCTCCTCCTCCCCCTCCCATCCTCCTCCTCCCCCTCCCATCCTCCTCCTCCCCCTCCCATCCTCCTCCTCCCCCCCCATCCTCCTCCTCCCCTCCCTCCTCCTCCCCCTCCCATCCTCCTCCCCCTCCCATCCTCCTCCTCCCCCTCCCATCCTCCTCCTCCCCCTCCCATCCTCCTCCTCCCCTCCCATCCTCCTCCCCCTCCCCATCCTCCTCCCCCTCCCATCCTCCTCCTCCCCTCCCATCCTCCTCCTCCCCTCCCATCCTCATCCCCCTCCCCATCCTCCTCCCCCTCCCATCCTCCTCCTCCCCCTCCCATCCTCCTCCTCCCCCTCCCCATCCTCCTCCCCCTCCCCCTCCCCTCCTCCTCCTCCTCCCCCTCCTCCTCCCCTCCCCCATCCCTCCTCCTCCCCCTCCCATCCTCCTCCTCCCCCTCCCATCCTCCTCCTCCCCTCCCATCATCCTCCTCCCCTCCCATAATCCTCCTTCCCACCCATCATCATCCCCCTCCCCATCCTCCTCATCCTCCCCCTCCCATCCTCCTCCCATCCTCCTCCCCATCCTCCTCCTCCTCCCCCTCCCATCCTCCTCCTCCCCCTCCCATCCTCCTCCTCCCCCTCTCATCCTCCTCCCCTCCCATCCTCATCCTTCCACTCCTATCATCCTCCTTCCCCTTCCATCCTCCTCCTCCCCTCCCATCCTCCTCCTCCCCTCCCATCCTCCTTCTTCCACTCCCATCGTCCTCCTCCCCCTCCCATCCTCCTCCTCCCATCCTTTCCTCCTTCTTCCACTCCTATCGTCCTCCTCTTCCTCCCATCCTCCTCCGCCCCCTCAAATCCTCCTCCTCCCATTCCCATCCTCCTCCAACCCCCTCCCCATCCTCCTCCTCCCCCCCTCCCATCCTCCTCCTCCCCCCTCCCATCCTCCTCCTCCCCCTCCCATCCTCCTCCCCCCCTCCCATCAGACTCCTCCCCCCTCCCATCCTCCTCCTCCCCCTCCTCCTCCCCTCCCATCCTCCTTCTTCCACTCCCATCGTCCTCATCTCCCTCCCTCCCGTCCTCCCCCCTCTCATCTTCCTTGCCCCCCTGCACCCCCCCCCCCCCCCCCCCTCTACCTTCTGCTCCTACTCCGCCACTAGGACAGAACCTGTTACTGCTGAAGCCTATGGGGTTTGACTTTTGACAAGCATGCCACATTAATTTAGTATATTTACACCTCAGATACCTACTAAATTAGTCATTTTAAAGCAACGTCACTCCAACCTAAAGTAAGTTAGATCATAGCGATCATCTGAATGCATTTATCTCGGAAAATGGCAGAATCACAAAACCATTGGACTATGTAACTTTAATAGTGTCGTGGGGCTGATGAAGATGGGAAATATTGCACCTAGAGGGGGAACCAAACCCACATCTCTTGCATTCCAGGCCAGTGTACTAATCATTACACCACCTAGGCTCCCTGATGTCACCATCCTACCCATGCCTACCTGTCTATCTGGCTCATTGCCTAAGAGGTCAGTGCAGACTACTACACTCGTCCCCCCTAATGCTTACAATTATATATCCACAGGCAAATGACCTTACATATATACATACACAGGGTAGGTTCAACAACCATACATTGCGTAGCTTTACAGGATCCTGGTCACGGCAACGAGTATCGTGGGGGTGAAAAAATGGGAAATATTTCACCTAGAGCGGGATTCGAACACACATCTCTTGCATTCTAGGCCAGTGTGCTAACCATTACACCACATAGGCGTCCTAATGTCACCACGCCTACTTACCTGAGAGGTAAGTGCAGACTACTACAATAGTTAATAATACCCGATATAAGGTAAACGGGTCATGTGCGGTAATAGCCATGGGGACCGTCTAACTACTCATGTAACCGACCCCGTGCACTAGCTTTGGTCGGCGTAGTGTGTGTACGAGGGCCCCATGAGTTAGGAGCTCACCTACTTCCGGAGCTGTCAGTGAGCAGCTCACGTCCTTTGAAAAAAAACCACTCACTTTAAAGTTGCATAGTCCGATGGGTTTTGAGTTTCTGTCATTTTCTGAGATAAACATATTAGGGTGATCGTTATAATCTACCCTACTTTCACTTGAAGTAACTATTATTTTAAATAGCTAACTTTTGAGATATTTGAAGTGCAAACAAGCACAATTAGTTTTGGCAAACTTGCCAAACCTCTGACACCATAGGTTTCGGCAGTAATAGATCCTTTTAAATTGCCTCAGTATTTCATTCTATGTGGTGACAAATGTTTACCAAGTGCACCAGTATTTTTGTTAGATATATAGAATCAAATTGAGATACTTGTTTTGGTTTTGAAAATTTGATGCTTCATTGGACTATGCAGCTTTAAAACACCACTTAAAACGAATTCTCAGAATCTTCCTTGAGTGCCAGTCGTGCACTCTGCACCTCGTTGGCAGTGACATACCACACAACCCCCCCCCCCCCCCCACTCACCACCACCACCACCCACCCCCACCACCCCGCCTGACACACGCTCGGCCTATTGCGGTATGCACAGTATGCACACGCACAACCCCCCCCCCCCCCCCCCCCACACTCCCCTATTCTATTCTAGGCATGCGCACAAATGAGGCTGACATGACTAGACAGAATAGGGGAGGGGGGGGGGGGTTAGTGAGGGGGGTGGTAGTGGGGGGATGCGGTGGAAATGGGGGTGGTGGTGGTGGAGGCGATGGTGATGATGTTGATGAGTGTGGAGGTGGGGGTGGTAGAGGGGTCGGGATGATGGTGATGGTGCGGGTGATGGTGGTGGTGATGGTGCTGGAGGTGTGGGTGATTGTGGGGGTTGGGGTGATGGTAGGGGTGGTGGTGGTGGTGGTGGAGGTGATAGTGGTGTGTGGTGGAGGTGGGGGTGGTGGTGATGGTGGAGGTGACGGTGAGGTGATGGGGGTGGAGGTGGTGGTGGTGTGTGGTGGAGGTGGGAGTGGTGATGGTGATGGTAGAGGTGATGGTGGGGGTGATGGTGGTGGAGGTGAGAGTGGTGGTGGTGGTAGAGGTGGAGGTGATGGTGGGGTGGGAGTGATGGTAGGGTGGTGGTGATGATGCTAGAGGTGAGGGTGGGGTGGTAGTGATGGTGGTGGAGGTGGGGTCGAGGTGATGGTTGTGGAGGTAGTGGTGGTGGTGTGTGGTGGAGGTGGGAGTGGTGGTGGTGATGATGGTAGAGGTGATTATGGTAGAGGTGATGATGGGGTGGTGGTGGGATGGTGGTAGAGGTAGTGGTGATGGTACTTGGTAGTGGTGGGGGTGGTGGTGACGGAGGTGATGATGTTGAAGATGATGGTGGTTGCGGTGATAATGGTGGTTGAGATGGTGGTAGTTTTGAGGTGATGTGGTGATGAAGGTGGGGGCGATGTTGTGGGTAAGGGGTGGGGTTTGGGTGGTGGTGGTGGGTGATGTTAGGTGCAGGTAGTGTGTGTCAAGGGTAGGATTTGGATGATGGTGGTGGTGTTGGTGACAATGATGGTGCTGGAGGTTGAGGAGATGGTAATGGGGTGATGAAGTGTGTTATGGGGTGGGATTTGGGTGATGTTGGGTGCAGGTGCTGGTCGTGGTGGTCGTGATGTTGGGTGCAGGTGGTGGTGGTGGTGGTGATGATGTTGGGTGCAGGTGGTGGTGATGTTGAGTGCAGGTGGTGGTGACAGATGGCCTACATTCCAATGTTATTTATAATTAGATCCAGTCCACAAGAATGCCTGGCAGGCTGAGGCTGAAGCAGTCTTGACTAACTTCACAGCTTGTGGGCCACAGCAACTAACCTGGACTTCTAGGCAGAACAATAAGTAGCGTAACATCACCCCATGCATTGAAGAACATCCACAGTGTCAACCTGGGTGTTGGCGGCACCAAGTAGGCAGTCCTCACTCGATGTCGCATTGGCCACTCATGGCTGACTCGTGTATTTTTACTCAAGGGAGAACCGCCTCCGCTGAGTGCATTGGGTATCAGTGTCCACTGACACTCAGACACATTCTGCTCTAGTGTGAAGATTTCATGGCCTTGTGTCGACAATGGCTTGATGTAAATATCATGGAAATGCGAGGACTTTTTTTACCAATGTAACCAATGTAAAGTACAAACAAATTTGATAGTTCCTAAAACTGCGCTGTATCGATTCCTGTAATGTTAGCTATGTTTTGTGAGTTAAATTTTTCAGTCAATTTATAAAAGTGTAACCACTTTAAAATTACATCAGAGAGTTTTTTTTTTCCTGTCGTTTGGCATTGATTTGACTATATCAGAATTTCATGTAGATTTCAATTTAGGCATGTGGAGGTGATTAAATTTGCATAGTCCGATGAAATATCAAATTTTCAAAACCAAACCAATTATCTAGATTTGATTTTACATATCTAACTTAGATACTGATGCACTTATTAAGCATTTGTTTCTGCATAGAAGGCAATACTGAGTTTAACAGAACCTGTTACTGCAGAAGTATATAGGGTCAGAGTTTTGGCAAGCTTGCCAAAACTAATTTTCCATGTTTGCACTCAAAATATCTCAAAAGTTTACCACTTAAAATAAAAGTAACTTTGAACTAATGTAAAGTAGATATGAGTGATCGATCTAATATATTTATCTCAGAAAAAATACAGAAATTCAAAACGATCGGACTATGCAACTTTAACGAGACTGGCAGAATAGATACCACTAGCTTTTCACTGGGGGGCTGGTATGCAGGTATTGCAATACCTCACGGAGTTTGATGCCCCTGCCCTGCAGAGTTGTAAACCACTGCCTTGTGGTACAGGTTCTTGACAGAACCGAAGGCTAAGGGAGCAAACCGTGAACAGAAAACCATGTCACTGTGGCAGCATCAATGGCCGTTGATGTATGGAACTCCCAACATCTCCCAACCAGCCACTGCAGGGACAAATAGTTTTGCGCCTGTCTGGACATGTTCTTGCCGGTGTGAATCCTCTATTTGCTCCCCGTGAGAGTGCCGCTGGTAACTTGCAAAAGCCAGCAGCACTTCAACACTTTTGCAGGCAGCTTTCATGAAATGCGGAGAGCAGCAGTCAAGAAATGAAGGCAGTCTTTGTCGCATCGCGACCGACAGCGTGATGATGATGAGCTTTTCACTGTGAATATGACCCTTACTTACTGTTAAGGCATTAAACCACCAGTAATCAATCAATCATACAACCATCTACACCCGCTCAACTAACCAACCTGTCACGACTGCGGGTTTCTCTCTAGGCACCTACATTAACGGGTGGTATTTTCTTTTAAAACACATATGGTGAATGCCTAGAAAATGCCCGGCATGCAGAACATCAGGGAAGGGGAGGAACGGGCAGCAACTTGGGGGGGTGGGGGGGTGGAGGGGGGAAGCAGGGATAGATCGGGTCGAGGGGTAGGGGGGGGGGGTGAGGGGTGCTGGGGTGTTTATGGCAGATAGGGCAGGGGTCTCAATATGACCGATAATTAGGACATTGAATCGAACTACCGAAGAATACTCAGTAAGGGGGAGGGGGGTTACTGTGGACCAGGTTTTCTATGACCTTAGATGTGACTAGGACGTAAAACCTAATAAACAAAAAAACTATGGGGTTGGTGGGGGGCAAAACAATGAAAAATGGACTGCTCAGCACTGCTCACTGTGGACGGACACTACAGGGTGAGGTGCTCAGAGGTGCTCACTGTGGAGGGACACTACAGGGTAAGGTGTTCATGGCTTCTCACTGTGGAGGGACACTACAGGGTGAGGTGCTCAGTGCTGCTCACTGTGGAGGGACACTACAGGTTGAGCTGCTCAGGGCTGCTCACTGTAGAGGGACACTACAGGGTGAGGTGTTCAGGGCTGCCCGCTGTGGAGGGACACTACAAGGTGAGGTGTTGCGGGCAGCTCACTGTGGAGGGACACTACAGGGTGAGGTGTTGTGGGCGGCCCGCTGTGGAGGGACACTACAGGGTGAGGTGTTCAGGGCTGCTCGCTGTGGAGGGACACTACAGGGTGAGGTGTTGTGGGTGGCCCGCTGTGGAGGGACACTACAGGGTGAGGTGTTCAGGGCTGCTCGCTGTGGAGGGACACTACAGGGTGAGGTGTTGTGGGTGGCCCGCTGTGGAGGGACACTACAGGGTGAGGTGTTCAGGGCTGCTCGCTGTGGAGGGACAATACAGGGTGAGTTGTTGCAGGTGGCTCACTGTGGAGGGACACTACAGGGTGAGGTGTTCAGGGCTGCTCGCTGTGGAGGGACACTACAGGGTGAGGTGTTGCAGGTGGCTCACTGCAGAGGGACACTACAGGGTGAGGTGTTCAGGGCTGCTCACTGTGGAGGGACACTCAGGGTGAGGTGTTGCGGGCAGCTCACTACATAGGGACACTACAGGGTGAGGTACGGGCTGCTCACTGCGGAGGGACACAACAGGGTGAGGTGTTGCGGGCGGCCCGCTGCGGAGGGCTATAAGAATGACTGCTCATGGAACGTACAGGCTGGTGAAACGACCGCAGCAGTTCTAGACTGCTCGACACGGAGAGAGATATGAGCGACTGCTGGCAGGACAGCTGCGAGCTGTGACTCACCGAGGACGACGAGGACTTCCTGCAATGAGAACACACAACTGTAAATACCTCTGTTCGCATAGCTTGCATAACAGCACTAGCGGCAAATGATGGTTGCTTGTTGGAGTTTTACGTCCTGGCAACATCTAAGGTCCTATCTGTGACAAATGAAGCTGCATAATCTGATGGTTTTGAGCTTGTGCTGTATCTAACCGATAAATATAGTACAGTGAAACCCCGTTATAATGCACCCTGATTTAATGCGGATTCGGATATTACGCGATGATTCATGGGACCTAGAATTCTTTAATTCAAAGGAATTCAGTAAACTGAAGCCCGGTTTAGATGGCTGTTTTTGCTATGACATTTTATGGACCCCAATGATCGCATTATCACAAGGTTTCACTGTGGTAATAATCTAATATACTTTAGTTTGGAGTAAGTTTATATTATTAATGTCAAATAAACACCAATTGTGTTCGCACCACAATATGCTGGACATCATAGGCTTGAAGGACTTGCAGCAGTGACAGCTTCAATTACATTGATTTGAAATCCCATTAATGCAGCAATAGATGCTTAATTAATGCACCAGTATCTAAGATGGACACGCAGGCTCAAATCTAGTCAAGTCCTTTAAAGTTGCAAAACTCTGATCTGCTCTGCCTGAGACTCTGATCTGCTCTAACTGTGACACATTTGATCTGCTCTACATGAGACACTTTGATCTGCTATACCTGAGACTCTCTGATCTACTCTGCCTGAGACAGTTTGATCTGCTCTGACTGAGACACTCTGCTCTGCTTGAGACCCTCTGATCTGCTCTGCCCGAGACAGTTTGATCTGCTCTGACTGAGACAATCTGCTCTGCTTGAGACACTCTGATCTGCTCTACCTGAGACTCTCTTGTCTACTCTGCCTGAGACACTTTGATCTGCTCTGACTGAGACAATCTGCTCTGCTTGAGACACTCTGATCTGCTCTACATGAGACACTTTGATCTGCTCTACCTGAGACACTTTGATCTGCTTTGACTGAGACAATCTGCTCTGCTCTGCTTCAGACACTCTGATCTGCTCTGCCTGAGACACTTTGATCTGCTCTGACTAAGACAATCTGCTCTGCTCTGCCTCATACACTCTGAACTGCTGTGCCTGAGCCCCATTGAGCTGCTCTGCCTGATACTCCTTGAACTCTTCTGCCTGAGACTGTGCATTCCGCTGCAATAGCTGCTCGGCATGCAGGTACCTACTGCGTCTTGTTTACATTGCCCAGTGCCCCTCCCCCATGAGTAACTCACCGAGTGTGTCGTTGCGCAAGGTCCAGTCTTTCCCGCCTCTCCCGGAGCGACGATGGCTTCCGGCGTCGTAACTCAAGGTCGTTGGCAGTAACCTTGGCCAGGGGAATGCCGAACACCCATCCGGAGGAGTCTGCGGGGAGATACCGGTACCTATTTAGACATGGCGCAGTGTTTCAAAAGTTATTTGAATGGACTTAGCTATTTAGCAATGTGTGAGGAATCTGATGCAGGCTATAGTGCGGTAATGGATTCGCTGAAGCAATAAGAGTCAGTGGGAATGTACTAATCCATGTCCGATAATGCGAGTAACATGTATGAGAATGTTATCAGTGCAATTGGGAGAATCAGTTTTTTTAGCAAAGTATGTGAAAAATGGTCTTGATTTTAAAGCTGCATAGTCCGATGAAATATCAAATTTCAAAACCAAACCAATTATCTAGATTTGATTTTACATATCTAACTCAGATACTGATGCACTTATTAAGGCAATACTGAGTCAATTTAACAAAACCTGTTACTGCAGAAGTCTATGGTGTCAGAGCTTTGGCAAGCTTGCCGAAACTAATTTTAGTAATTTTCCATGTTTGCACTCAAAATATCTCAAAAGTGTACCATTTAAAATAAAAGTAACTTTGAACTAATGTAAAGTAGATACTACTGATCGATCTAATATATTTATCTCATAAAAAATACAGAAATTCAAAACCATCGGACTATGCATCTGTAGTGGTCTGCACTGACCTCTCAGGCAAGTAACCACATAGAGAGGTAGGCGTGGGGAGTGTGTTGATATCAGGGAGCCTAGGTGGTGTAATGGTTAGCACACTGGCCCGGAATGCAAAGAGATGTGGGTTCGAGTCCCGCTCTAGGCACAGTATTTCCCATTTTCATCACCCCCATGACACTGGTTGCCGTGATCAGGATCCTGTACAAGCTTTGCGCTGTATGGTTGTTGAACCTACCCTGTGTATGTATGTGTTAGTACATTGCCTGTATGTATGTAATTGTAAGCATTACAAGACTTACAATTCCAGGGGGACGAGTGTAGTGGTCTGCACTGACCTCTCAGGCAAGTAACCACATAGACAGGTAGGCGTGGGGAGTGTGTTGATATCAGGGAGCCTAGGTGGTGTAATGGTTAGCACACTGGCCCGGAATGCAAAGAGATGTGGGTTCGAGTCCCGCTCTAGGCGCAGTATTTCCCATTTTCATCACCCCCATGACACATCTTTAAAGTGGCCAGAATGTGGACTCAGCCATAGTTGTGCCAGAAGCACTAACCGCACTGCCTTTGACCTATTTCCATACACTCATCAGCTGAGGGGGTGGGAGAGTTGTGGACTGATGGAAGAACCTTTGAATGAAAGAATTCTAGGTCCAATGAATCATTGCGCTATATCCGAATTCGCATTAAATCAGGGCGCTTTATAACAGACTTTCACTGTACTATATTTATCATTTAAATATGTCGACCAGGAGGAGTGTGGGGAGAGCCACGATCATTATTGTCTCATTATCCGTGAAAAGGGTCTTATCACCATCCATATACACCTATATATATATATAATATACAGTAAAACCTCTCTAACCGACCACCTCCACAGATCACAACTCCCCTATATCCCCTATATCGATCGCTTTATTGTCCCAACAATGCCATTTTAACCATATTGTAACTCCCTTAGCCGACCACCTCCTTAAATGGAACACTTATAGTCGGTCCCAAGGTCGGTCGATTTAGTTTTACTGTATATATTTTACTATCCATATACGCCTATATATAATATATATATATAATACATATATATATAATATTACTATACATATATATATATATATATATGAATAGTAAAAATACCATTATATATGAAAATATATACACACAATTCCGCTAAATGTTATTTTCACATATGATTTAATATTCATATCGGAAATAACAAATACATCAAATATCTAGTGGAGGGGGGGGGGGTTCTGTACTGAAATCTGGGAAAACCATATTTTCAGACTTAAAGATCTAGTGAAGCGAATTGGCCAACGGTTCTATTTTATCCAATATTTGCTTCAGCTTATAATGCAGACATAAAGAAAATTACAACAGTGTTTTCCTTTTTTTAAATCATTTCCTAATAGGCTTCCGTAAGTGTTTTCCAAGACTGTTTTTCCATAAATAGTGACCTAAATGAGTTAAAATAAAATGGTTATAAATGTTCCATCAACATTTAAAAAAAGAAGCCTCAAAAGCTGTGTGATTATTTCCTGATCAACAACATTATTGTCTCAGATCTGATCACTGAGGAGGGTGTTAAGCACTCATTGACCCCAGCGTGCAGTCCTATTCCATGTTTTGTGTTTCTGCTCTGTTTATTAGATGAATACAGTAGAGTGATCACAATAATCTACTTTACATTAGTTTGAAGTGAGTTTTATTGTAAATAGTTAAATTTGGGAAAATTTGAAGTGAAGTGAACCAAAATTAATTTTGGCATGCAAGGCAAAATGCTGGATTCCAGAGGCTTCAGCAACAACAGGTTCAATTAAATCGCCTGACTACTCTATTCTATGCACCAACACATGTTTAATAAATACACCAGCGTCTCAGTTTAATATGTAGGATTAGATAGAAGAGTTCAGGCGCAAAACCCTGTAAACGCCAATCCCAAATTTTGAATAAAATTAATGATTTTTCAAAGAAGATAATTTTATTCTTACTATTTCCACTTTTCTAGTGATATAGTGATCATGAAGCAATGAACAGAATAGGAATGTAAAAAAAAATGTAATTTTTTGAAGGTTTGATTTCAGTGTTTTGCTCAGTTTTTGGATTGGTGTTTACGTGGTTTTGCGCCTGAGCTATTCAGATCAATGTAATTGTTTTGGCTTAGAAAATTTGATACCTCATCGGACCATGAACCTTTAACTTAGAATAAAGATGAGCTCAGCTTGTGAGTTAAGTTGAGCTTTATCTAACCACAAACAAGGTGACTGTATGGCTTCCCCATGGGTTGATCTTCTAGCCGAGCAACCAATGTTAATTTAAATTAAAGTTTATACTTATGCAAAATACATTGTCATAACAAATCTGCAGTTGAAATCTTTACCGAGAATTAGATATGTCTCTGGAAGTATACATATATGTAAGCATTTCCCATGCATATGGCCACCGGACAAGTGATGTCAAAGTTATATAATAGTGACTCCATGAAAAATAGCTTTTGCCCAACTTGTTCCTATTTTAGGAGACATGTAGAGTTCACAGAGCGCAGACACGAAGCATATTTCCAAGAGAACTTCCAACTGGTCCAAATGCCTCCATGAGCTCATGGACATCCCCAGAACGAGTATTCTCAATATCACCGGACTCAACACTTGGGTTATGCAGGCGAGCTGACCTGCCAAAATACACAAACCTTCATCACCATCATCATCATCATCATCAGCAGCAGCAGCATCAATCTCTTAACCACGAGGGTTGTTGGGACACCACAGATGACTTTGCAACCAGTATTCTCCATTTTCCGCTGTTCTCCACTGCCGACAAACCTTCACTGTAACACAGATCACTTTCTCTGGCTGGCATCTCATGTTCGCTTGCCCACTCTTGTTGACTGTACTCGACTCAGTGACGTCATGCGCAGTGAGAAACTGGCGGAAGTGCAGGGCCTGGACCTGGCACTACACGTAGTAAAGTGGTCACAATTGGCAGACAAGTACACAGCCCTGGATGACTTTATCAAACTAAGTGCAAACCCCTCAAAGCGGAGCAGATGGGGAATCAAGAGGGTTGAAGGGGAACGTACCCTCACTCACCCAAGATGCCCCATAATAGTGGGCAAAGGAAGGATCCAAAATTTAAACTGGACTGTCAGTACAGCGTAAATATGCTGGTAACCCTTTTTCGGCAAGTCGCAGAGGGCAGTGAAGAACAGAAGAAAATGGAGAAAACTGGTTGCAAAGTCATTTGTGTTGCAGTTCAGGAATTGCGGCTGCTGCTGATGATGGTGGGGGTGATGATGATGAACCCATTCACCCTCAAGCCAGAAACTAATAGATATTCTTGATCTTAATGATGATACTCTCATGGGGTGTTGCACACGTTTGAGATATCAATCTTAGAGTGGGATTCGAACCCATAATTCCTGCCATTCCGGCCTAACTATTGGACTACCTAAGCTCCCTGATGGTGAACCTACACTCATAGTCATAGCCTTGAATTGTAAGTGTCTTATAGATTTAGGTCCACAAATATCCTGCCAGGGCATGCTCACTAATAACAAAGGGCACAGCATGCACAACATCCTGGTCATGGGACCAATCATATGGAAGCATTTCAAACACATGACACATCATGCATAGAGCTCGATTTTGGTTCACATTTCTGTCATTCCAGGGTCGGTCTCCAGAGTACCTTGGTAGATCCGGCGGGATGGCCGAATCAGAAAAGAGAACTGCGTGGTTTTCCATGCGGGAGGGCATGGGTTCGAACAAATAACTTACAAATTTGATACTTGGTGCATCCTAACGTGGCACTCTCCATTAGTAAATAGCGTAGAGCAAGGACTGGCTTGAGTAAGATATCGGGTGGTGGTGCCTGCAGCCTGGTGTTCAAATGGGGAAGCACTATAAAGTCACCATGAGTGTACACAGCCACAAGCCAGTACCCATCGCCATATGACCTTAGATGTTGCCAGGATGCAAAATCTATTTATAGATATGCCTCCTTGCTTTTGAATTGACTGTATGTAGTTCGCTACACTTGTGTAGTAGTCTGCACTAACCTCTCAGGCAAGGAGCCACATAGACAGATCAGCATGGACAGGGTGGTGACATCAAGGAGCCTAGGTGGTGAAATGATTAGCTCAGTAGCCCAGAATGCAAGAGATGTGGGTTCAATTCCTGCTCTAGGCACACTATTTCCCACTGGATGCCTGTACAAGCCATGCGCTGTATGGTTGTCGAACATACCCTGTGTATGTATGTGTAAGTGCACTGCCTGTATGTATGTATGTAATTCTAAGCATTAAACGACCATTTAAAAGACTTACAATTCCAGGGAGAAGAGTGCGATAGTCTGCACTGACCTCTCAGGCAAGGACCCACATAGACTGGTGGGCATGGATATGGTGGTGACATCAGGGAGCCTAGGTGGTGTACTGATTAGCACACTGGCCGGAATGCAAGAGATGTGGCTGCGATTCCCGCTCTATGTGCAATATTTCCCATTTCCATCACCCCCATGACAATACTAACAAGATCAGAAAGCATGTGGTTGTCGAACAACAAATAAGTCAAACGAAGATAGGCGCAATATTTCCCCATTTTCATCACTCCCCATGACACTACCAACAAGACAGGAAAGAGTGTGGTTGTTGAACAGCGAAGTTGGGGCTTTAGAATGGGACCGAATGAAGATGGGGCTTTAGAGTGGGATCGAATGAAGCTGGGGCTTTAGGGTGGGACCGAATGAAGATGGACCTTTACAGTGGGACCGAATGAAGCTGGGGCTTAAGGGTGGGACTGAATGAAGCTGGGGCTTTAGGGTGGGACTGAATGAAGATGGGGCTTTAGGGTGAGACCAAATGAAGATGAGGCTTTAGGGTGGGACCGAATGAAGATGAGGCTTTAGGGTGGGACTGAATGAAGATGGGGCTTTAGGGTGAGACCAAATGAAGATGAGGCTTTAGGGTGGGACCGAATGAAGATGAGGCTTTAGGGTGGGACTGAATGAAGATGGGGCTTTAGGGTGGGACTGAATGAAGATGGGGCTTTAGGGTGGGACTGAATAAAGCTGGGGCTTTAGGGTGGGACTGAATGAAGATGAGGCTTTAGGGTGGGACCGAATGAAGATGAGGCTTTAGGGTGGGACTGAATGAAGCTGGGGCTTTAGGGTGGGACTGAATGAAGATGAGGCTTTAGGGTGGGACTGAATGAAGCTGGGGCTTTAGGGTGGGACTGAATGAAGCTGGGGCTTTAGGGTGGGACTGAATGAAGATGAGGCCTTAGGGTGGGACTGAATGAAGCTGGGGCTTTAGGGTGGGACTGAATGAAGATGAGGCTTTAGGGTGGGACTGAATGAAGATGAGGCTTTAGCATGGGACTGAATGAAGATGAGGCTTTAGGGTGGGACTGAATGAAGCTGGGGCTTTAGGGTGGGACTGAATGAAGCTGGGGCTTTAGGGTGGGACTGAATGAAGATGAGGCTTTAGGGTGGGACTGAATGAAGCTGAGGCTTTAGGGTGGGACTGAATGAAGATGAGGCTTTAGCATGGGACTGAATGAAGATGAGGCTTTAGGGTGGGACTGAATGAAGATGAGGCTTTAGGGTGGGACTGAATAAAGATGAGGCTTTAGGGTGGGACTGAATAAAGCTGGGGCTTTAGGGTGGGACCAAATGAAGATGGGGCTTTAGGGTGAGACCAAATGAAGATGAGGCTTTAGGGTGGGACTGAATGAAGATGGGGCTTTAGGGTGGGACTGAATGAAGATGAGGCTTTAGGGTGGAACTGAATAAAGCTGGGGCTTTAGGGTGGGACCAAATGAAGATGAGGCTTTAGGGTGGGACTGACTGAAGCTGGGGCTTTAGGGTGGGACTGAATGAAGATGAGGCTTTAGGGTGGGACTGAATGAAGATGAGGCTTTAGGGTGGGACTGAATGAAGCTGGGGCTTCAGGGTGGGACTGAATGAAGCTGGGGCTTTAGGGTGGGACTGAATGAAGATGAGGCTTTAGGGTGGGACTGAATGAAGATGAGGCTTTAGGGTGGGACTGAATGAAGATGAGGCTTTAGGGTGGGACTGAATGAAGATGAGGCTTTAGGGTGGGACCGAATGAAGATGAGGGCTTTAGGGTGAGACCAAATGAAGATGAGGCTTTAGGGTGGGACTGAATGAAGATGAGGCTTTAGGGTGGGACTGAATGAAGATGGGGCTTTAGGGTGGGACTGAATGAAGATGGGGCTTTAGGGTGGGACTGAATGAAGATGAGGCTTTAGGGTGGGACTGAATGAAGATGGGGCTTTAGGGTGGGACTGAATGAAGATGAGGCTTTAGGGTGGGACTGAATGAAGCTGGGGCTTTAGGGTGGGACTGAATGAAGATGGGGCTTTAGGGTGGGACTGAATGAAGATGAGGCTTTAGGGTGGGACTGAATGAAGCTGGGGCATCAGGGTGGGACTGAATGAAGATGAGGCTTTAGGGTGGGACTGAATGAAGCTGGGGCTTTAGGGTGGGACTGAATGAAGATGAGGCTTTAGGGTGGGACTGAATGAAGATGAGGCTTTAGGGTGGGACTGAATGAAAGCTGGGGCTTTAGGGTGGGACTGAATGAAGATGAGGCTTTAGGGTGGGACTGAATGAAGCTGGGGCTTTAGGGTGGGACTGAATGAAGATGAGGCTTTAGGGTGGGACCAAATGAAGATGAGGCTTTAGGGTGGGACTGAATGAAGATGAGGCTTTAGGGTGGGACGGAATGAAGATGGGACTTTAGGGTGGGACTGAATGAAGATGGGGCTTTAGGGTGGGACTGAATGAAGCTGGGGCTTTAGGGTGGGACTGAATGAAGATGAGGCTTTAGGGTGGGACTGAATGAAGATGAGGCTTTAGGGTGGGACTGAATGAAGATGGGGCTTTAGGGTGGGACCGAATGAAGCTGGGGCTTTAGGGTGGGACTGAATGAAGCTGGGGCTTTAGGGTGGGACTGAATGAAGCTGGGGCTTTAGGGTGGGACTGAATGAAGATGAGGCTTTAGGGTGGGACTGAATGAAGATGAGGCTTTAGGGTGGGACTGAATGAAGATGAGGCTTTAGGGTGGGACTGAATAAGATGAGGCTTTAGGGTGGGACTGAATGAAGATGAGGCTTTAGGGTGGGACTGAATGAAGATGGGGCTTTAGGGTGGGACTGAATGAAGATGAGGCTTTAGGGTGGGACTGAATGAAGATGAGGCTTTAGGGTGGGACTGAATGAAGATGGGGCTTTAGGGTGGGACTGAATGAAGATGAGGCTTTAGGGTGGGACTGAATGAAGCTGGGGCTTTAGGGTGGGACTGAATGAAGATGAGGCTTTAGGGTGGGACTGAATGAAGATGAGGCTTTAGGGTGGGACTGAATGAAGATGAGGCTTTAGGGTGGGACTGAATGAACCTGGGGCTTTAGAGTGGGACTGAATGAAGATGAGGCTTTAGGGTGGGACTGAATAAGATGAGGCTTTAGGATGGGACTGAATGAAGCTGGGGCTTTAGGGTGGGACTGAATGAAGATGAGGCTTTAGGGTGGGACTGAATGAAGCTGGGGCTTTAGGGTGGGACCGAATGAAGATGAGGCTTTAGGGTGGGACTGAATGAAGATGAGGCTTTAGGGTGGGACTGAATGAAGATGAGCCTTTAGGGTGGGACTGAATGAAGATGAGGCGTCAGGGTGGGACTGAATGAAGATGAGGCTTTAGGGTGGGACCGGTCAGAGGGTACCAGGTTAGTGCATACCTATCCACTGCTTACCCATACACACATTCCTCCACCCCATCAGCCTCGGCTACTGTTTACTTTATCCCGCATCTTCGCCATAATTCTTGAGGCTGGATTTCCACAAGAGCCCACTCCAGTGCATGCATTCTGTGTCTACACCAGTACAGAAAGAAGTGTGTCGCGCTAAGCATTGGCCAGGTAACCATAGCAACAACCCGGTAAGTTTGGCAAAGTTAAATCAACCATTAAATAAACAGGGTGGTTAGCATTGAAAAGCAAGTGATATATTCTTATTCTTTGTTGGATCTTTTAAAGAAGTCTGTATTTGTTGATGCTTACCTTCTCCAAACAAACAAAAACATCTCCCAAAACTTACCAAATGTTATGAAAATAGTCTAAATTGACTTAAAGGGTCCAACATATTGTCGTGGGGGTGATGAAAATGGGAAATATTGCGCCTAGAGTGGGAATCGACCCCCCACATATCTTTGCATTCTGGACCAGTGTGATAACCATTACACCACCTAGGCTCCCTGATGTCAGCACACTACCCACACCTACCTGTCTATGTGGCTCCTTGCCTGAGAGGTCAGTGCAGACCACTACAATATTAATGAAAGTATGCTTTAAAAATATCACCAAACCATACCAAATTTTGAGAATAGTTCAAATTGATAATTGGACGAAAAGGGCCCAACATATTTAAATAAAGTATATTTAAATGAAGTAATCTTTCATAATTAATATCAGTGAAATGAAAAGTTAATTCGGGCAATAATTCTGAACAAGGGGGTTAAAATGGTTAAAAGAATGATCCTATAGAAGCCCATGTTGCACGGTCAGTGCTGAAAGTTAAATGGCAGAATGGGAGCGGTACTGTGGGGAAGTGATGGGATGTGTGTGTGTGTGGCGGGGGGGGGGGCATGAGGGTGTGGGGGATGGCCACCACTCTCACCTCATTGAATCCACAGACGTGCGTTGGGTGTGACGGTGGTGGTGGTTGGTGTGATGAGGGGTTGAGACATCTCCACCAATTCACAGTGCACAGAGTGCGTCGGGGAGACGGAGGGTTTGGGGGAGGGACATTTCCTCTACATCATTCCATTACATACAGTGAGGCTGACGGGCGGGGATGCCAGGAAGCCAGGAGGATGGGAAGTCGGGATGCGGGAAAGTAAGGATGCCGGGAAACTGGGATGCCAGGAAGTTGGGATGCCTGGAAGCCAGGAGGATGGGTAGTCGGAAAACCAGAATCCGGGAAGTCGGGATGCTGGGAAGTTGGGAGGCCTGGAAGCCAGGAGGCCGGGAAGCTGGGAGACCGGGAAGCTGGGAGGCCGGGAAGCTGGGTGAGTTCGTGTGAGTGTGTGCACGCGTGTATGTGGTGGTGGTGAGGGAGGGTAATTGACCTGTGGGGGCTGCAAGAGGAGTTAGGGGTTAGGGTTGGCGGGGGTGGGGGTGGGGGGGGGGTGCTGTGTATACAAAGGATTAAGCCGGCCCCAGGAGGCAAAGGCAGCGGCCTTCACTGCCAGCCCGGCCACATTTAGCCTCCTGGCGGCTATAAATAGAACCATGGGCGCGATCCCCGCACACAACCCACTAAAAACCAGCCCTGTGAGGTCCCAGACACTGCACCCACACCGGGAGCCCAGTGCGGCCCCAGATACACCGAGTGTGACAAAGTCAACCCCCGCGCCCACAACGTCTCTTCCTGCTTCGATCACCGATGGAGTGGGTGCTGGGGCCGTGGACACTAAAAAGGTCACACCCACCAACCACACCCTGGTCCAGGAGCCGGCTGGCCCTGGATCACCCACCCTGCGATGGGGGCCTGGAGGACCAAAGCGCCACCCATGGCCCTGTTGCCGATGACACCGGTTCCCGTTTCGATCACCGGTGATAGAGGTACAGGACCATGGGCACCAAGAACATGTTGCCATCGCCGGGCCACCACCGCACCGACATTGTGAGAAAAAAAACCGTCCCCCTGCCATCCCACAGAAGAAGGCGAAGAATGGAGAGAAAAAAGAAAAACACATAAACTACCAAAAACGGGCCGTTTTAACGGCGCCGTTTATTCAATGCTGCAGTTCTGCAGGCAGTGACCACTAGGTCACGAACACTCCACAAATACAAATACGATCCCGAGTCTGGGGGGGCCTTGGGTTGTCGTGGTGACGGAGAAGTGAATGGGTTCGAGGCTACCGCTGGTGGCAGGATGGTGGCAGGATAAGGGGAGGGTCGTGTTCTCAAGACTCCCCTGTTTACGGTTATTTTATTTTATGGGAAATAAACTTTCTCTGCCCCACCAGGCCAGTTAAGCTGGAATGTACCCGACCAGAGTGGTATCAGATTCTGCCGACAGGTGCCACTATCTTAACTGGAGGGGTGTACTAAATGAAGAGAGCGGTGGTGAAATTCCAAAAGAAAAATATAATATAGTTGTCTTTAAAAAAAAGAAAGATATATTACAAGGATAAGTGTTTGAATCCTGTTGCGATATGAATATTTGAATATAATCAAGCATTTGATTATTTTTTCAAGCATTCTTCAGGGACATATAGCATGTGAAATCATAGGCAGTCGGGGAATATACCCGACTAGAGCGGTTCCAAATTCTGCCGACAGATGACACTAGTTTAACTATTGTAACCGAGATGAAAATATTCCATGTCATGATTTTATTGTACAACGCCTTTGAATGCTCCTGCCTGTGAGGGAAATCAATATATTAAATTCACGTCATTACATATTTATGACACTATTACATTATAGGCACAAGGTCAGTGAACCAGAGTGAGGTCCAACAGGTGGCGCCACTGGTACAGATTCCACTCTGAGGCTCCTGGGAAACTAGTTGTAAGTTTAATGAAACTTGCATAGTCCGATGGTTTTGAGTTTCTGTTAATTTCGGAAAATTATTAGGTTAATCCTTATAATCTACCTTACTTTACTTTGAAATAACTTTGATTTTAAATGGCTAACTTTTGAGGTATTTGAAGTGCAAACATGCAAATTAATTTTGGCAAACATGCCAAAACTCTGACATCATAGGCTTCTGCAGTAACAAGTTCTGTTAAATTGCTTCATTCTTCCCGTCTATGTGGGGACAAATGTTTAATAAGTGCATCAGTATCCAAGTTAGATATGCAGAATTAAATCTAGATAATTGTTTTGGTTTTGAAAATTTGATGTTTTTATCGGATTACGCAATCTTTTGGATTTTTGTAAAATTTTATAATAACATAATAGATTATATTGTACTTATTTTATGATTAATTGGTTAATTATATCCCATGTGTTGAATCTGATTTAAAAAATAATATAAATAATGGTTGTGTCTTTATTATAAACGGTTTATTCATGCATTTGGAAGAACTGGAAATTCTAGCTTCTAGTTATGAGTGGTCGAGTTAGTTGGCCTCACTTGAATGCTATACTGGGGGAAGGGGGAGGTGGAGGGGGGAGAAGTGAGGGGGAGGAAGGAAAGGGCGGAAGTGGGGAGGTAAGGGGGAGGGAGGGGGAGGGGTGGAGGAGGGGAAGGGAGTGATGAAGAAGGAAAGAGGGGAAGTGGGGAAGGAGTGGAGGGGGAGGGGAAGAGAGATATATTTGTTTGTTGTTGTTTTACGTCCTAGCAACATCTAAGGTCATATCAGGACAGGTAGTGACTTGTGACAGTGCACACTCATGGTGACTGTATAGTGCTGCCCCATTGGGAAACCAGACCACCAGCACCATGACCTGATATTCCATTAGTCACATTATCCTGACACTGAGCCAACCAGTCCTTGTCCTATCCTAATAATACTGAGCACATGGCTAGGAAGCGACAAGTATAAATTTTTAAGTCATTGGTTTCACTCGACCAGGATTCGAACCCACAAACTCATGGGTTCGGTTCTCCCGATTTCCCAAAACAGGAGCTGGAGGCTCTACTCATTCGGCCACCCCGTCTGGTCCTGAGAGAGAGCGAGAGAGAGAGAGAGAGAGAGAGAGAGAGAGAGAAGGGGAGAGAGGGGGGTGGAGGGGGGCCTCTGGCACCAGGGTGATGGAGTTGTGGCTGGGAGGGGGAGGGGCACGGAGGGGGCGGGGCACGGAGGGGGCGGGGGAGAGGGGGCAGTGGGCGGGGGGGGGGGAGATCAAAGGCAGGTAGCCGCGGGTAGACGTGTGGAGCGGCACATAGCGGCCGGCTCATGAACTAGAACTACCACGGACACGAAATCATGGCGTCATAATGGAACTGTATAGTATATCATATATTTACATTCACATATTAGGGAATATGGCATACATATGTGTATGCTATGTATGTATATATCTAAATTAAAGTAATCACACAATGCCCTCTAGAGACCAGCAGAATAATACACTTCTGGTATTGAAGGCTCGTGTGTTGTTTTGGTTTTATGATCTTAGCACAATATCGCTATGCGGCATAAGTCCAAAGTGCCTTTTATTTAGCACTTCTTGCGAGCTGCGAAGAAAATCTAAAATCTAATGGCTGCAGCAATATAAGCCTGAGCGGCTTGTTATGCTAGGTACACACATACCGTATAGGATTCGCGCACTAAAACTCCCGATCCGCTTAAAACTGAAATCGGGCCGATTCATTTTTCGAATCGGGAATCGTAATGGTAGTACACACCTACCGTTTTTGCCCTAAAAATGAGTTTTTAGTCGTGAATCGCAATCGGTAGGTGTGCTAGGGGAGTGCACACCTCATGACTTTTGGGCAGTTTTAGATCGTATATGGTAGGTGGGTCCGCAAAAACGATCGTAAACGGTAGGTGTGTACCGGGCATAAGTCAGTGTTGTTACAAAACATGACCCCAGGTGGCGCCAGTGGCCTACTTAACTGCTAGGGGTAATAATATGTGAAATAGCGCATGTATACACAAAGATAATTGAGTAATTTTCTTACTTGTTTGTTTGTTGTTGTTTTATGTCCTAGCAAAATGTTGTTTCTTGGATTCACATATTATATTATATATAACAGTATCATTATATTACCAACCGTCTCATGATTCATAGTACCGGGCGCGATTGCCGAATCGGTAGAACACAGGCCTCGCTTGCAGGAGATTGAGAGTTTAAAGCTGCATAGTCCGATGAAGGATCAAATTTTCAAAACCAAAATAATTATATAGATTTGACTCTACATATCTAACTTAGATATTGATGCACATATTAAGCATTGTTTTGCCACATAGACGGGAACACTGAGACAATTTGATAGAACCTGTTACTGTTGAAGCCTATGGTGTCAGAGTTTTGGTGTGCTTGCCAAAACTAAGTTTACATGATTGAATTTCAAATATCTCAAAACTTATCCATTTAAAATAAAAGTTACTTCAACCTGAAATGAGGTAGATTATAATGATTAATTTAATATATTTATCTCAGAAAAATTACCAAAAAGCAAAACCATCGGACTATGCAACTTTAATTCCCAGTCGTGTCAAACCAATGACTTACAAAATTGATACTAGTGGCCTCCTAGCTTGGTACTCAGCATAAATAGGACGGGGAAAGGACTGGTGAGTTCAGTGTGTGGATAATGTAACAACCAACGAACCTGATTCATAGTAACAACATAATTATCACGAGGTGTTGGGGTCACGTGTCTCCCAGTCAGTCTGGCCTGCATAAATAAAGAAGGCACTCGGAAGAAGCCATTAATGGGGCAGCAGGGAAGCCACTTCCCTGGGACAAATAGACCGCAGTTGCTTTGTTTACGTGTTGTAGTTTTACATCCTAGCAACATCTAAGGTCATATCAGGACGTGTACAGACTTGTGACAGTGCACACTCATGGCAACTTTATAGTGCTGCCCCAGTGGGAAATCATGCCGCCAGCACCATGACCCGATATCCCACTCAGTCATATTATCCTGACACTGAGCTAACCTGCCCTTGCCCTATCCTAATAATGACAAGCGCCGGTCTAGGTAGCAATAAGTATCAATTTTAAATTCATTGGTTTGATTCAACTGGGAACCAAACTCCCGACCTTTCGCACGCGAGGCCCCCCTCTACCGACTAGGCCACTGCGCCCGGCGACCCCAGTTGCAGTTAAGAGATCTCTATTCAAGCGATCTCTGCTCCATCGCCTACATGCAAAGCCATCCCAATACCAGTGGAAGCCACCCAGGAAGCCATGCGGTAATTTGAGTAATCTGCAGGATGTCAAGGAAGCGGTCAGGAAAGCCGCTCAATTTATTTAGTTCAATAGCTAAACCAGATTGAGGAGATCTATTACTCCAGAACCAACACCTGTTACCAACAGCTCACTGATCATTATTTAGGTAAGAGTGGTAAAAGATTATTAAAATCTCGAACTCACATTTAGCAATTAGAGTCAGAAGACAAAAGAAAGCTCATGTGTAGGCTGTCTATGCAGTATGAAGTAAGCCCATAAATGCGTTCGCTCTTTTCGATTTAGATTTAATTGCGTGGTTTGCGAAGGCGCTCTGCGGTGCATATTTAGTAAGCCGGTGACCAGGCACCACGACATGCTCACATGAGAAGCTTCTCTCGGTGAGGATCAAAGGCAAGCGCTGGCCCCCGGTGAGCGGTTTGGCGGGTGGATAAGGAGCAGGAGGCTGGGTGGTCTGGAAGTCAGCAGCCCGCACAGGAGCAAATCACTAGCTGCTCACTAGGTGGCGTGATCCAGCTTACAAAGCTTCCACTAACAGAACTGATATGACCTTAGCTGTTGGCAGGATGTAAAGCTCCAACAACCAACCAACCAACTAACAGAACCTAACCGGAAACCAGAAACCAAGTGAACCAAAAACACAAGTGATTTTTTAAGGAAGTGACTTCTTTGCTCCCCCCCCCGCCTTCGATACCCCCCCCCGCCCACACTCTCATGGTGGGTGGGGGTAATTAGGGGGGGAAAGCAAATGGAACATCATGCCTATAGCGGGACTCGAACCCACATGTCTTCCATATCAAGGGAAGCAGCCTAACCGCTATATTATCTAGGCTCCCTGAATCACTCCACCTAACCACGCCTACCTGAGTATGTGGCATTTCAACTTGAAAGGTGAGTGTAACTCATTACACATATTTTCAGTGGTGATTTAATACATATAAATGTACTATATAATTCATTATGTGAATATAAATAAGTGACATCTCTATTGCTTTCTGTTGTAATTCGTTACATATAAATATATGTACTATACAATTCATTATCTGAATAGAGATAACCAGCACTCATCTGAAATCTCTATTACTGGCTTGCTGTTGTAATTCATTACGTATAACCATATGTGCTATATAATTCATTATCTGAATATAGATAACCAGCACTCATCTGAAATCTCTATTACTGGCTTGCTGTTATAATTCATTACGTATAAATGTATGTACTATATAATTCATTATGTGAATATAGATAACCAGCACACAGGTGAAATCTCTATTACTGGCTTGCTGTTATAATTCATTACGTATAAATGTATGTACTATATAATTCATTATCTGAATATAGATAACCAGCACTCATCTAAAATTTCTATTACTGGCTTGCTGTTGTAATTCGTTACGTATAAATGTATGTACTATATAATTCATTATCTGAATATAGATAACCAGCACTCATCTGAAATTTCTATTAATGGCTTGCTGTTGTAATTCGTTACATATAAATATATGTGCTATATAATTCATTATCTGAATATAAATAACTAACACTCATGTCTCAACATCCTTTAATACTCTTCTACTGTAGTTGTCTTATTGTATAACCCAAGCTACTAAGCTGCCTCTGGCGCCTCCAGGTTTATCCGCTGGTGGCGCCACCTGTGCATCCATAACGCGCCACTGCAGACAGTCCCCTCCCTCTTTCTCTTTTCTCAGTTCGGGTGGGCGGGGGGGACGCATCTCTCAAGAATATCTCATGAGACACCATCACATGTGGAGTATTTTAACGTTCTTAGTCCATTTGACCAAGAGATGGGCAAATTAAATCACTTAATTCTAGAGGGTTCTGACAGCAACCCAGCTGATGAAACTAACTAAAACGTGTACGTAGGTAGACACAGGTGCCAGACTCAGGGTGGAGGGCGAGGGGAGAGAGGGGGGTGAGGGGGTGAGGGGGTGAAGGGAGAAAGGGAGGTGAGGGAGCAGAGGGGGTGAAGCAGGGTGAGGGTGTAGCAGGGATCCTAACCGACTCACCCATATGGATTTAGGTCTCGCAATGAAATATGCCACAAATTACATATCTTGAGTGGTATGTGGTTTTTGTTGTTGTCGCTTTCTTTCTTTCTTTCTTATTTGTGTGCGAAGGTGAACTGACCAAAATGTACTTCATTAGTTCTTTTGTGTGTGTGTGTGTGAAGGTGAACTCAGTATGTTTTCTTATTTGATATATTTCCCTCTTATTTGAGCATGAAGGTGAATTGAGTATAATTTCCTTCTTTCATTCTTATTTGTAAATTGAGTATAATTTCTTTTCTTTCATTCTTATTTGTAAATTGAGTATAATTTCCTTCCTTCTTTTATATTTGCATGTGAAAGTAAATTGAGTATAATTTCTTTCTTATTTATGTGTGAAGTTATATTGACTATAATTTACTTTCCTTATTTGTGTGTGAAAGTACATTGAGTACAATTTCCTTCTTCCCTTCTTATTGAGCATACTGTAAAGTTCACAGCTGCCATCTGTGGTTGTGTCTGCAGGCTATAATGAAATCAATACTGGCAAGAAGAGAAAGGAAGAGTATAAAGAATGAAAGTAGAGAGACACAATGCCCTCAGGTTTATTATTATATAGTGGTACATGGATCTGGTATGGCATACCACCTGACCGTGTTCTCCAATGAGAATCAAGCATTTACAGTTCCACCAATGAATAGTAAGCATTCCTGGGTCACCATGGCGACTGTGATCTGCCCACCACCACCATGCAGTGTGGCTGCTTGGCCACCACCTGCCTGAGATGAGTGTGTGGTGATCCGTGACTAACAGTTGGTGGGGGGAGGGGGGTAGTGGGTAGAGCTCCAAAGGCCCCTTACACACTATCAGTAGTGCCTCTTTCACACTATCTACCTAATACACAATGACTATTGACCATAAATAAAGGATCACCAGCAACTACATCAATACATTCATGAGCCTGGCACTATATACCATTTAACATTATAGACCATTTGCATTCCATTATAGACCATTTGCATTCCCCCACCAATGCGTTTTATCAGAATATTTTATATGTACTACGTCCCTCTACTTCTTACCACCTGCCCATAGCAGCGTCGAAAGAAGTGCGTTTTATCAGAATATTTTACAATACTTTTCTTCTCTCCTTATTTCTCCGTGAAGGCGAACTGAGAATAACTTACTCCGCCTCGCCACTTAAATAGCCCAAATCGGTTTATCTCCATCCCAGCGTCTTGTGGCAATAACATCCACACCCACCAACCTCGATTGGGGAGTCGCTCTGGCTGAGCATGCGCAGTCACCCCTGCAACCATTCCCGGAAGTGAGTCATCATGAGGTGGAAGGAGCAGAGATGCCCAGATCCTGGATGGGTGCGTTGAAAAGGTCAGGCGAAACAGCGTGCTTAAATACCACATGAGTGAAGCACTTGAACCCACTGCACATGCTACGCTACACAGCAGGTGGTTTCTCTGTGTGGCTTCCCCAATGTGGCATCCCCAATGTGGCTTCGACACATAGTATATATATATATAGTTGACTATACAGGTAAAGGAAGACAAGACAATGAGACGGGATTGGGAGGCTTCTCCAATGTGGCTTCCACATACATATTTTGTTTGCTTGTTGTTTTACGTCCTAGCAACATCTAAGCAACATATCAGGACGGGTATCGACTTGTGACAGTCTCCACTCATAGTGACTTTATAGTGCTGCCCCACTGGGAAATCAGGCCGCTGGCACCATGACCTGATATCTCACCCAGTCACATTATCCTGACACTGAGCTAACTAATCCTTGCCCTATCCTATTAATGCCAAGTGCCAGGCTAGGAAGCGACAAGTATTTGAAAGTCATTGGTTTGACTCGATCGGGAACCAAACTCCTGACCTTCCGCATGCGAGACCCGCGCTCTGCGGATTAGGCCGCCACACCCAGTTTGAAGCAGTCGAACCCACTGCCCGTGCTAACCTTCACAGCAGGTGGCTTCTCCGTGTGGCTTCCCCAATGTTTGCTTCCACACACACACACACACACACACACATTATCAGCTTAATATCATTTTCTCTTTTTTTTCAATGCATATATATATATATTTATATATATATATATATGCAGTGAAGCCTATTGAAACACACCTAAATTTAATGCAAATTCAGATATAATGCGATGATTCATTGGACCCAGAATTCTTTAATTCAAAGGTAATTCAATAAACTGAACCCCGATTTAGCGCAAACTGCTGTTTTTGCGATGACATTTTATGGACCCAACGATCGCATTATTTTATGGACCCAACGATCGCATTATAATGGGCTTTCACTATATATGTGTATGTATATATATATATTTATATATATATATATATATATATATATATACTTGAGGACAGGTAAATGAAGACAAGACAAAATGAGTTGCGTTATAATCTCTCACAACAGATTAAATCACCCTAGCCAATAAAGTTTTTTCGCGGATATTGGAACAGTTAGTTACGCGAAAGTAGTGAGCAAGGGAAGTCAGTGGTGGCGCCACCAATCCACAAGTGGAGCAGCTAGGGGAGATTAATGTACAGTACTATCTATTATGACAGCAAGAGAACCTCCAGATTATTTATATTTGCATAATCCTTGCACATCATATATAAGGTCATGTGGTTGAATGTGACTGAGTGGGATATCAGGTCATGGTGCTGGCGGCCTGGTCTCCCAGTGGGGCAGCACTATAAGTCGCCATGAATGCGCACTGTCACAAGTCGGTACCCATCCTGATATGACCTTAGATGTTGCTAGGACGTAAAAGAACAACAAACAAATCCTGGGATTGAAATACTGACCTAATAAAACAAACTTACTTTGTTGGGGGTTTACCTCATAGCAGCTTCTAAGGTCATATCAGAATGTATACCCGCTTGTGACAGTGCACATGTATGGTGGCTTTTTTCTATAGTGCTGCCCCACTGGGAGACTGGACAGCTACCACCATGACCCAATATCCCACTCAGTCATATTATCCTGATACTGAACAAACCCATTTTTGTAGTAACTTATTAAAACAAACCGCCAGGCCAGGTAGCGACAAGTATCTATTTTCTAAGTCATTGGAATCAACCTCCTGACCGTTCGCATGGGAATCCTGCGCTCTACCGATTCGCCCACTGCATCCAGTCCTGATACTGGTTTGTTTCCAGTGTTTATATATATATATATATATATATATATATATGTATATATATATATACATATATACATATTCGTACAGTAAAACCTCTCTAAATCGACCGACCATGGGACCGACATTAAATGGTCCATTTAGGGAGGTGTTCGGCTTAGGGAGTTTTTTTTTATCGTTAGGATGTTATTGTATGGGCGATCGTTTGGGACCCAAATAAAGCAGTCGATATAGGTGAGTGGTCGATCTGTGGAGGTGGTTGGTTAGAGAGGTTTTACTGTATATATAACCACATACATATTGTATTTGTTTTCGAAAGCTGATGGTGAGGGTGACTCAGTTCCTGATTGTTCCTAGAAGAGATTTACGTCTGAGCAAGAGCTGGATTTTCAATTAAAGTGTTTAAACTAAGTCGCCTCCCCTGCATTGCCTGTAATAGGCAGGAGCGACAGATACTTATGAGTTAAGTCACAGCCTTCCTAGAATTGCGCGCAACCGGCGGGATAGTCACCCACACTTACAAGTTACAAGCACCGGGAAAGGATAATCTACCCTACCACCCACCCTAATGGGCCCCCCTCCCCTGCCACCACCCTTAACCATCATGAACAAACCATCAACACACCGAACATCCAACACAACTATCAATCTGTTTAAACACATTGAACATTATATAAGACAGACAAAATGTCTTGTCAACTATAAACCTACCTTGTTTTATAAGAGAAAAAATGTAACCCACAACGATTGTTTGAGTTGCCCCGAGTATACACCTACTCGGTGCTGCTCCCCATTTTTGCATGAACTACAGTGACTGGTGCTGTACATTATACAGCAGGAGCCACTCCCTTAATTCTACAGGATTGGTGCTGTGACTAGAACAGCACTGACCAAACTTAGATTATTTAGACTGTCAATTCCAATAGTAAGATGACTGGAAGACCAGCGCTCCGGCGCTAACAAATGTCATATTCAAATGAATAAATACTGTCATGGGGGTGATGAAAATGGGAAATATTGCGCCTAGAGCGGGACTCGAACCCACATCTCTTTGCATTCCGGGCCAGTGTGCTAACCATTACAGCACCTAGGCTCCCTGATATCAACACACTACCCATGCCTACCTGTCTATGTTGCTCCTTGCCTGAGAGGTCAGTGCAGACCACTACACTCATCCCCCTGGAATTGTAAGTCTTTTAATGCTTACAATTACATACATACAGGCAATGCACTAACACATACATACACAGGGTAGGTTCAACAACCATACAGCATGTAGCTTGTACAGAATCATGGTCACGGCAACCAGTGTCATGGGGGTGATGAAAATGGGAAATATTGTGCCTAGAGCGGGACTCGAAGCCACATCTCTTTGCATTCCGGGCCAGTGTGCTAACCATTACACCACCTAGGCTCCCTGATATCAACACACTACCCACGCCTACCTGTCTATGCGGCTCCTTGCCTGAGGTCAGTGCAGACCACTACAATACTTTACCCAAAAAAAAAACAAAAAAAAAATGGCACGGGGTTTGGGGGCCGGGGGTGGGGGGGTACTTACCAGAATTCGTCTTTCTTTTCAACGAGAAAGTACTTCGTTTTGACCGCTTTTGTGAAGAACCATCTGGAAAACACAAAAATGGAAACAATTATTAGAAGGGTTGAATGGCACAAAGTGAAGTTTATATAGTGTATCACTATCATATCTTATATAGAATATTATCTATATTTATATATAATGCTTTGATCACTTGATGCATATATTCATAAGACAATTATTCGAATTTGTTAACAGGTGGAAGACCAATGTATCGACACTGATAAAAGACTATATTTAGACAAATAAAACCAGATTATGAATAAATATATACATACAGTTGGGCATATGTCGTTATTGGTATAAATATATGGACATATATATAGATACACACATATATATATGGCTTTTAATGCTGACCGACGGAATGAGAGGCACGAGATATTGCGAGAACAAACCCAGGTGGCACCACTGGTTACAAAGTGTTGCTACAGGGTGTTATTGGTAAGGGTAACCTTTCGCTATTTATACTCACATAAAAGACTATAGAGCACATACATAGACATTAATAGAACATATCATCAAATTGCTATTGGTTATAATAACATAGGTCACAATGCTTGATTAGAGCATAGTCACATTGCTATTAGTTGTGCCATAGTCACACTGCTATTATCTATGCCCTAGTTTCACTGATATTCACCATTCCATAGTCACGCTGCTATTATCTATGACATAGTTACACTGCTATTATCTATCCCACAGTCACACTAGTATTAACTAGGTCATAGTCACACTGCACGATTGCTACGCAATAGTAACACTGCTATTAGCAGTACCATAGTTACACCACTATTAGCTATTCCATAGTCACACTGCTATTCGCCATTCCATAGTCACATTGCTATTCACTATTCCATAGTCACACTGGTATTAGCAGTTCCATAGTCACACAGCTATTATCTGTGCCATAGTCACACAGCTATTATCTGTACCATAGTCACCCTGCTATTATGAGTTCCATAGTGACACTGCTATTAGCAATTCCATAGTGACACTTCTATTAGCAGTGTCATAGTCACACAGCTATTATCTGTACCATAGTCACACATCTATTATTTGTACCATAGTCACACAACTATTAGCAGTTCCATAGTCAAACTTCTATTATCAGTGCCATAGTCACACAGCTATTATCTGTACCATAGTCACACAGCTATTAGCAATACCATAGTGGCACTTCTATTATATGTGCCATAGTCACACAGCTATTATATGTACCATATTCACACTGCTATTATATGTTCCATAGTCACACTTCTATTAGCAGTTCCATAGTCACACTTCTATTAGCAGTGCCATAGTGACACAGCTATTATATGTACATGCCATAGTCTCACTGCTATTCGGCATGCCATAGTCTCACTGCTATTCGCCATGCCGTAGGCCAGTTGTTCGCAGGCTGATGGATGTTGCACCATTCAGATCCACTGGCACTGGCTCAGTTACACACCTACCATATTCCCATCACTGATTAGCTCAGCGTCAGCATAAACTTACTGAGTGGGATATCAGGTCAAGGTGCCAGTGGCCTGATGAAACACTATGAAGTCGCCATGAGCGCTCACTGCCACAAGTCGGTACCCATCCTGATGTGACCTTAGATATGGCCAGGACGTTAAACTCCAACAACCAGCCAACTTCTTATCCCTCCGGGACACACACTGGCCAGGCAGGGGTCAAAGGTCACGCCCTACTGATGGCAGCCCTTGCATACAGCTCCTAATAACATATCCTCTAAATATAATCGTTGACCCTTTCACACTAACTCTTTCCCGGAAGTGACCGGACGTGATGGCTGAATGGGTAGAGCACAGGCCTTTCGTGTGGAAGATAGGGAGTTCGATTCCTGGCTGAGTCAAAACAATGACTTACGAAATTGATACTTGTCATTACCTAGCCTGACACTTGGCATTATTAGGATAGGGAAAGGAATTGTTAACTCAGTACCAGGATAATGTGATTGACTGGGAAATAGGATCATGGTGCTGGCAGAGCATTAATAGGATAGGGAAAGGACTGGTTTGCTCAGTATTAGGATAATGTGATTGTGTGGGAAATTGGGTCGTGGTGCTGGCAGCTTGGTCTCCCAGTAGGGCAGCACTTTAAATTCACTATTAGTGTACACTGTCACAAGGCAGTACTCATCCTGATATGAGCTTACATGTCGCCAGGATGTAAAACTCCAACAAACAAACATCCCCGGAAGTAATCGGCAAAATAATGTATCCATGGTAACGGTGAGTGTGAGTGCTACATTGTCTTCTTTCTGGCTGTCTAGTCTGCAGCTGCAACAGTTTTTACTAGAGAAAACCACAAAGCCTTCAACACCCTCTCCACTCTCCACTCTCCACACACCTGGCGCTTCCCAACTATGCAGCGGCCGAATCAGTAGAGCGCAGGCTTCCTGTGTGGGAGATCGGGAGTTCAATACCGAGTTGAGTCAAACCAATGACTTACAAAATTGATACTTGTCGCTTTCTAGCCTGGCACTTGGCATAAATAGGATAGGACAAGGACTGGTTAGCTTAGTGTCAGGATAATGTGACTGAATGGGATATCAGGTCATGGTGCTGGCAGCCTGATTTCCCAGTGGGGTAACACCATGAGTGCGCACTGTCTCAAGTCAGTACCCGTCGTGATATGATGATATGACCTTAGATGTTGGCAGGACTTAAAACTCCAACAAACAACCATCCCAGCTATACCGTACAGTAAGCCTACCAGGCACCAGCATTGGTTACACCCATAGATAACTATTTAGAGTACATGCTCTAGCCCAATGCATGCTGGATAGATGTGGTCTAGCTATTACAGTACATGGTCTAGTCCAATGCATGCTGGATAGATGTGGTTTAACCATTGGAGTACATGGTCTAGTCCAATGCATGCTGAGTAGATGTGGTCTAATGATTAGAATTCATGGTCCAGCCCAATGAATGCTGGCTATATGTACTCTAACTATCAAGGTCTACCTCAAAGCATGCCAGGTAGATGTGGTTTAACCATTAGAGTACATGGCCAAGCCGAATGCATGTGGTCTAACTATTTAGACTATATGATCTAATCCAATGCATGCTGGGTAGTTGTGGTCTAATCATTAAAGTACATGGTCTAGTCCAATACATGCTGAGTAGATATAGCTTAATCAGTAAACTACATGGTCTAAGTTCTGGGTTGGTATCCTTCTCTCGCCCCCTCTCTCTCCCTCTTCTCTCTCTATTCTCAACTGTCTTCTGGCTACAGAAAGACAGGGCGCCCCCGTCTCCGGTTCAGGGATACCATCAAGAGAAACCTGAAGCTGAGAGACATTAAGACCGACTCATGGATGCAACTCTCACAGCAGAGAGCTAAATGGAGAGCGGCAGTCAAGTAATGAAAGCAGTCTTTGTCGCATCGCGACCGACAGCATGATGATGATGATGACATGGTCTAGTCCAATGCATGATGGCTAGATGTGGTCTAACTATTTAAAGTATATAATCTAACCCAATGCATGCTGGGTAGACGTGTTCTAATCATTACAGTACATGGTCTAGCCAATGCATGCTGAGTAGATATGGTTAACCATTAGAGTACATGGTCTAGCCAATGCATGCTGGGTAGAAGTAGTCTAACTATTTAAAGTATTTAATCTAACCCAATGCATGTGGTCAAATCATTACAGTATATGGTCTAGTCCAATGCATGCTGGGTAGATATAGTCTAACTATTCAGAGCATTTGATCTAGCCCAAAGCATTGTGGGCAGATATAGCTTAATTATTAGAGGACATGATCTATCCCAATGCATGATGGTATCTAATCTGGTTCCCAGACTCTTGGTATCCAGCAGTAAAGCACCTTCGGTAGTAGCTACCTGTTATATACAGGTGGCACCAGTCTGGCTGGTACCCTCCAGTATTGTCCAAGTCATGCTTGCCCAGCACCAGCAATAGTTGGTGCACGTCCTCATAACCAGGGGGCAGCACCATCAAACCACTATCTGGACACCGGATGTGAGATATGCTCGGGCAACTCAACATAACTATGGAGCTCCAGACAAATCGCTGACCACTCTGGTGTATGGGATCTGGGCAGACGACAATCGCAGACCCCGTCTAAAGTATGGTGTAATTGACAGACAGAAGCCATTTAAAGTGAGTTATCCTTCTGTTCGACAAATACCAGGTGCAGTTGGAAAGGAAGAAGTTGGAAAGAAAGTGGTTTGTTTGTGTATTTTTTAAAAGGGATGGCGGAGAAAAATAAGGTCCCTAATATCAACACATTCCACTGTTGTTGTCATGTTGATGGATGGTGAGAGACACCGATAACAGAGCACTGGTTGGTCACTGCCAGACATGATGGCATGGGATGGAGAGAGTGAGTGTGTGTACTGGCAGTTTTCCCGCCTTTATGTGATTGTCGTCTGCTGAGGCCAAGTGTTGTCATGGTGATGGATGATGGGGGAGACTGATAAGTGGTAGCAAAGCACTGGTTGCTCTCTGCCTGTAAGTTCATCCCCACTTCCAGTCTCTCCTCTCGCTCTCCTTTCTGCCTCTCTCCTATCTGTCTCTCTTCTCTGTCCTCTCTCCTCCCTGTCTCTCCCCCCTCTTCTCTCTCTCCTCTCTGTCTCTCTCCCCCTCTTCTCTCTCCTCTCTCCTCTGTCTCTCTCCCCTCTTCTCTCTCCCTTCTCCTCTCTTATCCCTCTCTCGTGTCTCTCTCTCCATCTCTCTCCTTCTCTCGCCCCCTCTCTCTCCCCCTTCTCTCTCTATTAAAGCTGCATAGTCTGAACAAAGCATCACATTTTCAAAACCAAAACAATTATCTAGATTTTATTCTACATAACAAATTGAGATATTGGTGCACTTATTAAGCATTGTGTCATTGCCTAGAAACCAATTTAATAGAACTTGTTACTGCTGAAACCTATACGGTCAGAATTTTTATGTGCTTGCCAAAATTAATTTTGCCTGGTTGCACTTCAAATATCTCAAAAGTTGGTCATTTAAGATCAAATTCACTTCAAACTAATGTAAGACAGGTTATAACAATCCCTCTACTCGTACTATATTTATGTCACGGGAGTGATGAAAATGGGAATATTTATATATATATATTCTTTTTATTGGTATGGTATTTATTCTGCCCATATCATGTAAGCTCCCGCGAGGGTGCTTGTTTTCAACACTGGACAGCTGTGAGGAATGTTATAGTGTATGCCCGGGTTTAGGTTCTGGGTTGGTATCCGGGACATCCACAAGCATTTAGTTAAGTAGTTAGTACCTATGTTAGTTTTTTGGTGTTCTTTTTGGGTGTATAACTTCCTATCATATAACTAATATCGTAGCCTGGTATGTACATCTAGTGAGATGGTAATAGGCTTGTGGATGAGGATGTGTTCCCAGAATTTGTTTGTTTGTTTTGTTTGCAGCTTTCCTTTCACTTGTGCCCTGTCCCTAGTTAGTGCCTCGATGTGCCAGAACATATCTGTACTCTTCGGGACTGTGACGAGGTGGGTCGGCTGCTGTGTTAAATTGTTAACAATAGTTCTAACGGCATTGTCCCTGACATATTGCACCTAGAGCGGTAATTGAACCCACATCTATTGCATTCCAGACCAGTGTGCTAACCATTAAACCACACCTGATATCATCACCCTATCCATGCCTAGATACCTATTTATGTGGCTCCTTGTCTTATAGGTAAATGCTACATTTATCTCTTTAAAAAAAATAAAGTGACAGAAAGTCAAAATCATGGAATATGCAACTGTAACGGAAGAGTATCTGGATGAGAAAGGTCATGGCCGGTAAGACTGCATTGTGGCATTTCCACCTGAGCAGACACCATCTTGTGTCTCGGTTTGATAGTTACATTTGGGAGGTACCGTTGAGTTGCTTATCTCATCGCGAGGCAGCGTTTTGCATGAACAGAGGGGACCCTGATTACAGAGATAAGGCACAGATTGATTGATTGATTGGTGGTTGCTTTATGCCGTGTCGGCGGCATAGGCCATATTCACGGCGAGAAATGTTTGATGTTGTTCAAACCATCGCTTTTACATGTAAAAGCAGACAATCAATTATGTGCCAATAGACACTCATTAAATTAAAAAGGCCGGTGCGTGAGAGGGGCGCAGATAATCCGCGGATAATGTGCTGATAATGCACGGATAATACGTGGATAAGGTGCGAATAATGTATTGATAATGTGCGGATAGTATACGGATAATTGCGGATAATGTGAGGATAATATTTGGATAATGTGTGGATAATGTGTGATAATGTGCAGATAATATGCGGATAATATGCAGATACTGCATGGATATGGAGTGGATAATATGCTGATAATGTGAAGATAATGCATGGATAATGTGCAGATAATATGCGGATAATATGCGGATATTGCGCAGATACTGTACGGATAATATGTGGATAATATGCGGATACTATGCGGATAAAATGCTGATAATGTGTGGATAATATGTGGATAATGTGCAGATAATGTGGGTGGGTAGGTGAGTGCATGGGTAATGTGCAGATAATATACAGATAATGCGTGGATACTGTGTGGATAATATGCGGATAATATGTGGATAATGTGTGGGTAATGTGAGGATAATGTGCGGATAATATGCGGATAGGGTGTGGATAATGTGTGGATAATGTGTGGGTAATGTGTGGATAGTAGGTGTGGATAATGCACAGATAATATGTGGATGGGGCACGGATAATGCATGGATAATGCACTGATAATATGCAGATATCATGTGGATAACGCAGGATAATGTGCAGATAATGTGCGGATAATGTGCGGATAATGCACGGATGAGGCGAGTGGCTTTGGCTGTTTTTTGTCCGCGGGGACAAGGCGGCGGACAGCAGGTCTTTACTGTTGCAAAGAACATTAAAAGGGGGCGCCACCTGCCGGCGGCCAAATATCGCTAACAAATCAACCACCTGCCGAGCGTGCATTACTAACAAATCCCCATGCCAATGCTGAGAATACGTTACTAACAAATCGGATACCTGTTGCAGGTGCATTACTAACTAGTCATGCCCATGCAGAGGGGGCGTTACTAACAAATTGGCCACCTACTGAGGATGCATTACTAACAAAGCAGCCACTCGTCAAAGGGGCATTACTAACAAACCAGCCACTTACAGATGGTGAATAACTGCAAATCAACTACCTGCTGAGGCCACATTATTAACAAATCAACTACCTGTTGAAGGTGCATTACTAACAAATCAGCCACCTACCGAGGGTACATTTTTAACAAATCAACCACCTACATCACTAAAAAATCAACCACCTTCCTTGAATGCTTTACTAACATTAAATAAGCTGCCCGTATATACAGTAAAACCTCTCTAAATCGACCGACCTTGGGACCGACTTTAAGCGGTCCATTGAGGTAGGAGGTCGGTTTAGGGAGTTAGAATATGGTTAGAATGGTATTGTTGGGACCCAAATAAAGGGATCGATATAGGGGAGTGGTCGATCTGTGGAGGTGGTAGGTTAGAGAGGTTTTACTGGTTATATATATATATATATGTATATATATATATATATGTATATATATATATATATATATCCTGACAGTGAGCTAGTGTGTGTCGTGAGGGGGGCCAGCCCACAAATTACGCCAACAGCTGTGGGGGGGGGGGGTACTCCACCAATGCGCCAAGGAGGATTAGATATATAAAGTATATGTTTCCCTTGCATTTATACTCGTATAATGCGCTATACACATCACATATACGTAAATGTATCCCATATACATACTTAATACTTTTGAAGCCTACGTTCTCAGAATTTTGAAGTATGTGCTCAAATTAATTGTGCAAGTTTTCACTTCAAATATTTCAAAAGTTAGCCATTTATAATAAATGTTACATCAAAGGAAAATGAGGTAGATTATGAACAATAAAACTAATGTATTTATCTGTACAAAAATGTCAGATACTCATTAGTCATAAGCATCAGACGATGGAACTTTAAGGTGTCAGCTTAGGTTACAAGTGAGTTGGTGACACAGAGTTTTATAGACAATATACATACATTTACGAATTGCTTTGAATGAAACTAAATAACATAAACTAAATAGAGCTCTTCAATCGGTCTCATCTGACCGGAGAGACTTGCATCTCCCTGGTCTGACCAGGGGATGATTGACCAGGGAGAGAGTGACCCCTGGCCAACCCCTGAGGGTGAGTAGTATTCCAAAGCGTCTCTTTACCAGTGGAGGACGGTGTCACCCATCATCCAAACAGCGTCCAGCCCCAGCCCGGTAAGCGGTCCTCTACACTAATTTCCCCGCCAGGGGGCAGGGCAGCAGGCGGAACGCTGCAGGTAGCACTCGTCTGGCTGGGTGAGGTGTGTGGTGGTGGTGGGGGGGGGGGGGGGGGGGTTAGGAGGTGGCCATAAGGGCATCTTTAAGGCACAGCTTGGACGGTTCGGTGGTCAGCACCCTCCCCATCAGAACGATTAAAAAATAAATATTTACGTGTTGGGGGTGGTGTCGGCGGGGGCGGCTGGGATTTTTGTAAATATGAATATATAGATATTTATTAATCTGAATAGATATGTATTCATCTTAATAGCTATTTATTCATCTGAACAATTTATTTGTTATTATTTGTTATCTTTTATACTATTAGTAATGTATATAATGTGTTATTTTTAACTGGGGAAAGCACCTCACAAGTATTGCACTTTTGCTTTCTCCTTTTTCATGTGAAACATTACTGATATAAATATCAACTTGTAGGCATAACTAGATGAGATGGCCGAATGAGTTGAGCATCCATCTCCTGTTTTGGGAGATCGGGGGATCCAAACTCATGGGTTCTGAGTTTGAACCCTGGTCGAGTTAAACCAATGACTTAATAATTGATACTTGTCGCTTCCTAGCCAGGTGCTCGGCATTATTAGGATAAGGCAAGGACTGGTTGGTTGAGTGACAGGATAATGTGACTGAGTGGGATATCAGGTCATGGTGCTGGCAGCCTGGCCTCCCAGTGGGGAAGCACTATAAAGTCACCATGAGTTTGCGCTGTCACAAATCGGTACCCATCCTGATATGACCTTAGATATTGCTAGGACGTAAAACAACACCAAACAAACAACTGCATGCACAATGATCATGTAGAAATAAATATATATATATATATATAATATAATTTGTGAGTACCGGAACACTGACCTTGCAGCCTTTAACATTGCCAATTATATATTTTTTAAATATGTACTAAAATATTTGCTACTACAGGGTGTTGCTCTCTTCCTAAGAGAGAAAAATAATATAGCACAGATTGTCTATTATAATTATAATATTACGATTGAACAGCGGAGTCAATCTCTGTAGAAATCGGCAGATAGTAGTGAGGTGAGGCGCCACCTGGAAAGGCATGAGGAGAGTAGGGAGCTGCTTGGAAGCAGACCTCCTGCACTCCAGGCTGCACCCGAGCCTCCACTAACCCAAGTACAAAGGAACATATCAAAGGAGGTTACAGGAGCAGTCGTATAATAGAATACGATAGCAAATAATAAGCAGGGGAATTACATACATGAATAATATATGGGTAAGTACTTTACACCTCACAATTTTGAGGTGAGTAGTCACCCGCCCGTAGAACTGGGACTGTGTGTGAGGGGGGGGGGGGGAGGGGGAGGGGGGGGGGATCCGCCAGAAGGAGTGGCGGACACGAATCCGGGACCCGCATTCTGTTAGTCAGGGGCCAACACTGGCCACGGATCGATGTGTGTGTGAGGGTGTGGGGGGGGGGGGGGGGAGGGGCGTGTAGGGGAGTGGAGAGTGGTGGGGGGTAGTGGGGGAGGGAGTATAGATGGGGTGTATGCAGGTGCGTGTAGAGGAGTAGGGGAAGTCGTAGTGGGGGGGGGCGATTGAGGGTAGTGGGGGAGGGGGGTATAGGTGGGGTGTATATAGGTGCGTGTAGAGGAGTAGGGGGAAGTTGCAGTGGGGGGGGGGGATTGAGGGTAGTGGGGGAGGGGGGTATAGGTGGGGTGTATATAGGTGCGTTGTATGAGGGTAGTAGGGGAGAAGTCTGTAGTGGGGGGGTGTGGGGATTGAGGGTAGTGGGGGGAGGGGGGTATAGATGGGGTGTATATAGGTGCGTGTAGAGGAGTAGGGGGAAGTTGTAGTGGGGGGGGGATTGAGGGTAGTGGGGGAGGGGGGTATAGATGGGGTGTATATAGGTGCGTGTAGAGGAGTAGGGGAGTTCGTAGTGGGGGGGGGCGATTGAGGGTAGTGGGGGAGGGGGGTATAGATGGGGTGTATATAGGTGCGTGTAGAGGAGTAGGGGGAAGTGTAGTGGGGGGGGATTGAGGGTAGTGGGGGAGGGGGGTATAGATGGGGTGTATATAGGTGCGTGTAGAGGAGTAGGGGGAAGTCGTAGTGGGGGGGGATTGAGGGTAGTGGGGGAGGGGGGTATAGATGGGGTGTATATAGGTGCGTGTAGAGGAGTAGGTGGGAAGTTTGTAGTGGGGGGGGGGTATTGAGGGTAGTGGGGGGGAGGGGGGTATAGATGGGGTGTATATAGGTGCGTGTAGAGGAGTAGGGGGAAGTTGTAGTGGGGGGGGGGGATTGAGGGTAGTGGGGGAGGGGGGGTTATAGATGGGGTGTATGCAGGTGCGTGTAGAGGAGTAGGGGGAAGTCGTAGTGGGGGGGGGGGGATTGAGGGTAGTGGGGGAGGGGGGTATAGATGGGGTGTATATAGGTGCGTGTAGAGGAGTAGGGGGAAGTTGTAGTGGGGGGGGGGGATTGAGGGTAGTGGGGGAGGGGGTATAGATGGGGTGTATATAGGTGCGTGTAGAGGAGTAGGGGGAAGTTCGTAGTGGGGGGGGGGATTGAGGGTTAGTGGGGGAGGGGGGTATAGATGGGGTGTATATAGGTGCGTGTAGAGGAGTAGGGGGAAGTCGTAGTGGGGGGGGGGGATTGAGGGTAGTGGGGGAGGGGGGTATAGATGGGGTGTATATAGGTGCGTGTAGAGGAGTAGGGGGAAGTTGTAGTGGGGGGGGATTGAGGGTAGTGGGGGAGGGGGGTATAGATGGGGTGTATATAGGTGCGTGTAGAGGAGTAGGGAGGAAGTTGTAGTGGGGGGGGGGGATTGAGGGTAGTGGGGGAGGGGGGTATAGATGGGGTGTATATAGGTGCGTGTAGAGGAGTAGGGGGAAGTGTAGTGGGGGGGGGATTGAGGGTAGTGGGGGAGGGGGGTATAGATGGGTGTATATAGGTGCGTGTAGAGGAGTAGGGGGAAGTCGTAGTGGGGGGGGGGGCGATTGAGGGTAGTGGGGGAGGGGGGTATAGATGGGGTGTATATAGGTGCGTGTAGAGGAGTAGGGGGAAGTTGTAGTGGGGGGGGGGGCGATTGAGGGTAGTGGGGGAGGGGGGGTATAGATGGGGTGTATGCAGGTGCGTGTAGAGGAGTAGGGGGAAGTCGTGGTGGGGGGGGGGGCGATTGAGGGTAGTGGGGGAGGGGGGTATAGATGGGGTGTATATAGGTGCGTGTAGAGGAGTAGGGGGAAGTCGTAGTGGGGGGGGGCGATTGAGGGTAGTGGGGGAGGGGGTTATAGATGGGGTGTATATAGGTGCGTGTAGAGGAGTAGGGGGAAGTTGTAGTGGGGGGGGGGGATTGAGGGTAGTGGGGGAGGGGGTATAGATGGGGTGTATATAGGTGCGTGTAGAGGAGTAGGGGGAAGTCGTAGTGGGGGGGGGATTGAGGGTAGTGGGGGAGGGGGGTATAGATGGGGTGTATATAGGTGCGTGTAGAGGAGTAGGGGGAAGTTGTAGTGGGGGGGGGGGTTATTGAGGGTAGTGGGGGAGGGGGGTATAGATGGGGTGTATATAGGTGCGTGTAGAGGAGTTGGGGGAAGTTGTAGTGGGGGGGGATGAGGGTAGTGGGGAGGGGGGTATAGATGGGGTGTATATAGGTGCGTGTAGAGGAGTAGGGGGAAGTCGTTAGTGGGGGGTGTTGAGGGTAGTGGGGGAGGGGGGTATAGATGGGGTGTATATAGGTGCGTGTAGAGGAGTAGGGGGAATTCGTAGTGGGGGGGGGGAGTATTGAGGGTAGTGGGGGAGGGGGGTATAGATGGGGTGTATATAGGTGCGTGTAGAGGAGTAGGGGGAAGTCGTAGTGGGGGGGGGGGGATTGAGGGTAGTGGGGGAGGGGGGTATAGATGGGGTGTTTGCAGGTGCGTGTAGAGGAGTAGGGGGAAGTCGTAGTGGGGGGGGGGGTATTGAGAGTAGTGGGGGAGGGGGGTTATAGATGGGGTGTATATAGGTGCGTGTAGAGGAGTAGGGGGGAAGTTGTAGTGGGGGGGATTGAGGGTAGTGGGGGAGGGGGGTATAGATGGGGTGTATATAGGTGCGTGTAGAGGAGTAGGGGGAAGTCGTAGTGGGGGGGGGGGTTGAGGATAGTGGGGGAGGGGGGTATAGATGGGGTGTATATAGGTGCGAGTAGAGGAGTAGAGGGAAGTCGTAGTGGGGGGGGGGGGGGTATTGAGGGTAGTGGGGGAGGGGGGTATAGATGGGGTGTATATAGGTGCGTGTAGAGGAGTAGGGGGAAGTCGTAGTGGGGGGGGATTGAGGGTAGTGGGGGAGGGGGGCATAGATGGGGTGTATGCAGGTGCGTGTAGAGGATTCAGGGGGAAGTCGTAGTGGGGGGGGGGATGAGGGTAGTGGGGGAGGGGGGTATAGATGGGGTGTATATAGGTGCGTGTAGAGGAGTAGGGGGAAGTCGTAGTGGGGGGGGGGTATTGAGGGTAGTGGGGGAGGGGGGTATAGATGGGGTGTATCCAGGTGAGTGTAGAGGAGTAGGAGGAAGTCGTAGTGTGGGGGGGGGATTGAGGGTAGTGGGGGAGGGGGGTATAGATGGGGTGTATGCAGGTGCGTGTAGAGGAGTAGGGGGAAGTCGTAGTGGGGGGGGGGTATTGAGGGTAGTGGGGGAGGGGGGTATAGATGGGGTGTATATAGGTGCGTGTAGAGGAGTAGGGGGAAGTCGTAGTGGGGGGGGGGGATTGAGGGTAGTGGGGGAGGGGGGTATAGATGGGGTGTATGCAGGTGCGTGTAGAGGAGTAGGGGGAAGTCGTAGTGGGGGGGGGGGGGTATTGAGGGTAGTGGGGGAGGGGGGTATAGATGTGGTGTTTGCAGGTGCGTGTAGAGGAGTAGGGGGAAGTCGTAGTGGGGGGGGGGGGATTGAGGGTAGTGGGGGAGGGGGGTATAGATGTGGTGTATGCAGGTGCGTGTAGAGGATTCAGGGGGAAGTGGTATTGCGGGGGGGATTCAGGGTTTTTTATTTTTAAAATAACTCCCCCCCCCCACACTCACAGGTGTGTTCCACTTTGTCTCCCTTACGTGACTACCTTGGTTGTACTATAGGAACTACTCGGTACTACCCCAGTCTTTCACCTTAGTGGTAGCTGGTTTTCTGGTAACCCAAGCAAAAATAATAAACTTGAAGTAAAAATAAAATAAAAAGAGGTAGAAGTAAATCTCCTCCTCCCACCATGGTGGGGAGATCCAATGGATCATCTGGCTCATTGGCCGGGTATCCTAGTGTACACAGCAGTGGGTAACGGGCATGCCCGTCTCGGTCTGGAGTCAACCGGAGCCCGCAGGCCTTGCCTCGGTGGAGCACCCTCACGGGTGAATACGAACCGATCGATCCCCCCGCTGGTGCCCGACGGAGGTCAGGGGTGTCCCTGGCCGGCTCCGCGGCCAGGCGGGCCCCTCCCCATCTCGCTGCCCGCCAGGTGGTGGGAGCTCCTCCTGTAGACGTCTTGCTCTGTCAATAGCTTATCTAAAAGTGACGAAAGCTCTACCGATGCTACATCTAGTAGCGGCTAGTCCTCGTGGCCACTTACCACAATAATTGGTGTGAGTATGGGTGTGGGTTTGGGTGTGGATGTGGTATGGGTGTGGATGTGGTATGGATGTGGATGTGGTATGGTTGTGGTATGGGTGTGCTATGGGTGTGGATGTGGTATGGGTATGGATGTGGGTGTGGTATGGGTATGGCTGTGGGTGTTGGTGTGGTGTGGATGTTGTTGTGATAGTGAGTATTTGTGTGAGTATGGGTGTGGGTGTGGTATGGGTGTGGGTGTGGTATGGGTGTGGGTGTGGTATAGGTGTGGTATGGGTGTGGATGTGGTATGGATGTGGATGTGGTATGGTTGTGGTATGGGTGTGCTATGGGTGTTGTATGGGTGTGCTATGGGTGTGGATGTGGTATGGGTATGGATGTGGGTGTGGTATGGGTATGGCTGTGGGTGTTGGTGTGGTGTGGATGTTGTTGTGATAGTGAGTATTTGTGTGAGTATGGGTGTGGGTGTGGTATGGGTGTGGTATGGGTGTGGGTGTGGTGTAGGTGTGGTATGGGTGTGGATGTGGTATGGATGTGGATGTGGTATGGTTGTGGTATGGGTGTGCTATGGGTGTGGTATGGGTGTGCTATGGGTGTGTATGTGGTATGGGTATGGATGTGGGTGTGGTATGGGTATGGCTGTGGGTGTTGGTGTGGTGTGGATGTTGTTGTGATAGTGAGTATTTGTGTGAGTATGGGTGTGGGTGTGGTATGGGTGTGGGTGTGGTATGGGTGTGGGTGTGGAATAGGTGTGGTATGGGTGTGGATGTGGGTGTGGTATGGGTGTGGTATGGGTGTGGATGTGGTATGGGTGTGGATGTGGTATGGGTGTGGTATGGGTGTGGTATGGGTGTGGATGTGGTATGGGTGTGGATGTGAGTGTGGTATGGGTGTGGCTGTGGGTGTTGGTGTGGTGTGGATGTTGTTGTGATAGTGAGTATTTGTGTGAGTATGGGTGTGGGTGTGGTATGGGTGTGGATGTGGGTGTGGTATGGGTGTGGTATGGGTGTGGGTGTGCTATGGGTGTGGGCGTGGTATGGGTGTGGATGTGGTATGGGTGTGGATGTGGGTGTGGTATGGGTATGGATGTGGGTGTCGTGTGGGTGTGGCTGTGCGTGTTGGTGTGGTGTGGATGTTGTTGTGATAGTGAGTATTCATGTGAGTATGGGTGTGGATGTGGTATGGGTGTGGGTGTGGTATGGGTGTGGATGTGGGTGTGGTATGGGTGTGGTATGGGTGTGGATGTGGGTGTGGTACGGGTGTGGGTGTTGGTGTGGTGTGGGTGTTGTTGTGATGGTGAGTATTCGTGTGAGTATGGGTGTGGTATGCGTGCAGATGTAGTATGGGTGTGGTATGGGTGTGGGGGTTGGTGTGATGTGGGTGTTGGTGTGGTGTCAGTGTTGCTATGGGTGTGGTTGTGAGTGTGGGTGTGAGTGTGGGTGTGGATGTGGGTGTGGGGTGCCCAGTGTTGGTGGTGCTGTGTGGTACAGTTAGCACGCAGATCACCTGTGATTATGGGTCTGTGCTCATAACAGCTTACCGACCCTTTCTCGGGGTTGCTTAAATAATCATTCAACAGCGGCATTCTCAGAGTGCGCTATGGTGGGAACACCACACGACAAGGTGCTCATTAATGGGCATCACTAAACAGAGAAGATGCATAGAGCATGCATACCGGCACCATGACCCGATTTCCCACTCAGTCACACTATCCTGATACTGACCTAACCAGCCCTTCCCCTATCCTCCTAATGCCGAGCGCCAGGCTATGTAGCGACAAGTATCAATTTTGTAAATCATTGGTTTGACTCGGCTGAGAATCACACTCCTGTCCTTCCATACGGGAAGTCTGCACTTTTACGGATTTCTTTTTTATTAATTGATGGTTCATTTACCCCGTCCATAACACATAAGTTCACGATAGAACTTATTTTCAACGCTGAACAGCTTTAGTCATGAGTTTGTGGTTTATTGTCTTGCATGGTTTGTTAGTAATTTGTGCATGTATTTATCTCGGAGCTACCTAGGAGCTTCCTGGTCCACAGTTACCATTCTTGGTGGGTAATATGTCGACACACCGAAACCCTTTAATGACTATGTTCTCCATTGCTTCCTGGGGTAGGTCTGTAGACAATGTCATTTGGCCGTAATGACGTTCTCAACTGTAAAAGCTTTTCTTAGTTTGTTTGTTGGGTTTTACATCCTAGCAACATCTAAGCCAGTGAGAACAGTGGCTGTGACACCTGAGGCTGTACACAATGGTTAGGTGTGGTGCTGCCTCGGTTGGGTGTAATTGAAGGGTGACGGAGTGGGGGAGGAGAGGGGGTGGGAGGGGGTCACTGTCAGGCAGCAGTGGTCACTGATCAGCAGTCATTAAGTGACAGTCGACACCTGTAGTCTGACAGCGGTGATCCTATTACTGACACCTCCCATCATCACAGGGGGCGCTGCGGATGCCTGATCGACCAGCCCCGCCCCCTCACCACCAAAACCACAAAACCAAATTTAGAGAAAAAAAATCCTAAACAGCAAAATAATCTAACATCCTTCATCTAACATCCTTCATTTTTATTCATCTATCGTGAGATTTGGCAATATTCTTCACCATGATCATGCAAGGTAAGAATTCTGTACTTAACCTGATATGACCTTAATTGTTGCTAGTACGCAAACAAAAATACCCACCCCATAGTATCTCTGTGCTTCTGTTAAAACGATTGGGAGAAATTGTGGGTGGCAATTTATTAGTAAGAGGTACCCTAGAAGAAAAGGCGGCAATTTACCAAAGGTTGTCTTTTAAAGGGTTTTCCCAGCATATTTTGACAAAACACCTCTCCTGGATGAACACTGTCCTACATGGCTCATTGCACTTATTATCGCTCGACCCCACCCCCCGCAGACAGACACAATGGCCGCTCCCTTCAGCCAATTGCTTGGCCGTGACTGACGGCTGTCACTCGGGAACCGGCGACGAAAGGGAAGCTGCGATCTGATTGGATGAAAGCAAGTTCCATATGGAGAAGGAGTGACGTCACAGACATTTATCGCTGGTTCCCTGCTGATGACTACACAAAGCAGTCCAGTGATAGGGATTTTTACTAACCATCTGCAGCGGTCTCCCTGGTATTCAGGGAAGAAGTAGAGGGAATCGGTAGAGCTGGTAGGAAAGAGATGGCAGGAATTGGTAGAGCTGGCGGGAATTAGTAGAGCTGGTAGGAAAGAGATGGTGGGAATTGGTAGAGCTGGTAGGAAAGTGATGGCAGGAATCAGTAGAGTTGGTAGGAAAGAGATGGCGGGAATTGGTAGAGGTGGTAGGAAAGTGATGGTGGGAATCAGTAGAGTTGGTAGGAAAGAGATGGTGGGAATTGGTAGAGCTGGTAGGAAAGTGATGGCGGGAATCAGTAGAGTTGGTAGGAAAGAGATGGTGGGAATTGGTAGAGATGGTAGGAAAGTGATGGCGGGAATCGGTAGAGCTGGTGGGAAAGGAATGGCGGGAATAAGTAGAGCTGGTAGGAAAGAGATGGCGGGAATTGGTAGAGCTGGTAGGAAAGTGATGGCGGGAATCGGTAGAGCTGATGGGAAAGGAATGACGAGAATCAGTAGAGCTGGTAGGAAAGGAATGACAGGAATAGGTAGAGCTTGTGGACACTTGCAGGAAGTTGTGCAACTGACGCGGCAATAGATGGCACACTTACTGAAATAAGTTTCAAGAAGTTTAAACTAAAATAAGTTTTTAATGAAATAAGTAGCAAGATCTGTTCTGTTAGAAGAACTGAAGGGCCAATCTCAATTTTCGCCCATCACCATCTATAAAAACTTGGGCAGGTTGTGATCTATTATCGCTCATCACATTTGATATAACATGTGTACATTGTTGGTGGAAGGAAGGGCGTGATGACGAAAATCCTTTGAAAGGGGTTGCTTTGAGAACCCTTTAAAAATGACATGTGGGTGTGAAAATTATAAAGGTATACATGTCATTCTCTATGCAAGGCCCCTTAGTACAGCCGTCCCCATGCTCACTAACTGTAACACCCCTGGCGTTAGTTTACCTGCTGATGTTCATGACTAACTCGAAATTTACACCTGTGAGGTGAACTGCAGACTTCATAGCGATTAACTTCCAAGTCCCCAATTATCACCCTCAGAAAATCTACAATGCTAAAAGCTGGTGGTGTATGCGCGGAAGCAGCCACTGCTGGAGTGGTGGGTGGCGCCCCTGGTGCAGGCCAATGTGAGGCGGAGCATCAGGAGCGCCAGTTCCGGCTAGTGAGGGCTCATGGAACAGAACGACACCAGGCAGCACCAGTCCATTGGTAATAATATTGGCATATAACAATATACAACACACATTTTTAAAATTATTATATGAAAACTATTGGAAAGGACATAGTATTAAAGTATGCCTAACATAGCGATGGCATAATACCGTAAAGCCTCTACTCTAAGCGAACTTGGCACCCAGAGGCTTTTTGTTCAGAAGAAGTGAGTGTCGGCATATGGGAATTTGGACTCTGTACTGCAAGTAACAGCAGTTTGAGTTTTTTTGGTTGGTTTTTGGAGTTTTAGGTCCTGGCCAAAAATTAGTGCACACTGATGATGACTTTATAGTGTTGCCCCACTGGGAAATGAGGCTACCAACAACATTAATCGATATCCCATTCAGTCACATTATCCTGACACTAAGCTAACCAGTGCTTGCCCTATCCTATTAATGCCAAGCGCCAGGCTAGGTAGCGACAAGAATAAATTTGGTAAGTCGTGGTTTGACTTGCCCAGGATTCGAATCCCTGCCCTTCTACTAACGGGAAACCTGTGTTCTTGCCGATTCGGCCACTGCGTCCGGTGTATCGATCACCATAATGCGGAGATTCTGACTGTGAGTCCCAGGTGAGTTGGTGATACAAAGTGGTTCGAACTGACCGGGCTGAATACCTGCACCTTTGTACTGCAGAGATTGCTTGAAGTTGAACTCATGTTGTCCAGATCACCACCCCTCCACCCCCATCCCCCTTCCCTCACTCAGCCCCCCTCCTCCACCCCATCCAATCACCATCATCCACTGTTCATCTGGACCGTCCAACCGAACAGGCCTAACAAGGCGTCGCACTGGGTACCTTTCACTAACACTCTCCAACCATTTTTTATTTTAAAAGATTTATTTAGTTAATTTACTTAATTTATTAACACTCTCCAAGGGTACATTTCACTAACACTCTCCAACCATTTTTTATTTTAAAAGATTAATTTACTTAATTTACTTAATTTACTAACACTCTCCAACCATTTTTATTTTAGAAGATTTATTTAGTTAATTTAGTTAATTTATTTATACTCTCTTTGCAAATCCCCTAGCGTTTGTCTCGACTAGTAGCAGGTTATGCATTCAGCTAATCTTCTCTATGTACTTAAAGGCTGCATAGTCCGATGAAATATGAAATATCAAATTTTCAAAAACCAAACCAATTATCTAGATTTTATTTTACATATCTAACTTAGATACTGAGGCACTTATTAAGCATTTGTTTCTGTGTAGAAGGTAATACTGAGTCAATTTAACAGAACCTGTTACTGCAGAAGTCTATGGTGTCTTGCCAAAACAAATATTCCATGTTTGCACTCGAAATATCTCAAACATTTACCATTTAAAATAAAAGTAACTTCATACTAATTTAAAGTAGATACTAGTGATCGATCTAATATATTTATCTCAGAAAAGAAGACAGAAATTCAAAACCATCGGACTATGCAACTTTAAACATACACACACACATAGTAATACATAAACGTTTAAGAAAAAAACCTTGAACAACCTTACATAAGCCACCAACAACAGCCCTTAATGCTTCCAGTCCCCCCAACAAATCATTTCGAACTACTTAGATATTATCTGAGCTGTTAACTTCTAATAATCTCAATCACTCTCATGGTATCTGAACTCATAACTTTAATAATCTCAACCACTCTAATAAAGTAATATTATCTGAACTCATAACTGTAATAATCTCATTCACTTTAATATTATCGGAACTCCTAACTTTAATAACCTCAATCACTCTAAAATATTATTGGAACTCCTAACATTAATAATCTCAATCACGCTAATAGTAATATTATCAGAACTCCTAACTTTAATATTAATAATCTCAATCACTCTAATAGTATCGGAACTCCTAACTTTTAATCTCAATCACTCTAATAATATGGGAACTCTTAACTTCAATAATCTAAATCACTCTGATTTATCGGTGAAGCGCCCCTAACGTTCCACTTCCTGTGTCCTTCCGGTGTACTTCCAGTGCACTTCCTGTGTACTTCTAGCGCACTTCAGGTGCACTTCCGGTGTATTTCTAGTGCACTTCCGGTGTACTTCCGGTGCGCGCCTGCGCACAGGGTCCGTTAACACAAACACAAAATCGCTCACACACAAAAAGAGTAGCGGATCAAGCGCCGCTTTCCCGCCACGCCTCACCGCGGACGGACGCGCTGAGGTGCGAGGTCACGGCCGGGTCACTACAAGGTCACACAGGAGTTACTACGAGGTCAGCGCGGGGTCAGCGCACAGCGGGACGGGTCGGGGTGGGGGTGGCGGACGTGTTAGGGTTGTAGGCGTTGAATGCCAGTTACACTATAAATATTAGGAAGGTGTGTGGGAGGGGGACAGGTGTGCAGGTACATGTAGGTGTGTATGTTAGTGCGTGTGTTGGTGTATGTGTGTTAGTGTGTGTTGCGGCATGTTGGTGTGTAGATGCATTTTAATATGTGTTTGTTGGTGTGTGTTGGTGAGTGTTGGTGTGCGTTGGTGTGTGTTGATGCATGTTGGTGTGTTGGTGTGCGTGTTGGTGTGTGTTGATGCATGTTGGTGTCCGTTTGTGTGTGTTGTTGTGTTGGTGTGTATGCAGGTATTGCAGGTATAGCAATACCTCAGGGAGTTTAACCCCCTGCCCTGCAGAGTTGTAAACCACTGCCTTGTGGTACAGGTTCTTGACAGAACCGAAGGCTAAGGGAGCAAACCCTAAACAGAAAACCATGTCACTGTGGCAGCATTAAGGGCGGTTGATGTATGGAACTCCCAACATCTCCCGACCAGCCACTTCAGGGACAAATAGTTTTGCGCCTGTCTTGACATGTTCTTGCCGGTGTGAAACCTATATTTGCTCCCCGAGAGAGTGCCGCTGGTAACTTGCAAAAGCCAGCAGCACTTCAACACTTTTGGAGGCAGCTTTCATGAAATGTACAACCGCACAAATGGAGAGCGGCAGTCAAGTAATGAAAGCAGTCTTTGTTGCATCGTGACCGACAGCATGATGATGATGATGTGTTGGTGTGTGTTGATGCATGTTGGTGTGTGTTGGCATGCGTGTTGGTGTGTGTTGATGTTATTGGTATGCGTGTTGGTGTGTGTTGATGCATGTTGGTGTGTGCAGTGGGCAGATTTGTTCGTACAGTCACACCTACCTCAGTACCTGGTGACATGTGCATGCTGCCTGTGTGTGTGTGTGTGTGTGTGTATGTGTGTGTGCGGGAGGGAGGCATCAATGTATCTATTTCATGAAAGCTGCATATTTTCATAATAATTCAAGTTCACATACTCAAAATGTCCTCTCTTGGACATTGCAGACTTATAATATTTACATGACTTGCACCATATAGGGCCTACTCTACATGTAAGATAATATGAGATGTAAAACGAATTATACGAGTATAAATTCTAGCGGAGCGATGTATTATTCTTATTCCTCCTTACTGCGCATTGGTGGAGTGCCCCCCTCCCCTCTGTAAGGGAGTGAATGTATGCGGGAGGTCCCCCTTGCGTCTCCACACAGGAGGAATTTTTCCTATATATGTGTTGTATAATAATTATATGAATATAATAACCCGGAATTCCATACTCGCCCCTCAGCTCCACCCGCCGGTCATCGGGTGATGGAGCCTGGGGCTAGTCATCTACGGCTCCAATCTACTCAACTTCAGCTCCGACGGTGGCGCCACCTCCCGCCGTTCGCTATGCATTCATTAACACGTACACACTCACACACATGCTTACACACGCAGGCTGACACATACTCACACACACTCACACTCACACACGGTAACACATTCACACACGGTACCGGTACCCTAAAACACACTCCCACACACAGTAACACACACTCCCACACAGGGCCCTAACCAAAAAAAACACCCTGACTGCGCCTAGATGACGCAACCCTTATACCATCTAGTCCGCAGTGCGCATGTCTGGTTTACCACAAAGATACCGCCGCACCTGACGCGCAACGCCGTCTCAGATGTCTATGACCTTGACCTTGGCCGATGCCCCCCCCCCTCCCCCCACCCCCTCAGTGACACTGCACACGGTCGGTTTCCTCGAGACACTGCCTTTAATATGCGCGGTGGCGATCCGGTTGTGTCGGGTTGCACGCCTCAGGGCGCCCTCCCGCCCCATGTAGGTTGGTTGTTGGAGTTTTACTTCCTTGCAACATCTAAGTTGGGTGCCGACTTGTGACAATGCTCACTCATGGCGACTTTATAGTGCTACCCCACTGGGACTGGGAGACCAGGCCACCATGACCTAATATCCCACTCAGTCACATTATCCTATCACTGTGCCAGCCAGTCCTTGCCATATCCTAACAATGCCAAGCGCCTGGATAGGAAGTGACAAGTATACATTTTAAAGTCATTGGTTTGACTCAACCAGAGTTCAAACCCATGGGTTCGAATCCCACGATCTACCAGAACGGGAGACGGATGCTCAACTCATTCGGTCATCCCATCTGGTCAGGTGAAGGTGTAAATGATAAAGTACTGATATGACCTTAGATGTTGCTAGGACGTAAAACAACAACAAACAAACTGATAAAGTAAAATAACTAAATAAGTAAATAAAAGAATGGGGTGTGTGGGGGGGGGGGGAGGGGAGGACAGAAAGCCAACCAGTGATATATTCGGTTATTTTATTCCATTTACTTGGTTTTAAATCGTTCAATGGGGAAGTGGGGGACATGTGTAAATGGTTAGAACGCAGTCGACTGTAGTCTTCTCTTTTTTCTTTTCTTTTCTTAAAAAAAAAATTTTTAGTAGGCTTAGTTGGTTCAATTTACGCTGAAGGGTAATTAATGTTTGTTCCATCCGGAGCGACAATAAATAAGACTGCTACAACATACAACATACAACAAGAAACGACAAAAAACAGCGGAAATGAGATAAATATGGGAATGTGTGTACAGTGCACACACAAGCATACACCCACGCATACCTGCGTCTAGAGCAGAGAGAGGGGGGGGGGGGGAGTGGAGGGGGGAGGAAAGGGAGGTAGGTGAGGGGCAGGGGGCAGGGGATGGGGGAGGGGAGGAAAAAGGGGCGGGGAGGAGAAGGATATGGGGTGGAGGGGGCATGGGGCGGCATGGAGGATGGGCGGAGAGGGAGGGGGGGGGAGGGGCAGGAAGGGGGAATGGAAAGGCAGGATGGAGAGGGGGGGGAGGGCGGATTGGGAGGAGGTGGAGGGGAGGGGGGCGGGGGGGGAGGGCAGTGGAAGGGCACAAGGGATGGGAACGGGGACATGATGGGCGGGAGAGAGAGGGGAGAGTAGGGGGGCAGGGGGAGAGTGTAGAATAAGGACATGGCAGAGGTGCAGGGAGGAAGGGCAGGGGGAGGGACAGGGGTAGGGTCGGGGCAGGGGAAGAGTCGGGGAGCAGGGGCAGGGGAAGGGGGGCGTGGGAGGGGCAGGGAGGAGGGGTAGGGGCATCAGGGCGCGGGGGGGGGGGAGTGGGTATGGAGTCCCCGGCAGCTCTCTCTCTCCCTCCCTCTCTCTCTCACTCCATCTCCCCATCTCTGCATTTACTAATATATTCACTATAAATAGTATAATGGTATGCAACTGGCTAAATGAGCATAAATCAGATTCTAGATTAGATTACAAGTAGCTTCCAAAGAATAGCTAGTTTCCAAATTTATTTCAGCTTCAACTATCTCCAACATTAGACATTTATAATGAAGGTAACTTCCAACCAACGGAAGGTCGCTTATAATGTTATATAGCAATATATACGTACATTTATAATATATAATTCCAGTGCGCGAGTGATAGTATTCGCGGCACTGGTAGTGGTAGGGGGTGCTGGCGCCACCTGTCCCAACCGTGAAAAGGGGTCACCCATGAAGTAGTACATGACATATGGGTGATCAATATAGGGAATCTTCCCTTCCGCACCTTTATACTCGCATAAGTCTTATACATGACATACAACCATTCCTGATTACCTAAACAACATAAAGATAAACAATAACACAATAAAGAGAGTCCCTTCTGTGAAATACCTAGGTATAATTCTAGATGAAAACCTCAACTGGGATGAACATATTGCTAACTTAAATAATTCAATAATTAAAATGGCTAACTCATTTAAAATAATCAGACGACGGGTACATGAGGAAAATAAAAGATTACTATACTATGCATATGTTTACTCCAAAATCCAGTATGGTATAGAGGTGTATGGGAGAGCCAAATTATCAACCCTAAAAAAGGTACAGACACAACAAAACAGCCTTGAAAATACTGTATAGCAAAGACTATCTCACCCCAACTAAATCACTTCATAAAGACCTGGACTTACTTATGGTAACTGACATTTATAAAATATACATCGCAAATTTTGTTTACAAGCAAAAGAATGGCCTCCTCCCTGAAATATTTGATAATCTCTTCAAAGAAAACAATCAGGTCCATTCCCATAACACACGACAGATAAATAACATACATCACAAACACACTAGAAACAAATATGGCAAAATAACAACTGAAAACCAAGGAACCAATATCTGGAACTCAATACCAGTAGAGATTAGAAACCTTAAAACTTTGAAAAACTTCTTTAAAAAACTAAAGATAAGCTATCTCAATGCATACTAAATCGATTACCAGTAAAGAATATATATAATAGGATATAGTTGTTATTAACTAGTCGCATAATTTAAAATATCAAGTGGCTATGGCAAAGAACATAAGATTTACCCCTATTAACATACATGCAAAATAACTACTGATACTGCATGTAAGTACATGAATCCATGACACAATATCCATATAATATTCCTATCATTACTTTGTTTTTTACTAACTGTGAAGAGAGGCATCAGTATCTCATCATAATCATTAGTTAAAAATGTAGCTTAAGTTTAATAATTTGTTATTGTCATCACTTGTTCATTCACATCATGGAGACCAGCTAGATAAGCATCGCTTTTCTGGGATCCTTTCTGTCTGTAAGGAATTTGTATGCATTTATTGTATCACCTCAGTTTATTGTAAACATACCTTGCAGAGAGTTAAAATAAAAGAATTGAATTGAATTGATACACTTTTGTTTGTCCGTGTGTTTGTTTAATGACACAAAATGTAGACATCGACTACTGGAGGTCTTATATTATCTATACAGGCACAGAACCTCTTATCCAGCTTCCAGAAATTTTAACATGGTACAGTATTCGATATTTTAAGTATTTTAAGTGGATTAATATAATAAATGAGCCTGTCTCAAAAAGTGATAAGTAATATGGGACAAAACTTTGTCCATTGTAACGATCAACTTACTATCTGCTGATGCATTTTCTCAGGATAAACTGATTTATGGTGTTTCATAATCCCAATAGAATACATATTGATTTGAAGCAAATGTCCTTGTGTCTTCAGTGTACCCGTTTTGTGCTGTTTTGTCTCAATCGTTATACAGACACACACAAAATTAGTTAGCACTTTTTGAGACAGGCTCAATTATATCAAACATACATTTTTCAGACAGTCGGGAGGCTGTTTCGCACAATAATGTTGCTGTTTCACACAGGGAAACTATTCTGGATACGGAAACAGCTCCTTCCATGCCACCACTGTACCCGACTTTAAACACCCAGACAAAGCCAGCAAGGATTCATTATTTCTTGGCCTGCAGACAAACCGGAACACAACCCTGCCCATGCGCACTGCTGTTTCCGGTTCTCGCGCCTTGGCACCAGGTGGCAGCACGGCGAGGTGATGCTGGGGAGTGGCTGGCGGGAAGCAGCCTGCAGTTTGACCGCATTAACCTGATTTATCTGTCAAGTTGGAGCCTGAGGTTTGTCATTGTTGACGAAGCTACATCCCTGCCCAGTCAACCACTGCCAACCTCAGACAGCTCTCACGGGAAAAACCCTTGTGCCACCTTAACCTTTTGACCCAATTACCAAATTATCCCATTGCCCGAAAATAATCTTTATTTGGAAAGAATTCTTTTTCATTTAAAGTTGCATAATCCGATGGTTTTGAGTTTCTGCCATTTTTTTCTGAGATAAATATATTAAGTCGATTCTTATAATCGAACTTACTTTAGTTTGAAGTGACTTTAATTTTATATGGGTAACTTTGAAGATATTTGAAGAGTAAACATGTCAAATTAGTTTTGGTAAGCATGCTAAAACTCTGACACCATAGGCTTCTGCAGAAACAGATTATTATTAGATTGCATCAGTATTGCCTTATATGTGGTGACTCATTTTTAATAAGTGCACCAGTATGTAGGTTAGATATATAGGATCAAATCTAAATAATTGCTTTGGTTTTGAAATTGTTATGCTTCATCAGACTATGCGGCTTTAAGCAAAATGAGGATTAATTTAGAAATTATTTGCTTGTATAATATCTGCTGATTGAACTTTTATTTCATTTTATTTTAAAGCTGCATAGTCCGATGAAGCATCACATTTTTTAAACCAAAACAATTATCAAGATTTGATTCTACATATCTAACTTTGACACTGATGCACTTATTAAGCATTTGGTGCTACATATAAGGGAATATTGAGTCAAATTAATAGAACCTGTTACTGCAGAAGCCTATGGTGTCAGACTATTGGCGTGCTTGGCAAAACTAATTTGACATGTTTGCACTTCAAATATCTCAAAACTTAGCGATTTAAAATAAAAGTCACTTCAAACTAAAGTAACGTAGATTTTAGCAATCAGTTTAATATATTTATCTCAGAAAAATTTTAGAAACCCAAAACCATCGGACAACTTTAATGCAAAAGTATTTTCTATGAATCATCGCCATGAATATGGCCTTTGTTGCCGACACGGCGTAAAAGAACCACCAATCAACCAACAATGATCCATTTATTGAATACTTGATTTGTTGTGGTGGGAGAGGATGAGATCAAATTATGAAACAGTAGCCATTCTGATTCTGAGTGAGTAAAATGTATTTACATGCCATCCCTGATGTCTGCCTAGAGCTGCACATGCAAACCCTATGTTATAGATGTTATCAGAGACACATTACCAACAAGGGCAGCCCCCCTCCCCCCCAAGGTCAAATGTCAACCCTAAAGTCAACTTCAAGTTGCGGTGGCCTGCGTGAATCAAATGGTACAGGTGTAGGTGGTTCATACCCTGGGAACAAAACTCAAGAACACACACACACTGAGGGTCATCAACTACAAGGTCACCGCAGAGGTCAGACCCAAGGTCAAACCCAAGGTCAAATTCAAGATTAGGTGCCCGACTAAATCAGACGGTATAGGTAAAGGTGATTGGTAAAAGTGGTGTGTACAATACTCCCTCCTCCCCCTACCGACACACATACCCCCCCCCCCCCCCCACTCACACACACACACACACACCGTCCCACACTGCCTCGGGGCGCCACCAGCCCCCTAGTGGTAGAAACGTGAAGTTGGTGTAAACCACCCCTCGCCCAATTAAGTGTCCCGCTGAATGGTGACTGATGCGGTGGTGAGATGCCTATCGGGCAACCCCTCATCCATCTCCGCAGATCTCGTCAGCCTCACCGCCATCCGGGCGCTGGCCAGGGGTCAGGCGGCCAAGCGTAGCAGGCGCTTGCACTTGTAGGCTTACTAGCAGAGCGAGGCATCGGGGTTCGAGGGTATGAGGGTTTGAGGGTTTATGGGGGTTGAGGGTTTGGGGGAGGGGCGTGATCTATTGCTATTAACCTATTGCAGGTATGTTTTGATGTTTAATTTTAGAGATGAGGGTTTTGACGTGCTGAGGGTTAAAGGTTTGAGGGCTTGAGGGTTTATGGGGGGTTGAGGCTTTGGGGTGATCTATTGCTATAGGGTATTCACCCTAGAGATCTATTGCAGGTGTTTTGTTGTTTAATTTTAGGGAGGAGGGTTTTGAGGTGCTGAGGGTTTAAGCATTAAGGTTTGAGGTTTGAGGGTCCGAGGGTTTGAGGGTTTATGGGGGTTGAGGCTTTGGGGTGAGCGTGATCTATTGTACTAGGGTCTTCACCTTAGGGACCTATTGCAGGTGTTGTTGTTGCTTAATTTTAGGGAGGAGGGTTTTGAGGTGCTGAAGGTTTTAAGATTTGAGGGTTTGAGGGTTTGTATCTTTGAGGAGGGTTTTGAGGTGATGAGGGTTTAAGGTTTGATGGTTTGATGGTTTGAGGATTTGAAAGGCATGATGGGGTGGCGGGGGATTTGAAGGTGTGGTGCTCTGGTGGTTTAATGGTTTGAGGGCATGGGAGGCAGTTGAGGGTTTGAAGGTATGGAGTGGGGGCTTTAAAAGTTTAAAGATTTGAAGGTTTGAGTGTTACCTTTTTATAAATAGAGATTTCCTTCCTTCCCACATTCAGTCCCTCACTCCCTCATTCCATCCCTCCCTCCTTCCCTCCTTCCCTCATTCCATCCCTCCCTCCTTCCTTCCTTCCCTCCCTCCTTCATTCCCTCAAGCCCTCATTTCCTCCCGTCCTCATTCCCTCCCGCCCTCATTCCCTCATTTCCTCATTCCCTCCTTCCCACTCATTCCTTCGACTGGAAGAGCTAGTTGACCGTTACACCACGATCGAACCCACGTCCTACCTGTACCACATGCGACGCGGCCCCTGTAACCGCTAGTCCATCTGTCGGAGTGTGCATCGCGGCCGTGGCCTGCGGGACGCTGGCTACAAGCTCGATAACAGTTTGTGCAGGCGTTAGTCACCAGGGGGCGTGGGGAGGTGGTCAGCCAGGGGTCAAGAGGTCACCGCCATGGAGTGCCGGGTGTCGCAAATATCGACGCTTTAGTTACACTACACTTAACTATAGGTCGGGAGTTCGAATTCCAGCCGAGTCAAACCAATGACTTCTACAATTGATACTTGTCACTACCTAGCCTGGCGCTCGGCATTACTAGGATAGGGCAAGGACTGGTTTGCACAGTGTCAGGATAATGTGACTGAGTGGGATATCGGGTTATGATGCCATTGGCCTGATTTCCGAGTGAGGCAACACTATAAAGTAAGCATGAGTGTGCACTGTCACAAGTTGGTACCCATCCTGATATTACCGTACATGTTGCCAGGATGTAAAAATCCAACAACCAACCAACATAGTCCGATGGCTTGGAATTTGTGCAATACATCAAATTGATCATCATAACCTACTTTACTTTAGATTGAATGAAGTAAGTAGTTTTTATCTTAAATGACTAACATTTAAGATATTTGAAGTGCAAAGATGCAAATCTTATTTTTGGCAAGCACGTCAAAACTCTGACAGAATAGGCTTCAGCAGTAACGGGTTCTATTAAAGTTGCATGGTCTGATGGTTTTGTGTTTCTGTCATTTTCTGATATACAAATATTAGATTGATCGTTATAATCTACCTTACTTTAGTTTGAAGTAAATTATATTTTAAATGGCTAACTTTTGAGATATTTGAAGTGCAAACATGCAAAGTTAATTTTGGCAAGCATTGTAATGTACGTGTGGACGCTGTGAGTTCTTGTAACGTAACTAGCTTTATTCAGAACATTCACCGGTGACGTCATACAGTCTTGCTGTGGGGGTGTTCGGATAACTACAATACATTACATCCTCCCCTTTCACTTAAGTAAAACATATATCTAGTACTTATATCTAATACTTATATCTCATGTGTTCTCATGTCGGTATGTTATTTCTTTTTATTATTGACTTATATCTATACAGTTTCTTTTATTTCCGACTGATCAAACCTCATCACATAGACTGGAATTCCTTATCCTATCCTCCCCTTTACGACTAACAAAGGTACTTGTGTCTTGAAAATAAATTCGAAATACATGCAACATGGTTAGCACACAAATATCGAAAGTCCAAGTGTGCACATATCAGCCAACAAATGTTCATATGAACCATGTAAAAGTCATTTGTCATCCTTTGACATGTGATGCTGCTTCTTATATTGATGATACAAGGTACCCTCTTTGATTGACACATATTTTTAAAAGATGCAATGGCAACCTGCCAGGATACATGTTCAAACCCCTGGTTATAAATTTACTGGACGTGTCACATGAGACACATGTCCTACTTAAATATAGTAAGTTATCGGGAACATTATGAAGTCTGATGAGGTACAATTAAATCACGTTGTAACCGTAACGATTTGGTTTACGACTTATTCTACCAGAACGTGTAGTATATGTTACATGTGTGTTTGTGTTATGCGATTTGTTAACTGGAATTGATGATTTAACTTTGGAACCTTTAAATTCATGTTTATTAGGACATTTAAACAGAAATCTCCTGTTACGTCTTATTACGTATTTACGGTCATTTAATACGTGGTAACCACGAGGAGTGTTTACATTGGTACTCAAAATGGCCCCTTTTTTCCAGTCACCATGATGGTCCTTATATCGTACTTGATCACCCTTAACTAGAGGATGTTGAACCTGACTGGCATGTTTGTCAAAGTAAACTTTTTGTGTTTCCTTATCTAGGTGCATTTGAGGTAGTTTGGACGCATGCACTGTGGCCCTCAAATCTCGATTTAGGACCGGAATTCTGCTTCTTAATTTTCTAGACATCAGTAATTGCGCTGGAGACGCGCCTATACCATTTAATGTCGTATTCCTGTAATTCAGTATGGCAATTTGTATATCCCTACCGTCCCTTACACATTTTTTTATGATATTTTTAACCGTTTGAACATAACGTTCAATTTGTCCATTACTCTGAGCATGCATGGGACTTGAGTACAGGGACGTAAAATCGTAGAACGATGCAAATTTCTGAAATTCTAGACTCGTGAATTGCGGACCATTGTCCGATACTATAAATTTGGGTATACCAAAACGGCGCGAACGTTTGTTTCAAAGCCTCAATAACTGCGGTAGTAGACGTCTAATGTAATTCTATGAAATCAGGAAAATTTTGAATAATAATCAACAATTAAAATGTAATTTCTATCATTTACATGAAACAAGTCTACTCCAATTTTATGAAATGGTATATCCAAAATATCATGGCTTACTAATGGCTCTTTTGGTGGGAAATTTCTAAATTCCTGGCATATCTCACATCTGGATATTTTGTCCTCTAATTGGCCACTGACCCCTGGCCAAAAAACATTATCTCTGGTGAGCTGCTTGCACTTTATTACACCGAGGTGCGATTCGTGCAGCTTGTCCAGCATATCGGCCTGCAACGATTTAGGTATTATGATTTGTGTGCCTTTCATTAGTAATTCATCTATCCATGTTATTTCATATCTAAAGGTGTAATACGGTTTTACTGCACTAGGAAGATGCTGGTTGTTATCTGGCCATCCATCCAACGTTAGGGCTTTCACTGCGGTGAGCGTCCGATCTACTTTGGTGGCCTCCCTTATGCGTTGAACTATATCCATACCCATGTCTATAGCCCCAACCGAAATGTCACGGTCGTACAAATCACTAGGGGCTATACTGGAGGTATGTGCTCTCGACAACGTATCATCTTATCTGCGTCATTAGATGTCGCTTCACTTAAAGTGTCTAGTCTCGCCAACAGACCTAACTGAACACAGGCTTGCTTGCCTAATATTGCAGTGCCGGCATCTGTCACTTGGAAGAGTAGATTCTGACCATGAATATTCAAGGTCAATTGTCCTGTAGGCTTAATCCGATGTCCACCGTATGTGATTAATTGACAAGTTGACGCCGTCAACTCAGCACCTGTTAAGGTCTTGTAAACGTCTAATGGCAAAATATTTGCCTCGGATCCAGTGTCTAATTTAAATGAGACCTCTATATTACCTATATTAAATACAACATACCACAATTCTTTGTTGTCAGCTTCAGATTGGTGTATTGACCCGACAAACAAATCATACCCGTCATCGTCTTGTCGTTGATCAATATCTAGGTCACCGAAATCGTTGTGTCAGGTGAGTCCACTCTCTTTCCCAGAATCCATATTAATTTCATATACTGGTGCATCTCGCTGTTGTCCTTTTTGAAGATGGCACATTTTCACAAAATGACCAACACGTCTACATCCGATGCACTCCTTCCCTCTCGCCGGGCAGTTCCCTTCTCGGTGATTATATCCACAACGACCGCATCTGTTCGCTGTCATCTTGCGGCCTTGTTGATATCGACTTGTTGTAGCCTGTCTCCATGGAGATAACCTGGTCCCCAGGTCATTGCGTCGTCCGTATCCATTGGATACCGCATCCACTTGAATATTCGAAGACATTTGTACTTGTGCTGCTTTGTTTTCGCTCAACCTACATAACGGCACACATTGTTCCAATGTTAATTTAGGTGCTTGCAGTAGTTTATTCCTGAGTTTGTCATCTTTAACACCACAAACTAATCGATCACATAACAGCGAATCCTCCGACTGTTCGTAACAACAGAACTGTACTCGATGTTTTAATTCGCGAATGTATGAGTCCATATTTTCCGTAGTTTGGTTGAACGAGTTAAATTCATATCTGACCACTGTTATATTTGTCTTACCCTCACAGTACTTTGCAAATGCTGTAACCAATGGGCCAATTTTGTCCTTGTCAGCTGTGTCGAAATCGAACGTACGGTGAACTTTTTGTGCTTCACTGCCAGCAACATGCAGCAGTACACAGCATTGTACCTTCTCACTTTTTGACACAATTCCGGCTGCTATCGCGTAGATTTCATAAGAATGCAACCATGATCTCCAATGTATGGCCATCCGTTCGTCTAAATTTAATGGTCCTGGGGGTTTTAATCCATGAAGCGCCATTCCGTCTGTCCGATTAACCCGTACTATCTGACACCATGTAATGTACGTGTGGACGCTGTGAGTTCTTGTAACGTAACTAGCTTTATTCAGAACATTCACCGGTGACGTCATACAGTCTTGCTGTGGGGGTGTTCGGATAACTACAATACATTACAAGCATGCCAAAACTCTGACCCTATAGGACTCTGCGGTAACAGATTCGATTAAATTGCTTCAGTATTTCCTTCTAAGTGGCGACAAATGCTTAATAAGTGCACAAGTATCCACATTAGATATGTATAATTTAATCTATATAATTGTCTCGGTTTTGAAAATTTGATGTTTTCATCGGACTATGCAGCTTTAAATTGACTTAGTATTCCCTCCTATGCAGCAACAAGTGTCTAATAAGTGCACCAGTATCGAAGTCAGATGTGTCAGATCAGATCTCGAGAAACATTTTGGTTTCGAAAATTTGATGCTTTTATCGGACAATGCAGCTTTAACTGTAGGTTGAGTTATTGCTTAATTATTATAATAATTTTTATTAATAACTATTATGGTGGCCGAATCGGTAAGAGTATAGGCTTCCCGTGTGGAAGGTCAGAAGTTCTAAACCTGGCCGAGTTAAACCAATGACTTACATACTTGATATGTGTCACTATCTAACCTGCCACTCGGCATTACTCGTACAGGATAGGGCAAGGACTGGATAACTCAGTGTCAGGATAATGTAACTGAGTGGGAATTATGGTGCCAATGGCCTGCTGTCCCAGTGAGTGCTGTGCCGTGAGTGTGCACGGTCACTCACACAAGTCGGTACTCGTCCTGATATGACGTTATAGGCCTGTCACACTACGACGTAAGGAGGTAATGTAAGCCGACGTAGGTGAATTTTGGTCATTACATTGAGGTACGTCGAATTATGTCGTGCTTACATTAGACTGACATCGAGTTATGTCAGGTTACATCGAGTGATGCAGTGATGTTTGGATGATGTCACACTCACGTTACACCGACGTTAGATGTGCGGGAGGGATGCGTCGGCTACATTAGATCAACGTTGCCTTACATCATAGTGACGCACAGGGAGGAGGACTATGCGGCTCATGCTGGCGATGTTGGACTGATGCCAGTTCGACGTCGACTCATGTCGGGGAAAACAGTTGTGTTGGACGTGGCAACATTAAGCGACGCTAAGCCACCGCTACTGTCATGCTAGGCTGACGTCGCGAACTGGGGTTTCGCTAGCCTCACGTTGACACAATTAATAATTCCTTTGTCCTCTCTTGTTGTCACAACGCTAGACCGACATTACGCTCACATCATTGAAGTCCAACTTGGGCCCGAAGTTGCATATTACGCCGAGATTTTTGATGTGTTAAATTTATTTTCACGTTGTCCCTATGCTGGCACATCACGTCGTAGTGTGAGAGGGCCATTAGATGCTAGGGGTGATTGAATACAATTTTAAGATGAAAATGAATAACATATTGTGACTAACTCGTACAGAAGTAGAAGTTACATAACTAACTTGAGACCACAAAGGACATTTCGTAAATAATAAGCTTATTGAGGTGTTCGCCTTAGCAACATTTCAGATCGCACCAGGACGGGTTTAAGGCTATATGGGACACCCACCTTGTGACTGGAGAACCTTTGTTTGTTTAATATGTTGGGGGTTTACGTCCAAATAACATTTAAAGTCATATCAGGACAACTGAAGACTTAGTAATGTGACAGTGTGCACTCGTGGTGACTTTATCGTTCTGCCCTCATTGGGACACCGTGCCGCGGGCACCTTGACCCAATATCCCACTCAGTCACATTAATTAACATCAGATGAAAGGTGTAATAAAATTACCAAGTGCCCATTAGAATGATGAAGTGCGTATTAGAAAGACAAAATATTACCAAATTTCAATCATTACACCAACATTGTATATATCGGAGATCCACGACGATGACTTTGTTTTATAGCTTTTCTTTGTGAGGAGGTGGGTGGGAAATTTAATGTGGTCTATTGGTTGTAGCAGAGTGGTGACTGGTGAGCTGGGGGCGAGCGTCATATGAAGGCACTGACCGTTGGAAATGCATTGTCTAACCATTGAGAGTTTATAGATCTCTTATTATGTATCCCTATATAAAAGAATCGATAAATCAATCGTTATTATTGCTTCATCATGTTGCAAACAGACACCCCCCATGCATTGTCTAACCATTGAGAGTTTATAGATCTATTCTTATATGTCTCTATATAAAAGAATCGATAAATCAATCGTTATTATGCTTCATCATGTTGCAAACAGACACCACCCCATGCTTTTATTTCATTCTTATTTCATTCTTTTCCTATTCAATTCATAGCAATGCTTTTCTCTGTATCTCCTTGTGTCTATCTATACTGTCATAACTGTATTTAGTGTGTAGGTCCGTTTTTACTTAGGGCTAGAGTTGACCAGTCGGGATGACCGAATGAGTTGAGCCTCCGTATCCCGTTTTGGTAGATCGTGGGATTCGAACCCATGGGTTCGATCCCTGGTCGAGTCAAACCTATAACTTGACAATTTATGTGTCGCTTCCTAGCCATGTGCTCGGCGTTATTAGGATAAGGCAAAGACTGGTTGGCTCAGTGTCAGGATAATGTGACTGAGTCGGATATCAGGTCGTAAAATATTCCGATATACAACATAGGGGGAAATGCAAATGTTCTATTACTGATTGGTGTACATGACCAGGCGCATGTAAGTATATATATATATATATATGTATGGGATGGTGGTGCCTGAGTGGGATGTAAATATACATAGTGGTGCTCGCAGGTGTGGGTGTGGATGCACTCAGGGCCTACCCCTCTGCTGGGATAGGGATCACCACACTCAAAGGTCAAGGTTGGTGGTGGCCATGTGGCCATACAGCTTGGTGGTGATGGGCAGACCACTGGTAGCCATGGGGCCAAGGAATGCTGGATCCCTATTGGTAGGGCCAAGAATGCTTGTTTCCCATTGGGGAAAGGGGTGGGGTCATACTCTCCAATGAACCCATGTAACCATATAAATAATAAACCAGAGGGTTTGACTCTCTTCTTCTTTACACTTCATGCTCTTCCTGTCTCTTTGTCTGTATTGATTTCATTATAGCCTGCCTCACAGCCACATATGCGCGCCTTAGTCGTTTTACAAGGTCATGGTGATGGCGGTCTGGTCTCCCAGTGGGGCAGCACTATAAAGTTGTCATGAGTGTGCACTGTCACAAGTCGGTACACATCCTGATATGATCTTAGATGTTGCCAGGACGTAAAACAACAACCAACGAACCAACTTAGGGCTAGAACTTAGAAGACCAGTGCATCGACCCTGCCAACATGTTGTTCAGAGGAATAAATCTGCTTGAACAACTTTTCTTCTTCTAAATAACTGAATGAAAACTATAGCCAGAAGGCAAGTGCCACAGCACTGAGAAAATATATATATTCATATGAAGAATATCTATTTCAAGTTTCATAGACCGCCGCTTTTGAGCTCCTGTCAGTTTGTATATATCTAAATATATTAGGTTGATCATTATAATCTACATTACTTCAGTTTGAAGTAACCTTTCATTGAAACTTTGAAGATATTTAAACTGAAAACATGCCAAATTAATTTTGGAATTAATTTTGGAATAATGTTAAATTGCTGACCCCATTGTCTTCAGCAGCAACAGTCAAAAAGAACAACTTACTAGTTACTTCTATGCAGCAGTAAATGCTTAATAAGCGCGTCAATATCGAAGTTAGATAGGTAGGATAACAAAAACATCTAGGTAAGGGATTTGATTTCGAAATTTTAACAACAAATACCAAATATATTTGTATTTTTGTGTAAATAAGCCTGACTTGAAAATGGCTGGAGTACAAGTGCTTAGGCGCAGAGAAAGGAACTTATTCAGCAAAATAAACATATTATTATTAACCAAATTAACTTACAAACAGCGCCCCATATGAGAGGTGGCGGTTTGGTGAGGAGTCTTGTGGTTAGGCATTAAATGGCGCAAACCCAGGATGATGTGTGAGCGGTGGGGTTGAGGATGGGGAGGGGCGGGGGGGGGGCGGGAGGGGAGGGAGGGGCGGGAGGGGAGGGAGAGGAGGGTGAGGGTGAGGAGGGAGAGGAAGAGAGGAGGGGAAGGGACGGGAGAGGGAGAGGAATGGGAATGGAGGGGAAGTGGGGGGGGAGGGAAGGGGAAGGGAACGGAGGGGGGCAGGGAGGGAGTGGAAAGGGGATGGAGAGGGGTAGGGGAAGGTAGAAGGGGAGAGAAGGGGGAAAGGGGAGGGGAGGGGGAGGGGGAGGGGTAAGGGAGAGGGGCTAAGGGGGGAGAGAAAAGGGGATGGGGATGGAGGAGGGGAGGGAGGGGGATGGGGGTAGAGAAAGGGGTATGGGGAGGGAGGAGGGGAGAGGGGGGGGTAATGGGGGGGAGAGAAAGGGGGATGGGGAGAGAGGGGGAATGAGGGGAGAGAAAGGGGGATGGGGAGGGAGGAGGGGAGGGAGGAGGGGAGGGAGGGGGAGAGGGGAGAGATAGGGGGGTGGGAGGAGGGGAGGGAAGGGGGAATGGTGGGATTGGAGGGGGGGGGGAGGTGGAAAGGGGAGGAGGAGAGGAGGGTGGGGGAGGAGGATGTGGGTGGGAGGTTATGTGGTTAAATAGTTGTTAAATAGTTGTGGTTTCCCACTGCCAATCCCAATAGAAGCTCCACATTTTAAAAATAGCCTTGCATAAATTCCTCATACCCAACCGAGACGCGAACATAAAATTTATATATGAGCTGTCTCAGTTGGGCCTCATACAACAGTTTGATAACTGGAGTCTTATCCGGAGGTGTGGGGGTATTTCTAATTCTACCCTGACACATTATTTATGGAGCTATTACTTTATTTGTCCAAGTCATTTAAAAACGGGATACACAATATTACAAAACCTATAGACTTGAGCACTAGTACGCCTATCAGGCTAGGCTTTGTTTGTTTGATTGTTGGGGTTTTATGTCCTAGCAACATCTATGGTCACATCAGGACTGGTATCGATTAGGTTGGCGCTCTTTAATCTACTTTTCGGGGTTAAATACAGAACGAGATAGACGAATCGGTAAGAACACTGGCTGCCTTCCAATGGAGGAGGGCATGGGTTTGAAACCCGACCGAATCAAATGACAAAATATTTGTTGAGGTGAATTAACATTTTAACCAATTCAAAACAAAAGAAAAAAGAAAAGAATCGCTACTTAGCCTGACGCTCGAAATTAATAACATACGTTTAATCTTAACGCTTTTCTCATGTCGAAGCAAAAATAATCGATTAAAGTTGCATAATCAGATGGTTTTAAGTTTCTGCTCACAAACCGGAAGTTGGGGCTGATGTCACTCTCGGTCTTGCATTTCATATTAGGTCCTATAATTTAAGTTTACTTTGCATTGATAACTGCGTATCTCCTGGTGACTGAACCCGGTAGGCTTAAGCTAGGAACACACAGGACGCGGGCGTCACGCGGGCGTCACGCGGGCGTCACGCGGGCGTCACGCGGGCGGCAAGTACAAGCGGACGGCATGCGGTTCTCACGCGGAAATAGCGAACACACTGGATGCGTCTGGCACGCGGCAAAAACTCTATATATATATTACCTGACTTGTGAGGTCGGGTAAAGTGATGTCAGGTAGAGTGAGGTCGGGTAGAGTGAGGTCGGGTAAAGTGAGGTCGGGTAAAGTGAGGTCGGATAAAGTCGGGAAAAGTCGGGCAAAGTTGGGAAAAGTTGGGAAAAGTTGGGAAAAGTCAATCAAAAGCCAAGCGGCACCACACGTCAAGCGGCAAAAATCGCTCCAAAAGCGATCCTATCCTGCCGGGCGACGCCCGCGCGAGAACCGTGTGAGAAGCGCCCGCGCCAGTGTGTTCCGCTTCTCTTTGTTACATACATTTCCATTTTTGCCGCGTGACGTCCGCGCGAGAAACGCGTGAGAACCCCCCGCGCCAGTGTGTTCCGCTTCTCTTTGTTACATACATTTCCATTTTTGCCGCGTGACGTCCGCGCGAGAAACGCGTGACGTCCGCGTCCAGTGTGTTCGCAGCTTTATTGGCATACATTTGTTTCCAATGTAACCCACAGTAAAATTGTCCTCGCAGAAATTGTTATTTGAGACAAAAAGGGCCACTTCGCGTGTGTATTCACCACATCTGGCTGCGTTAGCTGAAGCTGCGACCAGGAGTGCTGACACACGGAGCTTCAGTCCTTCCCGAGGGGTACTGTCGGTGTCACACGTCGGTACCCGTCCTCATGTGACCTTAGATGTTGTTAGGACATAAAACTACAAAAAGAAAAACCTTCCTGAGGGAGAACCGCGTGTGGTGGCCGAATCGGTAAAGTGCGTGCCTCGGGTGCGCAAAATCGGGATTCGGTTCCCGGCCGGGTCAAACTACTTGACTTATAAAATTGATACTTGTCGCTCGGCATTAATAGGATAGGGCAAGGACTGGTTAGCTCAGTGTCAGGAGAATATGACTGAGTGGGATATCGAATTATGGTGCCAGCAGCTTGATTTCCCAGTGGGACAGGACGATAAAGTCACCATGAGTGTGCACTTTCACAAGTCGGTACCCATCGTGATATAACCTTAGATGTTGCCAGGACGTAAAATGCCTACAACCAACCAATCCTGAGGGACCAGCGGAAGTCGGAATACCCGCATCTTCAGCGAGCCAATACATGCGCATGCGCAGACCACGGGCCTGTCACTAATGAGGCTCATTTGCATACGTAGCAGCCAGCCGCGGGCATGCGCGTGAGGAATGTGGTGGAAAAACATGCAGTCCCGCAGTAAAATAATGCCGGCCTTTAACCAACGTGATCTGGACCAGACGCAGCCTGGTCAGTCGGGCACCGACAGTCTGAATTTCACACGGGCTAACCCAGCATTAAAGTTGCACAGTCCGATAAAGCATCTAGATTCGAACCTACATATGTAACTTAGATACCGGTGCACTTGTTGCTACATAGAAGTGCACGTTATGTCAATTTAATAGAAAAACTGTCACTTTGTAAAATGGCTAAAGCTCGAATCTGAGGCTGTGTAGGCAGGCTATATTGAAATCAATACAGACAAAGAGAAAGGAAGAGTATAAAGTGTAAAGAAGAAGAGAGAGTCAAGCCCTCTGGTTAATTATTTATATGGTTACATGGGTTCATTGTAGAGTATCACCCCACCTTTCCTCCAATGGAAAACAAGCATTCTTGGCCCTACCAATAGCGATCCAGCATTCCTGGTCCCAATGGCTACCAGTGGTCTGCCCACCACCACAAGCTGTATGGCCCAATGGCCACCACCAACCTTGACCTTTGAGTGAACTGATCCCTATCCCAGCAGAGGGGTAGGCACTGAGTGCCCTCACACCCAGACCTGCCAGCACCACTATGTCTATTTACATCCCACTCAGGCACCACCAACCCATACATATATATATATACAGACATGTGCCTGGTCACGTACACCGATCAGTAATAGAACATTTGCATTCCCCTCTATGCCGTTTATCGGAATATTTTACAACTTGTTAGTGTTGAAAGATATTGGGTCAAGCATACTCAAATTAATTGTGCATGTTATTCGTAACATGGGTAATTTACGGGGCGGAGAACCATATAGCGCTACGACTCAGGTGGCGCCACCTAGCGTAAGAGCCACACACCTGGTGGCTGCCCCACACACCATCTAGCGGATCCCCTCGAGTAACTCCACCACCGCCTCCAGGGGCCGCCCGACCTGACCCGACCCACCCCCACATCACGTGATTACCCTCCTCCCGGTTCAAACCATCACAACCGTTCCTCTAGCAGTCAACGGAACACTGATCCAATTATCTCAGAGGTTAGTTCAAATTGAAGTAAGGTAGATTCTAACCATCAACCTACTATTTTTATCTCAGAAAATGACAGAAACTCAAAACCGTCGAACTATGCAACTTTATGTAACGCGGGTAACCATTACATACATACAGGCAATGCACTAACACATACATACACAAGGTAGGTTCAACAACCATACAGCGTGTAGTTTGTACAGGATCATGGTCATGGCAACCATTGTTGTGGGGGGGGATGAAAATGGGAAATATTGCGCCTAGAGCAGGACCCAAACCCACATCTCATTGCATTCCAGGCCAGTGTGCTAACCACCACACCACCCAGGCTCCCTGATATCACCACACTACCCATGCCTACCTGTATATGTGGTTACTTGCCTGGGAGGTCAGTGCAGACTACTACAATAGTTATACTTATAGTCCGCTGTGACATGTGTGACTGCAAAACTGATGGAATTCTGAGATTAATTATAAATATTGTATTTGACCCATATAAATGATAATATTGCAAACAGTTAGAACCCGTAAACAAGAAACAACACTGAAACAGAAATCATTACTAAAACAAAGTTTCAAATATTTGAATCAAATTGGACTATTGCTGCCCAATGCTGAAGACAAGTGTGAATACACTTATCCATCATGGGCAGGTTAAATAAATTCTTGAAATATATATTTGTTTAATCCCAACCGATTAGTCAACTTTAAAGTTGCATACTCCGATGATGGCTTTGAATTTCTGTATTTTTTCTGAGATAAATATATTAGATCGATCCCTAGTATCTACTTTACATAGGTTCAAAGTTACTTTTATTTTAAATGGTAAACTTCTGAGATATTTTGAGTGCAAACAAGTAAAATTAGTTTTGACAAGCTTGCCAAAACTCTGACGCCATAGACTTCTGCAGTAACAGGTTCTGTAAAATGGACTCAGTATTGCCTTCTATGCAGAAACAAATGCTTAATAAGTGCATCAGTATCTAAGTTGGATATGTAAAATTAAATCTAGATAATTGTTTTGGTCTTGAAATTTGATATTTCATCGAACCATGCACCACCACACCGAATTGTGAAATTAAAGATTAAAATAAGTCAGAATTATTTGACAGGTGAGTGTACATTGAAATTTGGGAAGTACAGCTATTTATATCACGCATCATCAATGCCTACAAATATACAATAAGCACAAACTACACAAAGCATCCAGCTGTCTTGGGAAAAGTAAGAAGTGACATCCTAATGAATCGCTATGTACACAAACTTCTTATCTCGGAATTCAATGGATTTACTGCCACACCTACCACCACCACCCCCCACCCACACACCCACATGACCGTTCTCTCTCAAAGTAGTTTCTACAAATCAATTTTGTTTGTTTGATTGCCACACGAATCTTGAAAATCGACAACTCACCATCGTCAGATTTCTCTTACAGGAGATAAGGGATTATCGCCCTGTCAAAGTCAGTGAATGCTCCATTGGGTATTAATTGGGATTACCTTAAAGGCACCCGGTATGGGCCGCTGAGACTGGAACCATGCTCTCCAAGCACACTATTGCCTGGTTTTTCAGTTTGTGTGACTGAGTATGTGGTGGGGGCGGGGGGACTGATGAGGTTGGTTGCTCCTGCTGTGTTGTAAATAGTCCAATAGCACCGATTGGGCTGCTAGACAACCTTATAAAGAAAAATGTCAGTATTTACTAGCTAAAGTGCTAAATACATGAAGAGTTCAGGCGCAAAACCGTGTAAACGCCAATCCAAAAATGGCAATAAACATTGAAATCAAACCTTCAAGAATTTCTTTTTAATATTCCTACTTTTTTGTTCATTGCATCATAACCATGTGATCATATGAAAAGTGGAATTAGTGAGAATTAAAATTATTTTCATGTAAAAACCTTTTATTTATAATACAACATTTTTGGATTGGCATTTACGTGGTTTAGCGCCTGAACTCTTCAGATAGTTCAAATGCTTATCTATCATAACCAGCTACTTTTGATGCGAATAATTGATTAAATCATGTAGGTTATTAGACATTAGCTTAATTAGGAGCTTTCTGCGACTGCCATATTGGTGGTTCCAAACACTGCATAGTCAATCAAGATTCAAATTTGGTTGTGTCCTTTTAACTTATTTTAGTCTTGCACTTAAGCAATAACTGACAATTCTTTTAAACAAAAAATGAGAGTAACCTTACTGTAGTTTTAATGTAATAAACACAAATTATGTTTTCATTTGCATGATTTTACACAAATGTAAACAAGTAATTAAACCGACTTTAACAAACCTGTAACTTTACTCCGCTATTAGATAAAGTAACCCATTTGAATTCAAGTCACAATTTAGTTTTTATTTCTGTGCCCTTGAACAATTTTCTAAAGGGAAAAAGACAATTAATTATAGTGGCCCCACCTAGCAATTGAAAGAACTAAATGACAGTCGTTTTATCACTCGGCCGCACCTTAAAATAAAGTTGCAGTAAGTAAATTAATTTTGTTCCTCCTTTTTTGCTTGGCTGTGCATTTTCGATTGCTCTCTGAGCTGAGCGATAAAAAAAAACACTCCCCCAAAACGAGGTACGTGTGAAATGTGGGGATGGGTATCGAGGGAGAGGCGCAGGTATACGCAGGTATGCTACACGATACAGTGAGTAATGTCCAACACTTCTAACTAGGTCATAGGAAGTGCAAGTTATATAATCTCCAGCATACACTGCCAACTAGGTCATAGGAAGTGTAAGTTATATAATCTCCAAAGTACATTGTCAACTACAAAGTCATAGAAAGTGTATGTTACATAATCCTAACATACACCATCAACTAGAAAGTCGTAGAAAGTGTATGTTACATAATCTCCAACATACACCATCAACTTGAAAGTCAGAGAAAGTGTATGTTACATAACCTCCAACATACCCTGTCAACTACAAAGTCATAGAAAGTGTATGTTACATAACCTCCAACATACACTGTCAACTACAAAGTCATAGAAAGTGTATGTTACATAACCTCCAACATACACCATCAACTGGAAAGTCATAGAAAGTGTATGTTACATAATCTCCAACATACACTGTCATAGAAAGTGTATGTTACATAACCTCCAACATACACCATCAACTGGAAACTCATAGAAAGTGTATGTTACATAACCTCCAACATACACTGTCAACAACAAAGTCATAGAAAGTGTATGTTACATAATTTCCAACATACACTGTCAACTACAAAGTCATAGGAAGTGTAAGTTACATAATTTCCAACATACACCATCAACTAGAAAGTCATAGGAAGTGTAAGTTACATAATCAACAACACACACTGTCAAGTAGAGATTTATAGGAAGTGTATGTTTCATAATCAACAACATACACTGTCAACTAGAGAGTCATAGGAAGTGTATGTTACATAATCAACAACATACACTGTCAACTAAAAAGTCATAGAAAGTGTAAGTTACATAATCAACATCATGCACTACCAACTAGAAAATGATAGGAAGTGTAACTGTAAGTTATGTAATGTCCAACACTCTGTCACCTTGAAAGTAACACAAAGTGTAAGTTATGTAATGTCTAGTGCACACTGTTAACTAGAAATAGTGGGAAATGTAAAACAAAGCCGCATATATATACCGATAACAATCCCATGAGTCTATTAGGTATTTTACTCGACTTCTTGGACAAGACCGTCCTGATATGACCTTAGATGTTGCTAGGACGTAAAGCAACAACAAACAAGCATCTTGGACTAGATGTCGGCCCACAACTATGGACAGATACAAACAAACAAACACAGATAGCTAACACTGCCTGTGACAGATTGTGCATGCATGACACAGCGTCCCGGAAGTTACACAGGTCACGTGATCGGATCGCGCCGACTCGTGCAGTTTGTGCGCTGTTTATGCGCGCTAACCCCCCCCCCCCCCCTCCCTTTTACAAACCAGGGTTATCTTGGGTGGTTGTTGGAATTTTACGTCCGGGCAACATTTAAGGTCATATCAGGACAGGTACCGACTAGTGACAGTGTGCACTCATGGCGACTTTATAGTGCTGCCCCCCACTGGGAAATCAGGCAGCCAGCACCATGACCCGATATCCCACTCAGTCACATCATCATGACACTGAACTAATTTATAGTGCTGCCCTACTGGGAGACTAGACCACCAGCAACATGACTTGATATTCCACTCAGTCACATTATCCTGACACTGAGCCAACCAGTCCTTGGCCTATCCTAATAATGGCGAGCCTCAGGCTAGGAAGTGACAAGTATCAATTTCAAAGTCATTGGTTTGACTCGACCGGGAGCCGAACTCGCGGCATTCTGCACGTGAGGCGTGCACTCTACAGATTAGGCCACCATCCAAGGGTTACCTGTAGATAACGGAAAGGTGCTGACCGCAACCAGCCCTGTTATTGACACACATGATAATGTGGTCGGAATTGGCTGAAACAAAGTCTGACCTCATGAAGGGGTGAACGTGCTTGTTTGTTTATTTATTTATTTGTTAGTTTCACTGACTTATGACAATGTGTACTTATGATGTCTTTATAATGTTAGGGAGTCTGGAAAACTGGAATACTGACACCTTGGCCTCCATATACAGTAAAACCTCCCTATACCGACCCCTCCACAGATCGCCCACTCCCCTATATCGATCGCTTTAGTTGGGTCCCAAAATTACCATTGTAATGATATTCTAACTCTCTAAACGACCACCTCCCTAAATGGATCACTTAAAGTCGGTCGCATGGTCAGTCGATTTAGAGTTTTGATTGATTGATTGGTGGCTTTTTTACGCTGTCGATCTAGAGAGGTTTTACTGTATACCACTCTGACTGCACACATACAGGGTTCTGACTGAACAGGCAGGACTGTGAGTGAACACACATGCCTGTGACCGAACACACATGCCTGTGACTGAAAACACAGGAATGTGACTGAACACACGTGCCTGTGACTGAACACACATGCCTGTGACTGAACACACGGGCCTGTGACTGAACACACATGACTGTGACTGAACAGACATGCCTATGACTGAACACACATGCCTGTGACTGAACACACGGGCCTGTGACTGAACACACATGACTGTGACTGAACACACATGCCTGTGACTGAACACACATGCCTGTGACTGAACACACAGGACTGTGACTGAGCACACAGGGCATTCCCTGTCAGTGTCAAATGCTAATCTGCCATGATTCCCCACCAGACAGGGGGTGAATAATTCATGAACAAACATGCAGTGGTTGGTTATGGTATGTGCATAGTGGAGCCCATGGGCCAATCACAGGCCAGTACAATACCTTCCTTTCCAGGCATACCGCCCCCCCCCCACTCCTCCAGCCTTCTTCACACTTAGCCCCCCCCTCCTCCTCCCATGCCCTCCTCTTCCTCCCCCCCCCCTCCCCCCGATCTCCCTGTCCCTGCTGCCTTTTTTTGTTGTTGTTGTAAAAATGTTTATTCTGCTGAATAAGTCTTTTGTCATCGCCGAAGCACTCCTTCTCCTCGTAATATTTGTTTGTTAGGGTTTTACATCCTGGCAACATCTAAGGTCATATCAGGTATTCAGATATTATATGAGATATTAGGCTTTCAATTCTGGGATCATATTAGGGTCAGCTGCTCAAATTAAGACCTACCCTGCTAATAAATTAATGTTTGCAACAATAACAGGAAATGTATATATGTAGTAGTCTGCAATCACTGACCTCTCAGGCAAGGACATAAACATATAGGCGCGAATAGAGTGATTGCATCAGGGAGCCTAGATGATGTAGTGGTTGGGATGCTAGCCCTGGAATGGCAGGAAGTGTGGGTTCGAATCCAGCACTAGGTTCAATATTTCCCACTTCCATCACACCCAACGCACACAAACACACGTATATATAACAACTCAAAAGCCCTGTCACACTATGGCTTGCGACCACTGGCGACCACTTTGTGACAACTTTGCAACCATTTCGCAAACAAAAGGTCGACTGATCACCAACTGGTCCCTGACCTGTCCCTCACAAGCCACAAGCGCTGAAAATGGTTGACGACCTCCGGGCGACCATTTTGGTCAGAACGAGGTTTTTGGTGCAGAACCTGCAAGCTCCTTGCGACCAAAATGAGCCAACCACTGTTTCTCCTCCCTTTTTCTTTTGCTTTGGTCGCAAGGAGGTCGCCGGCTTTTGATCGCAAAGTAGTCACAAAGTGGTTGCAAACCGGAGTGTGACTGAGGCCTAAGTGGCTAATTTTTCTTCTTTTTTGTTTTCTTGAAGATTTATACTGCCTATCATGGATAAGTCTGAATAGACTTGTTTTCACCATTAGACAGTTTGTCGATAGAAATCCCGAGCCTACACTTTTACCGACCCAAGGGATTTTTAACCTCCCACACCACATAGACATGGTATGAGAGCAACTGGCCTTTGATGACGCTGTAAGTTATACACAGCTTAACAGGAGCTCAAGACAATTGGCAGCAGTATAGTGTCAATAGCCTGCACTCACCAGTTGCTGAGGCAACCAGCCTAACCATGCAGTGGCTCTTTTTGTTTTGTTTTGTACACGATGTTGACGCCACCGTCTGAGGACACTTCAAGGACACTGCATCCTTGAAAAGTGAATTGGCATTTTTTAAAGGTATTTATAGTAAGAACAAGAAATACAATACCTTCAGATAGCTTGTCTATAAAAACGAATTATTTATCGACACTACTGATTAATCTATTCTCTGATTAATGGCGTAACTTTTATTTGTCTGACAATTGACTTGAGCTGCAGGTCTACCATTCAGAGTTTGTTATAACTGTAGTAGCCTGCACTGACCTCTCAGGGAAGGAGCTGTATAGACAGGTAGGCATGGGTAGGCTGGCTACATCAGGGTGTCTAGGTGGTGTAATTGCTAGCACACTAAAATAGAATGTAAGAGATGTGGATTCGATTCCTGCTATAGACGCAATATTTCCCATTTTCAGCCATCCCGTCAGATGGAAAGGAAGATATTTTACTGGTCTGTGATTGGTCAGTGATTGACCTGTGGGTCTCAACATGCACATAGCATACAAGCCACTGCATGTTTGATGAGTTCCAATCAAAAAGATATAAACGAACAAAACTGACGCAATAACAACGTGTGGGTTTGTTTGTTTGTTTGTTGTGGTTTTACATCCTAGCAACATCTAAGGTCATATCAGGATGGGTACCGACTTGTGACAGTGCGCATTCGTGGCGACTTTATAGTGCTGCCTCACTGGAAGACCAGGCCGCCAGCACCAAGACCTGGCGGGGGGGGGGGGTGTCTGGAGGCTTTCTTGTCTCTGGCTTCTTGAAGAAACCTTTAACAAAATTATCCAAACAATTTGAGGATACAGAGTCGTGCCCTCAGAACATTAAAGTGTATGGCATTTTACCAATTTTATCCTTGGGCAAAAACTCCGAGACCCTATGAATTAGATTATGAACTCATTTTGCATCTGTAACCACATTACTCCTGCTGAGCAAACTTGGCAAGGTTATTACATTACAATTGTTTCTAATGAGGATTGCAGTGATATTGTCCTAGCAAATATTTTACATACGATAACTATACAACTTTGTGTAACATAATGTATGTCTATGCAGCACCTCCCCCACCTTCCGGCATGTAAGCTAGACAGGGAGCGGGATGTAGCTCAGGCGGTAGCGTGTCCACCTGTGAAGGTGTCGGTAATCCAATCGATCCTGCTCAGTGGACCCATTTGCAGTTTGGGCTATTTTCCATTCTAACCAGTGGTCCACAACTGGTTCATCAAAGGCTGTGATATGTGCTGTGCTGTCTGTGGGAAAGTGCATATGAAACTTTTTTAAAAGACCCCTTGCTACTTTTCGGAAAGAGTAGCCTATGTGGTGGCAGTGGGTTTCCTCTAAAGAAATATGTTAGAATGACAATATGTTTGAGGTCCAATAGTCAATGGTAAAAGTCAATGTGCCCTAGAGGTGTTCTTAAACAAAACAAACTTTTTGTTGTAAGCTATATAACCCAGCATGTTGGGTCTCAGCATCAGCTAAGACCCCAGTCACACTACGGCTTGCGACCGCTTCCGACCACATTGCGACCACTTTGGATCAAAGAACCCACCTCCTTTTGACGTCCTTGCGACAGTACACACTCATAATGACTTTATAGTGCTGCCCCATTGTGAGACCAGGCCGCCAACACCATAACCCGATACCCCACACAGTCACATTATCCTGACACTGTGCAAACCAGGTCCTTGTCCTATCCTGTTAATGCCAAGCGCCAGCCTAGGTAGCGATAAGTGTTAATTTGATAAGTCATTGGTTTGACTCAGCTAGGATTTGAACTCCCGACCTTCCCCAATGGGAGACCAGGCTGCCAGCGCCATGACCGGATACCCCACACAGTCACATTATCCTGACACTGATCCAACCAGTCCTTACCCTTTCCTGTTAATGCCGAGCACCGGGCTAGGTAGCGACAAGTGTCAATTTTATAAGTCATTGGTTTGACTCGGGTGGGATTCGAACTCCCAACCTTCCGCGTTCGGTCTATCGAAAAGTGTATGTTTCCATCGGACTATGCAGCTTTACAGCAGTAACCCACTCAGGTGTGCCTGCAGCTGGTGACTTGTCAGTGTTTGCTGATGTGTCATAAATCATCACTCCCCAGGAATCCTGACAATGTGTGCCTGTTGGATTGTTAGTAAGCCACACACTGCTCACACCTGCGTCTCCAACTCATTACTGCAACAGGTCAACGATGGCCACCTTGTACTAAATGACCAGCGTCGATCGGAAACACATTAAAACAAGCCCAAACAATCAACGATTAAAGTTCAAAATATGATTAATATGAATAAGCAATGCTTAGGACCGACCCCCCAATATAACTACAGCAAAGTATTTTATTATTGCGCGTGTATTTTTTTACTCCACTCGTGGTGTTCGATTTGATATTCTAGCAACTCGGGTGACCCGAATCGCGATTGTGATAATCGAATACGGCCGTTGTTTCCATGGAATAAACTATTAATATTGTATTTGTGCATCCATGTTTATGCCAAATTGTTCTTTATTTCTTTTAATTTTGAATAAAATCGTTAAGGCGTTAAGCCAATCGCTGTCGTCCACCCTGTTTGGTGCGTAGCTAAGCTCGACGAGCGATTTCCGTTTCCATTTGCTGGATTTTGATTATTCTGTTATTCAACACGAGTTTACAAATGGTGGCACCCATAGGGGGCTATTTCCGTTTCCGTTTGCTGGATTTGGGTGAATTCATGTTCAACCTGTATGAGTACAGGTATTGTTTAAGCATATTTGCAATATATGTACACATGTTAGTCATTAGCCTCCCCGTGGGTGGGTCGGTATTATGTTAGTGTTTTATAGATAAATATATTATTCGCTACACATAAATAACACAGGGCTATAAAGTAGAAGAAATGTTTTATTTCATTCAGAATCGACCTCATCTCTGTACAAGTCAAATCGGTAATTTTCACATTTGATGTCTGAATTTTACTTGAGGATCGAGAGGAATTAATTGTCTGATTCAGGTGCGTAGTCAGTGGGGGTTTGGGGGGTACGGGGGGTAGCGCATTTTGAAGTTGGTGATGGCTCATCAGGGAAGCGCAATTATGTACACAAACTAGCCTCTGGTGGAATGTAACCGGCAGATGGTGACGGGATGAGGTCACGGGGTCAAACACGCCGGAAACCAGCGCCAGCGTCATAACAGTCAGACTGGTCCCCGTCTGTAATACTAATAAAGCAGGCTGGTCACCCTGCCATCGGACAATGAGAGTTGTGGTGTTGGGGACAGCAGCTTGTTGTTCCACATGAGTTCGTCGTGTAAAGTGTGACTGATTTACACGAGTCTGTGTAAATCACTTATTTAATTAAGCCCCTGTCACACATCACCGGATTGAGCAACGGACAGAATTGTCTAGTCCGGGCGTCATAAGTATCAAAATGTATTAAAATGTGTCAAAATGTTGCGATATCGGGTCAAAAGCTGCTGAAACAGACATGAAAGGATAGCCAACGGACGTTAAACGGACGAAACGGCCTCAAACCGGACAAGAAACGTAGACGTCAATCCGGTGGCATCCATTCCAAGTTTTGTGCATGTTCAAAACTTGTACAGACACAAACCGGACCATCAACGGACTTTGCTCGGTTTCTTTCCATTTCCTCCAATCAGGTGATGTGTGGCATCCGCTTAACACTTAAGACACAGTCGTCATCTCCGGACCAAGTGTTTTAGGGTGGGGTGGAGGTGGAGGTGGGGGGGGGGCGACCGGTAAGTACCAACAAACGCCGGTGGTGGAGCCACTGAAAGCATCAAATTATCAAAACCAAACCACTGACCTAGATTTGATTCTACATATCTAACGATATCCCACTCAGTCACATTATCCTGACACTGAGCTAACGAGTCCTTGCCCTATCCTAATAATGCTGAGCGCCAAGCTAGGAAGTGACAAGTATCAATATTGCGAGTCACTGGTTTCACTCGAACGATATTTGAACTCTAGATCGCCCGCACGGGAGGCCTACGCTCTACCGATTATGCCAACGTGCCCGGTATTCAGCTTAGATATTCCTGTACATATGTGATGTATATACAGTCCTTGTATACACATCACATATACGATGTATATACAAGGATACATCCTTGTATATACATCGTATATGTATATATACAAGGATGTATATACATATACATCCTTGTGCGTGTATAAAGGCGTGGAATGGAATTATTTCCTCATTATTATTATTATTATTCTATACAATTTACTGCCTCCTTCATGTGTCATGACTGGTGGCGCCACCTCCGGCGCTCCCCGGTACCTGCATACCCGGAAAACATGACTCGCGTCCGAGGGATATATATATATATATATATATATATATATACAATTCTGCTTTGGCCGGCATTCTGGGAAGTGATTGGTTGTCCGGACCGAGGCGCGGCAGGACAAACGGCCTGTAAATAACAGAACCCGGACCCCAGGACCACAATTCCAGGGCCCTGGTCATGCATTCATTGTGTAGCGTATTTAGTTAAGTAACAATGCGTACAATAGCCCCCTCCCCTTCCCCACCCCGACCGCCCAACCCGCGCGTCTCCCGTTATAGATGGCCATACCCCCAGACGCCGTGACGTAACAGAGTCCAGCCCTTTACGGACCTTTGTCTGGACCGGGCGTTACTAAACTCCCTACGGCCAGGTAGGAGGGCTGTGTTACTATCAAATCGACAAGGCAGAAGGTGTCTATAGTATTACTGTGTTCTTAATTCTGGATATATATATATATATATATATATATATATATATATATATATCTATACTCACTACCTCTCTTGTCTCTTATTTGTATTGTAGTTATATTATAAGGTATGCACTAGTATATACATAAGTACATATATGTGTATAAATGATAAGTATATATAAGGTTTCATGGTGGCAGATGGAGGGGATTAGTAAGGAAAGGAGGCGAGTGGGGGCGCCTCCAGTCCTGCAGGAGAGATGACGAAGGTCATTCTGATTGGAGGCTAACATAACAATATTCTAACATTCTAATTAATTATATTTGCATGATTGTTTTACACCAAATATATACATATGTACGGTAGCGACGTTATTAGAGGAATGTTCACTGATCTCATCAGTCAACTGTTATTAAGTGTTAATATAATTGATTGATTGCTGATTCAAGGCCAAAGTTTGTTGTTGTTTTACATCCTAGCAACATCTAAAATTCTAAGGTCATATCAGGACGGGTACCGATTTATGACAGTGCGCACTCATGGCAACTTTATAGTGCTGCCCCACTGGGAGACCAGGCCACCAGTACAATAACCTGATAGCCCACTCAGTCACATTATCCTGACACTGAGCTAACCAGTCCTTGCCCTATCCTCATAATGCCGAGCGCCTGGCTAGGAAGCGACAGGTATCAATTTTTAAGTCATTGGTTTGACTCGACCAGGGTTTGAACCCACGATCCCACGGTCTTACAACACGGGAGACGGATGCTCTAACTCATTCAGCCATCTAATCTGGTCCCAAGGCCAAAGTAATATAATTCATATAATTATACACCAACTCCCCCATTAACATCATCTATTCAACGTCGCTTCAGAATAACAATTAATATCATTGAAGGAACAACAGATCGGAGGGTTATTTCAACATTTAGGTCTTATTTCTAAAAAGATTCATCTGCTATGAAGACAACCTTGGTCTGGATGTGAAGATTTGTCCTTTGAAGACAGGTATTCAATTTACATTATTATTTAATTATTAAAAAAAAATTTATTGGTGGTTTATTTACCCTGTCCATAACATATAAGTTCACGATAGAACTTGTTTTCAATGCTGAACAAGTTTAGTCATTATTATACGGTTTATTGTCTTGTATGGTTTGTTAGTAATGTGCAAATGTATTTATCTTAGAGCTACCTAGGACTAGGAGCTTCCTGGTCCACAATTACCATTCTTACCGGGCACGGTGGCTGAATCAATAGAACGTGGGCCTTGTGTGGGGAAGATCGGGAGTTTGGTTCCCGGTCGAGTCAAACCAATGAAGTATAAAATTGATACTTGTCGCTTCCTAGCCTGGCGCTCTACATCAATAGGATAGGGCAAGGACTGGTTAGCACGGCATCAGAATAATGTAACTGAGTGGGAAATCAGGTCATGGTGCAGATGGCCTAATCTCCCAGTGGGGCAGAACTATAAAGTCGCTATGAGTGCCACACTGTCACAAGTCGGTACCCGTCCTGATATGACCATAGATGTTGCTAGGATGTAAAACCCCAACAACCAACCAACCAATTACCATTCTTGATGGGTAGGTACAATGTCGACACACAGAAACCCTTATGGATATGCGTACATTACATGGGAGGGCTGGGAGGAGGTCTGGGTCTGATGCAGGTGCATTAGGTGTGGAGCAGTTAAGCCTCTTTTTGGCTTTACCAGGTAACTTATTGCCATGGTTACGCAAGCTGTCCCCCTCTAACTCCCCCTCCCCCACCTGAGGGCTGTGGCCCGCGTGTCTACCCCCCCCCCCCCCCCCCCCCGTTGTCACGGTGGTCAGCTGCGTCATACGGGAGCGTGGGCGTCAGTTAATTGGGGGTGTACAATACAACGCCACACAATGGATAGCCCTGGCGGCACAGCATTGTGTCCACACTATTGGTCTGTCCGCTAACGCTGCCTCTGTGGTATCAGATGCGGGTATATAACGCAATGAGGATAGGTTATTGGGGTTTTACATCCTGAGGTCATATCAGTATTATAACACTAGAGTTCGCCTGTCCACAGTAGCGGGGTGGGGCATGTTAGCTTCACTTCTCAGTACAAGCAGACAACTCACCCAGTCCACAGTAGCAGCACCGGATGCGGTGGCCGAATTGGCAGAGCGCAGGCTTCCCATGCGGAAGGTTGGGAATTCGAATCCCAGCCGAGTCAAACCAACAACATACAAATTGATACTTGTCGCTACCTAGCGTAGCACCCTACATAACTAGGATTGGGTAACTACTGGTTAGCTCAGTGTCAAGATAATGTGACTGAATGGGATATTGGGTCATGGCGCTGGCAGCATGATCTCCCAGTGGGACATCACAGTACTCTAAAGTCGCCATTACTCATTAGTCTTCACTAGTCACAAGACGGAACCCATCCTGATATAACCTTAGATGTTGTCAGGATGTAAAACTCCAACAAACAACCACAGTGCTTCCCCATGCCGTCACCTCTGGCACTTTGGATTAACACCGTTGTGTATAACTTACAGCGTCATCAAAGGCCAGTTGCGCTCATAGTCATACCATGTCTATGTGGTGTGGGAGGTTAAAAATCACTTGTGTCGGTAAAAGTGTAGGCTCAGGTTTTCTATCAACAAACTGTCTAATGGTGAAAACAAGACTATTTAGGCTTATCCACGATAGGCAGTATAAATCCTCTATATACAGCAGCAAACAGTGGCGGGCTGACGGCGAGGCGGCGGTCGTCTGTAGACGGGGTGCACGCGGCCAGAGGCGGGCGCTGATGACATCTGCGCTGCACCCTTCAAACGACCAGCGCCTGTGTTGCGTCACGGTGGGCGTGCTAAAAGGGCGGAGCTCGGGTAACACCGCGACGATACAATCACAACACGCAGCCCCCCCCCCCCCCGCCCCCCCTCACCCACCGCCCACCCACTCACCACCACCTTGTCACTGCCAGCTTGCCTGAGATTAGCATAGGGGCGCCACCTCGTGGCCTACCCAGACACCACCCGGCGGCGTCCTCCCCCCCCCCCCCTCACCCGCCGCACCTCCTCCCCCCACAAACCCCCCGCGCGTCTGTAAAACCATTTACGACTTTGGCATTAAGCTGGGTAGGGTTGGGGTTGGTGGGTTTTTTTAAGGGTTGGACGGGGGGGGGGGGGGGGGGGTGAAGGGGCAAGGAGGCGGCATTTTTGTGTGGTTCGCTTTCTTTTTGTGAAGTAGTGAAGCTTGAAGTATTGGCTTTTGGTGTGTGTGGGTTCTTTTTTTTATAGTTGGGAGTAGTGACTTTTGGGGGTTTTATTGTGGCTGGGAGTAGTGACTTTTGGTGTTTTTTGTGTGTGGCTGCGAGTAGTGAATTTTTGTGGTTTTTATGGCTAGAAGTAGTAATATTTTGTGTTTTTCTGTGGCTGGGAGTAGTGATTTTAGGTGTTTTTTGTGACTGGAAGTAGTAATTTTTGGTGGTTTTTGTGTTACTGGGATTTTAGGCGTTTTTTTGGCTGGGAGTAGGGATTTTTTGGTGGTTGTTTCTGTGGCTGGGAGTAGTGATTTTTGGTGTTTTTTTGTGGCTGGGAGTAGTGATTTTTGGTAGTTTTTTTGCCTTGGAGTAGTGTTTTTGTGGTTTTTTTTGTGGCAGGGAGTAGTGATTTTTGGTTGTTTTTTTTTGCAGGGAGTAGTGATTTTTTGGTGGTTGTTTTTGTGGCCGGGAGTAGTGATTTTTGGTGGTTTTTTTTGGTTAGGAGTAATGATTTTTGTGGGGTTTTTTTGTGTTTGGGAGTAGATATTTGGTGTTTTTTTTGTGGCTGGGAGTTGTGATTTTTGGTGGGTTTTTTGCTGGGAGTAGTGATTTTTTGCTGGTTGTTTTTGTGGCTCGGAGTAGTGATTTTTAGTGTTTTGTTGTAGCTAAGAGTACTGATTTTTGGTGTTTTTTTGTGGCTGGGAGTAGTGATTTTTGGTGCTTTATTGTGGCTGGGAGTAGTGAATTTTGGTTATTTTTGTGTGGCTGGGAGTAGTGAATTTTGGTATGTTTTTTTGTGGCTGGGAGTAGTGATTTTTGGTTGTTTTTTTTGTGTGGCTGGGAGTATAATACATTGTATTTTGTGTGTGTGTGCAATGATTTTTGGTGGGGTTTTGTGAGTGGCTGGTAGTTTGATTGTTGTTGGTTTTTTGTGTGTGGCAGGGAATAGTGATTTTTGGCGGCGGGGAGAGGTTATTGTGATTTGCAGATGTGTTTTTGGTGTATGTGCTCTGTTGTTTTGTTTATCCAAAATCGATCCATTTGGATATATTCTATGCAGCCAATCAGAGGTTCCTTGTCTGGGCTTTACTACAATAACACCCAAACTATTCAAGGATGGAAAGATGAGATGGCATGAGCAGTATCTGGTATAGGAGAGGGCATGTCAAGATGGTTTGTTTGGGTTTTATGTCCTAGCAACATATAAGGTCATATCAGGTACCAACTTGTGACAGTGCACACTAATGGCGACTTAATAGTGCTGCCCCATTGGAAGATCCGGCGGCCAGTACCATGACCCGACATTCTACCGAATCACATTATCCGGATACTGAGCTAACCAGTCCTTGCCCTATACTATTAATGCTGAGCGCCAGGCTAGGTAGCGACAAGTATCAATTTTGTCAGTCATTGGTTTCACTCGGCTAGCATTCAAACTCCTGATTTTCCGCATCGGAAGCCCGGGCTCTACCGATTGGGCCACCGCGTCCGGTATGGGGACGGTGTGGGTTGGGGAGGTGTGTGTGTGTGTGTGGGGGGGGGGGGGGGGGTTCTTGGGGTGCTTGTAAGGTAAAGCAGGGTGATCTGACGTGATAAGAGTTCCATTGATTGAACCTGTGAGTGTGAGGTTGGAAGCTTTTAAGCTAAGCAATATAATATATCCTCTCCACAAACGGTGTTTAAAGGTAGACCAACACCTGAACACCACAACAGAAGCCTATGACTTAGTATACGTCCACATGTATCATTACTGAGTAAGCATATTATACATTTTGAAACTATCATTAAAGTTACATAGTCCGATTTTAGTTTCTATTCATTTTTTTTTTACATATTTAAATATGTTAGGTTGATCATTATAATCGCCATTACTTTAGTTTGAAATAACTTTAACTTTAAATGGTTAACTTTGGGGAGTGCAAGCATGCCACATTAATTTTGGCATGCACATCAAAACTCTGACACAGTCGTAACAACTTCGATTAAATCTTCGTACTATTCCCTTCTATGTAGCATCAAATGCTTAATGTGTGCGACCAGCATCAAATTGAAATATGTAGTGGAAAAAACTCGATAAGTGTTTTGGTCTAAAGAAATTGATGTTTACAATGCAGGTTTAAAATGTCAATGGGGGACATTTCGCGTAGTTATTTTTTCCGACTATAGGTGGCGCATCGGTACTAGTGGGCCTAAACATGTGTGACTGTATTTAACTGTGTGTGTAGAGTGTGAATGTATACGAGTGTGTCAGTACTCAGGACTATACCATTACAATGTCCGTATACAGGACCATACTGTTAGTATGTCAGTGCATCGGGTTACAGCCAGTATGTCAGTACACTGGGCTACAGTCAGTACACATGACCAGACTGTCAGTATGTCAGTACACTGGACTAGTCAGTACACAGGACTATACGGTCAATATTTCACTACACAAAACTATACTGTCAGTATCTCAGTATTCATGACTACAGTCAGTACACAGGACCATGCTGTCAGTATGTCAGTACACTGGAGTAATCAGTACACAGGACTACCATCAGTGCTCATGACCATACCATCAATATGTCAGCACACCGGACTACGGTCAGCACACAGAACCATAGGGTCAGTATGCCAGACTACAGACAGTATTCAGGACCATACCATTAGTATGTCAGTACACTGGAGTAGTCAGTACAAGGACTAAAGTCAGTACACAGAACTATACCATCAGTGTGTCAGTACACAGGACTAGTCAGTACAAGGACTACAGTCAGTACACATAATGATACTGTCAGTATGTCAGTATACCAGACTACAGTCAGTACTCAGGACCATGCCATCATTATGTCAGGACACAGAACTAGTCAGGAGACAGAACTATGTCATCAGTATGTCAGTATACATGACTAGTCAATGCATATGGCTAGTCAGTACACAGGACTAATCAGTACACATGACAATAATGTCAGTACACAGGATTACAGTCAGTACACAGGACAATACTGTCAGTACACAGGACAATACCGTCGATATGTCAATACACAGGACTATACCATCAGTATGTCAGTACACAGGACTACAGTCAGTACACATGCCCATGCCATCAGTATGTCAGTACACAGGACCTCAGTCAGTACGCAGAACTTTACTGCCAATATGTTTGTAGGCCCACTGGTTCAGTGTCGACGCCAACGGCAATTGTTTGAACCACACCATCGCAATGTCCTCCATTAGAGACATTCTACTCTTCTTCATTTCACCCTTTGTTGACTTGTCCTAGTAATGCCGAGTGCCGGGTTAGGCAGTAAGACGTGTTACTTTATAAATCCTTGGTTTGGCTTGACCTCTCAAATAGAAAGTGACCACTTAACCCATTCGGTTTAACAGTGAATCTTGAGGAAGTTTCACACTTTCCCTTGAATAATTCCAAATATGAAGCCACTTTTATTCTCTATCCTCTGACCCATATGACTGCTCCACTATCTCTTCCTTGCTTTTGGTAGATCATGAGATCCGAACCCACGGGTTCGAACACTGGTTGAGCCGCATCAATGATGTACACAATTGATACTTATCACTTCCTAGCCAGGCGCTCGGGATTATTAGGATAGGGCAAGGACTGGTTGGCTCAGTGTCAGGATAATGTGACTGAGTAGGATATCAGGTCATGGTGCTGATGGCCTGATCTCCCAGTGGGGCAGCACTATAACATCGCCATGAGTGTGCACTGTCACAAGTCGGTACCCATCCTGAAATGACCTTAGATGTTGCCAGCACGTAAAACTCCAACAACCAAACCAAGTATTACTTTATAAATCACTGGGTTTTTGGGGTTTTCTTTTTTATTGAGGCTGTATTTATACTGTCCATAGCATGTAAGCCTAGGCTTGTTTTCAATGCTGGCCAGCTGTAGTTTTGGTGTTGTCTTACCAAGCAGTATCTGCTGATAAGTTATTTGATTGTCTGCATTTCAGTAGCAGATAGATAGTCTGTTGGTACATTTAGTAGCCTATGTTAGTTTCTTTGGGCCCTCTTGGCATTGTATTTTTGTTCTATTCTTATTACTATGTTAGTTGATTTCTTAAGGTTCTATGATAGTGTTTTGGGGTTTTCTTGGGAAGAGTTTTGACCCATTCGCCCATCCTGTTCAGTTTATCCTTAAAGCTGCATAATCCGATGAAAGCATCAAATTTTCGAAACCAAAATAATTATCCAGATTTGATTCTTCATATCTAACTTAGATACTAATGTCATGGGGGGTGATCAAAATGGGAAATATTGCGCCTAGAGCGGGACTCGAACCCACACCTCTTTGCATTCCGGGCCAGTGTGCTAACCATTACACCACCTAGACTCCCTGATATCAACACACTCCCCACGCCTACCTGTCTATGTGGTTACTTGCCTGAGAGGTCAGTGCAGCCTACTACACTCGTCCCCCTGGAATTGTAAATCTTTTAAATGGTCATTTAATGCTTACAATTACATACATACAGGCAATGCACTTACACATGTATACATACACAGGGTAGGTTTGACAACCATACAGCACGTAGCTTGCACAGGATCATGGTCACAGCAACCAGGGTCATGGGGGGTGATGAAAATGGGAAATATTGCACCTACAGCGGGACTCGAACCCACACCTCTTTGCATTCCAGGCCAGTGTGCTAACCATTACACCACCTAGACTCCCTGATATCAACACACTACCCATGCCTACCTGTCTATGTGGTTACTTGCCTGAGAGGTCAGTGCAGACCACTACACTATCTAACTTAGATACTAATATACTTATTAACCATTTGTTGGGACCTAAACAGGTATACTGAGTCACCTTAACAGAACCTGTTACTGCATAAGCCTATGCTGTCAGAGTTTTGGCATGCATGCCAAAATTAATTCTGCATGTTTGCGCTTCAAATATCTAACAAAATTAGCCATTTGATATTGAAGTTACTTTAAGCTAAAGTAAGGTAGATTATGACAATCACCCTACTATATTTATCTAAAAAAGTGATAGAAACTCAAAACCATCGGACTGTGCAACTTTAAATTCTGGGTAAATGTCCCACTTTTCCCATGAATAATTCCAAATATGAAGTCCCTTTATTCTATACCCTCTGACCTATATGCCCCTTATCTCTTCCTTGCCTGACGTCATCAAATAGGGACATTTGAGCTGCAGCTCAGTATGTACAGGGATTGCCCCTTTAAGGGGGTATCACCTCTTTAAGCAGGCATCTAATGAATATTCATGGGACGAAGCGTGTTAAAATTCAAACTGTCTGGATATTTCGCTAAGCTATGTATAGTATTTGTGTAAGGGCACATTAACCCAATGATTGGTTGGTTGTTGGCGTTATACATCCTGGCAACATCTAAGGTCATACCAGAATGGGTACCAACTTGTGACAGTGCGCACTCATGGTAACTTTATAGTGCTGCCCCACTGGGAGACCAGGCCACCAGCACCATGACCTGATATCCCACTTAGTCACATTATCCTGACACTGATTCAACCAGTCCTTGGTCTATCCTAGTTATGATGAGAGCCAAGCTAATAAGCGGCACTCATGAATGTCATTGGTTTGACTCAACCAGGATTCGAACCTGTGGGTTCGAATCCCATGATATACCAAACCGGGAGACGGACGCTTTACTCATTCGGCCATCCCGTCTGAGATTAACCCAATGTGGATGGGACCTGCATTGCAGGATCCTGCACCGCAGAACATTGGCCACCTGCATTCAGGACACAGCCTGCATTTATGATTTGTGCATCCTAGCGGAAGGGCATCATCTGCACGTAAACGCCAATTCAATGTAGTTTAAATAACAGATTTTTACCCGAAAAATAATTTAAATTCTCACTAATTTCACTTTTCATATAAATCATATGGTTATGGAGCAATGAAAAAAAAGTAGGAAAATAAAAAAACACTTTTTGTAGGTTTGATTTCGATGTTTCTATCCATTTTTGGATTGGCGTTTACATGGTTTTGCACCCGAACTTTTCATTTATAGGCAGTGTCCTGCTGTGAGGATACATTAATGCAGGTGGTGTCCTGCTGTGAGGACACATTAATGCAGGTGGTGTCCTGCTGTGTGGCTACATTAATGTAGGCAGTGTCCTGCTGTGTGGCTACATTAATGTAGGCGGTGTCCTGCTGTGTGGCTACATTAATGTAGGTGGTGTCCTGCTGTGAGGACACATTAATGCAGGGTGGTGTCTTGCTGCGAGGATACATTAATGTAGGCAGTGTCCTGCTCTGAGGATACATTAATGCAGGCCATGAGTAGACTGCCATGGGCCATGTTCTACTGCAGGGAGCCCCCCGGGGGTTATCATGACTGTCAGGGGTTTAACTTGTGGGTGTGAACGTGTGTACAGAAGAGATCAGAGGCGGTTGTTCATCAGGGATTACTCCTTCCATGACAGGAACCAGACATACAGGGCACAACACTGATTGGTGGGGAGTGGGGGGAGTAGGCAAGGCACAGGCAAGGAGCAGGCAAGGGGCAGACAAGGAGCAGGAAAGGAGTATGCAAAGAACAGGCAAGGAGGCAAGGAACAAGCAAGGAGTGGACAAGGAGCATGCAAGGAGTAAGCAAGGAGCAGGCAAGGAACAGGCAAGGAACAGGCAAGGAGTAGGCAAGGAGCAGGCAAGAAGAAGGCAAGGAACAGGCAAGGAGTATGCAAAGAACAGGTAAGGAGAAGGCAAGAAGCAGGCAAGGAACATGCAAGGAGCAGGCAAGGAGCAGGCAAGGAGTAGGCAAGGAGCAGGCAAGGAGTAGGCAAGGAGCAGGCAAGGAGCAATCAAGGAGTACGCAAGGAACAGGCAAGGAACAGGCACGGAGTAGGCAAGATGCAGGCAAGGAGCAGGCAAGGATCAGGCATGGATCAGGCATGGAGTAGGCAAGGATCAGGCAAGGAGCAGGCAAGGAGTAGGCAAGGAACAGCCAAGGAGAAGGCAAAGAGCAGGCAAGGATCAGGCATGGAGTAGGCATGGAGTAGGCAAGGATCAGGCAAGGAGCAGGCAAGGAGTAGGCAAGGAACAGCCAAGGAGAAGGCAAAGAGCAGGCAAGGAACAGACAAGGAGTAGAGAAGCAACAACCAAGGAACAGCCAAGAAGGAGGCAAGGAACACATCCAGCAGGGTCATATAGGTCATCCGGTGAAGGATTAAAGAGCTTCATATTCACAATTACAGTGAAACCCCGTTATTATGTGCTCCAATTTAAGGCAAATTCTGATATAACGCGATGATTCATTAGACACAGAATTTCGTCATTCAAAAGTAATTCAATCAACTATTCCCGGATTTAATCCAGCCCCGCTGTTTTTGCGCTGACATTTCACGGACCGAATGATCGCGTTATAACAGGGTTTCGCTGTATTCTAGGAAAACAATGGAGCTTCCTCAGGTGTAGAGGACTGTCACGTGATTTTACATCAATTAGGAGGCACAACACATTATTCCACAAATCATGCAAAATAATAACAGACCAAACGCTGCTTACCCGATAGAAATGCATCATAAATCTGATCAATTAATGAGTTTGGAGGATGTCAGCCTGTATACTCAGGGATGAAAGTGGTCTTGGAGAAGAAAAAGTGAAATCACAGGTGGGCGATAATAGGATCAGAACAACGACTGCAGAATGCTCTCCAGCAATAGTCTGTGAGGTATGATGAAAAGGCTACGCTAGGCGAGTACTGGATAAAGCTAGGATTCCTTACACGCGGTATGCGGTATGCGAATGCGAATGCGAATGCGGCAAAAAATCGAAAAGCATCTAAGTCAATGGGGGTGATTCCTTACACGCGGTATGCGGCATGCGGCATGCGGCATGCGAATACTGAATCGGTCCATGTACCGATCGGTGTGGCATGCGAATGCGAATGCTACTGCGTTTGCCATAGAGAACAGTGGTGAGGAAACCTGACACTGTGTGTGGGTGTGGGTGTGGGTGTGGGTGAAAGGAGCCATCCCGTAATCACGCCGCACGCCGCACGCCGCATGCCGCATGCCGCATACCGTGTGTAAGGAATCCTAGCTTAAGACATTACTTCCAGCAATTTTCCAGGTGCTAAGTCTAAGGAAGGCTTTCAATGTTGTCATGGTTGGCTGGTTGTTGGAGGTTTATGTCATGACAACATCTAAGGTCATATCAGGATGGGTACCAACTTGTGACAGTGCACACTCATGGTGACTATATAGTGCTGCCCCAATGGGAAATCAGGCCACCAACACCATGACCCGATATCCCACTCTGTCACATTATCCTGACACTGACCTAACCTGTCCTTGTCCTATCCTATTAATGCCGAGCGCCAGGCTAGGAAGCGATAAGTAACAATTCCATAAGTCATTGGTTTGAATCAACCAGGATTCAAACTCCTGACCTTCCCAGCAAGCTGTTCTCACAGTCGGACAGCACTATAAAGTCACCATGAGTGTGCCCTGTTATAAGTTTGTACCCATCCTGATATGGCCATAAATGTTGCTAGGACGTAAAACTCCAACAAACAACCCTCTCTACCGTCACACATCCATCAACCCTCCCACCCATCCATCTACCCTCTCACACCCACACCCTCTATCCACCCTAATAATACCCCAGACACCCCTCCACCCTCACACATACCCCCACCCCCACCATCACCCACACCCCAGAACTCACACCACCATACACTTCTAACTACAGGCGTCACTACTCAGGTGGCCGTTCACACCCAAGTGCTTCACACCCAGTTGCCCCCCCCCCCCCCACCCGGCCCCCTGGCGGCCTGTGGGGGTCAGTGTTACAACTTCGGGGGTAGCAGCTTGGAGGGGAGGGGGGGGGGGCGCACTGCTCTACTCACTGGGTCAGAGGTCATTGTTTAAAGTATAATCTTCTGGTTTTGAGCTTCTGCAAGTTTAAAAAAAAGAAGAGATAAATCCATAGGTTGCTTGGTATGATGTACTTCACTTTGTTTTGAAGTAACGTTTATTTTAAAGGGATATTTGCATTGAAAACATTAAACATTAATGTGGGGTTGGGAATTGTGATGGGAAGGTTGGGGGTGGTACGCGGGATGTGGGGTGTTGAGGTGGGGGGGAGGGGGTGTCTGCGGGATGTGGTGTGTTGATGGTGGAGGTGTATGCGGGATGTGGGGTGTTGAGGGGGGGGGGTGTCTGCGGGATGGGGGGTGTGGAGGTGGAGGTGTATGCGGGATGTGGGGTGTTGAGGTGGAGGTGTATGCAGGATGTGGGGTGGGGATGTGGGGTGTATGTAGGATGTGGGGTGTTGAGATGAGGGTGCATGCTGGAGTGCATGCTGGATGTGGGGTGGGGATTTTGGGTGTATGCTGGATGTGGGGTGTTGAGGTGGGGGTGTATGCGGGATGTGGGGTGGGGATGCGGGGTGTATGCGGGTCTAAAACGATCGACCATGGGACCGAATTTAAATGGTCCATTTAGGGAGGTGGACGGTTTAAGGATTTTTTTTAAATCATCACAATTGCTTTGTATGGTTGATCGTTTGGGACCCAAATAAAGCAATCGATATAGGGGAGTGGTCGATCTGTGGAGGTGGTCGGTTAGAGAGGTTTTACTGTAGAACCAAACTGCACTACATGTTTTAGAGCATAGCACCAAGACATGTTTAATGAGTGCGCCATTACCTAAGTTGGACATGTACAATCAAATCTATATAACTTGTATAAGTGGTTTGGTTAAAAGAAATTATCGCCTTAATATGTAGCTTTAATTTTAAAAACCTATCTAATTCAGGACAGCATGTGTCAGTCACAGACACACCGCAAGGGATTATGGGTAAGTTTTCGGAAGTTCAAGTCACCTCCGCAATTAGGTGAATGCCGTTAACAATAAAAATAACGGAAGTCAACTATTAAAACAATTTATTTTAAATGGTTCAAATTGCCGCAGGTGCACCGACTGTTGATCTGAGAGATCACGTCACTGTTTTGGTGTGAGTGTGTTTTCATAAATATGTCATTCTTCTAAATAATTCATGTGTGTGTTCAAAACGGGGAACATCTCTGAATAATTCAAACACAAGCGCAGGGTATTGGTCTTGTGTAGTTGTTGCGGCAGTTTAGTGAAGATGGTTTTTACATAGGATTTCTTTGTGTGGAAATGATTCCTGCTTATTTGAGCGTCTAACAGGATTTGCTGTAAATACATTCACATTGGTTGCGACATAATCAAGTCAGTTTTCTATTGGTTTTTTAGCTGATGCTAGTTTCTTACTTTCCCACTTTCTGGAACAGGCACTGGTTCCAAAAGGGATTTGATATTTTTAAGAGGACTGACTTGATTGTGTTGCACACATTTGGTGTATTTATAAATATAATGCTGCCCCACTGGAATATCAAACCGCCAGCATTCATTCACAATAGCCTGACACTCAGCGAATCAGTCCGAGGTCTATTCTGAAAATAGCCACCGATGCAGATTTGATTAATCCTTGGTCTAAACTGAGGGATTGAATCAATGACCAATGGGCCAATATTTCCAGGCAGTACCCACAAAGACGCTAAGATACTAAGACGGCTCACTCCCTATCTCTCCCATGGTAATGTAAATTTCGCAGTGCCACCTTGTGGTGGGTTTGATCAGCCCAGCTGCTGGTTGGTGTTTCACATGTAAACACATACAACTATATTATACATGAGGTAGGTAAGTATGAATACACATCAATATGAAATTGCTATGAACAAATACACATCATCATCAGCATCATCATCAGCATTGCCATCATCACACATCTTTCGCATTCATATATACATTTATACATATAATATAGCACCTGTTTAAACAAGAGAACAGCCAGTGTTCCAAGTGGTGGGTTTGATCATTTTGATTACACAGTGCAGGCTGAGTGAGCTGTCTTAGTATTATAGGGTCTTTGGGACCTATTAAATAAAGAAGGTGAATACTGCCAACATACCTTTACACCCATTACTGTGGGGAGAGCCCTCCCTGCTCCAATGCACCCAATACTGGGTCAACAATTAAAAGTAACACACATTAAATAAAGAGCAGTCCCCATTAAATAAAGAGCAGTGATTACTTTCCACATACTCTCACACCCGTTACTGTGGAGAGAGCCCTCCCCGTTTATACCCAATTCTGAGCCAATATTTCTAAGCAGTATCCATTATAATTTGTATAAAGAGCAGTGATTACTTTCCACTTACTCTCACACCCGTTACTGTGGAGAGAGCCCTCCCTGTTTATACCCAATTATGAGCCAATATTTCTAAGCAGTATCCATTATAATTTGTATAAAGAGCAGTGATTACTTTCCACTTACTCTCACACCCGTTACTGTGGAGAGAGCCCTCCCTGTTTATACCCAATTATGAGCCAATATTTCTAAGCAGTATCCATTATAATTTGTATAAAGAGCAGTGATTACTTTCCACATACTCTCACACCCGTTACTGTGGAGAGAGCCCTCCCCGTTTATACCCAATTCTGAGCCAATATTTCTAAGCAGTACCCATTATAATTTGTATAAAGAGCAGTGATTACTTTCCACTTACTCTCACACCCGTTACTGTGGAGAGAGCTCTCCCCGTTTATACCCAATTATGAGCCAATATTTCTAAGCAGTACCCATTATAATTTGTATAAAGAGCAGTGATTACTTTCCACTTACTCTCACACCCGTTACTGTGGAGAGAGCTCTCCCCGTTTATACCCAATTATGAGCCAATATTTCTAAGCAGTATCCATTATAATTTGTATAAAGAGCAGTGATTACTTTCCACTTACTCTCACACCCGTTACTGTGGAGAGAGCTCTCCCCGTTTATACCCAATTATGAGCCAATATTTCTAAGCAGTATCCATTATAATTTGTATAAAGAGCAGTGATTACTTTCCACATACTCTCATACCTGTTACTGTGGAGAGAGCCCTCCCTTTTTACACCCAATACTGAGCCAATATTTCCCATTATAAAAAACCCCAGTAATTACTTTCCACATACTCTCACAACGGTTACTGTGTAGAGAGCCCTCCCTGTGTACACCCAATACTGAGCCAGTATTTCCAAGCAGTACCGATTATATAAAAAAACAGCAATTACTTTCCAGATACTCTCACACCCTCACACCCGTTACCGTGGATAGGGCCCTCCCTCTTTAGCCCAATACTGAGCCAATATTCCCAAGCAGTTCCCATTACATGTACATAAACATCAGTATTACTTTCCACATTCTCACAGCCATTACTGTGTAGAGAGCCCTCCATGTTTACACCCAATACTGAGCCAATATTTCCAAGCAGTACCCATTATATACACAAACATTAGTTACTTCCAACTTACTCTCACACCAGTTACTGTGGAGAGAGCCCTCCCTGCTGCAATACGCCCAATACTGGGCCAACATTTGCAAGCGACACCCATTAAATAAAGAACATTGAATATTCTCCGCATACCCATAAGGCTACATTCCTTATACGCGGTATGCGGCATGCGAATGCGGCAAAAAATCGGAAAGCATCTAAGTCAATGGGGGTGATTCCTTATGTCCGAATGCGAATGCGAATGCAAATGCAGCAACTGAATCGGTCCATGTAGCCATCGGTGCGGCATGCGAATGCGAATGCTGCTGCGTTTGCCATAGAAGACAGTGTTAGAGAAACCTGACACTATGTGTGGGTGTGGGTGTGGGTGTGGGTGTGGGTGAAAGGGCCCAACCCATTCGCATGCCGCATTCGCATGCCACATACTGCTTGTAAGGAATCCTAGCTTTACCCGTTACTGTGGAGTAATCCCTCCCTGAACTGATATTTCCAAACAGTACCTGCTAAATAAAGAATTGTGAATACAATAAAACCTCTCTAACCTCCCACCTCCCTAAATGGACCATTTAGTGTAGGTCACATGGCCGATCGATTTAGAGAGGTTTTACTGTACTCTCATTTTTCTTCACCCAATGTCTACTTTTTGTGCTGGATCGTTAAAGTTGCATGGTCCGATGGTTTTCAGTTTCTGTACTTTTTCTGAGATAAATATACTAAATTGATCGTTATAATGTACCGTACTTTAGTCTGAAGTAACTTTTATTTTAACTGGCTAACTTCTGAGATATTTGAAGTGCAAACATGTAAGATTAGTTCTGGCAAGCACGCCAAAACTCTGACTCCATAGGCTTCTGCAGTAACAGGTTATATTGAATTGGCTTGGTAGTCCTTCTATGTGGCAACAAATGCTTAATATGTGAACCAGCATCTATATTAGATATGTAGAATCAATTCTAGATAATTGTTTTGTTTTTGAAAATGTGATGCTTGATCGGACTATGCAGCTTTAAACAAACTCATTTTTCTTCATATTTTGCTGAACTAGTCAGCCACCCTGTTCACTCTGGGTTGAATGGCCACCCCCTCAAGACCGCCAATTTTCACCCAATCCCACACACCCCAAATCTTCAGAACTTGAAACCCAACGCGGCCCGCTGTGTGGCGCTGCTATAATTGGCTGGGACGTGATGAGGATGTGCTTTGAAGGTGTCCAGAAGTGGAGGATTTGTCGAGATCAATACCAGGTCTCTACGTCCTTGGTTCAAGTACAGATTACGCCAACCGCTCGCAGCATACTCATCTAAGTTAAAGTTGCATCGTATGATGCTTTTGAGTTTCATACATATTTTGAGATAAATGCATAATGTACCTTAATTTAATTTGAAGAAATGTGTAGTGCTCATGAGAAGGTACATTAATTTAGTTTGAAGTAACTTTTATTATAAAATGGCCAACTTTGAAGATATCTGAAGTGAAAATGTCTAAATGCTCGACACCCATAGTTCTCAGAAGTAACAGTTTCTAGTAACATGACTTCATATGACCTTCTATTCAGCAACAAACTCTAAAAGGGTACACCAGTATCTAAGTTGGATATGTAGAAACAAATATGGAGAAGTATTTTAGTTTAAAAAAATTAATACTTGCCGCTTCCTAGTCTGGCGATCGGTATTAATAGGATAGGGCAAGGACTGGTTGGCTCAGTGTCAGGATAATGTGACTGAGTAGGATATCAGGTCACAGTTCTGGTGGCATGGTCTCTGGTCTCCCAGTGGGGCAGCACTATAAAGTCGCCATGAGTGCGCATTGTCACAAGTCGGTACCCGTCCTGATATGACCTTAGATGTTGCCAGGACGTAAAAACAACCAACCATACACGACTCACCATACACACATAAGCCGTGTTCACACGGGCAATGTAAATCGATTCATAGAAATCGACTTGTATAGTTCGGGTTACATTTCTCGTGTGAACGGGCGTGTGAGTCGAATTAGGGCTGAATCGATTTCTGTGATCCCGATACTGTAAACCACTTGTGGAGGTCGATTACGTGAGTCGATTTCTGTGAATCGATTTATTTTGCCCATCTGGACGCACTGAGGCAGATTAAGGAGGTCACACTTTCCGGTCGATCAAAAGCGCATATTATATAATTTAGTCTATGAAACCGCTAGCTGTGCACAGATATTTTTTTCATCATTTATTTTTAGGGTTTCACTGCCCAGCAGAAGTTTTGACCGTTCCAAACCAATACGATTCAGTACATAGATATCTAGGTCGAACCCACTCTCTCGTGGTGATGTCGCCTTACCGAAAACTGGCGCTGGTCAGACTGGACTTGCTCATGCGCAGATATCGATTTCCGGCCCAAGTACTGCCTGTGTGAACGGGCCGCTAATTCGATTCCTAGTATTCGCCTTGTATAAATCGATTTATAATTTTCCCGTGTGAACACGGCTATAGATACACACACAACACACACACACACACACACAACTCCCAAAGTCTGCCACGTAACAATTGAGAAGGCCACACAGGGCGCGGCGTGGGTGTGTGGGTGTGGGTGTGGGTGGGGCTGGGGTCTGACATCGGGCACACTTCGGGGATAGAGACGCAGGGTTTGGGTTGCTGGGCTTTGATGTTGCCGACTGACCTTGACATGCCATCGCCATGACAACTCCTGCTGGACGATTAATGGCGCCAGTTTGGCAGGAGTAAACCCCAGCGGGCATTGCGTCTGGTGGAACGCAGGGTCGGCGGGCACCGAACGCCGCGTCTGACTCTGAGGGGTGACCGGGTTACCAACGCAGGACGAGGAGGGTGAAGGGTGCGGGAAGTGGAGGGAAGGGCAGTTGGAAGTGGAGGGAAGGGCAGTTGGAAGTGTAGGTCAGGGCAGTTGGAAGTGTAAGGAAGGGGAGTTGGAAATGTAGGGAAGGGGAGTTGGAAGTGTAGGAAGTTGAGTGGAAGGGGAGGAAGGGCATTGACACGTGTGAGGCATTTGAAATGTAGGCAGGGGTTGGAATGTAGGCAGGGCAGTTGGAATGTATGTCAGACAGTTGAAGTGTAGGTCAGGCATGGACATGAGTTGACATTAGGCCAGGGAAGTTTGAAATGTAGGTCAGGGGAGTTGGAAGTGTAGGTCAGGGCAGTTGGAAGTGTAGGTCAGGGCAGTTGGAAGTGTAGGTCAGGGCAGTTGGAAGTGTAGGTCAGGGGAGTTGGAAGTGTAGGTCAGGGCAGTTGGAAGTGTAGGTCAGGGCAGTTGGAATGTAGGTCAGGGGAGTTGGAAGTGTAGATCAGGGGAATTGGAATGGGAGGTCTGGGCAGTTGGAAGTGTATGTCGGGCCAATTGGACATGTAGGTCAGGGCAGTTTGAAATGTAGGTCCAGGCAGTTTGAAGTGTAGGTCAGGGCAGTTGGAAGGGTGGTGTCAGGGACGTTGAAAGGGTAGGTCAGGGAAGTTGAAAGGGTAGGTCATGGAAGTTGAAAGTGTACATCAGGGAAGTTGGAAGTGCAGGTCAGGCTAGTTGGAAGGGTAGGTCAGGGAAGTTGGAAGGGTAGGTCAGGGCAGTTGGAATTGTAGGTCAGAGAAGTTGCAAGTGTAGGTCAGGGCAGCGTAAATCGGGGAGTCACAAAACGTCACTTAATTAAGATCATTTGTGCAAAGTCACTTAATTGTATTAATTGAGTACTCCCATGACTAAAAAGAAAGCACACGAAAGCAGCTATTAAATCCCGTCAAATTACTGTAGGTTCATGAGATAGACGGACTTCTACAAAGAACGGAGCGGTGAGGGTTTAGCCCGACTACCGCTGAGCTCTGTATCAGCACAAATGGGATCTTCCCCCAGGTTATATCCCTGCAAATATTGACTCTAGATGTACAAACATGCACTATATATAGAGAGAGGGTATGTGTGTGTGTGTGTGGTGGTGGTAGTGGGGGGGGGGGGGGTGCGGGGATATTTAAAGCTGCATAGTCCGATGACACCGTCAAATCTTTTAAACCAAAAAACATTTATGGAGATGCCATCTTATTTATCCAGTTGAAATACTAGTGGGATTATTAAAGTTGCACAGTTTCTGCCATTTTCTGAGATACAAAAATACATTAGATTGATCGGTATAACACTATAATCTACTTTACTCCGGGTTGAAATAACTTTTAGTTTAAATGACTAACTTTTGAGATATCATAAGTGCAAAGATCCCAAATTAACTTTGGCAAGCACGGCAACACTCTGACATCATAGGCTTTATTTTCGCTAACACTAGCAGTATGATTAATTCACCTCCATTTCTTATGCCCTAAATGAGTAACTGTACCCACCGTTAATTAATGTTGCATTATAGTCAAGGCGATATGATGGCAACAAGTGTCATGAGAGTTTGAAATTTCTGACGGAAAATAACAGTGTCCCAGCGATAAGTAGCCATTATTAGGGTCGACTTGTTTCACTCAACTCAGAATCTATTTACTATAGCGGTATAGTTGCCCTAAACAAGTAACTGTACACACCGTTAATTAGTGTTGCATTATAGTCAAGGTGATATGATGGCAACAAGTGTCATGAGAGTTTGACATTTCTGACCGAAAATAACAGTGTCCCAGCGATAAGCAGCCATTATTAGGGTCGACTCGTTGCACTCAACTCAGAATCTATTTACTATAACGATATGGTGAGAGTTATTAATAATATAACAATATACATAAATAAATAGCGGCATGCATACATGGATACATACATGCATACATATATACATACACACATACATACAGAATATAATATTAACTTTTAATGGTATTAAGAGTATATATATATGTATATGTGCGTGTATGAGTCTAGGCAGGATTATGCCATATACTGCTGGCGCCTTCGTGGTGGTGTTGAACTAGAGCTTAACAGTATGACTGTGTGCATGATAATTGATATAGCAGTGAGACATACATAGTATTGGCAGTTGATTGTTGATATCCGTATAGTGCAGTATATAACACATACAATATATAAATAAATATAACATATCTAAATATATATTCTGGGGAACCGGAAGTGAACAGCCAGCGTTCGCGTGTGACACCACCTGGGACCGGAAGTCAGTGGCGAGCATGCACGCGTGTGGTGCCAAGTGGGAACCGGAAGTCAGCGGCGAGCGTTGCGTGTGGCGAGCGCCACCTGGAACCGGAAGTGAGCATCGAGTGAACGCCTTTCCATAGCGGAAGTGAATGCCTTTCCATAGCCGAAACCTACCTTTGGGTACGGTGATGGCACAGCCGAGGTCGAGCGCCTGTAGCCTGGCAACGTTGATCTTCTGGAGGCACAGCCGCTCCACACTGCACAGGTTCACCAGCGACGTCGGCCGAAGGACCACCTTGCGCCCGCTGCCCGAAGTCCATGTGCACGAGCCCTGCAGCGACAACAAGACGCTGTGGTTAGCACAGCGACAACAAGCAGTGATGTTCATTGATTTGTTTGATTGCCGATGGCTTAACGCCATGATGTGTCGTGTCGTGTCGTGTCGGCACCGAGGGTGATATTCATGGCGAAAAGCCTAGTGGTATCTATTCTGTCAGTCTTGTCAATCACATTCATGAGCCTAGATGGGAATTTAAATGAAATTCCTAAATGTTTAAATCCATGTCGAATGAAAGCATTTGAAATAAAAGTTACTTCAAACAAAAGTAATGTTGATAACAATGATCAATATAATATCGACACATTTATCTATTAAAAAATGGCAGAAATTCAAAATTTTAAAATACTGCAGCTGAAAGTTCATAGTGGATGAGGAGAATATGGTATGGGTGAGAAGTACTTAGAAGATCTCACTAGCAATGTTGCTTGTTGGGCTATCATGGTTAGTGTAATTATCTATAGCTAGAGACCAGACACGATGGCCAAATGAGTTGAGCCTTCGTCTCCTGTTTTGGGAGAACGGAGGATTCGAACCCTGGCCAAGTCAAACTGATGACTTAAAAATTGATACTTGTTGCTTCCTAGCCAAGTGCTCGGCATTATTAGGATAGGGCAAGGAATGGTTGGCTCAGTGTCAGGATAATGTGACTGAGTGGGATAAAGTTGCCATGAGTGTGCACTGTCACAAGTCGGTACCCATCCTGATATGACCTTTGATGTTTCTAGGACGTAAAACAATAAATGAACAAACTATAACTAGTTGTATTTGATGGCTCTATGTGGTGTTAGCATTCCAAGTTTGATGATGAGCTTTAGAGTTAGTTAAGCGTTCCAAGGTCCATGATGTGATTGTGAGCTCTGTGGTGTTTTGTGCGTTATGGGTCGGAGCCTGTTGTTTGCAGTGTGAGTGGGGAGTGGGGAGTGGGGAGTGGAGAGTGTGGCGCGTAGTGTGGAGTGGAGAGTGGAGAGTGGAGACTGGGGAGTGGACAGAGGGGCTGGAGAGTGGGTGGGGGTGGGAAGTGGAGAGTGTAGGGGGAAAGCGGAGTGAGGAGTGGGGAGTGAGGAGTGGGCAGTGGGGGGAGTGTGGGAGTGGAAACTGTGGGGGAGTGGGAATCGGAGGTGTGAGGAGTGGGGAGTGTGAGGTTTGAAAAGTGAGGAGGGTTGGGAGTGCGAAGAGGGGTGGGAAGAGGGGGTGGGTAGTGGGGAGTGGGAAGTGAGAAGTGTGGGGAGTGGGAGTGGAGAGTAGGGGTAGGAGAGGGGAGTGAGAAGTGGGGAGTGTGAGGTGTGAGGTGTGAGGAGTGAGGAGTGGGAGGTGTGAGGAGTGAGGAGTGGGAGGTGTGGGAGTGTGAGGTGTGAGGTGTGAGGAGTGAGGAGTGGGAGTGTGAGGTGTGAGGAGTGGGAGTGTGAGGTGTGAGGTGTGAGGAGTGAGGGTTGGGAGTGTGAGGTGTGAGGTGTGAGGTGTGAGGTGTGAGGAGTGAGGAGTGAGGAGTGGGAGTGTGGATGGAGTTGGGGGGAGAGGGTCCCGATGTTAGTGGGAGAAGGCGATGAACGCTTTTCCATAGTGACCCAATTTGGAGACTGGGAACGAGGATGGAGAGCAGAGCAGGGCGAAAATCTGGGTAAGGGGGGGGGGGGTGGTATGGGGGGAGGAACCAGCCAGAGGACGGTAAGCGGGGCTTTTACAGGGGATTAACATAACCAAGAGAACTATCGATTTACATCCAAATACATCTGTTTAAAGACAATTACATGAATTGATTCAGCAAGAAAAATGTAAATCACAAGGGGGTACCAAAGATACTAAAATTCCAGGTGGCGCTGCGACGCAAGTCGGGCCATCGTGGGCGATAATAGACTACATCATGGTTCTAGCGCCGTGGTGCATTGTGGGATGCATCAGAGCAAAACAAAACCATGAGAAGCACATGGCGCATGCTAATACACTGGGTGCAGCTATGAAATGGGCTAGTTTCAGCTCATCTCAACTCTTGTTTGAAACATAGAACACTAACGAAAAAAATATATATAATAAATTAAGATATTAATCTTTTATCCAGCATTGCATTTACATCAATATAATCAGCAGATCTTATGCCATGTGCATTTAGTTTTAGACAAATCTAGGCACTCAGACTAGTGTTAGAGCCATAGCCAGAGTCAGTTTTATTTATTTTATTCATGTTTTTATTTATATTCTATGGTTAATGACATATGTAGAAATAGAAAATGAGTAGGGTTAATCAGATATTGGTCAGGAACCAGACTATGGAGTGATTTGGGTCGTTCTCAGAAACTGTGTACCACTTGAGGTAGTCTACTAGAAATGCATATTTCAAAGAAACCCTTTATTGGAGTGTCAATATTTAGATTTCATCAGTTAGCCAAATAATGTGGGAGATAGTTTAGATCAAAAGTAAATGTTAATATTGTGTATTATGTATCTTATTGGGATGGATGTAGCTAAATACATAGAAAATTACATCACTAATTTGTGACATTGTCAACAATAAAGTGTCACAAACTTAATGAAAACCTCTGAACAACAGCTCATTTCACTTCAAATGGTCATATCCAATGTCTTCATTAAGTTGAAGACATTTATTTCTAAAAGAAATTGTTAAATTATGAAATAGTTAACATTTTCTGGAGTCATTAACATCGTAACATTTCGTTTCCACTTGCAAATACTATGAAACTCTGTATCAAACACTGGGTACAGATGCAGTACAGGAACTATTTTCACCATTTGGCACACTATGCATGGACCCAGTTATGGTATAGTAAAAGATAAATCCTGAAATTGCCCCTAAACATTGAAATTTGAGCCAAACATTTGTGTAAAAGTGTTGTTTCCACTTTGTTACTCTGCTAATCTGTTACTCTGCTAATATTTTCTTGCTTTTCTCTTTAAAATTCACAAAAAAGACAAAACCATAGCAATGAGGTTTCAAATTATTATTACTACTGTTTATAAAGCAAGTGGCATGTGAAATGTCCTAAAAATGTCAAGTTTTGTGTGGAAAATATTTGATTTTGGACTCAGATTGGTTTCCATGCTATACTGCTATTTATTGGGTGTGAGCATCATTTGACCTACTTATAAATGCCAGAATATGTTTATTTTCAATTATTCAGATGCAAAAGGACATAGACATTGAGGAAACTTGCTTATAGGACTTTGGCAGCATTTTGATTTTCTGGTACTGATGTCACACTATTGGTACACAACTTCTGAGAACGACCCATTTCCAAGATGGCGAAATATGTCAGACCCAGTTCTCAACAAGAAGCATCTGAGGACCAGACTATGGAGTGGTTTCCAATATGACGGTACATGCTGCGCCAGTTCTCCACAGGAAGGGCCCGGGGACCAGACTTTAGAGGGGTTTCCAAGATGGCGATAGATGCTGGACATATTCTCCACAGGAAGGGTCCAGGGGACCAGATTTTAGAGGGGTTTCCAAGATGGCGATAGATGCTGGACATATTCTCCACAGGAAGGGTCCAGGGGACCAGATTTTAGAGGGGTTTCCAAGATGGCGATAGATGCTAGACATATTCTCCACAGGAAGGGTCCAGGGGACCAGATTTTAGAGGGGTTTCCAAGATGGCGATAGATGCTGGGCATATTCTCCACAGGAAGGGTCCAGGGGACCAGACTTTAGAGGGGTTTCCAAGATGGCGATAGATGCTGGACATATTCTCCACAGGAAGGGTCCAGGGGACTTTTGGGGGGGGGGCGGTACATTAGTTGATTAAGCAGGCAACATTTCATCGTGGACAATTGGTCTTCCTCATTCCACTGCTCCTTGCCCTATCCTAATAATGCAGAGCACCAGGCTAGGTAGAGACAAGTATACATTTTTAAGTCACTGGTTTGAATCAGCCAGGGTCGATCCCATTGTAAAGTCACCGGCTGGTGGTGTGGGTGGTGTGGACAAGCCAAGAGAAATCAATACAGGTAATGAAGGCAAGTAGGCCAAGAGTGAAAGTAGGAGAGTGAGACTCCTTGATTTATTATCGTATATAGGTTTCTAGAATCCAAGATGGCAGTGGTCACATGGGTTGATCCACCAATCAGAGTTCAATCCAAGGCCTTGTTATGCTGCCTACAGTGCCTTGTAGTGGCCAATGATCCATAAATAACACCATGGGGGGAGGGGGTATGTGAGGTGACTCCTCCAAAGACTGTTCTAAGAAGTGACACTCCTCCAAAGAATATTTTACTATACAATTTCTATACCTAATGAGTAATAGCTTACCAATTCCACATATCCCTCATATGCCTTTGGATTTTATATATCACCATTTACCATTATATAGACAGTTTGCAATTTATTATAGTAGTATTCACATATATCCTCATGCCATTAGATCGGAAAATTTTACACCACGATGTTCGAAACCCAGGACATACCAGAACGGGAGGCGGACGCTCAACTCATTTGGCCATCGCGTCTTAGCGGTGTGTGGTCAGCAGGGTAGGGTGAGGTTCTACACATCTACACAGGCGACCCCTGGTGTGGAAAGGTCACCATACTGGGAAAGGCTACTCACAAAAAGAATCTACAATTACCTCTTCTTAAATTAAATCACTCGCGAACTGCTGACGTCATCAACAGTTCATCGATCACCTCAGGTCTGTACCTCTGCCTGTTCCTTGTTAGTAAGACCTGGTACCAGTTAGAGCAGGTTTGGAGGTGTGTGTGTGTGGGGGGGGGTAATGTGAGGTGGGGGGCTGGGGGAGGGGGTGTATGACCTCAGACAACCTGGTACCGAACTACCCTGGAGGAGGGTGATTTATGATCGGCCTTCCTCCTGGGTTAAAGCTCTCTCCCCCCCCCCCCCCCCCCCCCCACCCCCCACCTAATTCTCTTCTTCTCCAGACCCACACAGCCTGCTTGAGCGGTAAGTATTGAGTACAGTGCTGTCTGCTTTATGCCTTACAATAGACCTCTGTCCGCCCGTCGATGAAGGGGGCAGAGGGAGGGAGGGAAGGAGGGAGGAGGGAGGAGAGAAGAGAGAGCAGAGAGGAGAGAGCAGAGAGGAGAGAGGCGAGAGGAGAGAGGAGAGAGAAGAGAGGAGATAGGAGAGAGGAGAGAGGAGAGAGGAGAGAGGAGATAGGAGAGAGGAGAGGGGAAGGGGGCAGACGGTGGGAGGGAAGGGGGGAGAGGAGGGAGGATGGGAGAGGGGGAAGAAGAGAGAGGAGAGTGGAGCAGAGAGATAATAGAGGAAGAGGAGCGGTGAGGAGAGGAGAGAGGGGAGGAAGGGGGGGGGGGAGGGAATAAAGAGGAAGAAGAGGAAGACGGGAGACAAGGGAGGAGGGAAGAGGGAAAAGGGGGGGGGGACAATTTGCGGTTGCCATATTTGGATCATATGTGGAAAGGTGAGTTGTTGGGACATGTGGAAAGGTGAGATGTGGGGACATGTGTCAAGGTGAGTTGCTTAGACATTTGGCAAGGTGAGTTATGGGGCCATATGACAAGGTGAGACATGTATCCATGTCACTCAGGGAAATGAACTCCACTCAGGAGAGAACACCTCCGGCCACATAAAACCAGACGCCGCCCCCGGACCTACCTCACTCGTCTGTGTTCAGGGCACTATGGCTCACTGCCAGACCCCACCCACCCCATCTCCCTCCCTCTCACCCTCACACCCTCCTCCCGTCCCCACAACCACACCGCGCCACACACACCCCGCCCTACGTGGGCTAATATATATATATATATATATATATATATATATATATATATATATATACAGTATAACTCTGTTAAACCAAACTTGAAGGGACCCTAGAAATTAGTTTGGATTAACTGATCATTGGTTTAACCGAGCTTTGATTTTGACTTGGCTTTGGCGAAAACGGGGTGCATTATGAATGTACAATGTAGGTGGACACTATGATTATTGTTTTTTTATGTATATACTGTTCAACCCCATTAAACCAACCTCGTTTAAATCAAATGATCGGTTAATCCAAACTTTTTTCGGCGACCTGGCAAAATACTACCATTTATCATATAAAAAGGTCTCAGATGACCTTAAAACTACATGAAAGTTTGGTTTGACTGTACCGGGCTGACAATTTTGTTTGGATTAACCGATACTTTGGATTAACCGATACCTTGGTTAAACCAAGTTTTTTATATGATAAATGGTAGTATTTTGCCGGGCCGCCAAAAAAAGTTTGGATTAACCGATCGTTTGGTTTAACCGAGTTTGGTTTAATGGGGTTGTACTATATATATAATATATATATATATATATATATATATATATATATATTTATATATATATATATATATATATACATTTGAAGACATTTAATTAAATGCCTTTTTGCCTTAATGCGACATTTGAATCCAAGAGCATCTTTAATCAGTACCACGTCATGTCTTGAGCTCTAGTTCCAATAACTGCCACGGTGGCGCCACCTGTGAGTGACACTGGATCCACCATTACGGGCACTGCACGTCGGGTTGAGTAAACTCTGTACACGTGTATGTGTGTGGTAGTAACACGCCCAGGGCAGACTCGTGGCACCTGTACTACCTCACACCCCCTCATTGTCGGGACGGCCTCTCTGATGTGCAGGTGGGACCAGTGTACACAATGGCCTGGTGGCGCCCGATACGCTCGCCACCTAAAACGAATGCGCCCCCATCCCCACCCCCATCTCCCCCTCCCCCTCCCCCTCCCACCTCCCCTTCCTCTCCTCCCTCCCTCCTACTTTCCCTTCCCCCTTCCTCTTCCTCACACCCCTCCTTCCCCCCACTCCCATATCGCCCTCCCCCCTCCCTTCCTCTCGCGTCACCCCTTCCACTTCCCACGTTTCCCGCGCTTCATGCGTTTCCTGCTCGCGTTGCGCGCTGTCGTCTGCTCATTTTGACGGACCAGACGACTTTATTTACTTGGCATCCCTCACTGTTCGTCGCACTGTGGTGAGCAGCTGGAGCCGGGGGCCTGGAGGGGCAGGGTGGGGGAGGCCCCGGGATGGGGTGGAGCGGAGGTGGGAGGGGGAGGCCCCGGGATGGGGTGGAGGGGAGGTGGGAGGGGGAGGCCCCGGGATGGGGTGGAGGGGCGGCCGGGAGCTGAGTAAAAGACAGGTTGTTTTCCTCATTGCGATGCCGACCACCCACAGAACGGGCAGCTTGTTTTAGACATCACCTTTTTGTTGGCCTCTGGGCAACCGCAGATAGACGGGGGGGGGGGGGGGGGTTGCTTCACTAGACACCCGCCCACACTTTTTCTACTCGCAGAGGAGCATATATATAACATATATATCACGAGAATCAACACACAAACAGGTGCATAGAGCACACGCGCGCACACTCGCACACATGACACACATACACGCGCACAGATACCAATATGCACGCACCTGATGAGATGTCCTCGTGCGGGAAGTAGTGAGTTCGATCCCTGGCCGAGTCTAACCCACGACTCATGAAACTGATACTTGTTGTTCGACATTACTGAATAGCACAAGGATTCGTTGGTTCAGTATTGGGTTAATGGGAGGTTGGTTGATGGAATTTTACATCCTGGCAACATTTAAGGTCATATCTGGACGGGTCCCGACTTGTGATAGTGTGCACTCAGGGTGACTTTATCCTGTCCCACTGGAAAATCAGGCCGCCGGCACATATCCCCATATCATGATACTGACCTAAACAGTCTTTGTCCTATCCTATTATTATTAATGTCGAGCAACTGGCTGTTTTATTCTATAAGCCATTGGTTTGACTCGACCACGAATCGAACTCCTGACTGTCAACACCGATTTGGCCTCCGCATCCAGTAATGTAATATTTGAATTATATATATATATATATATATATATGTACATATGTATAGATGTTCGGTGGTACAGTGAGTGTAAACGGCAAGGCAGAGTTGATGCGTGAACAGACAGGCGACGCCTCCAACCACTAATTTTAACTAACAACTAACAGGTAACCCCACCCACTGCCTAACTAATCCCATCCTCACTTCACTTCTTCCTCTGGCCTTGGCCAGACTTACTATGCATACCGGTGAATCTGGAGGGACTGAAGTTTGGATCGTGGTCGAGTCAAACCAATGACTTATGAAATAGGTACCTGTTGTTGCTCGGTGCTTGGCGTTATGAGGTCAGGACAGGGACTGGACAGGTCATGGTACCAGCCGCCTGATTTCCCAGTGGGGCAGCACTATAAAGTTGCCATGAATGCGCGCTGTCACTAGTCGGTGCACATCCTGGTATGACCTAGGGTCTTACTGGGGCGTAAAACTACACCAACCACCCAACCTCCCCTGGCCCTCTCAGAGGACTGTGGCTGGGCTCTTAGGCTGCCTTTTCCCTTCCCCCCTCCCCCCCCCCCCCCCCCCAATTTCTCTGACCACTACCCATGGGAAGCCTGTTGGAGTTTCTGGTATAGAACTATTTATACATATTTAAATGGACCTATATATGGGTCGTTCGCTGAAGCTATAGGTACCACATATTTGGTGCCTATTTTACGATGGACATAATTAATTCTTAAGGCTCTGTCACATTACGGCGTATGGCGGGAGTGTATTGAAAACCTAGGTAAGTCCTGCGAATGCCGGCCTATGATGACCTTTGGTGACCTATCGGGTGTTTTTGAGCGTATGTGTAACCTATGAGGAGCGTACGAGGAGCGTATGAGAGCGTACTGTGACATTTTTTGACAGTTTTGATTGGCATATGGAACCTATGCGTAGTGTATGCGCAGCGTATGCGTAGCGTATGCGTAGCATATGCGTAGCATATGCATAGCGTATGAGTAGCGTATGAGTCAAGATCGATGTCGAGACCTATGGCATACGCTTGGAATACGCTGTGCATACACTGTGCATACGCTGTGCATACGCTAGGAGTACGCTCCCATACGTAACTCGTAGGTTATGCGTACGCTACATACGCTAGAGATACGCCGGTGACGCAAGTTGAGCGTATGCGTAACCTATGCCGGCATACCCCTAGCGTATGAGGAGCGTACACTGGCTACGAGGAGCGTACACCAGCGTATGAGTAGCGTATGAACCATACGCTCCCATAGGTCGAGATTTTTTTAGCATGCACAAACAAATTTGGACGGACGGACGGGAGAAAGCGTATGGCGGCGTACAACGGCATACGCCGGCATAGGCCGGCACATGACAGCCTATGCATAGCATATGCATAGCATATGTGTAGCGTATCGCGGCGTATGCCGACGAATATGATGTAATGCGCCTACGCCGCCGTACGCTCCCACAAAAAACCCTAATGTGACAGCCCCTTTACATTTCTTTAATAGTAAGTACAATAATTATTGTCGCTAATTATTGTAGTTATTTTTGCTAGCAATACTGTATATGTAGTTAATATATCCCACAAAATGTATCAAAAGTATGTTTATATGATTTTGTGCTAAAGTGAAAATGTGAAGATTTACATATTTACAATTTACATCAAAATTGACACAATTTGTACTTTCAACTTTGTTTAAACTTTTTTCATATCAGACATCATTTTGTTTGCTTAACTGTCATCAATGAAATCTTGGTTGATTGTGTTCTGCACGCTAAACTGATGTTTTGGATGTGTGTTTAATTTCACTGTTACATGGGGCATTTTAACGTAGTCCTTAAATTGGATGAGATCAAAATTAAAAAGTGAAATAGCTTTTTTTTCAACTCTGACATATCCACAACATGTAAACCTTCGCATAAATGGGTTCTGCTTTATTTGAATGTTTTCTGCTATTATTTGGAATGTTTTCTGCTATTATTTGGAAGTTTTTCCCTGTCGGCTTCCAAGTTACAAAAGTGGTACCCAGTTTCAGAGAACGACCCATACACACACACAAACACACATATATATATATATACATATATATATATATATATATATATATATACATTTGACCTGAGCCCATAGTGTCACTTACTATGGTATTTATAAATGATTTACAGTTTTCATTCATATCCAGACGTAGACGAATATACACAGATACATGCCTACCTCTGTAGTTTTACCGTATAACCTCTACTGTGGGCCGACCTATACCGTAAACCGCAGTCTATGTTTGTCATTACGAAATAAGCCATATCCAAACACCATAAATTACAACCCTTCCCAATAAAAATTGTCATTTAAAAAACCTGAATTAAAGAGCCCTGACTTGGAGATTTCCCTAAAAACCGCTTTATGCTGCTTTCCGTACCGACATGTGACAGTGCACTTTCATGGTGACTTAATAGTGCTGCCTCACTGGGAGACCAGGCTACCAGCACTATGACCTGATATTCCACTCAGTCACATTATCTTGACACTGAGCTACCCAGTCCTTGCCCTATTCTAATAATGCTGAGTGCCTACTTCATAGTACTGCCTCACTGGGAGACCAGGCTACAAGCACTATGACCTGATATCCCACTCAGTCACATTATCTTGACACTGAGCCAACCAGTCCTTGCCCTATCCTAATAATGCCGAGCACCTGGCTAGGAAGCAACAAGTATACATTTTTTAGTCATGGGATTGACTCGACCAGAGTTCAAACCCATTGGTTCGAACCCCACGATCTACTAAACCTGGAGATGGATGCTCAATACATTTGACCATCCCGTCTGGTCTTTCGTGTAAGTAATTGATAAGGACAACAATGTAATTGGTCAAGACAACCCTCGCGATGGTCCTACATAGACCAACCGTCTATTCATCAAAAGTTCAAATTTCAGGTGGGTTGGAGGCTGAGAGCATATCTCACTCTCCAACATGAGTACCTTGAGATGGCAGCCATTGCCTTCATGCAAACTTGACAAACTCCAGGCCGCTCAAGCTTAAAGTTGCATAGCCGATGATTTAGAATTTCTGTCATTTACTGAGATCAATATATTAGGCTGATCGTCATAATCTGCCTCACTTTAAAGTTGCATAGTCCGATGGTTTTGAATTTCTGTATTTTTTCTGAGATAAATATATTAGATCGATCACTAGTATCTACTTTACATTAAATGGTAAACTTTTGAGATATTTTGAGTGCAAACAGGGAAAATTAGTTTTGGCAAGCTTGCCAAAACTCTGACACCATAGACTTCTGCAGTAACAGGTTCTGTTAAGTTGACTCAGTATTGCCTTCTATGCAGCATCAAATGCTTAATAAGTGCATCAGTATCTAAGTTAGATATGTCAAATCAAATCTAGATAATTGGTTTGGTTTTGAAAATTTGATATTTCATCAGACTATGCAGCTTTAATTAAAATAACTTTTATTTTAGATGGCTAACTTTTTTAATATTTGAAGCGCAATCATAGAAAATCAATTTTGGCAAGCACACCAAAACTCGCACAGCATAGGCTTCTGCAGTAACATTGTCTATAAATTAGCTTAGTCTTCTACTCTACGAGGTGACAAATGTTTGATAAGTGCATCAGTATCTAAATCAGCTATGTGGAATCAAATCTAGATTACAATTTTTGTTTTGTAAATTTAATGTTTTCATCGGAGTATGGAGCTTTAATATGCACAACGTTTGCAATCCTAGCTGTGGGTTCTGATACAAATACAGCGTCTGATAACTACATCACCTATGATGTAGACGTAATGAGTTATACAAGGCTCAGGCAGCAGCTTGTGGTAGGGTTTTACGGTATAACCTATAACTTACCTAATGTGCCCTACCCGCTATCTCACGCCCCTGTAGTGCTTAGCCTACTTCACCCAGGCGTGTCCACGGGTGGGGGTGGGGGTGGGGGAGGGTACCTGCCACACCTGGCCATGTCCTCATCACGATGGAGTGGGAATCCACCCTCAGGTGAACTCACGTAGAGGTTCCTACTCCATGGTCGCTCAGGGTGTGGTGGTGGTGTGATGGTGGTGTAGTGGTGGTGGTGGTGGAGGTGGTGGTGGTGGAGGTGGTGGTGGTGGTAGAGGTGTGGAGGTGTAGTGGTGGAGGTGTGGTGGTGTTGTGGTGGTGGTAGTGGTGGTGGTGGTGGAGGTGGTGGTGGTGGTGGAGGTGGTGGGGTAGTGGTGGTGATGGTTTAGTGGATGTGGGGATGAGGGTGGTGGTGTAGTAGTGGTGATGTGGTGCTGGTGATGGCTTAGTGGAGGTGGGGGTGGAGGTGGTGGTGGTAGTGGTTGTGTAATGGTGGTGAAGGTGGGGGTAGAGGTGATGATGTATTGGTGGTGGAGGTGGTGTAGTGGTGGTGGTAGTGGTGGTAGTTGTGGTGGAGGTGGTGGTAGAGGTGTGGAGGTGTAGTGGTGGAGGTGTGGTGGTGTAGTGCTGGTAGTGGTGTAGTGCTGGTGATGGCTTAGTGGAGGTGGGGTGAGGGTGGTGGTGTAGTGGTGGTGATGTAGTGCTGGTGATGGTTTAGTGGAGGTGGGGGTGGTTCTGTAATAGTGGTGGTGATGGTGAAGGTGGTGATAGAGGTGATGATGTAGTGGTGGTGGAGGTGGTGTAGTGGTGGTGGTGGTGGTGGTAATGGCGGTGGTGGTGGAGGTGATGCTATAGTGGTGATGGTGTTGTAGTGGTGGTGGTGTTGTAGTGGTGGTGGTGATGGTGGTGGTGGTGGTGGGGTTGGGGTGATGGTGGTATTGGTGTTCGTGGAGGTGTTGTAGAGGTGGTGTTGAATGTGTGGTGGTGGTGATGGTGTGGTGGTGCTGGTCTGGTGTAGGTGGTGGTGGTATTGTTGTTGTGGTGGTAGGGGTGGTGTTGTGGTGGTGGCGGTGTGGTAGAGGTGGTGGTGGTGGTATTGTTGTTGTGGTGGTAGGGGTAGTGGTAGGGGTGGCGGTAGGGGTGGTGGTCTTCCTGTGGTGGTGGTGGTGGTGGTGGTGGTATTGTAGTGCTGATGTGGAGGTGCGAGCAGTGTGACAGCGTGTATAGGTATCGTCTGTTTACACACTGCCCCCCTGTACAACCCTCACTGTCAGGGATCCCACATCAGGGTTACCTCATTCCCTAAAGAAACCCAACAGAGTTGAGATTAACCGAGAGGATGGCGCCATCCCCCGCTCCCTTCTCCACGTCTCCCCTTCATCGACCCTTCATGCCCCATCCCCACCGCCCTAATCCCTCGCCGACTGGGCCTCCCCTCCTCTCCCCACCGCCCCCGTCCACCTACCACACCACCTCTCCCCCATGCCTCGCAGCACCCACCTCATCCCACTTCTCCCCCCAACCCGCCTCATTCCACCCACCCCAACCCACCTCATCCCACTTCACCCGACCCCACCTCACCCACACCATCCCACCTTACCCCACTCCACCTCACCCCAACCTGCGTCACCACACCACGCCTCACCTCACCCAACCCCACCCGATCCCACCTACCCCGTTCCACCTCACCCCAACCCGCCTCACCCCCACCTCACCCCCACCTCGCCCCACCCCACCCCCCCACTCCATCCACCTGCCCCCCACCCCACTAACCCCATCCCACCTCACCCCGCCTCATCCCAACCTGACCCACCTCGTCTTCCCCCCACCACCCCCCCTCCATCACAACTCTACCACCACCCCCGCCTCATTCCACCCCATCCCACCTCACCCCGCCCCACCCCACCCCTCCTCGTCTTCCCCCACCACCCCTGCCCCCCCCCCCACCCCCAGGAGTTACAGGTGCCCTAGATCTAGAACACACAGTGACAACACGACTACGGAGCCTCTTCTGCGGGTGGTGTCTCCCGCACTGCGACGGATCGCCAACAACAACTCAAAGCAAACAACCTTTTCTATTTTTCTTCTTCAAAAAAACATCTGACTTGACACATTTGAATACCAGATAAACCTAGCGCAGCTCCATCCAGCGCTCCATCCAGCGCTCCAGCCAGCGCTCCATCCACCGCATTTTGCATGTTTCTGTACCGCATACAAAAATGACTTTTTAGTATTTCATATTTTATTCAGGATGCAGTTTGTTATAACTTATAGTGTTTACGCTATAGTGATCCCGTGCGGTTAATTAATTGCCTTACTGTGGGGGGGGGGGGCCTTGATGGTAAATTATTTGGTAACGCGCACCCCTCTGTACCAGTGTGTCCCTAGGGATCGTGTCTACACTCTAACCCCACCCCACATACCCCCACCTCACCTCCCCACCCCACACACACTCACATACTCCCAGCCACCCTCCCACACACAATCCCCCCTCCCCTCCCCACCCACCCACACTCACATACCCCCACCTCACCTCCCCACTCCACACCCACTCACATACCCCCACCACCCTCACCCCACGTACACCCACATCACCCCCCCCCACACACACACATACCCCTCACCCACCCGGACCCCAATACACACCCATATACCCCCCACCCACATTGCCCCTACATATCACCCACCTCCACACACCCACTCACATACCCTCACCCACCCTCACCCCCACATAAACTCACACACCCACAATCCCTCAACCACACACATACCCCTCACCCACACACACTTCGCCCCAAACACACATACCCCTCACCCCCAAATACACATATACACCCACATACCTCTCACCCACACACACCTTTCCCTTCACACACATACCCCTCACCCCCAAATACACATATACACCCACATATGTCTCACTCCACACCCACCTCTCCCTTCACACACATACCTCTCACCACCAAATACATACATACACTCGCATACCCCTCACCCACACACACGTCGCCCCCCCCCCACACCACCCATACCCCTCACCCCCACACACGTGCCCCCCCCCCACCCACCACACACCATACCCCTCACCCCCAACTACATGATTGTTTAACGAACACCCGGCACAAAAAGTAAACATTGGCTATTGGAGGCACCTCCAAATACACACATACATCCACATACCCCTCCCCACCCACACACACCCCCCCCCCTCCCACCACCCTCCCCCACCCCCACACCCACCCCCACCCACCCCACCCCCCCCCCCCACAACCCCTCACCCCAGATACACACATACACCTCACCTCCTACACCCACACCCACTTCGCCCTCCCCCACCACTCACCCCCACCACCCCACCCCCCCCACCCCTCACCCCCCACCCCCCCAATACACACAAACACCTCACCTCCTACACCCACTTCACCCCCCCCCCACACCACACAAACCCCTCACCACAACACACACATACATCCACATAGCCCTCACCCACCCCCACAAACTTCGCCCCCCCCACACACAAACCCCTCACCCAAATACACACATACACCCACATAGCCATCACCCCCCACACCAACACCCACATCCCCCTTCACACACATACCCCTCACCCCAAAATACACACATATATTCCACATACCCCCCCCCCCCCCAGACACCCACACACTCACCTGAGACAGGTAGACTGTGGGCACGCCATACCTTCATGTGCTCAGAGTTTTAATTGGATGGCATCACACCCCCTCCTTTACTCTCACCCCACCCTCCACCCTCCACCCACCACCCACCACACTCCACCCTCCACCCTGCAGCCGACACGCCTGTTTTACATCCGTTCACTCATCTGCGACAAAACCTGCCTTCTCAAAACTCTCTACGTGCTCCACATTTTGCGAACAGACTCCATTTTCTGTTCGGTCAAAAATCAGCTCCAACAAATTCTGCAAGAGTCTGTTTCAGGTTTGGCTTCATTTAATGTAAATATGTATTATATAATTTATTATGTGGATATAAATAAAGAAGGGTCACCAATGTTTTTGCCGGTATCCGTCTCCGGCCACCTCTCGGCTACCAAGACCGCCTGATTCACTGTAACCGCCCGATAACTGGTCATCCTTGCCCCTGCTGGGAACCGTCACCTTCCTATAAACATATACCCAATGTATATATATATATATATATATATATATATATATATATATATATATATATATGTATGGATGACTTCAGTTGCAAAACTACGTAAACACTACAAAAATGTAGTTTAAACAAAAGATTTTTAACTGAAAATAATTTTAATTCTCACTAATTCCAATTTTCATATGATCACGTGTACACATTACAGGCTGGGTGAGCTGTCTTGGTATTATAGGGTCTTTGTACAAACATAGACACTAATAAAGTCTGTACTAGACTACTAAATGACTGAAACATACAATCCTCCAAGCATTGTTTATCCCATCATTACTAACAACCTACTTACTCAAACTACTTCATGTAGTCAAAAGACACACCTGAGGTATTAACCTTTTAAGCATAACCCTATAAGCTAACCACACTCTATCTAACAGAATAAACAAACCATTCTACTAACACTCACTCCATCTCAAAATGTTAACTCCAACAACATGATAGTTTTGCAATTCACAACATAGTAGCCATACAAACCTATGAAGGAAAACTATGCACCTAACCACTCCGTAATGTAAAGGTCTAATCAATACACATGTATGTATCAAGTGTGTAGGAATACAACATATAACTGCTATTTTTGTATGTGAATTGTCAAACTATACCATATGTAAGTCTTTGAATGTTTGATATTGTTATTTCAGCTGATTTGGGCTAGCTGCATATATTGTAAATAACTGTATTGTCACATGGCTGGAAGACCAGTGCCACGGCGCTGACAAAAGACTTTATTCAATGAATAAACTATATTTACAACAACAACAAAAATGGAGCAATGAACAAAAGAGTAGGAATAGGAAAAAAGACAATTTTTGAGGTTGACTGTTGGATTCCAATGTCTATCTCGATTTTTGGATTGGTATTTACGTGGTTTTGCGCCTGAACCCGTCATATATATATATACATATATATATATTATATAATACATATATATAATATATATAATATACTATATATATTATATATATATTATATATACTATATAATATATATATTATATATATATTATACTCCTTATATATTATATATGTGAATTATAATGTATTATAATAATATAAATACGGAGCATGTACAAGGTTTATTCTATATGTATGTATTATTATTTATCGAATTATGTTATTTGGAGTCGCGCACCAACCCCGGTGGGGCGCGCGATTGGGGCGCCACCTGCCAGCGCCAGAAAATAGTGTCACTTCTATCAAATTTAATTTGTGTAGACACAACTCGTGTTGTGTCTACCGTCCCTGCCGCAGTGAATTTATATTATATATATTATATATATTGTATAGAGTATATATATATAATAAATAATATATGATATATAATATATTATATATATGATATAATATATATTATATATGTTATCATTGCAGCATCGGTACACAGGACGAGGAGGCATGACGTTGGGATAACATGGCATTTATTCCGGGCGGCCCCCGGGGGCATTACATGATGTGAGCGAGCCGGAGGCTGCATGGAGCAAAGTCATGGGGTGATCGCGGTCAAATATGAGAGTGGGATGAGTGAGGCGAGACATATGAGCATAGGCGATGAACATGTGTATATAGTGGTTATTAGCGGGTAGTATAAATAACCTATTGTAATATAATATGATATGTAATTATAGTAATTGTTTAGTATAATTGTTATATTATATGGCGATATTAATTATGTGAATTGCTGGTTAATTAATAGCGATGTATGGTATAATGATAATATATATATAATTTCTTATGATTAAGTGCGGAGTGGGTGGGTGGGTAAAGAAAGTTAGGTGTGGTCAGTCCTGTTGTTGGGAGCGGAGTGACCAGTGGTGTGTGTGTTATGTAGCTGTCACACTACGACGACTAGCCCGACGACAGCCCAGCGACTTGTCGTTTTGCTCTGTCGTCGGCTGTCGCTACGGTGTCGCTACGTTGTCGTTCGGCTGTCGCCGCGACATCTCCGCGACATCTCCGGTTTCTCCACTGTCGCCCGGTTGTCGTCGGGTTTTTGTGCATGTTGAAAAACCTCGACGACAGCCGGCGACAGACGCTGTCGTTCAGTTGTCGCTACGCTGTCGCTACGCTGTCGCTACGCTGTCGCTACGGTGTTGTGTTGTCGTTAAGCTGTCGCCGCGGCCATTTGGCCGTTTTGGCCGTTGGCCGTTGGGTATATAAACCTGGATGAGCTTCTCTCTGCAGAGCAGCTCAGCTCTTCACAGCGGACACATCTCCAGCAGACACATCTATCTCCAGCAGACACATCTATCTCCAGCAGACACATCTCCTGCAGACACATCACCTGCAAGACAAAATAATAATAATAATAAATGAATGCATACAACAATTAGCACTGAATTTTGCAACAATCAGCACTGAACTGAATGCAAATTAAAGAAATATAAGACTTACACTTCTGCAGGGTTCCGCTCGGTGTCGGACGAAGGAGCGGAGGAAGCCAAACTGGTCGTAGATCCACTGCTCCCTCTCTGTCCACTCGGGCGCGCCATCTCCACTTTTCTTGCGGAGAAGCCTCGTGTGGCAGTCACGCATGGATTTGAACCACCCTTGGAGATGTGTGGACGTTCTCCCCCATCTTCTGGGCCTGCTCCTCCCAAATCCTGGCCTTTTTGTCCGTCCGGCGATAATCAGTCATCTTGACGTTCCATAAAATCGGCGTCTCGAGCAGAAACTCGAGGAGGACCTCCTCCTCGTCCGGACGCAGGGTGCTGTCACTCGGCAACAACCTCTTCTGTCCTTTACCTCGGCCTCTGCCACTACCACTGCCTCTGTCTGCCAGACTGCGTGAGGCGGACGAGGTGGAGGCTGTAGACGATGCATGGGAATGACCCGAACCAGGAGACCGCGTGTCCATAATCTCGTCTGTGTCCGAGACCATCGCAGACGGCGGAGATGGTGGTGATGGTGGTGATGGTAGTGCTGGAGGTGCTGGAGGTGCAGGTGCACGTGGTGAACACAGCATGTTGCTGCTGGCCCTGGCCCTCCCTCTTCCCCTTCCCCTCCCATACCGGGGGGTAGAGCTGGAGCTGGAGCTTGTAGGTGAGGTCTGCTTTCCTGGCATGCTGGAGAAGTTGTGAGGAGACAGCAAGACAGACAACATATATATACCCAGGCATGTGTTTGTGGAGGCTGTGTGTGTTTGTGGAAGAATTGAAGCCCTAGTCGGAAGCCCCATCCTGTCGCGGCGCTGTCGCGGCGCTGTCGCGGCGCTGTCGCGGCGCTGTCGCGGCGCTGTCGCGGCGCTGTCGCGGCGCTGTCGCGGCGCTGTCGCGGCGCTGTCGCGGCGCTGTCGCGGCGCTGTCGCGGCGCTGTCGCGGCGCTGTCGCGGCGCTGTCGCGGCGCTGTCGCGGCGCTGTCGCGGCGCTGTCGCGGCGCTGTCGCGGCGCTGTCGCGGCGCTGTCGCGGCGCTGTCGCGGCGCTGTCGCGGCGCTGTCGCGGCGCTGTCGCGGCGCTGTCGCGGCGCTGTCGCGGCGCTGTCGCGGCGCTGTCGCGGCGCTGTCGCGGCGCTGTCGCGGCGCTGTCGCGGCGCTGTCGCGGCGCTGTCGCGGCGCTGTCGCGGCGCTGTCGCGGCGCTGTCGCGGCGCTGTCGCGGCGCTGTCGCCATGCTGTCGCCATGCTGTCGCCACGCTGTCGTCATCCGCTCATCAAAGAGTCGGAGATGTCTACCGCTATCACCACCCTCAACGGTCAACTTGTCGCCCGGCGGTCGTCCGGCTGTCGTTACGTTGTCGCTACGCTGTCGCTACGCTGTCGCTACGCTGTCGCTACGCTGTCGTACACGTTTGTCGTCCACGGGTCGTCAGAGTGGCGCGGCACTGTCGCGGCACTGTCGCGGCACTGTCGTCCGCTTGTCGTCCGCTTGTCGTCCAACTTGGCCCGAATTTGCATAGGTCGT